>CM069857.1:163063151-164263151 GCA_036172795.1 Pelodytes ibericus
TAAATAAACAGATGAGAGTGGATAGAGAGAAGAGGTTTGTTTTACTTTTTCAATTCAGCTGCTGTCCAATACATGACTGATGGAAAAGGGGATTTACAAAAAAACCTATACCCTATAGAATAATACACAAGACAAGAATGTTGGGAAAGGCAGTGACTTTAATGAGGGTTAAATGTCATAACCAAATATTACATCACTTTAAATTAAATGTCGACCATGCAGCTTGTAACCAGCAGTATAACACCCTGCCAGCCCTTATCTGGCAGACCTAGCGTAAATAAAAATAAATCCTTCTAGTCCACTGACCTTTAAATGGGCATTCAACGCTTACCCCCCTAAAAAATGGGAATAACAAAACCATAGATTACCAGCAAAATAGGGTGGGTGAGTGGGTGGGCGGGCAACATCTCTAATGTTGAGTGCGCTGTCAAGAGATTGGAATGGAAACCACTAAACTGCCCTAAACTTGACCCCGAGCTTAATGCTTCCTAACCAATCCTGATTACCCTATCTCACCTGCAAACTAAATTTAATAAAACTAAATTTAATAAAAATGAAATAAAAATAAATTTAATAAAAATAAAATAAAACTAAATTTAATAAAAATTCAATAAAACTAAATTCAATAAAAATTCAATAAAACTAAATTTAATAAAAATTCAATAAAACTAAATGTAATAAAAATTCAATAAAACTAGAGACAGAAGGCTATGAGGTGGGAGGGAGGGAGAGAGACAGTAGGCTATGGGGGTGGAGGGAGAGAGAAACCAGGCTATGGAGTGGGAGGAGGGAGAGAGACACCAGGCTATGGGGTGGGGAAAGGGATAAATGGAGAGAGAGACACCAGGCAAAGGGGTGGGGGGGAGGCAGAAAGGGAGAAATACACCAGGCTATGGTGTGGGGGGAGGCAGAAAGGGAGAGAGACACACCAAGCTATGGGGTGGAGGGAGGCAGAAAGATAGAGAGAGACCAGGCTATGGGGTGGGGTGGAGGGAGGGAGAGTGACATCAGGCCTATGGGGGTGGAGTGTGAGTGAGAGAGAAAGAGAGAGAGAGATAGAGATACACACACCAGATGCTGGGTGGGGAGCATGGGCATCCGCGGGGGGGGGGGGGGGGGGGGCGCTGGATTTTTGCAATTCCCCTTTAAAAAAGAAAAAAAAAATGTATTATTATTTTTACTCAGTGTGCAGCCCCTAGGGGACTGCACACCAGTTGCTGGGGTAGGAGGTGGCACCCAAAGCTGTTGCTCTCTGCAACTCTGCTTGCTGTTATACTTGCTGTTATACTGGTCTCCCATCCACATTGGTGCTGGTCTTTGCAGCTGTCAGTCATGCTGCATGGAGAGCCAATGACAGGGGTGCCCGGGGATATGAAGTTATATATCTCACCTTATATATATACTGCCCCTCAGCCCTCTATATGGCAGCATGACTGACAGAAGAGAGCCTGCAGTGCAACATCATGGAGGAAACAGGGGAAGATACTCAGAGACCATAGCTGAGCCTCTGTAACAGGTAGGAGGAGCTTATAAAAGCTTTAAAAAACAAAACAGCCAAGATACATGGAAGAGTGGGGTAAATCCAAGGAGGTCCCTCCCATTTCCCTGAGGTATCCATTTGTCCAGCCTGAGCAGCTCCTCTGACCAGGCTCTGCTCACATCAACATGGTGACAAGTGGATGGGGCAGAAAAGAGGCAGATTGCAAACAAAATGGGATGACATGGGGCAGAAAAGATAATGGAGGATGAAAAGAGGTGATTGATTGGAGCATAATACAGACAAAATTGTGACATGGGGCAGAAAAGATAAAATGTAGGTGAAAAGAGGTCACAGACATGGAGGAATAAAACACATAAAATGATGGGGAAAGAGATGGCAAACATGGAGGAATAAAACATATAAAAAAGGGGGAAAGAGATAAAGAAATGTCATGGATTTAGGAATTTGGGTGTTTAGGGAATCTGTTGCTTTGTGTTTATATTGTGTGCTATATTGTTGTATCTGGTGCTGAGAGGTTATATTGTGTGCTATAGTGTTGTATCTGGTGCTGTGGGGTTATATTGTGTGCTATAGTGTTGTATCTGGTGCTGTGGGGTTATATTGTGTGCCATAGTGTTGTATCTGGTGCTGAGAGGTTATATTGTGTGCTATAGTGTTGTATCTGGTGCTGAGGGGTTATATTGTATGCTATAGTGTTGTGTCTGGTGCTGTTGGGTTCAGGGCCGGCCTTAAGTGTCCCGGCGCCATGTGCGGACTTGCCCTGTGCCCCCCCGTTTTTCACCCCCGTCTCTTTCACCCCCCTATGTATGTGTCCCTTTCCTCTTCCTTGCCATGTCTATCTGTCTCTAACTCCCCCATACCTGTTTATTCTCTCTCCCCCTCTGTTCTGTCTCTCTCCCCCCTCCCCTGTCTCTCCCCCCCTCTGTTCTGTCTCTCTCACCCCCTCCCCTGTCTCTCTCCCCCTCCCCCTGTTCTGTCTCTCTCTCTCCCCCCTCCCCCTGTTCTGTCTCTCTCTTCCCCTCCCCCTGTCTCTCTCTCCCCCTCCCCCTGTTCTGTCTCTCTCTCCCCCTCCCCCGTTCTGTCTCTCTCTCTCTCCCCCCTCCCCCTGTTCTGTGTCTCTCTCCCCCTCACTTTTCTCTTGCTGCCCACAGCTATAGTGTTGTATCTGGTGCTGTTGGGTTATATTGTGTGCTATAGTGTTGTATCTGGTGCTGTTGGGTTATATTGTGTGCTATAGTGTTGTATCTGGTGCTGTTGGGTTATATTGTGTGCTATAGTGTTGGATCTGGTGCTATGGGGTTATATCTTTGCTATGTTGTTCTATCTGTTGCTGTGGAGTTTCAGATAGAGCTCTGGATATTTATCTGGTGCTGTGGTTTATATCTTGTGTCATGGGTTTTTAGCTGGTACCGTGGGTTAATATCTGGTGTTGTGGATCTATATCTGGCACAGTGGATCTATATTTGGTGCAGTGAGGCTATATCTAGTGTGATTGGTTTATATCTGGTGCTGTGGGGTTATATTGTGTGCTATAGTGTTGTATCTGGTGCTGTGGGGTTATATTGTGTGCTATAGTGTTGTATCTGGTGCTGAGAGGTTATATTGTGTGCTATAGTGTTGTATCTGGTGCTGAGGGGTTATATTGTGTGCTATAGTGTTGTGTCTGGTGCTGTTGGGTTCAGGGCCGGCCTTAAGTGTCCCGGCGCCATGTGCGGACTTGCCCTGTGCCCCCCCGTTTTTCACCCCCGTCTCTTTCACCCCCCTATGTATGTGTCCCTTTCCTCTTCCTTGCCATGTCTATCTGTCTCTAACTCCCCCATACCTGTTTATTCTCTCTCCCCCTCTGTTCTGTCTCTCTCCCCCCTCCCCTGTCTCTCCCCCCCTCTGTTCTGTCTCTCTCACCCCCTCCCCTGTCTCTCTCCCCCTCCCCCTGTTCTGTCTCTCTCTCTCCCCCCTCCCCCTGTTCTGTCTCTCTCTTCCCCTCCCCCTGTCTCTCTCTCCCCCTCCCCCTGTTCTGTCTCTCTCTCCCCCTCCCCCGTTCTGTCTCTCTCTCTCTCCCCCCTCCCCCTGTTCTGTGTCTCTCTCCCCCTCACTTTTCTCTTGCTGCCCACAGCTATAGTGTTGTATCTGGTGCTGTTGGGTTATATTGTGTGCTATAGTGTTGTATCTGGTGCTGTTGGGTTATATTGTGTGCTATAGTGTTGTATCTGGTGCTGTTGGGTTATATTGTGTGCTATAGTGTTGGATCTGGTGCTATGGGGTTATATCTTTGCTATGTTGTTCTATCTGTTGCTGTGGAGTTTCAGATAGAGCTCTGGATATTTATCTGGTGCTGTGGTTTATATCTTGTGTCATGGGTTTTTAGCTGGTACCGTGGGTTAATATCTGGTGTTGTGGATCTATATCTGGCACAGTGGATCTATATTTGGTGCAGTGAGGCTATATCTAGTGTGATTGGTTTATATCTGGTGCTGTGGGGTTATATTGTGTGCTATAGTGTTGTATCTGGTGCTGTGGGGTTATATTGTGTGCTATAGTGTTGTATCTGGTGCTGAGAGGTTATATTGTGTGCTATAGTGTTGTATCTGGTGCTGAGGGGTTATATTGTGTGCTATAGTGTTGTGTCTGGTGCTGTTGGGTTCAGGGCCGGCCTTAAGTGTCCCGGCGCCATGTGCGGACTTGCCCTGTGCCCCCCCGTTTTTCACCCCCGTCTCTTTCACCCCCCTATGTATGTGTCCCTTTCCTCTTCCTTGCCATGTCTATCTGTCTCTAACTCCCCCATACCTGTTTATTCTCTCTCCCCCTCTGTTCTGTCTCTCTCCCCCTCCCCTGTCTCTCCCCCCCTCTGTTCTGTCTCTCTCACCCCCTCCCCTGTCTCTCTCCCCCCTCTGTTCTGTCTCTCTCTCTCCCCCTCCCCCTGTTCTGTCTCTCTCTCTCCCCCCTCCCCCTGTTCTGTCTCTCTCTTCCCCTCCCCCTGTCTCTCTCTCCCCCTCCCCCTGTTCTGTCTCTCTCTCCCCCTCCCCCGTTCTGTCTCTCTCTCTCTCCCCCCTCCCCCTGTTCTGTGTCTCTCTCCCCCTCACTTTTCTCTTGCTGCCCACAGCTATAGTGTTGTATCTGGTGCTGTTGGGTTATATTGTGTGCTATAGTGTTGTATCTGGTGCTGTTGGGTTATATTGTGTGCTATAGTGTTGTATCTGGTGCTGTTGGGTTATATTGTGTGCTATAGTGTTGGATCTGGTGCTATGGGGTTATATCTTTGCTATGTTGTTCTATCTGTTGCTGTGGAGTTTCAGCTAGAGCTCTGGATATTTATCTGGTGCTGTGGTTTATATCTTGTGTCATGGGTTTTTAGCTGGTACCGTGGGTTAATATCTGGTGTTGTGGGTCTATATCTGGCACAGAGGATCTATATTTGGTGCAGTGAGGCTATATCTAGTGTGATTGGTTTATATCTGGTGCTGTGGTATTATATCAAGTGCTGTGGATCTCTATCTGGTGCACGGTTTATCAACCCTTTGCATGCCATCACTGATAATGACAAAGCTCCTCCACTTCATGATAACTTGTTAAGATGGCAAAAGAGAGAGACAACAGACATGGGGCCATGAGAAAGACAGAGGAGAGAGAGATATACGAGGGAGAGAACCAAAAGAGGGGAAAATAATTGGGGAGAGGAGAAAGACAAAAGGCAGAATCTGGGGGAGCGAGACAGACACTGATAGCATGGGGAAGAGCAAGACAGACAGGGATGGCGTAGCGGGAGAGCGAGACCAACATGGGTGGCTCTTTGGTTAAACATCATTATTTCAGCTGCTTTGACGTTCCATTCTGATTCCTGAGGTTTTTTTTTAAGACAAGTATTATCCAAACACAGGTAAATTTGCCATGCAAATATGAATGCAGAATATTTAGAAACAATGAAGCTGTTTCGATATAAGTTCTGTTTAATAAGGGTTTAGACACACATTATCATATTTTCTGTCCATGTGCAAGCACACAAATCCATGTCGTTTTATTGAATATATCATATATCTGTTCTCCAGTTTATCTGCCTGGTTCTGTTCTCCCAGAGACCACTAGATGGCAGGATATCCCAGGGAAGCAACTGTTAGGACATTGCAGTGTTCCTGTGCTCTCTGCATCATTGTCATTGCACAAAGATTGGTGCAGTGCCAGAGAGCTGTGTGTGGGTGCTATTGAGCAGGACTGACGTGCGGTGACTTGGGATCTAATGCTGGAATAGCAGATGGTGCTGTGGTGGAGGATTGGAAGGTGGTGTGACAGTGCTCTGTATATTTTGGGTTACAAATAGGAAGAGTAGGGCAGGTACATATCTATTCCTGAGAGATCCATGTCTGTACAATGGGAGACTTCAAGAATGTATTTGAGAATGCATCAGTAGTGTGAGAGAAAATGATGCAGAAAGGGGGTGAGAGTTTTCATTTCTACTAACGAGATCTCATTAGTTTATCTATAAAGGAGGGAAATTGGGCTGCAGTGTGGGGACTGACTGAGTCACTGTGACAAGATGGGTGGGTGGAAATGACGGTTAGGATTTTTTTTTTAATTGTTGATTTCACTGCAGTGTTAAAATGACAGACCCTTTCTGTAACTCTAACTTCTCTATGCATACAGCTGAAAGATTTCTGGATCAACTGCTACTCCCAAGCTGGATAGATCATGCTGCCGATCCCTTATCACAAATATTCCTGTACAAACTGCACACATGGTTGTTCTTTTACTATTACTAAACCTTGATTTCCTGTTTAACCCCAGCATTGCACAAACACAGACACACTTCTATAGGTTTGCTATATTTAAGACAGGGTTATTATTCTAATACTGTGGAAGAATGTATTAAGTTTGACACCCTTGATTCAATACATAGTGTGTTGTCTGCATCTTTTATTCCTGTACTGACTTTACAGAGATCTTAAAAGCTATTCTGAGGCAAAGCTTTAAATGTGGAGCAATCACCATAGAGATCAACTGAATGCTAATTGCCCTTCTTTTTCTACTTATTTACTTATAAATACCCATATTGCCAGTATTTCTTTCCTGCAGCCATGTCTGGATTTCCTGTGCATTTGTGCACCTGCAGTAAGTTAAGTGTCAGGGTCAGGAGCGACACCCTTGATTTAAAAGCAAAATGCAATATCCTTGTCTGCTGTTCCTGTACTGTACTGACACACATCTGTCACTATAAATCGCTTTTGCACGGTATCCCTGGATTCTTTATCAGTTTTCACACCTCATGCTACATTTCTGTCTTTGCACCTCCATTTTGTTCTGCCTGCAAATTTAGCAAGTATTCCTCTCTAACTACAGTGTCATCCCATCATACAACCCAAACTTTGATCCATCTACTCACATAAGGATCACTGCAAAATGTCCATTGTCATACTTAACATCTCACATAAATCCATAACTACACTTCCATTCTACCCTCAGTGGATGTTTTTAAGGACAGATCCAAAAAAAAATCCAAATCAGTTGGACAAGTTAACATTTTTACACAGACACCTCTAAGGTACCTGGCACACAATTAAATCCATCAACACCAAAGGTGCATGCAGCGATCAAGACACTTACAGAGGGTTGGAGGATGTCAGAAAGTGCCTCTGTTAAACAACCATTACATCTCCATTCCACAACTGGTCATCCCAACATCCAACCTAAATTCCTACTCCTGCTATTATATATAACATTTTATGCTGCCACCTTGTAGAACTTGGATACCTGCTATTTATTTTATTAACCTTTAATTTGAGACTGTTACTTTATCCAGATTTAAAGCACTACTAGGAATTCATGTAAGAGATCAATTGGTCTGTACACCTTCGTTCCACCTTCATACCTTAGTATTCCTATAGCAACTCCCATCTCCTGATATACCTTTCTTCCAGCCCTACCTGCAGTTCATGTTCTCCAAATACGGCTGTCTTTGTACTTTTACCTTGCATTGACTCCACCTACAGTTTTTGCTCTGAACTTGCTTTCTATTTCAAAGTCTTTGCTACAATTCCTGCTAGAATGTCACTTTTTTCAAATCAACCACACACCCTTTTTTATGAGCAAACCTGTCTACAACGTGTTACCATGACAGCCACGTTTCTCTCAGTGCCTGAGAAGTACTTCTGAAATGAAGGGAATGGTGGAACAGAGCAGATGGCTTTGAGAAACTGGAGCATACATAGAATGTGAAGATTTTAATAACCCTTTGCTGCTATGTTGGTTTGAAGAGCATAGCAGCGCAATACATGGGTGCCCCGTCTGGCAGCAAAATAGCTTTTCTGGAAACATAACAGTATGATGTCATACGCAGCATACTTTTATGGTTAAAATAAACTGTTTTCAAAACACTGCTTGCTTTGAGAGAAAAGACACAGCCTCAAAGCACTGACTGCAGGAATCTTCCTCAATTATAGACATCCCTTTTTAAATAAAAGAAATAGCTCTCATTAATACATATTAAATCCAAATGAATCCTCTGTGTCAGAGGGAGAAACGGATTCATCTAGAGACAGATTGAGAATAAACTTTCCATGTAAACTGGAAGGCTTCAAATCTGTCTAGGTTTTGCAGTAGTAGAGTTTGAGCGTACCAGTGATCTGCATTATTTATCATAACGTTTCCGGAAACTTGTGGCTGTGAGAACAACAACATTAAAATGTTATATTTTTCTCTTCAGTTTTTGTGTGTGTATATTTTAATATCATCTATGTTGGTAAAAATGTGTCTAATATTTTAATTTATATTAAAGTTTTCAATAATCAGATTCCAAATTATCGGTGAACCTTTCTTTGGGTGAGGTTGTAAAATGATTACCAGCCCTTTTTACTTTAAAAGGACACTTCAGGCATCAAAAACATCTGATAGTGTTTAATATAGCATGGTCTGTGCAATGCTGTGACATGCTTTGATGCTGCCTCTCTCGTGTACCTGTGCACTGATCTAATGTCAGAGCACCAGGATCACGTGACCTTCCAGTGCTCAAACGAGATCAGAGGTAGCATGAAAGGCTATCCAAATTTGAAGGAGGTTCTGACAATAATGCCAGGAACTTGTCCTTTCTATTAGTCTACCCAGGAGATAGCTTCTGGTTCCTGTTTCTCCACTGATATCCAGCTCTGTCTTCCATCTTCTTGGAAGTATATATATATATATATATATATATATATATATATATATATACTTCCAAGAAATCAGCACTCAAACATAGCTTAAAACATGCCTGGGTACTGGTCAGTCAAATATACATATGGTCCAATAGAAAAAAGATTAACCTCACGGATCTTTACAGCTTCAATAGCATTCTGTTTTATTCAAAGTATCCCATACGAGGTTAGTGCATTACAACGTTTTGGCTGACCTTTGTAAAGGTATATATTTATATATATATATCTATATAAGCACTCCATGCTGTTTAGGTCACTGGAATCAAATGCCCTGGTGCTGTTCTGTCAAACATGCATACTTCCAAAATGAAAGCAGTCACAGGACTTATATTGCGGTATCAATCACTTTAATAATAGTGATGTTTCGGGCCTGCCTCTAGCCCATTGTCCAGAACAATATATATAATGCACTCAGCTTAGTGTAGAACATATAATTACAGCCCAGGTGCTGTGTTGCTCCATATACAAAAATTTTTCATATTGAACACTTGAATCGTCTATTTTCATCTGGCGTATACAAATTCATTAGTATATACCTTGGGCTCTGTTCCCATTCGGCTTATTTCATAGTATTTCGTATTGTTTTGTCTGGCTGAAATCGTTCGTCTCTACTTACATGAATGGACACGGGTTGTTTAGCGTTCACGTTGCCACAGAAACGTGAGCCTCATGTAGCTGTTGCAGTGCACGCCCACAGTCTCCTGCCATGCTTTTTGGCACTAAGCACCTTGTTTTCTGGTAATTTGTGGGAGATAACACGCTGGTGTGGTAAGTAATTATGTTTTATTTTGTCTCTATATGTATTTACTTTGAGCTTTGTCAGTTGTCTTGAAGAAGGTCCACAGTGTGGACTGAAACGTCGATACAAAACTCATGTGATAGCCTATTGTGTTTTTAAACTATCGACTCTTTTCTATCAAGTCCTGTGAGTGCAATCATTTTTTGGATTTATATATATATATATATATATATATATATATATATATATATATAAATATATAAAACAAGTGGCATATACCGGTACTCCTTTAAATAATAATCTTAAATGTGACTGTCTATTCTACATCTCGACCAAAACAAAGTTAATTGCAGGTAGAAAGCCACACATGCAGCTAACATACTCTGTAGATCCCCCATAATCAGTGTCACAAGTCTCAGTGCTGAGAAAGCCATTGATTTCCCTGTTAATTCTCTTGTCCTGGTCTCGCAAGTAATTGACATGAAAGAGAAAGCACAGCCTGTTCCAAATATTACAGAAACCACTAACCTACTTCTGCAGCTCCTGCTTTTTAACTTCTCTCAGTTACTTTAATATGTATTTTTCAAGAATATCATTTAATCACTTCAACAGTTTTGGTTCAGATGTTGTTTATAGTCCAAATGGGCAAACAAGATGTTAGAAAAAAATTGCATTGATAGAAAAGCATACATCAAAACTTCTTCCCCCAACAATGCAGGACACTGTGGGGCTTGAGTATGTACAGAGTGTACAGACCTTTGCATACGCAGTACTCATTCTCCATTGTCACAGTTGGGACTGTGAAATTGCGGTCCTAACTCCAAAAACCTTTTGGTCGCCCATGCACTCTGTAGACAGAAGTTCTATAGGTACACTCATGTATAAATCATATTTAGCAAACAGTGGGTGGAAAATTGCACCTTACAATTGTATGCCTTCAACCAGGCAGCATACTACAGTCTGTAGACTGCGCATGCATTTGGAGGATTTTATAGAAAAAAAATACAACATACAAACAGTGAAGCCTGTTATTAATAAGTGAAAAGGAGTCGTCTTACTCAGCGCATGTAAAGAAAGGACATCATAAATACCACTGAGGACACCTTGTTACCAAGTTTAATGAATACATGCACATAAATACAAATAGTGAAATCCATATCTATGGGCAGTGTGGCCTTGACAAGCTACCAGGTCTCTCTCTTAATGCTCCTGATTTTTGTCTAGTGCTAAGTTGCTCAGGAAGTTCCTCTTCTTCAAAACTCAGAGAGTGTCCTTTTAACATTGCCAATTTCATGGTAGTTAAATAATGACTCCTGATGTCAGACCCTATTACTGTATGAACAATCTGCTAATGATAAATGTTTCATCACTAATCACAAAGTTGAGGCTCCTAAATGGAAATAAAAATATCCTCCTTAAAGTATTCCCCTGGCTAGTGTAGAGTCATTACTCTAATAATGCAGTATAGTCCCATGAACCACATACACAATGGCAACCTAAAATGTATCATTTTTTGTTTGGAAAGGAGCTGTGATAGATAGACCATGCTCAATAGCTTGGTGTGATCCACCAATACCGCCTTTTGAATTGCTGTTGTTAACCAAATAGCAGCAAATGTATCAACAGCAGCTGGCGAAAGTTATATTATATAGAGTGATATACACCTGTCTGCTATGTTATAATAAGCACTGGTAATGGTGAGTAAACAGGCTTGTGGTGCGTTGAAGGAGTTAAAACCTGAAATCACAGCCAACATTATTTCATTAAGTCGACTACTTCAGAAGTATAGGTGGTGAGGTTGAGCAATATTTGACAATGTCATTCTAAGGGTTTTTTTTCAGGTGTCTGTTCAAAAAAATCTTTTTGTATTTAAATTATAGTAAAATCTTTTTAACAGCACTTGTGTGAGGCTCATACTTTGTGATCATAGCCTGTTTCAAATGCAGCTCTGCTGCGGAGGGAGAGTGTGTGGGGTGCATTCCTCGAACCTGCTGTGTCTAATGCTAGATTCCGCTCCTGGAGATCTTAGCAGTGTGGCTTGGCAGGGTTTGGGACCCCAGGGAAGGCATGCATCACATGTGGCTCTTCATTTCGGGAACTCCATTAAGGGTACGGGCTCTCTTTGGATGTGACCCTAAATCTCACAGTTTACATTTGAATTTTAAGGATGAGAGGCAGGTTCTCAAAATCACACATTCCAAAAACTATCATTCATCATTCTGCATCCCTTCTTGCATTGCTTTATAACCCATTTACAGGATAATTGGATTATCTGGTTCCAACAGCAAAATATACCCAAAGCAATCTAATCTAAAGGTCCACAGGTATTTTGCCTTCTTTCAAAATTATGATTTCATAATGCTACCTATTTCTGATATAGTTCCTGAAACTGCGAAATGTCCACTGACGCTTATATGCTCTTTAGGCCTCATCCATCGTAATCTACAGAAAGCCCAGGATCGTTACAAGACCATAGAGATTGTTCTGAAACTCTTGCACCTCATTACCAAGTCAGAGTCAAGGTGTGCTTGTCAACATCTCATCTCTGGTAATCAATGCCTTCCAAGAAGGTAGGTCCTAAACCTTTCGCCAGTGTCAAGATGATGAGTACATCTGCAGTTACCAGATACCTACCAACTCCATCCAGTGTTTCATGTCTCATTAGTGAAACCATGGGTAGACAGCACTTGTACGCAGAAGTTCCACACATTTCCATCTACAGTCATGGTAAATGTAGGAGCACAAGGACGTCTCACACAATTGATTGGAAGTGTTACAGTGCTTATATGTGTTCTTGGTAACCTGTCTCTAAAGTCCTCGCTCCTGCCAAGATCAGTGCTTTCCTGGAGACCATTGATCTGTCTCTGCAATGTGATGGGAACCATAGGAGGCATCCATCATGGGAGCTCATTCAGGTGAGTGGCTTTGCTTTGGGAACTTGCTGCTGCCCCTATATCATCTATGCTGAGGGAATGTACAGGAGGCAGTCTAATGATGTTGTGCATGACGTTGTGCCTGACAGCTCTATAAAGCTCCAGGGCAAGCTGTAGGTACTCAGATATTCTGACTTCCTATATGCAATGGAGTGCTGCTCTGCTTTTCTGCTTCTTTATGGTTGCTGTTTCCCTGGGTTACTGACCCACGGCTGATTGTCTGCCTCTTCTGATCCTTGGGCTTTCATCACCTTTTTTCATTTTGTCTCCCATTGGTTTCTGCTGGTACTATCATGCCTTTGTGCTGTTATATATTCCCCCGTGAGCTTGTCCACAGCACCAGTTTACACAGGTAGTGAATACTGTCCTGCAATTCGGGCTTGTATCCCTCACCAGACATATTTGCCTCTGATACAGAGTGGGCTATTCACTAAAAGGTGAGTTGAGATGAACCTTTGCTTAGCAGGGAAACCCACCAGGTTCGTCCCTGACACAATGTATAGCTAAACTGGTAAGATTTAAATGTGCACCTTAACTGAACTCGCCTCAACTCACCGGCAACTCAACTTTTAGTGAATAGACTCCACAGTGAATAAACACAGAATCCCAAAATCATTGTAAGAATGGGATTGCAACACTAAACTTCCAGTTGTAGGTATTTGCACTTTGGAATCACTGAGGTCTTATGGTATGATTGCTGATGTAGATCAGAGCAAACCGTTAAAGGTTTTCTGGATTAAAACAAGTACCACGTCATTGGCTCTCTGCGTACAATTCCTGCTTGATAGGAGATCTTGATGGGAGAAAAATAATACTCGCCTATCAGCAGATTAACTGTGACTCTCTCCCTTCATTTTCAAGTGCTTTTCATTCGCACTAAACAGGTTTTATAATTTCTTTTCTTCTTTCTGAGTAGACGGCGAGGGGGAGCAGAAAGAGGGCAGGCAATTAAATTGCGAAGCTTGTAATTCGATTTCTATGTTGTTTGTGAGGTTTTTCTGCTGCTCAAACATTAACCTTTTTAGTGCTGAAATAATGCTGTAATGGTTCGACTCCTTCTACTGCTGAGGTCACAAAACAGTTTAACTATATATATATATATATATATATATATATATATAAACAAGGGGAGTGGTCAATTTAAAAAAAGTTGTATTCAATTCAGATTTATAAGGATACCAATGGCATCAAAATAAATTATTGTGTATCCTTAAAAAAACAGTATAATGTTTGTACACTTAACCTAAACATTGTAGTCTCCTGTTTATGACATCTCCTGTGCCCTAATATGCAAATTACACATTTGCCATTGAAAATTACTTCATTTGCATATTAGGCCACAGATGATGTCATAAGCATGAGACTCCCTAGATAAATTTAAAACACAGTTTTGCTAAAATATTGTATAAATAATTTTCAGTATTTTTTTAATTTTCTATATTCACAGTAAAAACAATGTTTCGCTACTGAACTTTCAGTACAAAGTAGCAAACAGGTGGTACTTGGTCCCCTCGTTGGTCTCCAAAATGTATCCCATTATCAATAACAACTTGGGAATATGCTGGAGATGTGGGTCCTCTAGTGGGAATATGATCCAAATATGGTGGGAGTTTCCCATTATAACAAGGTTATGGAATAGAATATAGAGGATTTTGTTAACTGAGTCTGGTAATGAGAGGAAATTAACACCTAAAGAGCGCTGCTGCATTTGAACATGCCAAACTCAAGACATGTCCCATTTATTATACACCTGTTTATAGCAACTAAATTACTCATAGCTAAAAATTGGAAGTCATCTACCCCCAGTGGTGGAACTATCGTTATTGCAGGGGTCGCAGCTGCGACCGTGCCCGTCCCGCTCCGCCTACTCAAGCTCTGAGCATCCTAGAGCGCCGGATGTCCATGACATCCTGGCGCTCAGAAGATAACGCAGGCTGCATCAACCCCCCTCCCTGCAATGAAAGGTAACTGTGCAGGGAGGGGGGCAAAAATATATGTGGGTATGTATGTAGTGTAAGTCTGTGTGTATGTATGGATGTAATTCTGACTGTATGTATGTAGTGTAAGTCTGTGTGTATGTATGGATGTAATTCTGACTGTATGTATGTAGTGTAAGTCTGTGTGTGTGTATGGATGTAAGTCTGACTGCATGTATGTAGTGTAAGTCTGTGTATGTGTGTATGTGTGGATGTAAGTCTGACTGTATGTGTGTAGGGTAAGTCTGTGTGTGTGTGTGTATGTATGGATGTAAGTCTGACTGTATGTATGTAAGTCTGTGTGTATGTGTATGTATGGATGTAAGTCTGACTGTATGTAAGTGTAAGTCTCACTGTGTGTTTATATGTAAGTGTAAGTCTGACTGTGTGTATGTATGTAACTGTAAGTCTGACTGTGTGGATGTATGTAACTGTAATATTATAACAAATATGATACATATAGCTGGTTTTATAGAATATTTGTTATATAAATATTCTAAAATCAGCCATATATGTTATACACATATTAAATAAACATGAGCCATGTGTTTTATATAAATATATATATATATATATATATATATATATATATATATATATATATAACATATGTTTTATATAAATATATATATGTATATATTTATATAAAACATATGGGTCATGTAATTATATATTACATTATATATATTTTTATTCTATATATGGCTCATTTTATAATATTTATATGGCTAGTTTATCTACTATGTATATTATTTATATATATCTATATCTGATTTTATATAATATGTGTTATATAAACCAGACATATATATATATATATATATATATATATATATACATATATATATATATATATATATATATATATATATATATATATATATATATATAATAACCAGCATATATTAAAATAAATTACATTATATAAATATATAAACCATCCGTTTATAATTACATAGGAGTTGCATGGTGGGTTCAGGGGGGCCCCAGGGCCCGGGGGTTTCTAGTTACGCCTCTGTCTACCCCTATCAGTTGGAGGACAATAAAGTCAGACTGATCTCTCAATGTAGTATGGAAAGATGTATCGCTCTACAGATGATTGGGAACAGAACTATTTTTTCTTATTGGGAGGATTGGCTGAAGAAGCTTAAGGAAGTCAGTTTGAACATAATTTGATCTGCCTAAAAATTCCAGGGCTATTAACAATATGACAGCCTTTTTGATCTCCAACAGCCAGTTGTTAGCAGGGCCAGCCCTTTAATGGGGCAGACTGGGCAGCTGCCCAAGGTGCTACCCAAGAGGTTAACTTCTCTGACACTGCCCATATATGTCAAGCAATCCAGGGGTTAACTCCTCTGCCTATATCTATGTGGATTTTGTTATAGGTCACTGGTCACATTATGTTTTAGGGAATTGCACAAGGTATTATATCATAATAATGTCTTACCTTTACTTTCTTTTCACCTTATGGGTGGGCTCTTTGAAATTATTTTTTTATTATGTATATAAGAAGTGCTTTAGTGGGCATATAAAAATAAAAATTTTTTTCTAAAAGCTCATCAACGAGGTGAAAAGAAACAAATGGTAAAACAATCATTATGGAAATAGGCTGTGCAATTCCCCAAAACATAATATGTGACCACTGACCTATAACATGACTCAAATATTGTACATTATGTTCATATGCTCAAACATTTAGGGTACACATTTCAATCATGGCCAGTACAGTATTTTGTATAATTTTGCATATAGAAAGGTGCTCTTGCATTAAATTATCACTTCCTGATTAGTTTAATTTTAGTTTGAATTATCCTGACTGTGGGCTATTTGTTTTGTGGAGGCTTGGGTGGGTGGGGGCAGCATTTCAACTTTCTCCTTAGGCAGCACAATATCTTGGGCTTGCCCTGATCGTTAGGTCTAACACTCTATGCTGGAATCGCATAATTGCACTTTGAATCCACTGTACTTGTATGTGTTCTGCTTATGCATTGTTAACCTAATTTAATATGCTTTTTGTATTGGTATCTGATAGCAGGCCCGGACTGGCCATCGGGCACACCGGACAAATGCCCGGTGGGCCGCGGTGGCCATGGGCCGAGGCCGGCAGGGGAGGTCCCAGCAGTGGCCTCTGGGTCCCAGGATCTCCCCTGCCGGTCTATGCAGTGCCGGAAGTATCCGAGCGCCGGCCCCGCTGTTTTCCATGAAGGGCCGGTGAGGAGATCAAAGATCTCCCTCACCGGCCCACATGCTGTCAAATGCGGGCGCCGGCGGGGAGAGAGGGAGGGAGACAGCCAGCCTGGAGAGAGAACCCGGCGGAGCTCTAACTTGCAGCTCCACCGGGTTCCTCTCGCGAGATCCGGAGCATTGCCATGGCAACGACCGGATCTCGCGAGAGTGAACTCTAGCCCGAGGACCACTAGTGAACACCGCCACCCCACCTCCCAGTCCCAGGTACCAGCGTGCCGGTCCTCCCCTCCCAGGCTAAACGTAAGAAGGGAGGGGGGACATAATGCCTGTTATTTTATTTGTTTATTTACCCCCCCCCCCCTACACACACACACAATCCATTCTAACATTTATACATCACTCTCACGCCCATCACA
This sequence comes from Pelodytes ibericus, assembly GCA_036172795.1. Taxonomy (NCBI): domain Eukaryota; kingdom Metazoa; phylum Chordata; class Amphibia; order Anura; family Pelodytidae; genus Pelodytes; species Pelodytes ibericus. Next base: position 163,080,082 of record CM069857.1, read on the forward strand.
CACAGCACTCTCACACACAGCACTCTCACACCCATCACACACAGCACTCACACACACAGCACTCTCACACACACAGCACTCTCACACACAGCACTCTCACACACACAGCACTCTCACACACAGCACTCTCACACACACAGCACTCTCACACACACAGCACTCACACCCATCACACACAGCATTGTCACACACAGCATTCTCACGCACAGCACTCTCACACCCATCACACACAGCATTCTCACACCCATCACACATAGCACTCTCACACCCATCACACACATCATTCTCACACCCATCACACACAGCACTCTCACACCCATCACACACATCACTCTCACACCCATCACACACACATAGCACTCTCACACACATCACACACATCACTCTCACACACATCACTCTCACACCCATCACACACAGCATTCTCACACACAGCATTCTCACACAACATTCTCACACAACATTCTCACACACAGCATTCTCACACCCATCACACACAGCACTCACACACACAGCACTCTCACACACACAGCACTCTCACACACAGCACTCTCACACACACAGCACTCTCACACACAGCACTCTCACACACACAGCACTCTCACACACACAGCACTCACACCCATCACACACAGCATTCTCACACACAGCATTCTCACGCACAGCACTCTCACACCCATCACACACAGCATTCTCACACCCATCACACACAGCACTCTCACACCCATCATTCTCACACCCATCACACACAGCACTCTCACACCCATCACACACATCACTCTCACACCCATCACACACACATAGCACTCTCACACATAGCACTCTCACACACATCACACACATCACTCTCACACACATCAATCTCACACCCATCACACATAGCATTCTCACACATAGCATTCTCACACAACATTCTCACACAACATTCTCACACACAGCATTCTCACACCCATCACACACAGCACTCTCACACACAGCACTCACACACAGCACTCACACACAGCACTCTCACACACAGCACTCTCACACACAGCATTCTCACACCCAGCACACACAGCATTCTCACACACAGCACTCTCACACACAGCACTCTCACACACAGCACTCTCACATACATCATAGACAGCACTCTCACACACAGCACATTCAGCACTCTTGTACTCTCACACACAGCACTCTCACACACATCATACACAGCACTCTCACACACAGCAGTCTCACACACATCATACACAGCACTCACGGACTCACACACATCACTCTCACACACACATCACTCTCACACACATCACTCTCACACACATCACTCTCACACACCACCCCCCTCACACACCGCCCCCTCACACACCGCCCCCCTCACACCCCCCCCTCACACACCGCACCCCTCACACACACATACTGCACCCCTCACATACACACAGAACCCCCCAACACACTGCCCAACAGACATACACAATACTTGCACATATATATATATATATATATATATATATATATATACATACACACATAGCACCCCTCACACACATACTGCACCCCTAAACACATTACATTCCAGACACACACTAGATCCCTTACCCAACTCTGGATCATCTACACACATACACACACTAGATCCCTATATACACTCTGAAACCATTATAAACACACACTCACTCGATCTCCTATACACATTCTGGGTCCTTCAAACACACACTAGACTCATATATATATGTATATATACATACACTAGATTCCTTGTAAGCAAACACATACTACACCCCTAAACACACACTACATCTATATATACACACACACACACACACACTACAGCCTGTATGCACACACTTGCTATATCCCCTATACACACATTCTCTACAGCCCCTAGCCACATATGCATCACATTACACCACAAACACAACACAACTAAAACCGACCTTATTACACAATACCACACCACAATCAGCTCACTCTACACACACGCAATCCCACAAGCAGGCTCCAAACACATGCTCAATACTCTTTCCTGGCATTTTTGTCTCCTGGTATCCATTTATAGAGACACCAGAGACAAGTTGCAAGGAAACACATTGCAAGCATGTTATTAAATTTGCTTGCACTGTGCAGAACAAATACAGGGCTTTTTTCTCATGCTAGAGCTCTTCAGCAGAGCTCTGAGCATGGTCTGCCCTGGAAGAGCATTGAACCAACATGCTCCCTTTGAGAGGGAGCGTGTTTGTCATTGGTGATGACAAAACACACCTCCTCTGCCCTGCCCCCTTCTTAGTGGGCCGCTGTGATAAAAAAATGCCCGGGCCAAATTTTTCTCCCAGTCCGGCCCTGTCTGATAGTGATGTTTTCTTGTTTCTGCAGTTACTGTCTATTTTAATCTTTTATATGTTTTTGTAATAAAATTTAAAACAAAAAGAAATGTTTAGGTAATACAGTTCCTTTTAACATAGAAACAGGAAAAACCTTCTTTACCTCCTTCCATTTAATTTATCCCAAGTTACAGTAGATTTTATTTCAATCGACTACTTTCATAAATGTTATACTTTGCCATAATTAAATCATTAGTGAAAAATGGTTCCAATACTTACCCACATAAACTGTTTCCAGAATTTGAGACTGAAAGAACTGCTGGTACTCTATACTGGTGATTACCCCCATAATAGACCCTGCTTACATGTTCTGAAATCAATTTGGGGATTCTTGCAGTGGTAGATGATGCATTTCAATGGAATGGCTGAGATGCTGTGAATGGTTTGGAGATCCAAGCTGTTATTTATTTGTCTGTGACAACCATACTTGTGAAGGGAACTTTGACCTTTGATAGAGTGTGAAAGATATTGTAAATGTGATTGGATATTTGAGAACAGATGTGATTTACCTTTCTATCAAGCACTGAATAATTCTAATGTTTTCAAATGAGTCTTACAGTACTCCTTAAACAAGTTTCCTGGGGACTGAACTAATACAGCACTATTTGATTATCTGAATTATTCTCAGTTTCTGTTAGATTTAACCAGAGACGGGACTTAACTAATACAATTACACTGTCTAAACTATTTGTCTATTGTTGATAAGCAACCGGTATAAGTGTATTAAATCCATATTTATGCCCACTATTAACTAATATCTTCAACATCTCCACAGGTTACTTACTTATTTCAGACATGCATCTGTCACTCCCATTTTACAAAACTAACCCTGCTGTAAGGGTGATGCGGAGCTGGAACCACTGTGCAGAAATAGGTATGGCATACGTAATGGACCCAGGCAAGTGAACAGAATTCTTCTGCCTGAAGGAATTCCACCCTGTGGTTGAGCCTCAAGTTTCCTTCCCCCAGGACTTTTGCACTCTGACACTTACTAAGATACCGAAACGTAACCAAGAATAAAACTGACACAGAGGAATAAACCGAAGCTAAGGTACAGGAGGATGAGGCAGGAGAATGGTCAACATGCAGGAATCGAGGCTGGCAGCAAACAATCGGAGTCAGGAGACAGGCGAAGGGTCAAGACAGGCGGCAATCAGGCAGAGTCCAAAAACCAGGCAATATCATCAATGGGAGTCTAAAGGCAGTATGCGTACGTTGGAAAAGGCTTGGAGCACTATTTCAGGCGAGGAACAAGTGCTCAAATGAGGTTTAAATAGCCCTCCTACCAAACAATCAACCAATGAGAATCACAGAAAAAAAGTAATATTTAAACCTGGCCCTTTAAGGTGAGTAAGGAAGGGAAGCCAAAAGAAGAACTGCACATGTGCAGAACACCAACCTAGGGTTAGTCATCAGAGGCTGGCTAACGGAGCTTGTGTGCCTGGCTTGAAGTCCCCGCAGAACACCCGGAGGGCGGTGAGACAGAGGGAGGGAGTAATCGGCAGTGCGACGGTACTGTCGTGACACCTGCATCCGACTACCATGTCAAATTACTGTATCCAAGTTGCCTCATTAACTTTCTCTTTTCTTGACCCTCTTCTGTCTGCATTGGGCTCTATTGGGTCTATTCACTTAAATTGGTAATTTGAGAACATGGGTGGTGGACTTTAATCTTGAGACTAAGTCAAACTCAGCACCCCACCCAAAAAAAAACAGGTTCGAATCTTCCTCATTGAAAGTAACGGGAGGTGAAATGATCAAAGCTATTTTTGAGACTAAGTCAAATTCGGCACCCGAGTGCAACTCACTTGAACTCACCTGCTACTCACCTCAACTCACCTTTTAGTGAATAGCCCCAGTAGTCTCAAAATGAAAGTTGAATTTTAGTGAATAGACCCATAAGACTGTTTTTAGCCTGAGTGACTGGTAATATTCTTGCATCAAAATCAGAAAACAACATTTTCTGCTTACTTTGTCAGCATATACCAACCCGCTTCTTCAAATATTTTCAAACTGCGCTTATTGCAGTGTTCTCGTCTGCTTCTCCTACCGCTCGTATTGCACTTTCCCTTAACTTTATTACCTCTACTCTCAGTTCGCTTGCACCAAAGTCCTGTTTTATTCTGTTCCCAGCTTACACAGTTTCCATAGGCAGTCTAAACAAATGTTTTTTTTCTAATTTCTGTATGCCAGCTTTACGTAGATCTAACTCTCTCTTAATTTGATCTCTCCTCCTTTTATAACTGGATGTCTTCTCACTTCTTAAAAATAGATTTTGCAAAGACTTCTAATCTTTACTCCTTGCAATTTTTACAATTCTCTTGATGGTCTGTCTTATGGTCAGTGGTGTTAATATTACTTCCACTTCACAAGTTCAATGCCTCAGTGTCATTTATAGGCAGTGCTTTATCTTTAACGTAACACAAACAGTCAGTGTCCAAATCCCGTTGACTACATCATTTAAAAACATAGTATTATAGTAGTAGAATGTAGTATTCACCCATTTCTAATGCAACATACAACTGATCTTGTATATATGCACTTTATCTCCAGTGTAGACTATTGCAATGCTATCATGCATGGTATTGCACTTACACATTGCACCGTAAAAACAATGTTTAGGTAAAACAGTCCATTTAAGAAGTGGTCAAATGGTTTCCCTTCGTATAGAACCCTTCTGCCCAATGGACCGCTGATGGTTTTGCCCTGTTTTTAGTCTTCAGTTGCAATAAACAGTCGTTCTGTTGTTTTTTGCCCTGCACTATTCTTTGTGACCATTATTTGGGAAAGAGAGAGCTAATATTAAAGGAGAGTCAGTAATATACTGTGATTCATCAATGATTCAGGGCCCTTTATACCCTGGTTCTGTCACATCCACCTTTACCCTTTACAGTTTATAATGAATTCTGCCTTCAGACGATGACTGATACTTTACCTATCGCTCGACTCACGTGTCTTTCCTCTGACAATTTAAACACTGGCTCTGTGTATCTTTCAGGATCCAATTCAAGCTACGTTTTAGTTCTCATTTCTAAAATTATCACAACCCAGTCATTATGCATTGCTGATGACCTTTGCTTGGAGACCGTTCTCATTTCAATTTGTAAATGTAAAATTCCGAGTGAGCTGCTTCCCTCCTGTAATGCCCTATTAGACTTCCCCTTTTTTCCAGACGTAAAAAAAAAATCCCTAAAAAAGTCACATCTTCATGGACATGGGTAAACTGACTACATCTGTTTTATTCCTTACCCCCTTACAGTTCACAATTGATTTTCAACTATCACTTACCATCTTGACTTATTCAGCTTTACTCTTTTAGGCTGCAAATGCAGATGATCTGGACTCTCCTCATCTTTTGTCAAATTTGTTACATCCTCTATAACTTGAATGTTTTTTTTTCTCATTGGACATGATGGTGCCTTATAAATAAAACAAAACATAAAAATAGATATTTAGAAGACATTTTATGGCATTTACATTTCACAGCTGTCTAGACAGTTGTGCCATGTCAATATACCTCCTCTTTGGATCTGCATCTAAAATACTGGTACACTATAATGCACAATGCACACACTACTGGCACATATAACAAGATAAACACATTAAGCTTGTTTTTTTTTTTTTTATCTAACCATGATATATTTCTTAAAGAGTCTGACTTTTCTTTTCTTTCTTCCAGCAATATCCTTCTGAGTTAATGTTGTAGCTGGCACAAGTTACTGTCCTCAGGTGGGTACTGATCTCAGTGATAAATTGGGTGGAAAGACTCTTCTGCTTCACAAGAAGGACTTGGCCCTGGAAGTGTTCTGCTCTTGCCTCTCGAACACTTTCAGTATTGAGTTTCTACATGGAGATTGTTCTTCTCTGCATGTGACAGAGGGAGAGAATGATGTAATGTGACAGGAAACATTACTGGAACTGCACTGGGACTCAGGGCGATGCTGAATACTGTGGAGCTTATTGTTCTATTTCAGCAGAGGACGGGGGTCAGTATCTGAAGGTTAACCATCCCCTCTCTCCCTGCAACCTTTTAGCAGTGGTTACTATGAATGTGTATGTGTGTGTACATTAATACATATTAATACATTATACACATATATTGTGTGTTTGCATATATATATATATATATATATATATATATATATATATATATATATAATTCCAGCCAAACATTTCAGTACATGATAATGTATGATTTAAGTGTTTAATCATGTATCAACTCTTAATATATTGTATATAAAATATTTTAACTTTTTAATTACAATAACTTATCACCAACAGCAAGCTAGTTTCTGTTTGAAGATTTATTCATTAAGGCCAGTTATCCCCCCAAAAATATGTATTTTTTTTTATCGTGCATTATTCACAACAGAATAGTGAGTGATTCAACGAATGCCAAAGCATAATGACAGTGGCAACACTGCTGCTTTCTGCTGGTACCATTAATGGTAAAATAAATCTAAATTAAGCCAGGCACACATGGTAAAATAAATAAATCGAAAAAAATAGAGCTGAAGATGCTTCAGCAGGATATACTCCTTGAAGTGGCAAAACCAGGAGTGGGCATATATACTGCAGAGACTGTGGTTATGATCAAAGTGATTGTGCCCTATTTTAATGGGTACCTGGTTGTGGCACTGTGGCATATTCTGCGTGGAAAGAGCTGTGGTTCACAGTGCCACTGTGATATGTTCTGCGGGGCAAAGTGACACTGTGGCTTGCCAAATCGCATGGGTGCATACCAAATGCTGTGGGTACACTATAGTGCTATGTCTATTCCTTTAGGTGCAATGTGGGTGCAGAGGTAGGAAATACAAACAAGACATTTATTTTTTCAATAATATTTTTATTAAATTGCCACTTGTCAGTGCTCAAAATATTGTGGCTGATTTGCAAAATAGACCAGACAGATAAGAATTAATGATTGGCAAATAGAGAAAAGGGAGGAAGTACTGCATCAGAGATGTATAGGTACAAAACACAAATCCCCAAAAGTACAAAAGAAACAGAGATTGATAATTTTCATTTGCCAAATATAAAGAAACCAACAAAGCCTGTAAAAAAATTTCTAAATTGGAGAATGAAAAAAATATTTCTGAGGAAAGCAAGAGGAATCCCAAAAAACAAGAACCTGCTAGCTACTTTTACAGAACAGTCACAGCAAGCATGTGATTGGTTGACAGAAGAAAAAGTGTTAAAAACAAAAGAAACAATTAAATGGTGTTAAGGTAGCCAAAGCCCGGGCCAAGAACGTTGGAGTTATCTGTGGATAAGCTGAGTGCACCTACCTTGGGTATTTTTATATATATATACATTTGTGGTCATGGCATAAGCCGTAGTATAATTGACATATGACAAACATAGAATGGAAATGTCAGTTGTGGTGTGCCGGAACTGACGAGGAAGTAGGCCTGAAAAAAGAAGGCCTACCTTATAGAATGTTTATAAAAGTGGTGTGGTGGGTGCGACAATTCGCCAGACCCAACAGGTAAAGAGGGAAGGGTTGATGCCCATTTAAGAAGGGGAACCAAGCCCCTCCCACAACTTCAGGCCATGCCTTCCATTTGTGGTCATGGCATAAGCCGTAGTATAATTGACATATGACAAACATAGAATGGAAATGTCAGTTGTGGTGTGCCGGAACTGACGAGGAAGTAGGCCTGAAAAAAGAGGGCAAAAAATTATAATCATTTATTGTTCTGAAACTCGACATTACATATTACATATTCATGGTTCTGAACGCCAGGCGAACTTCTTGTACAGGCTGAGGAATGTAGCGGGTATATGCTGTGGATTTCCATCGGCCTAATATTTTTATAATGTGAGCCGGTATATTCTTTTTTGAAGCTGTAGTTGTTGCTCCTATGCGAAAGGAGTGTCCAGAATAGCTGGCTGGGTTCAAACCTAGCCGGATCAACAACATCCTAACATACATCATGAATTTGCTCGTAGTGAGTATATTACCGTGCAAGGACAGGAGTGGCTGTGTTGGAGCCATATTACAGAAAGCCAGAAAAGTGTCAAAAACTTCCACCGGACACCAGATATTACTAGTGGGGTAATAGGGTATAATTACTGTCTGACCTTTGGCGCTAGTTTTGGTGTGGTGTAGGGATAGCTGATAGTGGTCGTGCACCCTTATGAGATCGGATCTAGTAATGAAGGTGAGTGAGTTAACGCTAGTGGTGGTGAATTCTCTAGGCCGCAGAAAACCGTAAAAAGCAAGATAGATGGCTGTTTTAATAACATGATTGGTATGGCCTTCGAAAGGTGAGGTGACTAGTAGATTAGACAGTGCTTGGAATAATAGATCGTGGATGGGTAGTCTAGCATGTGCGGGTGTAGGAGTGGAGTCTTTGATACCTTTAAGTATAGCTTTAACTTGGTAGGAGGATAGAAAGCGTTGTTTGTTAGGCCAAGAAGTGAGTATGTGGTGTTGAATACCTGTGATATACAATTTAATGGTGTTGTAGGATAATGTTAGATGAAGGTGGCAAAAGGAGATGAAAGCAATAATGGTCTCCATGGAAAACTGGTCAACAATATCAAAGTCCAACAAGAATTTATTAAATACATCAAACGCTCTACCATATGCCTTCTTAGTATTAGCAGAAAGACCGAGCTGTGAGAGTTGCCGCCCATGACATAGCAGCTTTTTTAGTCCCAGACCATCTCCTGCCACTGTGGTATTGGTAGTTGGTACTGTGGTATTGGAGTTGGTATTAGGGCAGCTGTTGGCAGGGCTTCCCGGAATTCCTGAAACCGAGACCGTGACAAGTGATCAGCTGCAATATTGAGAAAACCAGGCACATGAATGCAAGACAAAAGAAAACTGTGTTTGGCGGCCAGCCATGAGAGAGTCCTCATGAACCGCATGATGGCCAGGGAAGAGGAACGTCCCTTATTCACAATGTGGCATGTAGCCATGTTGTCAGAGAAGCAACGAAACGTATTCCCAGACCAGCCTGCTCCCCACTTAACTGCTGCCGCCACGATAGGATACAGCTCAAAAAGTGCTGAAGTTTCCTTAAACCTGGGGATCTCTGTAATCTCTCCCGGCCATTTACCATACATCCATCTGTTGCCCCAAATAGCGGCAAATCCAGAAGTGGCTGCTGCATCTGTCCAGAGTGATACTGAATGTTCTGACCAAACCGGGATAAAGATGCTTTTCCCGTTCCAGCTTAGCAAAAACTCCTTCCACATACGAAGGTCAGCAGTGGCATGTATGTCTAGTGTAATGCGGGATGCGTCGGTTTGAAACATAGGAAATAGGTGAAGCAACCTGGAAATGAATGCTCTCCCCTGGGGAATAATTTTCATAGCGAAGTTCAATGAACCCAACAGGGATTGCAATTCCATCCTATTACATGAGCCACCTCCCAAGTAAAGATCCTATGGGATTAGTTCTCCAAACCGAGAACGGCGGGGAATCAAAAGGGCCTAACAAGAATCCTTGATCCAACTCCTTCTGAAGGAGTAAGTCGATAGTGTCGGGTGCTGCAAGGGCTGTCTGTAAGTTTTTATACTCCAGGATTCCTGTAGGCATGTGAACAATACCCGTGTGAAACCCCATTGTAAACCCCGTCACCAAAAAGTCAACGAGATGTTGTGATGGGTGATTACGTAAAAGTTCTTTTAGTAGGGGGACACGAAGAGACGTCTGATACTGCTTAGGGAATAGTTTATTGGGGCACATAGCCTTGGCGTGAGCCCTGAAACAGTTGGAACAGACATGCAGGCACTGTAACCGCAAGACCCGGCGTTGAAATTATTACAGACCTGTGACTTGCTCAAGAATACAATATCACGGCCTAGTTTATCTTTAAGCACCCTGCCAGACCTCACTGTGGGTACCACATTAGCGGGTGAAAAAACAGCATTCACCTCAGGGGAATTAGGACATAAATTAGCCGTGTGGGAATTGGACGAACAAATGGCACAAGCTGGGGTTTTCAGGCCCGCAAAGTGCCGGCAAAACAGCTCAGTATCAAGCACACCCCAATCGGCTCGAATATTGAATTGTGCTAGAGTGGCAGCTGCCCTTGCGGAAAAAGAACGGTGGTAGTCGTAAAAAGACGTACCACCGTACTTGTGTCCCAAATCCACCAGCTTGTGGAGGTAAAGGTCCAATTCCTCCCTCCTATCTGGATATACAGAGCATAGGACGTCTCTGTATATACCAAAAGCTAGAACAAATTCTGGAATGGAAAGCTTTTGATTCAACCTGGGATCTCTGGACTTGAGAACCACTGACACATCCCCATATGCATATGTCTTATTCTCAAGGACATCTTGTGAGGCAATCAAAAGTGATACCAGATTGATATCCTTTCCTTCCAAGATGTCCTTTCTGGTTTTAGCAGGCACCATGTGTGCTGGGGTGATTATATGCGGGTCTTTAGAACTAGCTGGTAAATTACCCGGTAGGGGGTCCAAGCATACTGCAGCAACTGGGCTCCCCGCAGCAGCAGGCGACCTTTGCTGGCTACCTGCGTCTATTTTGTCCAGTCTGTCTGCAATACGACCCAAAGAGACCAGGACTGATGACAAAACTGACTGCAGATCTGAGGACTGGTTCCCGCTGGATCCTTCCCCTGCCCCAGAGTTATCAGTCTGGGTATTTAAAAGTCTGTACAACTCATCTTTCCTGGCTGCAGCGGGGAACGGAATATTCCTCCTCCTTAATTCAGCCGTAATTCTCGGAACAGTCCATGCCCTGAGTGATGCAGGGCTCGCGCTGTCGTCACCCTGCGATGGAGTGACCGATCTAGCTGATGTACTGGCGATGGACACATCTTCCCTTTCTTCAGGAACTTGAGGCATGCTATAACATAAAATAATATGTTAACTGGGGCTACCCAACTGGCTATTGTAACTAATGCCAAGCGGCGAAGGATTACTAAGCGACGTGACAGGTGAGGCCCTACTAGTGGCCAAGCGGCCTTGAGAGGCACTATCTATGAATTGGCGCGAGTGGGGTACGTGGCCATTGGCATTATGGCGGGGTGGTGGCCTCTCAGTGACTTGGAAAGGCATAAGACAGAATGGGAGTGACAAGTGAGGCCCTCTCTATGCAACTAAGCAAGGCGGCTAGCTATGAATGGGCCCGAGGGGATGCCGTACCTCCGAATTGAGGATGGGTGTTGGCCTCGCGGGACCACTAACGTAAGGCGTAGAAGGCCAGAAAAATTTACCTAGTGGGTCCTAATTTGGGATGCCAGTATCCCATACACACCTTAAAGGGTAGGGGAAGTAGTCGAAAACGTGACGTACGTCGTCAGATAGTAGATAAGTGTATAGGAGATCTGACATGACCTACAAGAGTAATTGACGTTCGAATGGGTAAAAAAGAAATTGTGCCCCTAAAAACCCCAGCCAATCTGAGACCCACCAGCAGTACTAACTAGTAGTGAAAAGTGCAGAAAGTAGGACACGTGACCCAGGTGAGCTTGTAGTAACCTACTAGAGTAATATGATCTTGTGAGGGTAGAACGAAGGAGCCCCTGACCCCCAGGATGATCAGATACCTATAAACAACATTTCAACAGTATAGGAACCTGAATACTCCAAAGTGCAAGGATGCTTATACCTCGTAATACAGAAATATCCTGATGAATCTGGTCTGTGCGACCAATTACGGTAAATTTAAAAATGAATTGACCCATGCAAGTGAAAAAACAGGTGGTGGGTAGCAGATCCCGGTGTACTCGGTGCAGAATACTGAATACAAAAGGTCCCTATAACTGACACTGAGCACCAGAGGTCTCCTTGGTGAGCCCTACCATAATTAAACCATATAATAGACCAGATACGGTAAAGGAATGAACAAAAAAGGTGACCGAGTGTAAAAGCATAGTGTAAACAATTGAAAACAAATTTAAACAAATTGCCCAACAAAACTGTAACCAGCATGATACATCTTTCAAGCAAAACCAAATTATAAACTATTAGTGCAACATGCCATAACTTAAATAACCACCAGGGGACGTAGAATGCACAGAGAGGGAAGTAAGTAAAAACAGCCACCAGAGGTCGCCCTAGGTTATACAAGTAGCAACATGACAGTAAAAGTATTCGGCAAATGACGGGCATAATACGAAATCCCAAAATAGCCCCATACGAAAAAACCAATGAAAACATGCTTATGCGAAAACCAGCCGAAAGCCGAACGCCGGCACTCGTGTGAATAAACCGAAAGTTCACACGAGTGCGACCGAAATAATAGGGTGACGTGAAACGGCCGCGCCGAAAAATGCGATGGCCGAAACTTACGATTTTGCAAGCGTAGCGAAGTTCTCGGATAGGAACTGAAGCCAGACGGCCGAAAACCGGAGGAAACAGCACTCGCAGGGCCCAGGAATCCTCCCACGGAGATACAGGTGAGCAGAATGGCGCCAGCAGAAACGGAAGTGACGATCTCTCTACCCACAATTCGCCAGACCCAACAGGTAAAGAGGGAAGGGGAACCAAGCCCCTCCCACAACTTCAGGCCATGCCTTCCATATATACACTGACAGGTGGTAAGGAGGCAGTATTATGCTTTGGGCGATGTTCTTCTAGGAAACCTTGGCACCTACCTTAGCATTGTTGCAGACCATGTGCACCCTTTCATGGAAACTGTATTCCTTGATGGCATTACCCTCTTTAAGCAGGATGATGGGCCCTGCCACAAAGCAAAAATGGTTCAGGAATGGTTAGAGGAACAACAAGTTCAAGGTGTTGACTTGGCTTTCAAATTCCCCAGATCTCAATCCAGTTGAGCATCTGTGGGATATGCTGGACAAACAAGTCCAATCTATGGAGGACCCACCTTGCAACTCACAGGACTTAAAGGATCTGCTGCTAACATCTTGGTGTCAGATAACACAGCACACCTTCAGAGGTCTAATGGAGTCCATGCCTACACAATATTAGGCAGTTGGTCATAATAATATAATGGCTGATCAGTGTATATATGTATATGTGTGTATGTATGTATATTCTATATCTTTAGCTATATCTATTTTCTATATAGAGAACATTTTCATCGGTTTTTCAATGATGCTTTGATCCTTTGTTTTGCATAACTGGAACTCTATGTCAATTTCGATCAACCTAGTTGCCAGCAAGTATACTTTTGACTAGCTGATAATTATACATTACAATAATTGTATTAAAGTTACCTTGGTTGAGTTTGGCCGTCAGTCTCTAAAGCAATTATACACGCAGAGCATTTGTACATACATGCTACATTTTGCAAGGCCGTAGTCCTGCTTATAAGCCTCTTTGCGTTCTTCCTGGGTGAATGATTGAATTATCCTGCCAAGCACAAACTGACAATTCAACATTTTATTTTCCCTTTAAAAATAATTATCAAGCAAAAAATCACTTGGGCTCCCCAGTGGGCTCCTGATTGAACCCAGAAATTCACTTAGACGACTGATTTCAAAGTCACTGGGCAAACTCAAACATCATTAAATCTCTGTCTTCCCTGCTGACTGAATCCACTTATTCAGTGCTAAGCATGGTATCCAGCAGCCAAGGGGTAAATGCAGACACATGGGCCACAGTATCTCGTAAGACAATGTGCCATAGAGACATAATGTAATGTATATAGGGTGGGAGGAAATATTTTAATAATTAATACAATTAAACATTGCCTGTACTTAGAAATTGTCCTGTGCTTTAGAATCTTAAAACTAATATAAATAGTATAATAAAAATAATATTTATAGTAAAATGGGCATTCTATCATACAACATCTGTAAAACTTGCCTGAGACAAATGATGATCTTGATTCTGTGTACATTCTTTATATTCACCAAAAGGACACAGGTTTGAAGATAAATATATGTACAATATACGTATGCCATATCGTCCCAATTATAGGTCATAGCCTATAATTTGGAAAATAAATATAGGGGGGAGCGAGGAAAAATAATGTGTCCATCTGAGTCTGTTTGTGCTACCAGTGACTGAGCAGACTGAGCAGATTAAACTGAGAACATGGTGGTAGCATGATCCATCTATAATGTTGTATTTTCATTCCGGAGGGGGGGGGGGGGGGGGGGGGTTCAGCATTAGAAGACGGACCATGCTACCACCAGAAGTGCTTTGTTTAATCTGCTTTTGTTTATGTCTGTCAGCACACTGGTAGCAAAATCAGAGAGATGAGCACTCAGAGAATATTTTGTCTCGCCACTCTGCCATCCTGAAAAGGTAAACCCTGATTATAGGCTGCAGCCCTAATTTTAGAAATATGGTATGTGTGTGTACATGTGTTTATGTATGTACACGCCCAAAAGTAAGACCATGCAATGCTTAGATATATTGCAAAACACCCAAAAGTTACGTCTCAAACTCTACAGGCCTTGGTTAGCATGTTAAAGTTCATGACTAGTGTTGCGTGAACCCGAACCGCACTGTTCGGGTTCGTACCGAACATTACGTTTTTTGGACCCTGGACCCGAAAATGGACATTCCACTGTACGTTTTGTTGGAGTTCGGGTTTCGGCAGGGCCGCGCCACCTGTAAGGCGACCTAGGCAGCCGCCTAGGGCACAGGGGCGGATCCAGAGTCTGATCTCGGGAGGGGCACATGTCCGTCTGTCTTTTCCTCTCTCCCATGTCCGTCTGTCTTTTCTTCTCTCTCATGTCCTTCTGTCACGCTCCTCTCCCTTCCCATGTCTGTCGTACTCCTCTCACTCCCCGTGTCCCTCTGTCTCTCTTCCTTCCATGTCCGTTTCTCTCCTCTTCCTTCCCATGTCCGTCTATGCATCCTCTTCTTTACCATGTCCGTCTGTCTCTCCTTTTATTTCCCATCTCTCTGTCTCTCCTCTCCCATCCCATGTCTGTCTGTCTCTCCTCTACCATCCCATTTATGTCTCTCTCTTCTCCCTTCCCATTTATGTCTCTCTCCTCTCCCTTCCCATGTCTGTCTGTCTCCTCTCCCCTTCCCATATCTGTCTGTCTCTCCTCTGCCATCCCATATCTGTCTGTCACTCCTCTGCCATCCCATGTTTGTCTGTCTCTACTCTGCCAACCCATGTCTGTCTGTCTCTCCTCTACCATCCCATTTATGTCTCTCTCTTCTCCCTTCCCATTTATGTCTCTCTCCTCTCCCCTTCCCATATCTGTCTGTCTCTCCTCTGCCATCCCATATCTGTCTGTCTCTCCTCTGCCATCCCATGTTTGTCTGTCTCTCCTCTGCCAACCCATGTCTGTCTGTCTCTCCTCTACCATCTCATTTATGTCTCTCTCTTCTTCCTTCCCATTTATGTCTCTTTCTTCTCCCTTCCCATATCTGTCTGTCTCCTCTCCCCTTCCCATGTCTCTCTCTATTCTCTACCTCCTATTACTGTCTCTTTGTCCCTCGAAACATGTATGTCTTTCCTCTTCCCAATAGCTGTCTCTTTTCCTCCTCTCACTCGTCTGTGTTCTCTCCTCTCTCCCCCTCCCTTCAGTGTTCTCTCTTCTCCCCCATACGTGTTCTCTCCTCTCTCTCCCCCATCAGTGTTCTCTCCTCTCTCCCCGTGTTCTCTCCTCTCTCTCCCCCCCAGTGGTGTATCTTGGTTTTGTGCTTCCCTAGGCAGACAAAATTTGGGCACCACCCCCCTACCCACAATGCACACCCACGACATCACCCATAACCCACGTTGCACACCAAGGACATGCCCCATCACCCCATTTACATGCCTCCATCACCCCATTACATACACATTGCCAATATTATTTGCCATTAATATTCCCCAGCCAATTTGCCCAATAATATGCCAGTATTATTTGCCATTAATATGCCCCTGACTATTTGCCCAATAACAAGCATCGTTCCCCCCCCTATTCTCGGGGAGAGGGGGGGCAATTGCCCCGTTGCCCCCCCCCCCCCACTGGATCCGCCACTGCTAGGGCGCAACTTAGCAGGGGGCGCCGGAACCATGAAAAAAAATATCCTCCCCCTTACTTACCTCCTCGCTGCTGCTGTCTGGTGCAGGTCCGTGGCTGTGAGGGAAGCGTTGTGCGCTCCCCTCCAGCCGATGCGGATTCAATAAAGTTTGTTCAAACTTTTTTTTAAACAAACTTTATGGAATGCGCATTGGCTGGACGGGAACGCACAACGCTTCCCTCACAGCCACGGACCTGCAGCACCAGGAGACAGAACAGCAGCGAGGAGGTAAGTAAGGGGGAAGGGGGGAGGAAGAGGGTGGCTAAATCCTGGCACATTGAGAGGCATAATCCTGGCATATTGAGGGGCATAATCCTGGCATATTGTGTGGGAAAATCCTGGCATATTGAGTGGCATAATAATCCTGGCATATTGGGTGGCTAAGTCCTGGCATATTGAGAGGCATAATCCTGGCATATTGAGGGACATAATCCTGGCATATTGAGGGGCATAATCCTGGCATAATGTGTGGGAAAATCCTGGCATATTGAGTGGCATAATAATCCTGGCATATTTTGGTGGTAAGTCCTATCATGTTGAGGGGCATAATCCTGGCATATTGAGGGGCAAAATCCTGGGATATTGAGTGGCATAATAATCCTGGCATATTGGGTTGCTAAGTCCTGGCACATTGAGAGGCATAATGCTGGCATATTGAGGGGCATAATCCTGGCATATTGAGGGGCATAATCCTACAGCGATTATTCAAATTACAGTGATTATTTTAGTGGGTGCTATAAAACATATTTGTATCCTGCCCTGAGCCCAGTGTCACAGAGAGTGCAGTGCATGTGTGCCAGGCACATGACTTTAATCCTTTTCTGTTATCTCAGTGGGCAACATCTAGGCATTTTTAAATACTGCAATTTGTTGGTGTTAAATATTACATTTGCGTCCTGCACTTCATATCTGAGAGTCAAATAGAACAGTCCAATATTGTGCTAATTGTTTTGGGTTCTAAATAGTACATTTGCGTCTTGCGGTGCACTTTATATCTGAGAGTGAAATAGAACAGTCCAATACTGTGCTTACAGCGCACTTTGAAAAAATCTGGCTACCTCCTCCTTCTCCTCCTCCAGCCCGCTTCCACCTACACCACCACGGTCACCGCCTCCTCAACCTATGGGTCACTTAGTATAAACTGAAAGAGAATACCTTGCACTCCAACCCTCTCTCAAATGGATAATTCTGCTGATCCTCCTGGCAGCCATGCTTTAGATTTAGTTTTATGTTCTTCCAAAGCTAAAATCAAAGATTCCATCTAGTGCTTTTTTATGGCTCAGCTTTATTTGTAATTTGTATGTATTTTATGTTATTTTAAGTTATTATCCCTATCCACATTTGCTTGCAGGGCACTTGTCCTACTCTTACCCACATTTTACTTCATTTTGCAGCCCTCTAGCCCTTTCCAGGACTTTTTTCGAGGCATTTTAGTGGCCAAAAGTTCGCGTCCCCATTGACTTCAATGGTGTTCGGGGTCAAGTTCGAGCATGGACGCAGACATTTTTTAGAAGTTCGGCCAAACCTGCCGAACCCGAACATCCAGGTGTCCGCTCAACTCTATTCATTCATATGGAGTGCTGCCTGGTTATACCTATTACAGTTCCCTGCCTACTTACCTGCTGGTGAATCGCTCTACTTCCAGTATATTAATGCTGTGCTATATATCTGTGTTCTACCTGTATACTGTGCATTTTAGTCTCATATTCCAGAACACATACCATTTACCTTACAGAAAGAGAACAAGGTAGTAGTGGTGAGTTCTAGATTTAGATTGTAGTGGAGATTTTGGTTCTGCCCTCAGGCGGGCTCTTACAGCTTACAGGGGATGTATTGTATACCTATCCTAACCTTATTTTTAATTTATGGATAATTTAACATGTTTAATAGAATATATAAAAAATTGCCAATTTTTACATTATGATACATTGTGTTTCATACAGCTTAGAAATAAACATTATGTTTATTGCCCACATAAACCACACAAATCAGGAGAAGGCATGTTCAATGGCATGTATTATGGTGTTCATAATGCAATTGGATAACTCTAACAATCCAGACTATGTTACCATATGAAAGGGAAAAAACAGAAGCATTTCTGTCACTAAGTCATTTTGTTTCTGAATATGAATGTAGTTGGAATCTAGATGTTTACCACTAGAGGCACTAGACTAACTGAAGTATTATCTTCTGTAACTGTAACGGTCATTCTGAGACTCTGTTTCTACAAATAACAAACGTCATGTCACTGCTAGTCTTTAGTAGTAAGAAGACATGCTTGAAGTATATCAAATGTTGCCAGTAATTAATATATTGTGCTATGTTTACTCTCTGTGGTTTCCTTAGTGTTTGGACTTCACGTCATTAGTAGCAGTAACTCAGCAATTCCCTTTATCTCCCTACAACAGTGCATTCACTCATTTGTCTTTATTGTGACTATACTGGGAGCTCTTTTTAGAATTATAGCTCTGTTTATGTGTACTGAGGGAATATTAATTCCTTCAGAAAGTCGACAGTTTGCTGTATCTGGGGCAGTTTGTGCTCAACCACAAATCATTAACAACTCTTGGGATGGCCTTGGTGATGGCATTAATCAAAATAACTTCCTTCAGTAAGTTCATAGACTTGCACTTTTTATTATATAATGCTTCTATTGTAGCCATATCATGGCAATGGAACAAAATGGGGTGGATTCATTACTGGCTTTTGAAGTGGTAGTCAGGCACCAAAACTGTACTTTTTTGTTACAAAGCAAACACTGTTAAGGTAATCATATATATAATAATATCCTGCTACTGTGCTGAACCTAAAAATGTAGTTATGTCTTAGCAGTTTCCTCCATCTTGAAATCTTTTTTCAACTGAAACAGAATGTGCGTGAGTATGATAAACAAACCAATGATGTGTACATGGGTATACACTCTAGAACGCTGCTCCTTAGAACTGGAACTGAAATTGAAACTCTTAAGCCTTTTAAGAGAAAGGACTGAAACAGAAGTATCCATGAATTAGCAATGAACTAAAACAATCTACTCTGTTTTCAAATTTCCCTACCCTGAGCTCACAAAAGGTGTATGGGATATGAGAGTCAATGCTTACATAGAGTAAATCCTGCTCGGTAATCCATAAGTATATCAGTTATTAGCACTAGATAGATTTAAAGTTAACATTCCTTAGGTACCTAAGCACCTTTTTTCGCAAATCATATCAGGGCTCTTTGGCATCTGAAGTTTGTCAAGCCCTGTTACTGTATGGTTGTGTTTGTGTAATTTTGTGTGAAAAGGGCAGATGACATGCAGTTTCATTACAGCAATGAATGGTCCTAGAGTTTCTTTGAGACTGTCTATGGAATAAATATTAGGAATGTAAAGGGACGTGTCACCTAAGCATTGCTTATACTGTGAGTATAGAAAAAAGTAATAATCCAAACGTTTTTTTAGCAGATCTTCAAGAAAATAATAAAAACAGTTTGCTTTTTTTTTTTTTTTAGAGATAGGTGCCTTTCCCTGGGCCAGAAGGTGAGGATTGGGGGTGTTGGCACTGGAATCTGCATACAGGTACTATTTTATTTACATTTTCTCTTTTTGGGGTCAAATTTTACATCTACAAGTATACAAACTCATAACGATCTTCAGTGTTTCTGTAATATTAGTATAATACTATACACATGATAAATATTTTATGTAGCCATTTTTTTATTTATTCACACCATAGTCACAAGTGCTCCTTTTGGTTTATTCATGTAGGCTTGACTCAAGTGTGGATAGAGGTATTTACATACCCAGCTCACTGCTGCTAGATTCACATTTAATCACTTATAGTGAGTACCATTTAATCACTTATACCGAGCACCTATTGCCAAAGAGACCTCTAAGACCTAGGTCCTATCTCTGGCTGAGATTTCAATTGCAACTGTTTTCAGGTGCTGCATCTCTTCACTTCCTGTTCTCTGTCAAGTTCTGGTCTTGCCACTAGTTTTTTCCATGTATCCTGGTCAGGGCCGGACTGGGAACAAAAACCAGCCCTGGAAAAAATTTATATACCAGCCCCATCGCATAAGATTTTTAAAGCAGCCCATAGCATAATATAATTTTTTTGTTCATAGAAGGGAAAATCATGCATTTTAAAAAGCACATCTGAACAGTGTATTATTTATAGATAAGACTGATATAAAAGCCTGTCAAGGGCAATATATATACCTCCAGTATGTACACAGAGTTATATGAATTGCCCTGTGCAGAGGTATATATCAGGGCAGTGTGTGAGACATATCCTGTATCCTGTCTCTCTCTGTCCTTTCTGTGGCGTCTCTCTCTCTGTCTTTTCTGTGGCGTCTCTCTCTCTCTCTGTCCTTTCTGTGGAGTCTCTCTCTCTCTGTCCTTTCTGTGGCGTCTCTCTCTCTCTGTCCTTTCTGTGGCGTCTCTCTCTCTCTGTCCTTTCTGTGGCGTCTCTCTCTCTCTGTCCTTTCTGTGGCGTCTCTCTCTCTGTCCTTTCTGTGGCGTCTCTCTCTCTCTGTCCTTTCTGTGGTGTCTCTCTCTCTCTGTCCTTTCTGTGGCGTCTCTCTCTCTCTGTCCTTTCTGTGGCGTCTCTCTCTGTCCTTTCTGTGGCGTCTCTCTCTCTCTGTCCTTTCTGTGGCGTCTCTCTCTCTCTCTGTCCTTTCTGTGGCGTCTCTCTCTCTCTCTGTCCTTTCTGTAGCGTCTCTCTCTCTGTCCTTTCTGTGGCGTCTCTCTCTCTCTCTGTCCTTTCTGTGGCGTCTCTCTCTCTCTCTGTCCTTTCTGTGGCATCTCTCTCTCTCTCTCTGTCCTTTCTGTGGCGTCTCTCTCTCTCTCTGTCCTTTCTGTGGCGTCTCTCTCTCTGTCCTTTCTGTGGCGTCTCTCTCTCTGTCCTTTCTGTGGCGTGTCTCTCTCTGTCCTTTCTGTGGCGTCTCTCTCTCTGTCCTTTCTGTGGCGTCTCTCTCTCTGTCCTTTCTGTGGCGTCTCTCTCTCTCTCTCTGTCTTTTCTGTAGCGTCTCTCTCTCTCTCTGTCCTTTCTGTGGCGTCTCTCTCTCTCTGTCTTTTCTGTGGCGTCTCTCTCTCTCTGTCCTTTCTGTGGCGTCTCTCTCTCTCTCTGTCCTTTCTGTGGCGTCTCTCTCTCTCTGTCCTTTCTGTAACGTCTCTCTCTCTCTGTCCTTTCTGTAACGTCTCTCTCTCTCTGTCCTTTCTGTGGCGTCTCTCTCTCTCTCTCTGTCCTTTCTGTGGCGTCTCTCTCTCTCTCTGTCCTTTCTGTGGCGTCTCTCTCTCTCTCTGTCCTTTCTGTGGCGTCTCTCTCTGTCCTTTCTGTGGCGTCTCTCTCTGTCCTTTCTGTGGCGTCTCTCTCTGTCCTTTCTGTGGCGTCTCTCTCTCTCTCTCTGTGTGTCCTTTCTGTGGCATCTCTCTTCCCCCCTTCCCCCTTAGTGTCTTTCACCCCCTCCCCTCCCCCTGTAGTGTCTTTCACCCCTTCTCCCTGTAGTCTTTCACACCCTCCTCTCCCCCTGTAGAGTCTTTCACCCCCCCCTTCCCCCTGTAGTGTCTTTTACCCCCCTTCTCCCTATAGTGTCTTTCACCCCCCCCTGTAGTGTCTTTCACCCCCCCTGTAGTGTCTTTCACCCCCCCCTGTAGTGTCTTTCACCCCCCCGTAGTGTCTTTCACCCCCCCCGTAGTGTCTTTCACACCCCCCCCCTGTAGTGTCTTTTACCCCCCCCTTCTCCCTGTAGTGTCTTTCACCCCCCCCCCCCCCCCCTGTATGTCTCACTCACCTTGGTTTCTCTGCTTCCCATCCCGCCGCCGGAACTGCTGCTGCAGCATCCGGCGGCAGCAGGCGAACTTCTTAAAGCGGCGACGGCCGCCGAATTGCTTAAAGTGGCGGTGCCACTTTAAGCAATTCGGCGGCCGTCGCCACTTTAAGAAATTCGCCTGCTGCCGCCGGATGCTGCAGCAGCCGAATTCTTCAATTTTAGTGGCCGTGGCGGCCCCGGGGCAGGCGGCCCACCGGGATTTTTCCCGGTATCCCGGTGGGCCAGTCCGGCCCTGATCCTGGTACTTTACAGTGCCACACAAGTCCCCATCTGTTGTTATCTGGGAATCAAGTCAACTCTTTGGTATATTGCCTTTGGGGTGAATACCTCCAATTAGGTTCCAGGTTCTGGGTCTTACTTTTGGCAGGCTGACTGTTCTGCACAGAGGGTCCAGACCCGTATTTTCATACACTTGGCTATTCCAAAAGGCAGATTTTATTTTTTTAAGCTATTCTAGTAGATTTAATTTGATTTTTAGGGTCATTGCCGTGCTGCATCACCGAACTTCTACCTAGGTTCAGCTAGAAGACAGCCGCCCTGACATTATCCTGTATGATACCGTTATAAACTTTCCTTTATAAACTTGGGAATTCACTGTCCTCCCTATAATGGAGTAGTATTGTGGAGTTATAAGGTGCTCTTTTTCAAAATTCAGGCTCACAGCAATATTTTTTTTCCAGAGACCAGGAGCTTCCTGTGTCCTGCCATGGACTCCATGCCTGTTAAATGTTTTGCATATTGTAGACTCATGAGCTGATATGTTAATTAGTTCCAAGCTGTTATTGATTCCTTCAAGCCTTTAGGTGTTACTGTGGGATTCTTTTTTACCTCACGGGGCATCCTACGCTGTGCCATTGGAGACATCTTGGCTGGGCACCCAGTTCCAGGGAGAGTAACTACAGTACTAAATTGTCTCCATTTATAAACAATTTGTCTGACTGTGGACTGATGAATAAGTAAACTCTTTGAGATTACTTTATAACCCTTGAAAACGTCATGCATATCAACAATTCTTGATCGTAGGTCTTCTGAGATTATATTTTTTTCTCAGCATGGATCAGCAAATGCGTCTTGTGAATAGCAAACTCAAAATGGTTTGAGTTTTTATTTAAAAAGTCAAAGTAGCTCTAAAACACACTTTCAATCTTATTTCATTGTTTGGATTCCAGGTTTGCTAACTCCTGAGCCCAGTTACCTTTTGTTGAAGTTATTGGCCTAGGGGTTCATATACTTTTTCCAACCCCCACTTTGAATGTTTGAATGATGTAGTAACAAGAACAATACAATTATTGGTGTTTTATTAGTTAAAAATATTATGTTTGATAGTTATTATAAATTAGATAATAATCACATCATATTTTAAAACAATTTTGTACATATAAATGCTGATAATTCCAAAGAGTTCACATACTTTGTCTTTTTCACTGTACCTTAGAAGGCTGAACAGCCCAGATGGCCCCACAAGGAATTTAACCCCTAATCAACGACATGATGTACATGAGAAGGCATCAGACAACATCGATCTCAGGGGATAAAGTATGCACTTCACCGAAAGAGCAGCACCGTGCTGGAAAAGCTGCTGCCCTTTTGTGGTCAAGAGCTTTGGAGGTGGCGAATCACTACTTCCATTGCTTTGTTGTAGTTGCTAGACTGCCCCTAACTGTAATCTGCACTATTACAACAACAACAGCAGCAAAAAAAAAAAAGCAACAGTTAGGGTTGAAATTAAGGATTAGGGTTACAATAATATTTAGGGTTTGGGTTACAGTAAGGGTTAGTGCAAGAGTAAAGTTGGGGTTATAGTTAGATTTAAGGTCAGAGTTAGAATTAGGATTAAAGGGACACTCCCACCAAAAAGTGAAAAACGTTTACTTTATTTATTTTGTATTGTTGATTTCAGATAGGTCTTTTGTTTTTCTTATGTGACTGTATTTAATAAAATATGTAACTAAACAAGTGTGACTGGGCCATTTTGTGACATATAGTGTTTTTGTGTGCCACCCCTCAGAGACTTTACAGCACAAATTTCTCACTTTGGGGCTAGGGACACAGAATGCAGTCAGAATTCTGATCATAGACTTGCATTGAATGGGAGGATAATGTAACTATTACATCACAAGGGGGGCAGAGTTATGATCCAGCTTGATCAGGTTAATCTCCTCTCTTTCTGTTGGAAGGCAGGTACAAACAAAACTGTACAAAGCCACCTAGTCCTGTCCAATATGATATACAGGAGCCAGTAAAAGAGCATGGGAGTATCTTGTGACCTCATCATGCAGGCTTTTTCAATCGTTGTAAAGTGAGACTGGCTGGAAGATTTTGGATGGGGTTGCTTCATGGAAAATATTCTCAAAATGGATGCTGGAGATAAACACCTAATTTTATTTTTCCTTTTATATGCAATTATTTCAATCATATAAAAAAGAAACAGTGGCATATGATTTATATATGTGTTTGCTTTAATTGACCAGTTTATCTAGTTACATCTTATGTAAGTGGTAGTGTACCTTTAAGTTTAGGATTAAGTTGATCATTGTGGTTGGGGTCAAAAGGTCATCGTAGGGGAAAATTGTTAGGGACAAAATGCTATTTTAGGTTATTGCCTTATAGGGTGCAAAAGAAACGAAAGGAAACACATTTAAACATGGTATATTTCTAAACGTAGGACAAATATTAGAAACTAAGTTAGAAAAATATACTTTTTAAAATGTTTCTTCATATTTTATGATTTTTTAAATAGTGAATAATAAGATATGATGAAAATAATGGTATCTTAAGAAAGCCCTACTTATGTCGATAAAACTGTATGTAATTAGTGTTGAGCGAACGCGAACCGCACTGTTCGGGTTCATACCGAACATTGCGGTTTTTGGACCCCGGACCCGAACACGGACATTTCACTGTATGTTCGGGTTGGAGTTCGGGGTTCAGCGACTTAATGGCACGTTTTGAAAGGCTGCAGGGCTGCCAATCAGAAAGCCCATAGCATTACATACATATACATTGTATGTAATGCTATGGGCTTTCTAT
Organism: Pelodytes ibericus; assembly: GCA_036172795.1. Lineage (NCBI taxonomy): Eukaryota > Metazoa > Chordata > Amphibia > Anura > Pelodytidae > Pelodytes > Pelodytes ibericus. The sequence continues at coordinate 163,105,206 of CM069857.1, forward strand.
AAACCGAAAGTCTATAAACCAAATCTCTTTTGGTTTATAGACTTTCGGATTATATAAAGCCCATAGCATTACATGCATTCTATAAAACGAAAGTATGTTCAATGGCAGTTAATGTTACGTTTGGCCAGTACATGGCACTGTTGTAATACGAATGGTTACATTCGTGTAACCGGAAGGTTTAAATGTATCTTACTTTAAATTACTTAATTATAGACGAAAGTCTATAAACCGAATCTCTTTCGGTTTACAGACTTTCGGATTATAGAAAGCCCATAGCATTACATGCATTCTATAAAACTAAAGTCTAGAAACCGAAAGAAATTCGGTTTATAGACTTTCGGTTTAGAGAAAGCCCCTAGCATTACATATATATATACATTGTATGTAATGCTATGGGCTTTTTATAAAGCGAAAGTTTATAAACCGAATCTCTTTCGGTTTATAGACTTTCGGATTATAGAAAGCCCATAGCATTACATGCATTCAATAAAACTAAAGTCTAGAAACTGAAAGAAATTCGGTTTGTAGACTTTCGGTTTATAGAAAGCCCCTAGCATTACATACATATACATTGTATGTAATGCTATGGGCTTTTTATAAACCGAAAGTCTATAAACCGAAAGAGATTAGGTTTATAGACTTTCGGTTTATGGAATACATGTAATGCTATTGGTATTCTATAAACTGAAAGTCTATACACTGAAAGAGATTCGGTTTATAGAAAGCCAATAGCATTACATGTATTCCATAAACCGAAAGTCTATAAACCGAATGTCTTTCGGTTTATAGACTTTCGGTTTATGGAATACATGTAATGCTATTGGCTCTCTATAAACCGAAATAGAGTCCCCATTCATACGAATAGGTCAATTGATCTATTCGTATGAATGGGGACTCTATTTCGGTTTATAGAATAGCAATAGCATTACATCTATTACATCTGAGAGTCAAATAGAACTGTCAAATACTGTGCTTACAGCGCACTTTGAAAAATTCTAATAGTTTTGGGTGGTAAATACTACATTTGCGTCTTGCGGTGCACTTCATATCTGAGAGTCAAATAGAACAGTCCAATACTGTGCTTACAGCGCACTTTGAAAAAATCTGGCTACCTCCTCCTCCTCCAGCGCCGCTTCCTTCTACACCGCCACTGTCACCGCCTCCTCAACCTATGGGTCACTTAGTATAAACTGAAAGAGAATACGCTGCACTCCAACCCTCTCTCAAATGGATAATTCTGTTGATCCTCCTGCTGCCATGCTTTAAATTTAGATTTATGTTCTTCCAGCTATTTTATGGCTCAGCTGTATTTGTAATTTGTATGTATTTTATGTTATTTTAGGTTATTTCCCTATCCACATTTGCTTGCAGGGCACTTGTCCTACTCTTACCCACATTTTACTTCATTTAGCAGCCCTCTAGCCCTTTCCAGGATTTTAGTGGCCAAAGGTTCGTGTCCCCATTGACTTCAATGAGGTTCGGGGTCAAGTTCGAGCACGGACCCGGACATTTTTTCGAAGTTCGGCCGAACCTGCCGAACCCGAACATCCAGGTGTCCACTCAACTCTATATGTAATTATATTACAGTTATACACACAAACCGCAGAAACCTAAAAACTGCCTCCATCCTTAAGGGGTTAACCTGCAACCCCAAAGTTTGAACAGATCCTACAAATGGTGCAAAAGTGTATAAAATGTTTGTCTGCGGTGTCTCCTGTTCATGACACTACATTTTGGCTTGATGAGCAAGTTACACTTTTCTCATTGAGAGTAGTTATTTACGCATAATTAGTCTTTTTCTTCATGTGTTCATCGATATACACATACATGAAATTTTTGCAATGTTGGCCTTAAAGTTTAAAATGAACAGCATAGAATATGAGTAATGTATTTAGAAGACTGTTTGATGTGACCGTCTATCACACTCATTACTGGTGAAGAACATAGAACAATGAAACACAGGCGGATCAATCACTAGGGCAGCAGGTGTTATAATGTTTCTCTTTCTTTATGCCACATTAAAATATATTCTGTTTTGCACAATTATTTTTTTTATACATATATTTTTTTTAAATTACCTTTCTTTTATAAATCACTTGACCACAAATGATTTAACCTTTTTTTCTCCCCATGTAGAAGATGCATTATGACCTCATACCAAAGTGCACTCAGACACTACAACTTTTATCCTCCTATCGCCCCTCTTTTCACCTCTGTTACCTGAGTTTCCTTTGCGGTAGTTCCTCAAACATGGAGAAGGAGCACACAGCTTCTTATATTAATGAGTAGCTAAACATATATGCCATAGGTGATAGTATACAGCCTTGACTTGCCTGAATTTCCCATCATCTTTAACCCAATACTCTTTAAACAAAGCTGTTTTAGACACCCATAAAGTTTGCTACCCAATCCATGTAGTCCAGTGGTGCTACTGAATCACTGCAAATGAGACCAGTGTTTGTGAAAAAAAAAACACTACAAATTTTTGAAAATTGGTACTCGGATATTTAAATCCAATAAGTTAAATGAGGGGGTTTGTCTGTTTTCATAAATGTATCACAATGTGAAAAGGTCAGGTATGTCACTTCCCACATGAATCAGAATACTGTACATTTGGGGTAGTCATTTAATTCAGAAAATTAGCCTTCACAGTCAACAGCTATGTTGGAGATGAGCTGGCGGTGTGTTTAATGTCTCAGGTGGTACATATCCATCACTGCTATTTTTTGAAGGGGTTTCATCCTGGGAGTCATAGTGAGACCACTTTTGAGTGCTGCTCCCTGGAAGATAGTTAATCACATAGTGGCCTTTTTGTCTTATTAAGTATTGTGCAGAGGGTTTAGTCTTGCTTCTCCTTCACTCTTGCAGGAACCTTTGATCCAATCCCGGTTCTCTGCAAAGAGTTCTTTGAGTATAAGATAGTTTATTGTGTAAGAACAAGGAGAACACAAGCAAAATAAAATAAGCAAGAGGTTTTCTAAAATCTTATGATTAAAACACTCCTAATATATAATTACATATTAATATATAATTGCATGTGCATCGTGACTTGTCTATGTGCAAGCTCCTAATCTATTACGTTCTCATAACAAAATGTATTGTTTAATTAGCAGTGTTCCTGCTTGTACCAGTATTTCCAAAAGTAGGCATACTTGTCAGCTTAGCGTGGCTTCATGGAGCAAAACCAGACAATCTTGTTAACAGTCAAGAAATTGTAGAGTGAGACATTTTAAAGCAGAAACTAGGTAAATGGTGACAAGATGGAGCCTCTCTTGCTATAGTCAATTTCCAAAATAAACTCCTTGGCGGATACATTCCTTGAGTTTGTTAGCAGTTGACATGTCATCATTGCTGTCATTCATCGAAGGCCATCACTGAATTCCTGGTTAGTCATTTACAGGTCTTTGTTCTTCGGTAACTGTACTATTCTTGGACTTCTCCGACGGAGAAAGACTATGCTCCAAGACATTTTCCAATAAGTAGCTTCACACTAAAGAAAACACACAATAATTAGAATTAGTCCTTACACAATCTTTTCTCCAAAAGATCCAAACCAACTGTCTAACCAAATAAATCAAAATCATCAGCATCTCTTAATTAGAAAATGCAGGATATATACCCAGTGTAACAAATGAAGGTATAAAGATGATATAGATGAAGGCAATGAAATATAATATAAAACACTCACATATAGTCCCTACATATGGGACAAAACATAAATGTGAGTGACAGCTTTCTTGTCCTGGATTGATGCAACCTCCAAAGGGAATAAGCAATGTTCAACCTCCAAGGAACAGAAGATGGTATTAGTAGCAAAAAATGTAATTTAATATAAAGTGCAAAAAATACCTTACACTTAAAATCTGGAACATCAGCAAAGGGTCACAAAACTGGAACAAAGATAAACAAGGATCTGGTACAATCTCATATGAGTGTTGCTTGATCTACGCATTTCGCCCGTTTAAATGGGCTTCCTCACGATCCAGCGCTTTCAATATTTTATAAATACCATTGGTGTACTATTACCTACAATGTTTACCAAGGCCAAAGTGATTTAATTATTTTTGAGTAATCCATGGAAAATAATTGGCTAGCTGTGTTTCATTAACCCAGTGTGCAAACTGTGGAAAATGTGATCCCATTTAGCAGAAATCAGTATTGTGAGAAAAATGCCCACAAACTCAATGGGGTTATGCATAAAGACTGTGCATATGCTGATAGACCCAAATAGTGGAGAGATTGTTGTGGGCGCCTATTTAAAAAGCAGACTCCAGTCTGTGCTGCCTCCACCACAAAAGGCATTTCCAGGTTGTGATGGCGCTCAAGCTAATGTAAAACGTAATCAAGTGCTTAATTGATGATTATTGGAGAACCTCCACCAAACACTTTTATAAAAAAGGCGCAATCTCCGTTACACATAACAAACAACAATTGCACCTCTTTATAAAAATTGTTCCCTCTTTTTAATTGTACGAAAAAAAAATTGTGTTAAGAAACCTCATCTCTGGAAATATTAACCTTGTCAACCATAAAAATACCTTACCCCAACATTTCCCTTTATGGTCTACAAGGGGCTCCACAAAAGAGTCATTTGCAATGTAATATGTGGATCCAAGATGTTATCTTAGCAACCTTGACAACTGTGTTTGTAGTTAGTAAGACGTGATAAGGTCCTTTCCACCTGCAGAGCAACATATGTTTTCTTTGAAAGGACCATCACCATGTTGGAGTTGGTACACTTTGGTACACAATTGTCTATTGTTGGCTGTACAGCTTTGATCTGTATTATAAAAAAAACTAAAAACGTTTTCAATTAGTGGGTAAGTGAAGCCAGTCTGGACAGCTCTCTTGTTCTTAGAAATATTATCCTTTCTATAAGTCACATGACTGAGGGTGATAGCTGTAGTGTGTCGTTGATAGTGTGAAACTATATGTTGATAGTTACTTATTGCAGGGGTGTATTGTGCTAGTCCATAGCACACCTGTCACTCAGGGGCATGACGTATCTTTGTATTTCCGGGGGTTTGTGTGTTGCGAACAGCAAGCACACAAACTCCCAGAAATACACAAGATACGTCCGAGTGGCCAACGGCAGCTGCAAATTCAGCAACAGAGTCACGCACTCTGTTGCCAATTCGACGAGCACTAAAAGTATACAAAAATTCATATACTTTTAGTGCTTGTCGAATTGGCAACAGTGTGAGTGAATTCACAGCGATTCACAGTCTTCTGTCTCCCGGATGTATTTCTGGGGTATGTGTGGTCTATGTTTGGAACACACAAACCCCAGAAATACATAGCGCGGCGCACACCTAGCACATATAGAGCATCCGCCAGTGACTAATTGGCTTCATGATCATAAAGGAATAAAACGAAGATGCTTGCACTCCTTTTGTCCAGTAAAAAATTAGTAGCAAAATTTTATTAAGTGGATGTACAAATATTGAACGTGGAAAAAGTACAAACCTATTATTAAGTGCCAGTGGGCATGAAACGCGTAAGGAGATTTTCCTTTTTTCCCCCCTGTCTTGTACTTTTTCCACGTTCAATATTTGTACATGTTACATCGGACAAAAGGAGTGCAAGGGTCTTCGTTTTATTTCTTCCATGTTACCTGGCTGCCTTCACAGCACGACGAAGCACCCATATACCGGAGCACCGCACAAAGAAAATGTTCTACCTACTTTTACAGGTAGAGCCGGCTTTTCCCTTTGGGAATCCTCCATTTTTCTTCATGATCATAACAATTCAATGATATTGACAACAACCATTTATTCCTTAACTACTCAAACTTACACTATACTAATTAAGCTATATAACCATAGCTTCTTAAACAAACAACACTAAGTGGATTACAAAAAATCTAAACTCTGTATCACTTATGCTAAGAGACTGAGAATATCTTCTAATTTGGAAAATAAGAAAATCGCTAATTTTCTGATATACACTGCGGAGTGATTTACAAGTAATGAAAAAATCCTTGCCTATTAAAGCCTCTAAACAATGCATCTAACCTGTTTTACTACTGCAGTGAGATTGCACTCAGTAAACATTTGACAATCATTCCCTAAAAACTGCTATACACAGATAATCATGAATTAAATGAATTAAATTAAACACTGCATACAACAATGATGAGAAATTATAGTAATTTGCCTATCTCCTCTAACTTATATCCACTATTTGTATAGCTACATACAGATGACAAATCACAATTATTGTATTGTCAATATAGCCTTGCATTATACAAAATAATGCTTTGACTGTAACCCCTACTAATAATTATTTCTCAAATAAAACAAATTGACATAATAATGCCCACATTTTCCACCATATTCACATGGGACACACCATGTGCCTTGGAAATAATATAAGGCATAAGGGCAGATGGTAAAGGATTCTTTACCACAGTAGCCTACCCAGATGGCATCCTCCAATATGTGACCCTTTTCTCTCCCACCAGTCCACTTCATGATGGAACATAAATTTGTGGAAAACAAATACAACAAACAAATATGTCCAGACCCTCAGCAAAACGCTGTGTTCAAAACATGTCCAGAAATGGCCTGTAATATTAAAATATATGAAAGGGCAGCATGACAACAGGTTGGTGATGCAGCCTCATCACAACCTGTCAGTCAGAGGCCCTCGGCCAGTAATTGCCCTTCATGGGCAGCTGTTCCTCCCCCTTTGGAGGCTGGGCAAAACCTTTGTAAACCCTGGCAGAGGTTTTGCCCAGCCTTTTTCTACAATAAAAGAAATCAGTTGAAAACTTACCAGCTATGATGGACGCTCTGCTGTCACAGTTGAGGGATGCTGCTGTCCTGCACGGAGGAGAGTGGCTGCAAGACAGTATTAATACTATATTAGGTACATTGCCATCTCCCTCTCCCATTCCCTCCCCTGCCCAATCACCTCCCCCCCCCTGCTGCCCCAGGCCCCCTCCAGGCCTGCTGGCATTTGAAGGTTCAGGCCCCCTTCCAGATTTACCCCTGAGCCCCAGGAGCTCCCCACTGTCACTCAGCCCGAGCCCCCTGTTCCTAAGAGGAGGAAGAGGGCAGCTGCTAAAAAAACGTCAGTCTGCCTCTCTGTCCTCCCCTGTGCCCCAGGCCATGCTATCTAGGGTCTCCTTTGCTCAGGGGTCCCATCTATTGGTTTCCTCCACTGTGCTGCCCTCTGCGCTGCCCCCCCTCCTGCTCTGGGCCCCCACCCTCCTCACCGGAGGCCAAGTGCTCCGGATGCTGCCTGTGAGTGGATGGTCCGGCGGGACGGGAAGCGAGGTGCACAGATGTGCTACCTCCTTCCTGCTTACCTGCTCCGGCGTCCTCTCCTCCGTTGCAGTCTTCAGCTTCTCGCACGTCCGTTCACACGGCTGCGAGAAGCGCTTCTGCGCGACACGTGGTTTCCCGATGAGATGTTGATGGGGAACCACGTGGACGAGAGCACAGTCCGCGGAAGTAATCGTGGCCCTTGCATATTAACCCCCTCACTGCCAGACAGGCCAGGGATCTCCTCCTAGGAGGGGATCCCTGTAGCGGATGGCATCAGGCAACCCTACAAAAATACTGTATAAAGCTGCATCCGTGTATCTGCTGTATTTTCTGTGTATTAAAAAGAATGGTATTTCTCTGATTGTTCGGTAGTTTCATTCCCTTAGTTTATTCGAATGAAACTACCGAACAACCAGACCTCCCCTGTGTGAAGTGTGTCCTCAATTACCCGTTGCAACATTGTTGCGAACGGGTAATTGAACAGTAAGTAGCCGTCCTTTGTTCTCGGGGGTGGCCGCTGTCACGAAGTGAATTCTGACAGTCTGCCTGACTGGGGTTCTTGGAGGGGCCTGAGGGCCAAACACCTCCCTATAGATTATGGACCCTGTTTGTAATGTGTTTAAGCCTTCCATTGTTTAGTTATGTCAGCCACCCAGTCTGACTACCTTGCTTCTGGCTCCAGATTAAAGTGGCTAGATACTGCTTTACTGGTGATGTGTTTAAGTTTTCTATTGTTTAATCAAGTGTTATCTGATTGCAGTTTGGTGTATATAAGTCTGTGTTGTTTGTAAAATAAAGTCGTTCAATCTTGCTGTAAAAGGCTTGTCAGTTATGCTCCTGAAACTGTGTGTCGTCCAGTTATTGGGATTGCTGTTGGGATATTGCTGTATTTGACCTGCTGGAAACCCTGCCTTTGGATTTACTATTTACTTGTTCCTGAGTCTCACTTGGATTATAAGCGGAGATAACCTGGGTAATATTGCATCTCCGCTACAATCCCTGTCCCCCAATCACCCCAGGGTCTCTCCTGTCACTCATGGTAGTGACAGGCAGGGCCCTGGGGGCAGATCATCTAGGCAGGGCAGGGACTGCACTGCTGGATGCAGGCAGTATCTAAGGTGTAGGGACATGGAGGGGAGTATGTCCCCAGCCCCCAGTTGCCCTTCTTCACAGAGGGTCTGGTTGGGCATATAAGTGCCCCCTGCCGCCACCTCTCCTCCAGGTCCCCCTCCTACCACATTGGCCCCCCTGCACCTGGTGGTCGGGTAAGGCAGTACCAGCGTTCCAGGTCCCCTTCTATGCAGAGGGGCTCCCAAGTGTCGGCAAGGACCAGGGAGCCGGTTCGTCGCGGATCATCTTCTTTTCGGACCGGTCCGGCGAGGGGCTCAAACGGGGATCACAGACGGCGCAACAGGTTGGACAGCCGGAGTTCCAGGTCAGCTTCTCCAGGAGTCTTTGCTGCTGACGGGCAAGCATCAGCATCTGGAGTGCGAGCCCTTCGGATGAGGGATCCCGTGCCAGGGATGCCCAGCTCCTCACATCGGACGGCATGGGGCCCCTTCCTCCGGTGGACAATCGGATGGGCGGTTCGGTGTACGGCAGTCCTCTGCTCTTCTCACAGTCTCCCCGAGGATCTCTGGTTCCTGAGCCCACGGCGGTCCCTACTGCAGGGAACAAGTCCTGGGGTGAGTCTAATTTTATCTCTTCTTCTATCCTTAACTCACACTCACACATCCACAGCACTGTTTCACACATTGGCCCCCCGAATATGGGTAATTCACAGGGTTCCACAGGGGCAGCTGGGGGAATATCTCAGTTGGTGGCGAGCCTTACTAGTGTACTTAAATCATTTGAGTCAGGGTCACTATCTGCAGAGCATAACCCTTCTCCATCGCAGGTTTGGGGGGCATATACAGCAGCAGTACCAACCCCGCCGGTGTCTTCTTTAGTTGCCTCGCCGTTAGTTCTCCCAGTTAGTACAGCTTCCCCGGCTATAGTCCCTGACCCAGTGGCATCACTGGTGACTGCGCCTGAGATAGCTGAGGTCAAGTCAAAGGACGTGGACCCAGTCCGGCTAGCGGATTCTTCGCATGGGGACATTTACAAACAGGAAGTGGGGGAAAAAATTGGCCGGGGGGAATATGTTGAATTGTTCACCCTCCTCCCCTTGGAAAAATTTAATTTGGACGCTGTATCCAAACCTGATGACCACAAAAAGGAGGACGAGGAGAGGAGGAGGTATCGCCTCATCCCTCGAACCTTTTCCAACTGGCTCCAGGCCTTTTCCATTCTGGCAAATATAATCGCAAATAAGAACCCAGAGCACAGTGCCAGACTCTTTTGCTACCTGGAGTCCATTCATGAAGCCTATAGGGTTTACGGGGGCCAGGCTTGGCTGCGATACGATGAGGAGTTTAGGCAGCGCTTGGCAGTCAGACAAGGCGTAAGGTGGGATCACAGGGACATAGCATTGTGCTTACGGATCATGGCCCCTGGTCGTAGCGCAATCCAACCCTTTCTGCCAGCTCCCGCTGGTCCCTCTGCCTCAGGGTCCCCAGCTTCGGCAAAAAAGGGCACATGTTGGCAGTTCAATGATTCCACCTGCAAACAGGGGAATCAGTGTAAATTCAGACACGAATGCTCCAGCTGTGGGGGCGGTCACTCCCAGTTTAAATGTTTCAAGTGGAACAAGCAGGACAAGTCTGGAAATTCCAACAATTCTGGGGGAAAAGGGGAGGACGACGGTGGCCGTAGGAGAAATGCTCCCCTGGCTTAATCGTTATCGGGACCAGGCAGCCGCCACGCTCTTCCCTCGAAACAATTAGCGACCCCCCTTTTCCCCAAGAACCTAAAATCTACTGTTCAGTTCCCTGCCGTAGTGTCGGACAAACTGCACAAGGAGGTGTTACTCGGTAGAATGGCCATTAAGCTCCCCGCCTTTGGTTAATCTGAGGATCTCCCCTCTGGGGGTGGTTCCTAAGAAAGAAGTGGGCACGTTCCGTCTGATACACCACCTGTCCTTTCCCAAGGGTGAGTCCGCTAACGATGGTATCGATCCCGAATTGTGTTTTCACCTCCTCGGGTGCCATTGGGGGGGGGGGGGCATTTATGTTGACCTTACTTCAAATTTTATGGCGGTCCTGACTTGACAAAAGAATTCCTGGTGAAGTAAGCAATGAGGGGCTACCGCCGGGGCTTCAAGCAGATGGACGGTCGTCGTCCTGTGACCTTCTCCATCCTGCTGCGGATCCTGGAAGTTTTACCATTGGTGTGTTCATCGCCTTTTGAATCAATTCTTTTTGCCTCGGCATACTCATGGGACTTTTTTGGAGCGTTCCGGGTAGGCGAGCTGGTCAGCCCCTCCCGACTTAAGCACGCGGGAGTGCTCTTGGAAGACAAACGGCATCGTGGTGACTCAGTCCACATCCTCATCAGAAGATTAAAAACGGATCAAGCTGGGAAAGGTCTGAATGTCTCCCTGCTTGCTCTCCTGGGCTCTCCCGAGTGCCCTGTTTACTGTCTCCAATGTTTTTTGCATATCCGTCCCGATGGGGGCTCTCCCTTGTTGATACACAGGGATGGCTCTGCGCTGTCCCGGTTCCAGTTTTTCACAGTTTTCAGGAAATGCTTAGCGTCCCTTAATATGGATCCAGCTGCCTTTGGGACCCACTCTTTTAGGATAGGGGCGGCCACAGAAGCAGCTAGGTGGGGTTTGGGGGATTCAGTATTCAAATTAATTGGTAGTTGGGAGTCTGCCCGCTTTAAATCTTATATTGGACCCCACCTTGTCTAGTGTTCGTCCTTGTTATCCATCAATCCCCTCACAGGGTTACCCCCTGTTTTCTTTATGTGCTGATGGCTTGGCAATTGCATGTAAAAAAAAAAAAGAAAGAGATTGAACAAGGTTTTTTCTGTACATGTTATAGTTTTTTATTCATTTTGAGTTATATAAAAAAAAAAAATTATTAAAAAAATAAATAAATAAAAAATTAAACATGAAACTGTGGGACAGAGCAGGGGGGTACGACGTCTGCTTGTTTGGGGCTTTACAAGGAAGAGCAAAGCTGTGGGGCTGTGTTACTCTTTCAGAATCTGCATGCTGCAGAACGTGGATAGTGGGACACTTTTTTGTCTACTGGGCAGCCAGGTGGGCTGCAGTTCGTCCCAATGGTGCTTTCTTGGGTCTATGTCAGGACCAGATCAATCTGCAGTGGATGGGCTGTCGGGGCATGCTCTGGAGCGCCCTGCCTGGTCACGTGGCAAAGTCCGTTGCACACCTTGGGTCACCCCATGTGCTGATCCTGCACCTCGGAGGTAACGACTTGTGTTACACACCGCTGAGGGAGTTGACCTATTATATTAAGGTGGACATTCTTCGGCTTTGGCTGCAGTTTCCAGATCTGGTTCTAGTGTGGTCCGACATCATTTCGAGACTGCGCTGGCGCGGTGCCCAGTCTCCTTCAGGTGTGGAGCAGGCCAGGAAGAAGTTGAACAGCGCCATCTCATGGTTCATGACTTACAACGGTGGCCTAGTGGTGCGTCAAATGTTAAACTATCATGTTCCTCTTACTTTAGCTTAGTTGCCAACATTAGCCATGTTTCCAGGGACACATATGTGTTCCACATGCTGCAGACATAGCATGCAAAGTGCAGCCCGGCAGTATGTAGGAAGGATATATGCACCGACACCATCCGATTAATTAATCAGGGTGCAAATTTCAAAGGACCTACCCTGATTAATTAATTGTGTCCCTGGAAACATGGTCAATGTTGGCAACTATGCTTTAGTCTCTGCTCTGATCCATTTCTGGTTTTATTGCTCTCTGTTATTCTATTGGTCCATTCCAGGTTTTCTTAGTTTCCTCTTGCTTAGTTCCACTCTAAATTCAATCACATCCGTTTCCTCTGTTTGTTTTCTTCAGCACTGCAGGTATTGTATTGTTATTAGTTTGCTATTCAAATTTAGCATAGGGGCTTGTCTAATTGTGAGGCACCTTGACGTGGTTGTCAAGCTTCATCTTATGGCCATAATTAACCAAATCCTCACTGTTGAATCTAAGAGTGTTGTGTCAGTTCCTGCATGTTTGTTTGTATATATATATATCTATAGCACCTGAGGATCTCACTTATCCCCTGTGCAGATTGCTTCCCCTTTATAAAGCGTCTGAGGATATCGGCTCCTTACTCCATCCCTTGTGTTCCTTAAAGGGACAGTCTAGATCCCAAACTCACGTTGGTGCAAGATGAAGATCACTGCTTGTATGATGCACAGGCTTGTATCTCTGTGTGATTTGATGCAGGCATTCTGTTAATCACATTTTTAATATTTGACTCAAGCCCTCCCCAGTGATTACTCTGCATGTTTACTGCAGGTGCGGCAGCACTGATTAAATAGACACTGAGGATATAAGGTTTTGATTCATATAGTCACTTTCTGTCCTCCTCAAATTGAGTCTATTGAGTGGGCTATGAGTGACCTTGCTCTTGTACACAGTAGGATCTCTTAAAAGTGCAACATATTGTCTGATGACATCACAGGAGAGACAGGATATTCCATTCATCTGAATGGCATTATTCTGATTGGTTCCTGCAGCAAAAAAAAAAAAGGAAATGACTTTTACTTAGATAGTGTGGGCATTCCTTGTTTCTTGCAAACCAGTGGTGGATCCGGGGGGGTTGTGGCAATGGAGCAATTGAGATGGCAGAGACAGACAGGGAGAGACAGAGACCTGGGAAAAGAGAGGAAAGACATACAGACATGGGAAAGAAGAGGATACAAAGATGGACATGGGAAGGAAGAGGAGAGATATGGACATGGGAAGGAAGAGAGACAGATGGACACGGGGAGTGAGAAGAGTGCGACAGACATGGGAAGGGAGAGGAGCATGACAGAAGGACATGAGAGAGAGGAAAAGTCATACGGACATGGGAGAGAGGAAAGATAGATGAACATGTGCCCCTCCCGAGATCAGACTCTGTAACACACTGCTGTAATTTCACAATTTCTTCTAGCTTTAAGTATTTTACATTTTAAGCTATGCAAAATGTAAGACATGCATTTTAAAGTACTTTGAAAGGACATTACTATGCATTCATATTTGGAAGATGTATTTTGGGCACTAGACCGTCCCTTTAAGGCCTTATATCCTCTGTATGCTGTTCTGTGTTAAATATGTATCTCTGTATGTCTCCTTAGTTATGTAGTTATGTCTTATGCTTTGCTCTTCCTTGTATGCTTTACTTCTCCCTTTGCACCTTGCTCTGTCCTGCAGCCCTGCACTCTGCATTTCTGCTCTGGCTCAGTTCCTTTATAATCACTTTGCTCTGCTTGGCTCATCTCTTTGGTTTAGCCTGCTATATCCTGATAACCTGTACTCCATGTTTGTTCCAGGATGTTTGCAGGATCACTTCAGTTGTCACAGAGGAATTGCAGTTACCCAGCACCAGGCCATGTGTCTCCAATGCATTGATCTGCATCGGGCACTCAGGGTCAAATAACATCCTTCCCTGACATACTATAGGCAATAGTCAGGAGCCTGACAAGGAGAGAGACAGGCGGACATAGGGAAGAGGAAAAGACATACGGACACGGGAGAGGAAAAGAAAGACGGACATGTGCAGTGCCCCTCCCGAGATCAGACTCTGGATCGGCCCCTCAGGGGCCAATGTAGAATGATTCAACACCGTGATTATAAAAGGGTACCATGAACTATGGAAGAGTGTGTGGTGTGGATTTACCTGAATAACAACACAGACACAAATGTGTAAGTCTAAATAAACATTTTCATTTAAAAATGCTTGTTTTTTTTTCCCCCATAATTTTTTCCTTCATAATTTTTAAATTTAAAATAATAAAGGGAGGGGGAAATGAGAGGGATGTGCACAGTCTGTCAGTGATGTACAACCGGAATGATAAGGTAACCAAGGGGTTCCATGGCTACCATCAAGGTGCTACAGTATGATTTACTCATCAGCTTCCTTTGAAGAGGTGTAGAATAATATACTGTACAACCGCCCGGCATGTCGGTGTCCTCTTCCTCTGCATCACACTGGCTGCCATCCACCCGTGGATGTTAGGTGTGGGAATTGCCACATGAGCAGCAGTACGCTGGAAGTAAGCACGCTTCATTTACAATTTAACATACCGTATTTGCTCGATTAGAAGACTACCCTGATTATAAGACGACCCCCCAAACTTTGGATATTCCTTTAGGAAAAAAACTAAAAGCCTGAATATAAGACTACCCTATAGGAAAAAAGTTCAACTTGTATATATTCACATGTAAATTGCTTTTTTAATAAAAAATTATGATATCAAAAAATCCTTTTATGTGCCAATGCTGCCTCTCTCTTTCCCTTGCCCCCAGCTTTGTCTCTCTCCCCCCTTAGTGTTGTCTTTCTCTCCCCTCCCTTTGACTCCCCCCTCGCCTGTCTCTTCCCCCCCTTGTTTCTCTCTGACCCCCTCCCCTTGTTTCTCTCTGCCCCCCTCCCCTTGTTTCTCCCTGCCCCCCCTCCCCTTGTTACTCTGTGCCCCCCTCCCTCCCCTTGTCTCTCTCTTCCCCCTCCCTCCCCTTGTCTCTCTCTTCCACCTCCCTCCCCTTGTCTCTGTCTGCCCCCCTCCCTCCCCTTGTTGGTCTGTCCCCCCCACTGTCTCTCTGCCCCCCTCCCTCCCCTGTCTCTCTTCCCCCTCCCTCCCCCTCACCTGTAACTCGCTCCCTGGTGGCTAGTGGGGGCAGCCGGGGGATGTCTGCACGATACGTGCAGACATCCTCCATGCTGCCCGACACTTCATCTATTATGACGGACAGCCGGTCCGTCATAATAGACGGCAGTGTCGGGCAGCATGGAGGATGTCTGCACGTATCGTGCAGACATCCCCCGGCTGCCTGATTCTCCCTGGTGGCTAGCGGGGCAGCGGAGGATGTCTGCGCGATGAGCGCAGACCTCCCCTGCTGCCGCCCGGCATGACCGCTGGGACTTTTATGATGAAGTCGGAAGTACCCGGCTTCATCATAGAAGTCCCGGCGGTCGTGCCGGGCGGCAGCAGGGGGAGTCTGCGCTCATCGCGCAGACATTCTTCTGCTGTTAGAGAGGGGGATCCAGGTCCCCTGCAGCTCTGCTGGGGACCTGGATCCCTGTCTTATAATCTGACCTCAATTTGAGGTCAGATTATAAAACGACCTCGATTATAAGGCGAGGGGTATTTTTCAGAATTTTTTTTCTGAAAAAAACCTTGTCTTATAATCGAGCAAATACGGTACTTGTATTTCAAAAGTCAGCTACTATGTTCAGCTCTAGCCTTATGTTCCTGTTGGTACATCATTTACAGCTGGGCATGCTCTGCAACTACTGCATGTAAATGATTAGCCATCTCTTTCTGCCTCTCAGTCCTTTAGGCATGCTCACCAGCATGGTCAGTTGCTGGTCCATGTGTGCCACATCACATTGGTACCAGCAATCAGACATAGACCGCAGCATTGAATGCTGTCTTTGAAAGATCATCAGCAGATTGCGGAGGGGCTCCTGAAATGCTCAGCTTGTTGCCCCACAGATCTGCAGGAAAAGAAAAATATGTTTAGGACATTGCAATACAGAATGTTGGCATCACATTCTCTTACAGTTCACATGCATGCTCATCTGAATCCTGAACTATGGAACACCAACGATCCTAATACTAATTACCAGCTTTAAAATTATACTTTTGTGTTTTGCAGTTATCATAGCTATTTAAACACTCAGTTAGCAGTTACATAACAAAAGTTATGTACCCATGTTGAATTGCAAACTCATCCTGTGAGTAAACCTATGAGGGGTTATACAATCATATCACTGTAGCATGCAAGCATAGAGATGTCATAGAACAAAACAGACTCCTGATGTTGTCAGACCAACAAACATTTCACTGGTCCAAGACCAGAAAATAGCTATTTTCATACAGCACAGTCTTCTAGAGACTGACTGAGTCTCTCAGAACAACCAACACTACAGTCTCTCAGACTAACCAGGTTTTGTAGACCAACAAATATTATGTAATCAAAATCAAAATACGTGCTCCTTTAAATGCACTTCATGAGGTAACATGCAAACCCATACCCGCAAAAGAACGTATAAATTGTATAAATAGAACTTTCTTGTAGACTTTGTGGATGCATATACACTTCCCCTCTATCCGTACAGCGAGTACATCCCACTGGAAAAGGACCCCATAATGAGGCAGTCTTCCAGGAGCCTGCTCAGTGCTCTTCTGGGGCATAAAATTGCTATGATAATCAATCACAGCGATTATATACTGACCGTGACAAAGCCGATTCACTATGTCAGCAACAAGATGCACCTTTAGAGTAAAGAGGTTGAACCTCTTCTCCAATCTATCCTTGCCATAAAATCAAGCACAAGTAACAACTTTTGTTGGGCCTCCCCTACAAACTCTAGTAATTGGGCTTCCCATGTCTGATAGCATATATACACTGAACATACATACACCAAAAATTATTTTGCTGTACATGAGTGAGTGATAATAATCACACATCGGTGCTCTCTCACAAGAAGGTGCAGGTACACACCTCAGCAATGAGACAGAGGTCTTTATTAACACAGACATCCAATTGGAATCAAAATTGGGTATAAGGAAAACAAAAAGGTCAATGATGCCAGGGGTTGCCTGAGTTGCATATTTTTTATGGGCCAATAAACAGACATGTTTTGATTTATCTTGCTGGCCCATAGCTCCTTCAGGAGCATTGGCAATGAAGACAGGAAGCTATCTTGTTAAATGTTTGAGACTTGCATGGAAACATTGGTCTTTGTGGACCTAATTATAACATTCAAATATTTGAGAATGATGCTGTAATAAAAAAAATCTTGCCCTCACTTGGCTTCCATTACACCCATAGCACAAAACAACAAATTAGATTCAAATGAAGTTACTGTGATCCTAATTTTTTTTTGTTACCACTATGCCCATCCAACTGTCCCGAGGTCCCAATTGTCATTTCCCAGCATTCAGATTGAGCATTGTTGCAAATCCATGGTAGTGCTGGCATGCCTCCTCCCAAGCCATGGGAGGTATGTTTAAGACCAATAAGTGGCACACAATAAAATGCCATGCAAAACTGACTAATGTTTAAATAGTAAAATTTATTAAAAATGATGATAAAAAAACAAAAGTGACAACAGAGTACAAATCTACCTACAGATAGCGTTTCTACCCTTTCTTAAAAAATAAATAAATACTGGGCATGCTGTTTCCTCCATAGACTTAACAATGGCTTCAAGACAAAATTTAACTAGCCTACAGAGATAATACATTTGTAAACGAGCTGCGAAGAAGTAGCCAGTTTATATTTAGCCACGCAAAGTAGCTATATGATTTAAAGTGTTAAAGGAACTTTGTCACCTAAATATTGTTAATATTATGAAAGAAGAGAACAAAACAAAATAACACATGATCTATTTATTGTGTTAGCTGAATTGTAAGCAAATTCATACATTAACCCCTTCGTGACCGGACTGATTTGGCCATGCTGTACCCTTTGTAACAAATGGTTTTTTTTTTTTTTATGTTTCTTGATGCTTGTGTTTAGCTGTAATTTGCTTCTTTCTCATTTACTGTACCCACACAAATTATATATATATTTTTTTTCAGAAAAACAATGGCTTTCTTTATAAACCATTAGTTTGATATAATATAAATTAATATAAAAAAAAATAAATAAATATGGTGGAAATTGATACAAAACCTTTTTCCAACTTCCACTCCTCTACCTACTCAATTATTTAACCCCCACCTCTCATTTATAAATCCCGCTAAATTGATTCAAATATTTGTCCTGAGTTTAGGAGTATCCAATATTTATTTTAATGTTTTTTTTCAACACTTTCCATGCACCAATTCTACCTCAAGTCTTTGCCAAATGTTGTGTATTTTAAAACATGTACTTCAGTTCTGAATTTATAGATCCTGGTATTTGTAATTCCCAAACAACAGTGCAATATATGTTCAGCATAATTTCCTGAGAACAGTGATACCACCCATGCATACGTTTGATTTTCACACAATGCATAGAAGCACACAACCTTAAAGCATGATATGGCCTTATGGCATGACTAAATCTTTAAGGTTGTGAGCTGATATTTCTGTGTATTGTGTATACATTTTGGTCACTTCAGCATGAATTCAGAATGTATTCATATATAAAAAGAAATGCATATACCATCCATATTGGCTACATGTAAAATCTGCAGGGCCGTTTAAGATGTTTTTGAAAAATTGCATTTTTTGTTTTTATTTCCTTTTTCTGCACCCACATTGCACCTAAAGGACTTAACACAGCACCATACAGCACCCACGGCACTTGCCATGCACCCATATTGCACCCACAGCACTTGGCTTGCATTCATATTGCACGTACACAATTTGGCATGCCACAGTGTCACTTTGTCCCACAGAACTGCCCCTGCAAAGCAAACCACAATTTCACTTTTCTCCATAGTCCATAGTTATTTTGCCCCACAGAACATGCCACAGCATAACTTTGCCAATTAAAATAAGCCACTATCAGGTACCAATTAACATGCCACAGACACTTTGTCATTAACATGTGTAACAGTCAGTTTGCCTATTAAATATGCCACAATTAAATATAAAACAGCTGGCCCATTAATATGCCAGTGTTATTTTGCCATTAATATGCCACAGCCATTTTGCCATTAATATGCCAGTATTATTGTACCATTAATATGCCACAGCCAATTTGCCCATTAGTATGCCATTATTATTCTGCCATTAATATGCCAGTATTACTTTTTCCATTAATATGCCAGTATTATTTTGCCATTAATAAGCCACAACCAATTTGCCAAATAATATGCCAGTTTTATTTTGCCATTTAATATGCCCTTCCAATTTGCCCAATAATATGCCAGTGTTATTTTGCCATTGAATATGCCCCAGCCAATTTGCCCAATAATATGCCAGTGTTATTTTGCCATTGAATATGCCCCAGCCAATTTGCCCAATAATATGCCAGTGTTATTTTGCCATTGAATATGCCCCAGCCAATTTGCCCAATAATATGCCAGTGTTATTTTGCCATTGAATATGCCCCAGCCAATTTGCCCAATAATATGCCAGTGTTATTTTGCCATTGAATATGCCCCAGCCAATTTGCCCAATAATATACCACCCTCCTCCCCCTTTAGCCAGTACTCACCTCCTGGCTGTCCCCGGTTGTCTCCTCCGTGCAGTCTTTCCTGCAGGCATTGAATATGACGTACTGTCCAACCAGAAAAAAAAATTGAGAGGAGATTTGCTGCGGGGAAGCTGGCACCATGGGTGTCACCCCCGCTGGGTGACACCTGTGGACACCCGTGGCCAGTGGGGGCCCCCTTAACCAGTGGGCCCTGGGCAAGTGCCCAGTTTGCCCATCAGTTAAAGTGGCCCCGACATTCTTAAGCAGTAAAAACATAATCATTGTATATGAAGCCAATCTGAAGCAATATGTGCATAATATTTATATATTTGTTCAGTTTGGGAGAAGGACATCTACCAAGGAGAAGAAAAAGTAAAGGAATGGAACACCAGATAAAGAAGCAACTAAAAAGAAGAGAATAATGGGACTCTATTACAGGTCTGAAAAAGTATGACAGGGCTGGGACACTAATAAACACACAGGCAGCTCAGCACAGGTACAGTGAAGTGAAGTTTTAATCCGAAAACATTGGCAACGTTTTGACCTGTTAGGTCTTAGGGCTGGAACACTGTGGCAATGCTGAAACACCATGACAGACCTGAAATATTATGACAGGGTTATACTGAAACAGGGCATACAAATAAAGGAATTCTAAGACAGGGCATTGCTATGAAAGGGCATCCCATTAAAGGGACTCTATGACAGGGCATCACAGTTAAGGGACTTTAAGACAGGGGATCCCATTAAAGGGACACGGCATCCCATTAAAGAGACTTGGGTCACCTCTTTTACAAGGCTCAGGGCATCCCCATTACAGGGGCTCAGGACACCACTTTTACTGGAGTAAGGACAGGAACGGGAACTATTACCAGATTGGGCAGATGCCACTCTGGGGGCCAAATGGGCAAATGCCACTCTGGAGTCCATTCTAGGCAGGTGCCCCTTTGGCTATAGCCACTCTGGGACCAGGCTAGGCAGGTGCCACTCAGAACAAGAGATAAGGAACTAAAGTGCACCAGTCTGTTGCTGTAACTATGGAAAAAGTAACTCTGTGGCCAGAACTAGGAAGTGCCACACTATGGCTCAGGCTAGAAAGTGAAAAAAACATAAGGATAAACAAAGGAAAACCCAGGAACAAGGATAACTAATAAACAGAATGGAATAGTAAAGACACAGAGGAAAATCTGGATACATACTAGATGAAGACGAAGCAGAGCTGCCTAACCTGGTGAAGTCTGAGGAAATGCTGGCAGATCTTGTATCCTGTGCAGGCCATGGGACCTCATCATCAAATGATACTGGGGGTTGAGGGGCCACAGCTGCAGATGCTACACCAATCAACCATAACATTATGACCACTGACAGGTGGCAAGCCGATGCTTTGGGCAAGGAAAACCTTTGGTCTTGCCATTCATATGGATGTTACTTTGACATGTACCACCCACCTAAGCATTGTTGCAGACCATTTACACCCTTTCACTGAAACGTTATCTGATGATGGCATTGGCCGAAATAGAGTCTATAAGAAAGTCTATAAACAGAATGTCTTTCGGTTTATAGACTTTCGGCTTATGGAATACATGTAATACTATTGGCTTTCTATAGACCGAAATAGATTCCCCATTCATAAGAAATTCTTATGAATGGGGACTCTAGTTCGGTTTATAGAAAGCCAATAGTATTACATGTATTCTATAAGCCAAAAGTCTATAAACCGAACGACGTTCGGTTTATAGACTTTCGGTTTATAGAATACATGTAATTCTATGCTATTCTAAAAACCGAAAGTCTATAAACCGAATGACTTTCGGTTTAAAGACTTTCGGTTTATAGCCGAACCTCGAACTCCAACACGGACATACAGTGAAATTCGGTTCTACTGACTCTCAGATGTAATACAGTCGTTCGGTTTATAGACTTTCGGCTTATAGAATACATGCAATGCTATTGGCTACCTATAAACCGAACTAGAGTCCCCATTCATAAGAAATTCTAGGTTTAGAACTTCGGTTTATAGACTTTCGGCTTATAGAATACATGTAATGCTATTGTCTATTCTATAAACCGAAATAGAGTCCCCATTCATACGAATAGGTGAATTGACCTATTCGTATGAAAGGGGACTCTATTTCGGTTTATAGAATAGCAATAGCATTACATGTATTCTATAAACCGAAAGTCTATAAACCGAATGTCTTTTGGTTTATAGACTTTTGGCTTATAGAATAAATGTAATGCTATTGGCTATTCTATAAACTGAAAGTCTATAAACCGAATGACTTTAGGTTTAAAGACTTTCGGTTTATAGCCGAACCTCGAACACCAACACGGACATACAGTGAAATTTGGTTCTATTGACTCTCAGATGTAATACAGTCGTTCGGTTTATAGACTTTCGGCTTATAGAATACATGTAATGCTATTGGCTATCTATAAACCGAACTAGAGTCCCCATTCATAAGAAATTCTAGGTTTAGAACTTCGATTTATAGACTTTCGGCTTATAGAATACATATAATGCTATTGGCTATTCTATAAACCGAAATAGAGTCCTCATTCATACGAATAGGTGAATTGACCTATACGTATGAATGGGGACTTTATTTAGGTTTATAGAATAGCAATAGCATTACATGTATTCTATAAACCGAAAGTCTATAAACCGAATGTCTTTCGGTTTATAGACTTTCGGCTTATAGAATACATGTAATGCTATTGGCTATTCTATAAACCGAAAGTCTATAAACCGAATTACTTTCGGTTTAAAGACTTTCGGTTTATAGCCGAACCTCGAACTCCAACACGGACATTTCTGTGGTGTGTTTTATCCTAGGTATTATTTTGTCATTTATATATATATACAGATAGATAGATAGATAGATAGATAGATAGATAGATAGTTAGATAGATAGATAGATAGATAATTGACAAATTAGGGACAGACTTTTTATTTTCATGCTGTTTATCTAATAAAAATAGTAATTGTTCACGATAAATGGAAGCATGCTAAAATAGTTACATAGTAGTATAGGTTGAAAAAGACATGTGTCAATCAAGTTCAACCCTTTCCTTAATGCTTGTTTACTGTTCCTTATCCAAAAGAAGGCAAACACCCCCTCCCCCATTATTTCAGCAATTTCAAATACTGGTTTCAGTGGGGGAAAAAATTGCTTCTTGACTCCAAATGGCAATCAGGTTTCTCCTTGGAACAACAAGCACTAAATAAATATTAAGGCATATACTAAAATGCATAGCCCTCTATATTCTGGTACATTAAAAAAAGTATCCAGGCTGCTTTTAAAGGCATCTAATGTATTTTAAAGATTGGAAAGACTGGGGAAGACACTGTCTCATTCACTGTGGTGATTGACAGAATTTTGAAATTATCTTTCAGTGGATACATTTTATTCATCTTAAAGAATTTGTAACAAAAAACTTAAACTCTCACATTTTTTGGAAACCAGTTTAGGAAAGGTTGGCTCCTTTTCTGCAAAAACTAGTCGCCATGCTATTGCCTCCATAGACTTGACTTTTTAATGTCCTTCCGGTAATCTGTATTTAAGGCACTATTCAAATGTCTAATCTGAAACGTATTTGTTTTATTATATTTATTTTATTTACACTGAAGTGCCAAAGTATAGAAGGATGCATATATAAAATTAACAATAATGATGTTATTTAGTATTGGCAAGAAGAAACCAAGAATGGGGGGTGGAGCTTGCACTCAACATCGACGGACGTGTGTTCCCTGAGCTCCTTGCATAATGAGAGATAAAACAGCAATAACCAATGGCCACGTCGGCCAAACTGCAAACATCTTCTCACGTTCCACGACTTACCGAGATGAGACAGCGAAAGTCTAGCTAGCAGAGATGTCAGCGCCTTACTTGCTAGGCAGCAGAATCCTACTATGTTGGGAGCCGCAAGACTCTTCCAGGATCTCCAAAAAATGGTGAGAGACGAATTGGCAGGAATCCATACAGAAGTCACCACATAAAAAACAATAGTTGATATGCTGAATACTCATGTGGAATACCTGAAACAAGCTTGCCTTGATTCTGACCGTCAGATAAGTACGCTTATGCAACAAACACAGAGGCTTCACCAACATACTCTAATTATTGACGTCAAGACAAGAAAAGAAATATCAGAGGGCGGGGAGTGCCGGAGGCGATAGGGCCCATCGCCCTCCGCTCTTATCTGCATGGCCTCCTGCACCAGATATGGCCCGACTTGAGCGCTGCGGATCTGATTGTCATGGATTACTTCAGAGTCCGTAAAACGGGAAAAGCACCGCAAGATGAGGCCCGGGTTTTCATACTTAGACTCCCTGCAGTGGCTGATAAAACGACCATCCTTAAAGCAACCAGAAACACTCAGCAATATGGGATAGACACTCTCCAACTTTATGAAGATCTGCCACCTGATATTATCAAAGGGCGGAAATCGATATCAGCCCTTAGTAAACACCTACACAGTCAAGGTGTGAGGTACCGCTGGAGGCATCCAACCTCGCTAACTGTCACTCAAGTCAAAGAACCAATTATCGATTGCAGACCCGGCTGATGCCACCTCTTTCCTGAGGGACCTGGACAATTGCCCTATGCCTACTACGAAGGTTGACTTGCCTGACACAGAACGGACAGACCCTGAAACCTCAGGCATTCATTAACTGTCGTGTAGACTGCTGTCAAGGTAGATTTTTTATGGACATTTGGAACATGGAAACCCTCGACACACTGGCTATCCAGATACTCTGGACGCTAACCCGTTCCAACTTTGCCATTCTACAATGGATGTGCAAAATGTTTCCACCATGAGTGGTACCTGGCCCCCTTTTTGGCAGCCAAGCTCAGAGGCTGTCGATGCTTCTTTCTTGCAGCATCTTTTTCTCAATTCACCAATTTTTCTCCTCTTCTACTTGCTATCCCCCCTCTTCACATTCCCCCTTCCTAATTCTTTCTATCTATACTGTAAATACTCACTCTCTTAAAAGGGCTAAGGTAGAATATGGGATCAAAGTGCATTGTTTTTTTTTTTACTATCCCAAGGGTAATAAACTTTGGTTTATGATCCTTTCTCATTGTGACCTATTATATAAACTAATTGAGGAGTAACTACACTAACCTACTTTTGGATTGAATAGAACTGATGTTAGCATTTTCAGATGAGCTGTACCTTCCTAAGTGGGACACTTATTTGGAAGCCTGGTGTATACACACCATCCCTCACCAGGCCACCAAGTCTATATGGTTCAGCTGTCATATTCCACTCAGACATATATACACACAGTTTGACCCCTTCTGTCTTTCATTTTATTTCACTTCTTTGTTTCTCTCCTCCCCTACAATATCAAAGTATAACGTATCATCGAAGTGAAGGTTGTTTGTATGTTTAATACTTTAAAGTTTGTCCACCTCGTTTTATTTGAAAAGGAAAATCCCAAAAGGTCATTTGTAATGTCCCTGTATATGTTTCTGTACTCTGAATTTATGATACAATGCCAATAAATATATATATAAAAAAAAAGAAACCAAGAATAATCCCAGGCTTTGAGTTTCCATTGTCTATCATATATATGCCATAGCATTTGGTAGTAGAGACTCACATAATATACCACAATTTGGCGCCGCACTGCCAGTAGAAATCTAATTCTTATGAAATAATGATCAAAACAGATAAAAGATAAGATTAAACAGAATCAAAATATATCTTGGTTTCTCTATGTGATTGAGCCAAATCAAATTGAAATATGTGTTGGAATCTGGAGAGCACCATGTCAAGTCCTGGTGGTTGAGATTGACTCCATTGTGAAAGGATTGTTTTTTTTCCAACAGTAGATGGCAAAAGTGTTTTTTTCCTTTGCCGTTAAGTTTATCCTTTGGAAGGATCTGACCAAACTGAGCCCATGACACGGTTAAAGTAAAAGGGAGTCCCAGTGTATGTCAGATGTAAATGTGGACAGTCAGCCAAAAAATGTGAATAGGTCAGCAGGTCCAGAAGCAGTGAATCAAATCCGCTTCAGGTTGGGAAAACTGAAGACATTTAGAATCTGTAGCTAAACCAATGAATAGTCTTATCTTTTGAGATAGGCCTTGTGCAAAAGCTTGAAATATGTCTGAATATGTCCTTGAAACATGACTTTTTGAAGCTCTGTCTGTAGCATCTATTCAGTGATGTCTTTATGCCACTTTGTCATTTCTTGCTTAGTAGAGTCTAGATTAATGATTGGATAGGTTATCTTGTATATAGCATATGAGCTGAGTTGGTTAAGAATGGTTCATCTGTATTAAGATCTTTCGTGGTGAGGTGTAAACAAACCTGCATAATATAGCTGGAGAGTTGAAGGTAATGCGGTTGATGTACAAGTGTGGGATGGCATTTGGAGAGGAGTTCTGTAAAATAAATGTTCATCTAGAAAATTAATTATAAGCTTACCACCTCTCATACAACATATGAAATAAATAGTTTGCTTTGCTTTTTCTGAAAAGTCTGGTTGATTTTAAAGTACAGATAGCTACCCAGTCTTTTCTGAACTTTGTCCAGACTTTGGAAGCATCATATAATAAAGGGTTGTATAAGGATGAGGTATGAGCCATGCTGCATGGTTTAGATGCAGGAGGCATAATCACAGATGTTTAATAATAAAAATGTATGGTGTCTGATTGTGTCACATGGAACGGCTATGTGGAGGGGTTGAGGTGGCTTCACTTATACATGTTCTTTCATCTCAGTAACACGGACAGGAAATGGGCCAATAAAGGCCCACTAGAGCACCTAATAATGGTCAGTGTACTGGTGGCAGCTGCCATGCTTTTCAGTAGGTTTCTTGCATTGGTTATTGCACAGGTATCTGATAACAGTGGTTAGAGGTATATGTATATAGCCACATATTGCTACAATTTTGATTGTTGCATATATCCCTATGTTTGTTAATCATTGCCACTTTATACTGTAGTGTAGCACATTGTAGCATTTGTCTGTATTAGTGATGAATTGTATGGTAATTACACTTATCAAAGCCATTATTATGTATTTTTTTAATGGAGTGTTTATGTGCATATCTGAATATCATAATGTGTGATGTCTACATACAAGAGGCACAATTCTTTATAGTTTCCCCAGTGCCCATAAAAAGCTATCCTGCTCTGGGCACGTTATATCTTCTTTTAATGCTGCGATAAGAGATGAGAGATTTTCTCAATAAGTGCTGTTAGTCACAGCAGACATTAGGTTCTGAAGTATAAATGTATGATGGCACTTCACTGTGTCAGTAGATTTAGGAAGCTGTTTGTGGATAGTGAATAGCTTTAATACAGAGAATTATTGCTTTTAATATCGTTTCCTTCTACCTTACCTTGAATCCAAATGTGAAGCAGACATATGTGCGGAATTGCAATTTATATTGTTGGGGCAAGTACTGTGAGTACCATCTGGATATTGGTGCTAGTCTTGCGTGCTAAATAGGTGCTGGGGCAAATCATGGTTGCAATGTGAATGCTGTGGTAAGTCCTGTGAGGGTAATGTGGGTGCTCTGGCAAGCCCTGTGGGTGCTGCAAGGTGGTGCTGTGGCATGTGATATGGGTGCAATCAGGTGCTGTGGGTGCAATGGCAAGAGAGGTGGGTGAAGTAATCAAAGGAGGGCAGGTGAAATGGAGTAAATGGGAAACAAAATCCCTTTTTTCAAAACCTTGTTTATTCTATTTCTATTTTGGGACCCCCACGATCGCCCCGATCGTGGGGAGCCATATTGACGGAGCATGCTGCTCCGTCAATATGGCTAAGCCCTCTGCCGGTCTGAGCTTCGGAAGTGAAAGTAACTTCACTTCCGTCGCTCTGAATATGCTACTTGACTGCCCCTAGTGGTAGTTTAGTAGCATTGCAATGGAAACTATTTAAAAATACATATTTAATTAATTAAAAACAGGTTTTTTTAGCTATATTAGCCTATAGGGTTAAAATTACATATTTTTTAGCATAAGGGATAGGAAAATATTAAGGGATATAATAAGGATTAGAGTTGGGGTTAAATTTAGTGTTAGGGTTAAACTTTGGGTTCGGGTTGGGGTCAAAAGATCAATATAGGAAAAAAACAAAAAACACTATTTTTGTTTTTTGCCCCATAACGCGCAAAAAAATACCAAAAAATATGGAAACATGCATATTTTTGAACTCGGGGGAACATTTAGAAACTATTTAGATGGGGTCTTTTTTAATGATTTTATTTGTGTAAATTATATTTTAGGTCAAAGTTAGAAAAAGTGGGTTTTTTAAAATGTTTCATCATATTTTATGATTTTTTTGTAGTAAATTATAAGATATGATGAACATAATGGTATCTAATGAAAGCCCTTCTTATGATGATAAAAGCAACATATAATTTGTGTGGGTACTGTATGTGAGAAAGAAAAAAATTACAGCTAAACACAAACACCCTAGAAATGTCAAAACAGCCATTGTCACCAAGGGAAAGTCAAGGTGAAAATGTCTTGTCACTAAGGGGTTAATGTACAATAAAGCAGGACTCACAATATTTATTTGAGGCAACAGGCATATTAAAGTAACTTTAATTGCTGAATTTAATAACTAATGTGACTTCTATTTTCACATTTCCATTTCATTGCATGTACTCTGTATTTCTATGTGGAAGCATTTTTACATGGATTTTTTTTCACCACTCCAGGACAGGTCTAAGCCACCATTATCCAGAAAAAAATATATTTTTACAGATCTTGAAATGCTTTCCAACTCCTGGACACACCCTGGCTCATTTCATTGTCTGCTGTTACCTGAAAAAGTATGTTAAGTGGTAAATTAAGGAGCAGAAGTGATTCAGTGCCCTCTGTATTAGCAGTTAATATGTATGGTCAAATCAATACCGCACCGCCATATTCTAACACTGAACCACACAATATTTACCACACAAAAAGTAATCCAATGACACATTTCAGGTCAATCTGGCTGTTCAAGTCAATTCTACTATAGGAAAAAGGCCACTCTTTTTTCCTGCCTTTTCATTACATTTCGGGGGCTATTGATTCTGGGCCCCTGACTCTTACTTTTATTTAATTTGTCATATCATTTTCTGAGCTGGGGACATATCTCTCAAAGTTAGCCCCTTTATGGCCCAATCTTCCAGGAAATCAAGCTGAAACTGATCTATTGTCAACAAAGCAAATTAAAAGTTCATACTCTGCAACTGTCAAAGATTACACAATGCTGCAGTCCCAATTTTCATTTCCCAGTGTTCTGTCACATGGAGTGACATTGCTGACACTGCCCCTCCCGAGCCATGCCCACAGCTTCCTGTGTTGCATGTTGGGAGGTTTGAAAGTGAAAAAGATGTTGGTGGGTGAAAATTACTGTACATATCTCTGTGCAACAGTGTTTTAGGAATGTGAACCAAAATTATGTTTTGTTATTCATATAATAATATTTCGTTTTTGTTAGAAAGAATTTAATCAGGAAATGTACACTAAACTATTCTCTAACTTTCAAGTACATCCTCTGGATGTTTAATGGTAGTCATTATTTTTACCTTGGAAAGATAAGGGGCTCAGTTGACCCCACCAGGAATCGAGCAGTAGAACGTTTACAGTTGGTATGTTAGTCCACTACGTAATCTTTCATAGCATGGTTTTAATACTATGTAGCAAACAGACAGTTGTAATGGAAACATAATCACAGGTATAACCATGTTAAGCCAAAGGAAGAAATTTGGGAAAAAATCTCAGTCACTCAATGTTTGCCCATAATTTGCTTGAAAGCTTGTTTCCATTTAAGATTTTCCTAAACGTTTTCTAAAATAGGTTCTGAACCTATAAATTTGTAATAAATTTATCTAGGGGCATTTTGTTTAGCAAAAAGTTGTGAGTAATGATTCCTTTTTTTTTTTTGCTTGTGGCAAAATCTGCTTATCCACACCCATCTTCTTTACTGAAATAACTGAAGCAGAAACCCCCCCCCCCCCAAAATTCCCTTTTTTCTTATGTCTAAATAAATTATGACATGAGGTAGTAATTTTAACATATGTCAGAGCGTAAGAGCTCTGGTAGAGGTTCTGTGAGAAATACTGCATCAAAATGAAAACAGTTGTGAAGTAAATCATTATCTATTTCAGAAAACCCTAAAAAATTGGATGGGAATAAAGAAATGAAGCTGCTCAGCACAGGTCAAGTGAATGGAAGTTTATGATGGCAACGGTTTGACCCACTGGGTCTTTCTCAAGCGATGGCATAAGACAGATAGGGCTTTCTTTTGAGACCATTTTTGAGAGTGAACCCATTGTATACTGTATAAAATGCTGCAATTGCCCCATTTTAAAGGCAACCCACTTTGAGCATTGGAAGCCCATACGTGTACGGTCATTGTCATTAAGGGGTAAAGATACATGTATATAATGATAAAGGTCCGCGGTGCGGACCGAAACGTCGACTGGATCTACAAATTCTATTTTTTTGTATGATATAAAGTTTCGACCATTGGATTTATACTGAAGACCCGTGAGTGCGTGTTTTTTTCGATTTTTTTTCGATTTTGGATATCGCTATATATATATATATATGTATATAAACATACAGATCATAAACAAGATTAAAAATAAAGACACAAGTAGGGAAGAGCTGACAACTTTTGACATGGGGTGGCCAACATTTTGTGACCCATTTTGCAATTTCATCAGCCCACCCATTATAATCAGAGATTGACACAAATAGGCAGACAGGACAGATGTACTAACAAATGAGCTTGGAGGAAAGAC
Organism: Pelodytes ibericus; assembly: GCA_036172795.1. NCBI lineage: Eukaryota > Metazoa > Chordata > Amphibia > Anura > Pelodytidae > Pelodytes > Pelodytes ibericus. Next base: position 163,135,427 of record CM069857.1, read on the forward strand.
GTAACCGGGGGGATATGATAGAAACATTTAAATACATAAAGGGAATCAACACAATAAAGGAAGAGTGTATATTTAAAGAAGAAAAACTACAACAACGAGAAGACAAAGTCTTCGATTTAAAGGGCAACGATTGAAAAATAATATCAGGAAGTATTACTTTACTGAGAGGGTAGTGGATGTATGGAATAGCCTTCCAGCAGAAGTGGTAGAGGTAAACACAGTGAAGGAGTTTAAGCATGCATGGGATAGACACAAGGTTATCCTAGCTATAAGACCGGGAACTGGGGACTAATAAAAGTATTTAGAAAAATTGGGCAGACTAGATGGACCGAATGGTTCTTATCTGACGACACTTTCTATGTTTCTATGAGGTACGGAGATTGATAGACAGACACAGAGACAGAGCTAGATGGACAGACAGAAGACAGAGAAAGACAGAACAGATATGCCTCCCACTGTCCTGCCTTGACAGTGGAACTTTGGTCCGCAATCCCCATAATCCTGAGGTAAAAATGGAGGTTATCAGTGTCTGGTCCCCCGGAGATTGGTTACTGCGCATGTGCAGCATTATGTACATGCAGTGCTGTATTTACTGTGAGGCATCCTAGGCGGGTGCCTAGGGCGGCAAATTTTGGGGGGCGGCAGCAAGCACTGAAAAAAAATTAAAAACAAAACCCGGCCTTTTAAAAAAAATTAAAAAGACCACGCTTGCAGGCAGAGACGGAGGTGAGAGGGGATCGGAAGATCCCCCCTCACCATTGCTCTGCCTGCCAGGCTGCACGTGGAGCCGAACAGGCAGCACAGAGAAACCTCCGTGCTGCCTGTTCGGCTCCCCGTGCAGTGTGACACGGAAGTGCCGACAGTCACGTGACGGGTGCGCTGACGTCATACGCGTGCCCAGTCACGTGACCTGTCGGCACAATCACCGGGGAGCCGAACAGGCAGCATGGAGGGACCATGCTGCCTGCCACTAGCCACCAGGGAAAGGTAAGTGCTGATGGGAGTCAGAGTGTGTGTGATGGGAGACAGTGTGTGTGACTGAGTGTGATGGGAGTCAGAGTGTGTGTGATGGGAGACAGTGTGTGTGATGGGAGTCAGTGTGTGTGACTGAGTGTGATGGGAGTAGGAGTGTGTGACTGAGTGTGATGGGAGTAGGAGTGTGTGACTGAGTGTGATGGGAGTAGGAGTGTGTGTGTGATGGGAGTATGAGCTTGATGTGAGTCTGAATGTTATGTGTGATGTGGGGTCATGAAATGGAGGTGATGGGGCATGCCTTAGGTGTCTAACGTGGGTGTGCAGCTTGGGTAGGGGGGTGCCCGGATTTTGTCTGCCTAGGGCAGCACAAAATCAAGATACACCACTGTGTATACATGCACAGTAGCGCTGCCACTTTCAATGACAGACACTCAGTCTCACGAGCTTCCTCATCTTCCCGGAAAATATTTTCAGTATTTAAAAACAATGTCAGTTCAGCTTTCTGCAGGGAGAGGTTCATGAGTAGGCATACTTATGGCTTAAATACAACTGTATGAGCATTATGTATGCCTTTGTGAATAACTTGTGAGCATTGGTAATATATGTGCTTGTTAACCAGTGCAATCTCTGTACCTGATAGTTATAAATTACACTCACTCAAATGTGTGATAAATAAAAAGACTACAAATAAGCACAGCAAAGGAGCAGTTTATGGTTAATATAATAAGCCTTGTACCATGGTTGAGCTGCTAAACTGGATTGACTCATTACAAGAGCATTTACTTTATGGTTATAGAAAAGATATAGGAATGGGTGTTCTTTCATCAGTGTCTTTAAAATAAAAAGCTGTTTGAAAGGGGGAAATTGTTCCTGTCAGCAGTGAGGTAGGGTGATCATATTGACATCTCACACATTTTTATAAGTACCTCAGAATGAAATGGACATATGGTCACTTTACAGGTGATAACAAACACAACTGGGTAAACGCTAGCTGAATATGTTAAGCTTTGACTCTATAAAAGCCATCCAAAGAGTAAGTAGAAACTGCAATTGTGGTGCATCTTATCTCAAACTGGGGTAGACTAAAATATCTTTGACTTCTTTCATTCTAAATCCCAAGGGTACTTAGAAACTGTAATTTAATTTTGGAACACCCTTGTCCACATTCAACAGAAAAAAGCATTGAACATTATATCCTAAAGGTTTGGGAGACTGAAAAAAATAGGCAAAAACTACCGATTTTAATCCGAAATGCAATCGAAATATATAAATAATATAATACATTATAATATATAATAATAAATTGATACACATTATTGTTGCAATCAAATCACAGCCAATCAGTGTCAAGGTATGTTAGTATAAATAGTGAGCACATGGTAAGACCACCATTGTAAAACAGAATTAGCAGCCACCTGACTGACCAAAAATCCAGGAGTCAAGGCAAGGGCAACCAGGGCCACAGCCAGGCCTCTTGTGTCAGTAATGGGGGACGGGTCGCCAAAAGGTTATGCCCAGAGTTTCTCAGTGGAGGAGAACCAGGCATTGGTCCATCAACTATGGCAATGCTACAACTGGGTCATAGTGGCAGCAGTCAAGAAAATGAGCCAGAGAAGGAAGAACCAGCTCTGGCAGGATGTTGTGGATGCAGTCAATATAGTTAGTGGGAATGAGAGGAATTTGCATGTGTTGAAAAAATGGTAAGTTCATTTAACATACTACTACACTATAGGCCTCATGTTTAATTGTACAACACATATAACTCACACACCTGTAGTTGATGTAACACATGTATTAGCTGTGTGAAGGATTGCAACCACAATTGCCTTGTGGTTGCACATGCTAAAATGGATTGCCTTAAATGTATAATCTGGAAGGATGTGTGTATAGAACAGTTACTGTTCAGGGGATGTTAGCTGTAGACAGGGTGAAGATATAGCACATTGTGAGACTTAATATAAAGAAAATAATTCTGAAAATAGCTAAGGGCGATGAAAGTTGCAATCCGAAGTTGCAGTGCTTATGAATATCTGTATATCTGACTTAACACATGCACATATCAATGTCTATATATACATTCCATACATTTCAATTAGAGCATTTGTGAGGTCAGGCATTGATGATGGACAAGAAGGCCTGGCTCGCAATCTCCATTCCAGTTCATCCCACAGGTGTTTGATCTAGTGGAGGTCAGGGAACTGTGCAGTCCACTCAATAGGAAACTCATCCAACCATGTTTTTATGGACCTGGCTTCGTGCACTTGGGCACAATCATGCTGAAAAAGAGTCTTCCTCAAAATGTTCCCACATAGTTAGAAGCATAGCATTGTTCAACATATCTTGGTATGCTGAAGCATTTCCCTTCAAGAGAAGTAAGGGGACTAGCCCAAACCCTGAAAAACAGCCCCATACTATTATCCCTTCACTACCAAACTTTATAGTTGGCACAATGCAGTCAGGTAATCCACCAAACCCTGACTAGCCCATCAGTAAAGCGTGATTCATCACTTCACAGAACGCTAGAGTCCACTGATGGCATGCTTTAACTTGATCTGATGCTTTATACTTAGTGATATGAGGCTAGCATGCAGCAGCTAGGCCATGAAATCCGGTTTCATGAAGCTCCCACCACATGTTTTTTGTGATGATATTAATGCTATCGAAAGTTTGGAACTCTTCAGCTATAGAATCAGAAGAGAATTGGCAACATTTGTGCACCATTCTTTTTTATGTTATACATGTAATGTGTAATTTTTATATTTTTTATGTTATACGAATCCTGCTGACAGATAGATTTAGAAGACAATGGCCGTGTGTAGACATGTGCAAAACTAAAATTTTCGTTTCGTTTTCGTCCATTCGGACGAAAATTTTATTTATTTCGTCCAAAACAAATTTCGTTCATTACTGCATTCGTTTCAGACGAAATTCGTTCATTATTTTCGTTTCGTAATATTCATTCGTACGAATTGACCTATTTTAACCTCTCTTTCGGTTTATAGACTTTCGGTTTATGGAATGCATGTAATGCTATTGGTATTCTATAAACCAAAATAGAGTCCCCATTCATAGGAATTGACCTATTTTAACTCTATTTCGGTCTATAGAATACCAAAAGCATTCCATACATTCCATAAACCGAAAGTCGTTCATTATGTCGGTTTATGGAATATATGTAATGCTATTGGCTTTCTATAAACCGAAATAGAGTCGGTTTATAGAATACCAATAGCATTACATACATTCCATAAACTGACATAATGAACGACTTTCTGTTTCTGGAATGTATGTAATGCTATTGGTATTCTATAAACCGAAATAGAGTTGAAATAGGTCAATTCGTATGAATGGGGACTCTATTTCGGCTAATAGAAAGCCAAAAGCATTACATACATTCCATAAAGCGAAACTCTAAAAAACAAATCTCTTTCAGTTTATAGACTTTTGGTTTATGGAATGCATGTAATGCTATTGGTATTCTATAAACTGAAAGAGAGTCGGTTTATAGAATACCAATAGCATTACATACATTCCATAAACCGACATAATGAACGACTTCCGGTTTATGGAATGCATGTAATGCTATGAACGAATGAACGAATGGTTTATAAACAAAAATCATTCGTTCATGTTGATTGGAGTGATATCCAAAAGTAATTCATGAAAAACATATCAACACATGGGTAGACATGTGCATTCGTTTTAGGACGAATGCATTTTCGTCCAAAAATAGCATTTTCGTCCATTCGTTCGAAAAACGAATAACGAAAATGCTAAACTAACGAAAGCCGAATGAACGAATGGTTAATAAATGAAAATCATTCGTCCATTCGTCCATTCGTGCTATTGGCATTCTATAAACCGAAATAGAGTTGGTTTATAGAATACCAATAGCATTACATTAATTCCATAAACCGAAAGTCGTTCATTATGTCGGTTTATGGAATGTATGTAATGCTGTTCGTTCATTCGATTTTCGTTAGTTTAGCATTTTAGTTATTCGTTTTTCGGACGAATGGACGAAAATGCTATTTTTGGACGAAAATGCATTCGTCCGAAAACGAATGCACATGTCTACCCATGTGTTTATATGTTTTTCATGAATTACTTTTGGATATCACTCCAATCAACTTTTCCCCCTGCCTCTGTGATATCACCAAAAGATATACTGGACTTGTGATGGCACTTGTCTAATGATTTGTAGTGTTTGTTGGTACTCTCTAATTTATTGTGTATATATTTAGTGCAGATGTTAGTCTAGATTGTGTGTGTTTCATTGTATATTTTTTGAATATTTGTGCAAATGGGAGGACTTTGAAATAATCTTTGGAAATTAGTTTAAGCCTTCTGATTGGAGGAGGGGCATACCACATGAATGCCAGAAGTCCAATAGAAGCATTGATGTTTTAATAATTTGGTACAGCTCATTAATCACTTGTTGATCCATATATACATAACCTTCTACAATATATTATTTTCTTGTTCTATTTTTATGCCTTTATAATAACTAACATGATATGTCATCTATCCACAGCTTTTCAGCTGGAAGGGGCGCTGGGCCCCTCAACCCACTACACATAGGTTGGGCAACAGGTATGGCAATCACTGTGCTCTCTCCCCAGTTAATATAGAAACATAGAAACATAGAATGTTTCGGCAGATAAGAACCATTCGGTCCATCTAGTCTGCCCAATTTTTTTTGAGTACTTTTATTAGTCCCCCGTTCCCGGTCTTATAGCTAGGATAGCCTTGTGTCTATCCCACGCATGCTTAAAATCCTTGACTGTGTTTACCTCTACCACTTCTGCTGGAAGGCTATTCCATACATCCACTACCCTCTCAGTAAAGTAATACTTCCTGATATTACTTTTAAATCGTTGCCCCTCTAATTTAAGACTATGTCCTCTAGTTGTGGTAGTTTTTCTTCTTTTAAATATACACACTTGCATAGGCAAGTGGATGGGAAGAAACTGTTGCACTTCAGCTATATGCACTACATTTAGGGTTGCCACCTTGACCATTTTTTTTTTAGGCCACATATAACTTGTGCATGCTGCCTTGCGGTATAGAGACATTATATATGATCAAACTAACTAATCAGCATGGTCCTGTGGGATTCATTACTTTATTAGGTAATTGATATCTTTGTGGTCATATTGATTTCTACATACTGCAGAACATTTTTTTTGTAAGGGGCCCTGAAATTACTGATGGCCCTGCATCTATGCTTCTGAGTATCAGTACAGAACATGGTGCTATGTGTTTCATTTTAAAGAACAGTATATGTGCATTGTCTGAATGGCATAATGCACTAGAGTTCTCAATGGTTATGAAAGCCTGAATGAGCTAATAAAAGCATACCATCCTTATTAATTGAATGGCTGGCTCTCTGATACACAGCTTTACCTAATTACTGACACAGGGAGCTACTTCTGGGCTTTAATTACCATTCTCTTACAGACGGCTCAGCTCACTAAATACCATTTATAAAAGCAAAGAGCATCTGCTTCTGGACAACCTTGCTAAATAGATATATGCAAAGCTTTCCTCCAGTACCAATAAACTGACACTTCGTTTTAAGCTGTTTCATTATTAGCAATTAAAATACAGGCATACACCAAATTATTTCCCTGAATAGATTTCCAAATAAAATGTACAGCTAATTTTTTTTTTTTTTGAGATATTCAGAAAATCAGATGCTTATATATAGTTCTAAGAAAACCCTTTAAAAAAAAAAAACGTATTTCTTAAATGTAGTGAATGCATTGTACCATTGTACAATTCAGTTTTATCAAACCACGACTACAAAGTGAGGATAAATATTTGCACAGTTCAGTATAATTAGTTGTAATTTATGACTAACAAAACCTGGATAACATATGGTGTAAAAAAAATTAAAATGAATGCAGAATATAAGCGATCACAAATGTAACATCTATTCTACAGAGCATAGTATTCTATTTTCTGTGGCAAAATCTCTGCAAGCTCTCTAAATGCAAAGTTTCTATCAGCACATTTCTAGAACTATTTAAATACTTGCAGATGTCCAATTGCAGCTGCATATTACAAGATATGTGAAGCAGCTGAATATGTTCATCATTAAGAAGATCCTGGATTACCTCATTATTTCCAGTATTAGTATTTACTAAATTAGTTCAAAATGAAAAAGCTGTAATTCTGTTTTCTCTGAGGAAGTGGTAAGGAAACTGTAGACTGCAATACTATAGAAGTAAATGTCCTTGAATAATTACAGTACATGTGATTGTGTAAGATTTTTACCAGAAGTGTTTGTGTCTATTCACCAATCTCATGTCTGACGACATTCCGTTGCAGTGGGTGGGACCAAAAAAAGGGTCTGGATTATGTGATGCTGCCAATATATTTGACATACATACATAGTGTAAATGCAATGGCCTTGAACACTGTGTATATATAGTGGCATGCCAGAACAGCACCACATTTACTGGGATAGGACCTCAAAAAACAAGACTATTGTTTGGCAATATTGGGTAAAGAATAATTTTGCCAAATGTGACAGCACTCACTTTGAGCATCAGTTACATTATCATAGTGAGGCCACTGAAAAGGCAGCTTTTTCTGAAATACTAACTGACACTTCTCGTGACCCTTCACTCTTCAAATGGACTAAAGCTCATCTTCACCCGCTTCACACTTTCCAAGAGCAAACAGTTCTCTCCCACTTTCCCAAACTTCAAAAAGTCTTTCAAAACTCACCCCTTTGAGGAAGCGTACTATTCCACTAGCTAATCCACCTCCTAGCTCTCACTGTCCTCAGACACTATTAGGAATAGGAAGCTTACAACTCAGCCAGCTAGAACACACATAACCAATCTCTGGCCAAACCAATCTAGCTCCAACCATCCCTATAGCACCACCTAGTATATATAGTGTCCCCCACTTTTTCTAGATTGTAAGTTTGCAAACAGGGCTAAATACCTCATGTATCAGTCTGTTCCTGCTAATGTTATATTATTATGTAGTCCATACACATTGAACCTAGCACTGAGTAAATTGTCAATGTTAATCTGACAGAAGGAATCCTGCAGTGGTTCCCTATGGTGGGATCCACAGCATAATGCGCGTTCTTTTGGGCCAAATTTTTGACAACGGCATAGCACGTTCATGTGTGCAAATACTAGGGCCAGCCCCTTAATGGGGCAGACTGGGGCAGCTTGCTGCTCCAGGCAGTGGTCTTTTTCTTTTTATTCCTGGGGGAGCTTGATAGAAGTAGGTCTCAGCCAATCAGGTGAGACCTCTCAACTCTCCTGATTGGCTGAGAGATCAGAAACCTCCCGTGAGAGCATGAGACATCATTTACACACATGGATGGGCCACCACAGAGTCTAGATCTAAACCCCATTGAGAATATTTGGGATGTGCAGTCCCTCTTTCTTCTTTATGTCTTCAGACTGTTGTTCCTATAGACCTACTTTTTAGTGAGAAGTTTCTTCCCCATATTTTTGTATTTTGATTTTGTATGTTCTCTTTAAGTCTTATGAGCACCCTACTCCCTTAAATAATGTATTCCTTGGGGTAGTTTAGACACCAGGAGGGTTTTTCAAAATGTAGCTTTTTGGTAGCAGTGGTTATGTTGTAACAGCCAGCTTTCCATTCTATGACTTGCTACTGAACTAACTTGTTTGTCTTCACCATCACTTCCTGAGTTATTCAAGATCCTATTAGTAAGTATATATATATATGGTGAGTTTTATGTTCTGGGATTATTCCCTCTGTCTAATCTCTCAGGTCTCAGTACTGTCCCTGTTGGATGTTCTTTTTCAGCAGACCTGTGAGACAATCCTCTCTTGTTAATATGCAGTTTTGCACTGGTTTTCACTGTGGAACACCTGTGAGAGCAGTGTGTATCAGGAGACACACCATACAGAACACAGAGGCGTATTCTTTTTATGAATGTTTTACTGCTGCATAAAGCTGCTTGAAAATGTGTGTCTGTAGAAGAGGTAGCAACAGAATACTAACAAGTAACTGCGGCAGCCATTGACCCTGTCTTCAAGACACGAAGGTTCTTTGGGGTAACATTCAACCATGCGTCTAAAAAGGCTATGTGTAGTGGTGACTTTATAAAGTGTATTACAGTCCTACAATGTGTAGTTCTCTGCTGTGTATCTTCAGATCGAAAGCCAGACAGACAGATGTTACATTATATCATATGTAATACCGTGAAAAATGTACAGGATCAGAATATAAATTTCCCTTGCTCAATTTAATAGAAACATAGAATGTGTCGGCAGATAAGAATCATTCGGTCCATCTAGTCTGCCCAAAATCAGTCCAAGGACTAGAAAATGACCTAGCTTTATGCTCATGTATAGGAACCAACTTAATTACCTGATTCATCTCTAAACATATATAGATTATATATTCTGCAGGGAGCATGTCAATTATATATGCCCCCTACAAAATGGCCAAAAATCCACCTACTTCAAAAGTATTGCATGGAATCAGAAGTAGGTGAATTTAAAATAAGAGCTATATAGGTTAATATAAAGAAAACAGTAGCAATTCAGAAAATGTGATTTAGAGGGATTGCCAGTCAGAGACCTGCTATAGAGATCAGCCCAAATCTCATGTGAATGGAATCTCTATGGAAAAGCATAGAAACCCACTGAAGCCCACTGCAGGGAGTCCATAAGACATTGCCTTGCGGCTCCCCACGATGAGCTGAGCTCGGATCCAGCTGCAGGGACTTGAAACCACTTTGAGTGCCTCAGTCTGACAGGGAAATTGGATCAGATGCTCAAAGCCACTACATTTTGCTGAATTGCGCTGTGCCGGAACTTCTGGGTTCAGGCACGCCTCCGTGATGTCACACGTGATGACATCCAGAGGTCTCGCAATTTTATTAATACCCCGATAGGGTCTCTGCCATTGTGTCCCTGGCCTCCGATCCCCTTATATCAGCAAGTTCCCACCATTAACATGCATCCTTGGTATGGAACAGATACATTTGCAGCACAACATCAGGCAGGTGCATTTTATCACTTTTCCATGAAATATAGTAAGACCTGGTGCAGATGTGCTTCAGTCAATAGAGCTGTGTCTACACCATAAAACATACATTAGCATGAACCTACCACTTCTGCTAGAATATTTCCAGCCTTTTCAAAAGCTTGAGGTGGACCGCAAATGTATGTATTTGACTAGTTGCACTTATACTTATATGAACTTTTTAATATTATGTTCAAGTATTTTCATTTGTAATAAAAATGTTATTGAAAAATTGTTCATTTCTTGTTTTTATTCCCTTCCTCTGCACCCACATTGCACCTAAAGTACTTAATATAGCACCATACAATACCCACAGTCCTTGACTTGTACTCATATTGCACCCACATGATTTGCCATGCTTCAGTGTCACTTTGTTCCACTGAACTGCCCTACAGAACATGCCGCAGCATCACTTTACCCCATAGTACATGTTGTTTTGCCCCACAGAACATGCCACAGCATCATTTTGGCCACAGCCAGATTGGCAGTTAATATGCCACAGCCAGATTTCCCAGTAATATGTCATAGTCAGATTTCCCAGTAATATGCCACAGCCTGATTGCCCAGTAATACGCCACCGCCCTCCTCTCCCCTTCCCCAATACTCACCTGACAGTCTCCTCCATGCTGCAGTCTTCCTTCCTGCAGTCTTCCCAACCGTAATTCCCAACCGCCACGTGAAGTCCCACAATGAAGTCACTTGACCCCCACGATCACGAGACAGCCCATTTTCGTGGGACTGTCCCGCAATAACAATATACACGGGACGTATGATATTTTGCCAGGACTGTCCCGGCAACTATGGATCTGTCAGCCATTATTGAAGCACTGAAGAAAACATATGTTGGTAGATAAAATACTGTGAAATATTACAGACATTTAAAAACCTAACAAAAGTTTACAGTTTTGTTGTCATTTACTAAAAATGTTTTCACTTGGAGAAAATTACTACAGTTCTGGAAACTTCTTTGCACTTTAGTCTTGAAAAACTGCCTTGTTGTCTCATTGGATGGTAATCACTATCTGGAAATTAACTTGCTCTTCCTGGCTCCAAATACTGCTAAGCTACATACAGACATTAATCTAAGTGCTTGTAATTAGTGGTAGCAGCACAGATTTGTATGCTTAAACTCTTAGTTTTCTGGCAAAGCAGAAACTAGTCATTATTTTCATTTTGTTTTCTATAAAATTGTTATACTTGCAGAAATGGAAGGGTTCCCATGTTTTTGCCACTACACCTTTATTGATATTTCTGTATGCATTTGCTGTGTTCAAGAGATCTGGAGGGTTCTTAAAGATAAACAGCTCTGTTGTCTCCATTTCTATACACTTCCGAGACAGCTGTCATTTGAAATGTAATTCCATGAAAAATAAATTTAACACATAGAAATGTAGAATAATCCAGCAGATAAGAATTGATAGGCACAGCCAGTCACCCTTTTCTGCAAATTCGGTAAAAAACAGATACTGTTTTAGGTCTGAACTATTTTTTGGTCTTTGAGCTATTTAAACATGTTCCCAATCATTTATTTCTTTCTGCTTGTGCAAGCAGACTACTCATTTAGTGTTTTGCTTTTGCCATTATTTTCTTGTTCTTCAGTTTTATGACTATATTTGCTTTCACACAACAGGACAATGTTTTATACTACTAATGCATTTGTGACTGGCAATTTAATACTAAATTTACCAAATACCAAGTAGGAATTTGGCAACAAAAAGTGATGGGGTGGAGTATAAAGCGGGTGAGGTTCTGTGGTGTCATGGTGTGAAATTGTATTAGTACCTATTTGGTACAAGTACCGGATGTCTAGAACTCACTTCATGTCTTATAAACATACAATTCAAGATTGAAGGTGGAGATTAGTACTGATCTCCACCTCTAGTCTCAAACAGACCTGCCCAGGGCTGGACTGGCCCACCGGGATACCGGGAATAATCCTGGTGGGCCGCCTGCCCGGGGGCCGCCTTGGCCGCTTTAAGCAATACGGCGGCAGCCACCACTTTAAGCAGTTCGGCTGCTGCAACATCTGGCGGCAGCAGGAGAACTTCTTAAAGTGGTTGCGGGAGACTTTAAGAAGTTCAGCGGCTGCTGCCGCTTTAAAAAATTTGCCTGCTTCCGCTGGATGTTGCGGCAGCAGTTCCAGCGCGGGATGGAGGGTGGAGGAAGAGACAGCAAGGTGAGTGAGAGACACTACAGGTGAAGGGGAGAGGGTGACATAGACACTACTGGGGAAGGGTGGGTGGGTGAGAGATCGACACTACATGGGAAGGGGGGAGGGTGAGAGAGACAGTGCAGGGGGAGGGGGGATGGTGAGAGAGAGAGACACTACATGGGGCAGGGGGGAGAGAGAGAGAGAGAGAGAAAAGAGAGAGAGAGAGAGAGAGAGAGAGAGAGAGAGAGACACTGCAGAAATGAGGGAGAGAGAGACGGTACAGAAATGAGAGAGAGATATGCTGCAGAAAAGAGAGAGAGGGAGACACTACAGAAATGAGAGAGAGACACTACAGAAATGAGAGGGAGATGCTACAGAAATGAGAGAGAGAGATGCAACAGAAATGAGAGAGAGAGAGAGAGAGAGAGAGATGCTACAGAAAAGAGAGAGAGGGAGACACTACAGAAATGAGAGAGAGACACTACAGAAATGAGAGAGAGGGAGATGCTACAGAAATGAGAGAGAGAGACGCTACAGAAATGTGAGTGAGAGCTACAGAAATGAGAGAGAGAGAGAGACGCTACAGAAATAAGAGAGAGAGACGCTACAGAAATGAGTGAGAGAGAGACACTACAGAAATATGTACACAAGGATATGTGTCACACACTGCCCTGATATATACCTCTGCACAGGGCAATTCATATAACTTTGTGTGCATACTGGAGGTATATATATTGCCCTAGGCAGGCTTATATATCAGTCTTATCTATAAATAATACACTGTTCAGTGGGGTTTTAAAATTTATGGTTTCCCCTTTTATTAACAAAAAAATGATATTATGCTATGGGGCAGGTTTAAAAATGTTATGCTATGGGGCTGGTATACACATTTTTTCCAGGGCTGGTTTGTGTTCCCAGTCCGCCCTGGACTCGCCCCCTCATTTCAACCTCACAAAATGCTATCCACTAACATTTTTGGGTCGGTCGAGATGAGGTGACATGAGGTGTGATGTATCAGAGATCGAGTTTGACTTTGAAAAAAAAAAGCTAGTTTTAATTTAGCTTACTAGCATTTTGACACCCTTGCCAAAACCCGGTCCTGGGGGCTCCCCACATGGCCCTCTGAACCTCTAATACAAATGGTGGCCTAGATCAAAATAGTCAAAATATTGTGTATTTTTTAGAACAGATATATAAACAAGAGTGTCGGACATCAGTTTATATAGCACCAAGTGAATAACGCACACAATAAAAAAGTATACTTATTTTGTATGTAGTAAATGATCCACTCAATTAAACAAATGTGTACATAAAAATTTAAAGAAAATGTATACATAGTATATAATACTTTAGGATAGAGGGTGCATCAATACCCAACCTCCAGTATAGCAATCACCTTTAGGTGAGCAGACTGGCTGCTCACAAATTTTGGTTCAGGGGAAACCCTCTAGGGGTAAATGGCAGGTGGACTTGTTCAGAGGAACCCATGTAGGGTAATGACTGTAAATCTGTGTGAAATAATACCAAGAAAAAGACCTTCATAGGATATTATTATGGACCCAAACACATGGATCCCACAGAACAGGTTAGCATAAATACCAGCCAAGTATGCAAGGAACAGATGTTAGTCTCCCACGCTTCTCATTTGCAAACACTTGAGCATAAGGTGGATAATGTGACAGATTGCTCAGGTATATGGGGGCTTCCATTAATCCACCTGTGGTTGCTTCCAGTTCCAGTATTATAGCTAGGCCTCCAAAAATGCCACGTCCTGACAAATTTGCTGGATCTTCATGTTGCGTGTTCCTGAATCAATGTCAGTTGAATTTTTGTACCCAACCTGCTACCTTTGCCTCTCATGTCACCAGAGTAGCATTTATAATCAATCTGTTGACTGGAAAAGCACTTGCTTGGGCCTAGCCTTTATTTGAAAAGGTATATTTACCTATTTAAAAATATTATTTATTACAGCATTCTGTGCTGTTTTTGATGCCCTTTGAAGACGTGACTAAGGATTCTTTAAAATATACAAATGACTCTGTAAATGGCTTGCTAACAGAACAGCACAATGTACAAACGGTCACCCGCTAAGGCTTGATGAAAGTAAATTTAGTCTAAGACAACAGAAGGGATTCTTTACAGTAAAGTTATGGAATTCACTGTCTTTATTTAGAGCTTGTTGATCCAAGAAGATATCTGATTGCCATTTGGAGTCAAGAAGGAATGTTTTCCCCACTGAAAGCAGAATTTGAGATTTCTGGAAAAATGTTTTTTGTTTTGACGTCTTTTGGATCAACAGTGGGAGACAAGGAATAGTAGGAGGACTGAACTTGATGGACACACGTTTTCAACCAAAACTACTATGTAACTATTTATAAAAAGATGCTCTAATGTACAGAGATTTACCCAAATAATAAAAGGGTCTTATTGCACTCTGTCTCTGATTAGACGCCAGAGGTCAAGAAAGGAGAATTGAACAAGGTCACTCATATAGGTAATACTAACCTTTTTTATTATCCAGACTCCTGTATTCCCATTTTCTTCAGGCATAGATCTTATGGAAATAGGATCTCTGCTACACCTTGCTCCAGAAGAAAAACAACGGCAAAGGTCCCTGAATCTGTGTATATACTGTGGACAGAAAGGACATTTAATTCAAACGTGAAATCTGGAAAATTCTGTGCTTGGTGAAGGAAGGAGGTGCTCCACTGAGTGTAACTACCATTTCTTCTCCTTCCCCTCAAAGATTGTAAGCCAATCTTGAACTGTCAGCGGTGAAGCAGCCATGAAGAACTATCTTAGATGCTTGTCCAGATCCCACTCTACCTTTTATCCAGGATATGAATTCTTCAGAAACTGGAGAAGGGGCTATTTTGTTTCAGAGACATCAACAGACTAAACGGGTACATCCATGTTCCTTTTTCTCCAAAATGTTCTCTTCTGAATACAATTATGTTGGGAATAAAGAACTGTTGGCCATGAAAATGGCCCCTGAAGAATGGAGCCATGTGCTAGAAGAAGATGACATTCCTATCACCATTATTAGCGATCAAAAACATTTATTGTATATTGAAAAAGCTAAAAGACTGAATCCACCACAAGCCTGTTGGCCCTTATTCTTTACCCTGTTCAATTTTGTAATGTTTTACTATTCAGGTTCCATAAATACTAAAGCTGACAAACTATCAAGACAGTTTGGACCACCCATTGTTAAATCCCAAGATTAAACCATAATCTCTGTTACTAAGGTGATTTCCACCTATAGGTATCACTTTCCAAGACCTAAGAAATAAATATTCCTCCAGGATGTTTAAATGTTCAGCCAAAATTCAACAAGGCTGTGCCGTCATGGGCTGATTCCTCCCCTAGAGTAGAAAAAATAAGGACGAGCAAAGCAGCCGTGCCACAAGAGAAGTGCAATACAAAAACCCCTACTATATAACAGAAATGTCCACCAAGAACCGTCAGCTGTTAAGAAAAACAGACAGCCTCAAACTGTATAAAGGAAAAATTTATAAAAAGGTATTTACAGGTCACAGTTCATAGACACTTAGATAAAACAGCAGATATTTAAATACCCTTACGGTGACACATATAAGTTGACTAAACTAAGTTAGTGAATATCTCAAAGAAGTGCAAATATACAATGAAGTTCTGGCCTGGAATAATGCAATATATGTAAGGCCATCATAACAAAGGTTTCCTGTCATTTCCCTCACCCTGTCAGTTAAGCCAAGAGCCCAATAAGGGCACGGCAGGGGGGTGGCAATGAGTGGATAGAGGGGATGGCCTTAGGCTATATATTGCAGGATTTACAGGAATGATTTCCTGTTTAAAGTAAAATGACAAGTTCCCTCCCTCCCATCCCTAGGTGACGAAGAAGGAAGTGGCAGCGGGGGTCCCCGAGGTTTGGCGCTTGTGCAGGGGGTTGGTCATCTAGGGTATGGCGCCCTCGGTTGGGCAGTAGCTGTGGGAAGCTAGCTGCACGGGCTCCCCATGGGCTTGTCCCTGGGGAGTGAGGCATGGCTACTGTGCAAACAGGGACGTCAGTAGCCGTGAGTCATGTGGTACGCCTGCGCCAGATTCTCGGGGTCCTGATGCTAGATGGTCTAGGATAAGGCACACGCTACAGCTAAGGTTCAGTAGTATTGTTTCATGTTGTTTATATTTATGGTTATAAAAGCATGTGTTGGTTGGTATATATGTATATGTATATAATGTTTGTATATATATATATAATTGTATATGCCCGGTTATTTTTTTTATTTATAAAGTTTTAACCATATTTGGTTTACAGTAATATTCGTTACTTATTTCAGCTATATTTTAGCTGTCAATTTATGTTGCAGCATTTCAATAAAGACTGTGACCTTTCTAGCCACTCAGTTGTCTGTCTCTTTATTGGTGGGGGGGAATGAATGATCAGGTATACCTTGGTCATGACGTTACATGTGTTATCACAGTGAATATAAGATATACGAATGAACATAGGAATATGTGAAAAAAAAATATATAAAAAAACACTTGTGATATGAAATGCTGTGACTCAACCAAAAAGCAAAAAACAGTGATTTTCAGCAAAATGAATAAAAAAAATCAGTGTTTCAAACACAAATGACATGAGGTAGTAAATAATAAGTCATACTTAGCACAGGTAAAATAATAATAACACACACACGTAGTGCAATATATACTGATAAAAAAGATAGGGTTGTAGTAGTAAATAATTGAGTGATGAACTGACAAAGATAGCTAGGAGCATGGAGAACTTGCTCTGTGACAGTTTATACTTGCCCCCCACTTCCTGAAGATGTTTAGATGGTGAGAGGATACAAGTAACAGCACACAACCGCTTGGTTAGAAATTCATGGGTTTATTCTGAACCCCAAACGGGCTGGCATCTGATGAAAGAACATCCACAATATAAAGATGATTTTAAAAAAAAGATTAAAACCAATGAAAAAATTGTGTATCACCCAGTCCTCTCGACTATCAGCTTGCTGTGCACTTCGGGGCTGATTAAGACTTCCGGATGTGAGAACACTCTAAGTACGGTGTCTTGCAGAGTTCAAAATCTGCCCAACGCGTTTCGTCCGAAATCAGACTTCATCAGACTCCCCTGATGAAGTCTGATTTCGGACAAAACTCCTTGGGGGAATTTTAAACGATTGGGCGAATTGCAAGGCCAAGCCACTATATAGGTAGTGGAAGATTTATTTTCCAAACAGGTCCAATTCATTGATTTACCCAAACTTCCATCACCAAGCAATTAGCTTCATCTATTATGTCTGAGATTATGTGCATACATGGAATACCTCAATCCATTGTCTCAGACTTTGGGTCTCAGTTTTTTATTCCAGTTCTGCAAAGCTCTGTGTAAGAATTTCTCTACATTTTTCTTAAGCATATCACAGTCTAATAGACAAGCAGAAACCAATCAAGCTTTACAGCAGTTCTTACATATATATGTATCTGAGAGTCAAACTGGCTTTGCTTCACTTAGCTGAACTATCCTACAATTGTTTGATAATGAATCACTGGAAATGTCACCATTTAAAGCAGTTCATGGTTCTGAACCCTTGCTTTGGCTTTTGGAAATATGTTCCTCAGAAGTATCCACAGTGAACAGTCCCTGGCACTGCTACAATGCAGGTTTGTCAGTGCTGGACTCTGTCTGCTGCTCTGTACCATTTTATGTTAGTCTCCTTGGTCTCACTTTGAATGCTGTTGGATGGGAAACTAGTGAGAATGAAAGCCCTGTAAAAATGACATTTTTGGCATACCATACATACACAATCCATAACTAGGTTGTGTCAATGATTAACAATCTTTCTCACCACTTTAGTTATACAGATATGTGTGAATTTAACAGGTGACATCAATAAAACATCAGCGCACTAAGCTAGATTTATTTTATCATCAGTCTCATGGAAAAAACAAGAGTCCTTAAGGGTTTGTAAACTAAATGTATATGGTCACCCACTGACCAACTCCTCATCAGGAAGTTAATACAAAACATTGCAGGAAACAAAGAGTGCACATATTGAAATCATCCTCCTTATTTGCTGAAAAACAGTTAAAAAATAAATATTCTATGAAGACAAGAACACTTGTACACAAAATTGTGAAAAATAGAAAAAGAAAGCACATTTTTTTTTCAGGGTTGGTTTTTCCAAAATGTTCCAAGCTAGCAGAAGTTGCACAAAATGCATAGAAATAGCTAGCGGTAGTATATGTATGTATGTGTATGTGTATCTATATATACACATAATTAGCCTTCATTCTGCTGACTGTAAAATCCATGGAAGTCCCTCAGGATATGGCTGCCAAACCTAAATTCAGCTCCCACAGTTTTTGCTCACATCTTACCTGTCACAGAGCAGCAGCCAATGCTAAGTATCTTAGAGGTATGATACTGTCAGGATTCAGGCTGACTAGCTAAGGTTGACAGTAAATCTTTTTCTGGCAGTTTCCTAAAATAAATATCAGCTGCAATAATAGCTATTTAAAGGACCAAGAATAACAATATATAGCAGTGTAGACTAGAGAGTTCCTAGTCAACCAAAAGTACGGCATTGCTATTTATATAATTAGCATGTAGGGTTAAAATAAGAGTAACACAATGTATGCTTTATTCAATCTTGAATGTATCAACATGATTCATTTGTTGATTTGGGGAATATCTAATATGCATAATTACAACCCGTTTGGGAAATTATTGCTGAGTAGTTGCTTTAGTGAAAGGGTATTCAGCAGGTGATTGAAGGGTACGCAAGACCTAACTGTTAATCAGGTACGTTTAAATCAGTCTATGTAATGCATTCACCTAAGGTGCTGGGATCTGATTTCTAACAAATGGAAAATCAAATGACAGTGACTAAAGAAAGGTTTTCTTTGCAGTTGTCTCAGGAACCTGGGGGTTTAGTTCCCAAGTGATTTACTGTGGCATTCTGGGGAAGCGAGGGAGATGAAATTGAACTATGTCTGAGAAAGACATGGCATGATCAGTGGTCAAGAGTACAAGTTGGAGTCGGTAGGGGAATTAGTACAACACAATAGGTTTACAGAAAATGTACAATATTTGAGCAGGATTTATTTGCACAGGCAAGACGTCAGTGTCTCAACAAGTTTAAATAATCTTAAGGTTTTTGGCTTACCCACATGGGTTGTCTGCCAGACAAGGTGTTTTGCATATGTTTGCCCATGTTGGAGCATTCCAACACGTGTATGTAGGAAGAATTAAAGGAAAAAGATGAAGACCAGGATGCCATGACCTTCTAAGGATCAGTGTGAGGAGAAACTCGAAAGAAGGTAACACTGTTGATTTGTATAACTGCCTGCTCCAGTGTGAAAGGGACCGACTGTGTGGTAGTCTTCACGGCTGTGCTGTTAATGAGACAGGACAAGCTCTTTAAGAGCCAAGGACGATGAAGGAAAAGACTAGACAGTCCTTTGTGTTCCTTAACTCTGATTTTTATTGTTTAGAGAAGCATGTATAAACAGAGATGAAAGCATTGGTTTCTACAATCTAATTGGTTATTATCATATGCAGAAAGGCGTGTTCAGTAAGAAAATACACTTAAACGTGATGTGATGACGTGATGTAAAATTGAGTTGTTCTTATGGAAAAGTACAGAACTTTCAGAGACAACTTGTTGATGTTCCAAAAACCTCTTTTCTGGCCTTGGGATAGTAAGATAAGACCATTCTCATAACAACTATGCCTCTGGCATGATTTGGTTTCCAGAACACTGTTGGCTTTTAACCCTTACACAGTGGTCATTCCATAATAACCTGTATATTATAGAAAATACAAAAGCTCATGAGGATCTCTAGTGTGCTTATATCAGTAATAATTTTGTTATTTTAGGAAGAATTGTATAAAACAAAGTTCTAGAGGCATGTGTCTCATGTTCATCAGCAGCGCCTAGGACAGTTTTTCATGGCTGCTTCACCGATGACAGTTCAGTGCAGCAGTTTGAACGCTGAACTGTCAGTGCTTACTAACATGCACCCCCTAATAAATCAACCCCCCCTAAAAGTGACCCTGAGCCCCCATACTAACCCCAAACCCAAGCACTAATACTAACACTACCCCGAACCCCAATACTAACATTTACCCCTACGAACCCTAATACTACCCCCGAACCCTAATACTACTCCCTAAACCCTAACACTAACTCCCCCAACCCTAATACTAATACCTAACCGCTAATAGTACTCACCTTCAAATATGAAGGAACTGTCCTGCGAAGAACGGTCCGGCGATATCCTCTCGCGCAATGAACTGGCAAAGGCGCGAGAGGGGATGGTGAAGTAGCTGTGTTCATACAACTGTCCCATCCCCCATCAGCATATCCATCTGGGTTCAGTAAAAAAAAAAAAACATATTGACATGTCAGAAAAAGTACTTATAATAAGTGCACCCAATAAAACAAGGAGTTTAACATTTTATATTAAGGTAGAGCACTAAGTGTATATTCATTCACTTGTAATTGCTTTTTAGTTATTGGTAATGTAAAACAATTATCTATTTTTTAATGCTAATGAACTACCATGCTAAATAAAACATTCACATTCACTAAAATAATTAACATTACACACATGTTAATTTAGTCATTTTTTAATGTATTTTCCATTTAGGAGTGGAGGATGAAGTAGACTTTTAACATCAGCAATTTTAATATTGCATACATAAATATTATTGTTGATCCATATATATATAATGCTAGCTGTAATGGTATATGGAATCCAACATGAAGTTACAGTTTGTATGCATTTTATAATACAGCAGTGATGTCTAACCTTGGCAATTCCAAAGTTTAGGAGCTGCATACCCCTTATGTCACTCACTTGGTCCAAAAGTGTTCTCAGGCTAACTGGGCATAATTGGAAATGAAGATCCCAAACATCTGCAGTGCATACCACTAGATATATCATGATTTCCCGTGACCACATAAAAATAGTGAGGATTCTATATAGCAGTGATGGCTACCATTTGGTAACAACATATCCTGTATTTTGGAACTATATAGTCAATGATGCTCAGTCAGCCCTAAGGCAGTGATCGCAGCTTACCTTGGCACTGCAGACGTTTGGAAACTACATATCCCATGAAGCTCAGTTCTAAGCCTGACATACACAATGCATCTCTATGCTGGATTCAACATACCATCACACCCAGCTGCCCGAGTGCTGACTTAACATCATGGGAAATTTACTTCCCAAAAATCTGCATTGCCAAGACCATACAATCTTAGGTCTGGTTGCAGTCGCTGCATAGGTTTGGAGCTATGCCGTAATTATATTTTAGTGTCTTATTTAATGAGCCATGTCCCCGGAGACATGCATGCACTATGACATATTACCATTTAATCTCAAATGTCACAATTTACATTTCTTATTTCCTCCTTATTGATGATTCTAAAATATAAATCTCTCAACAATCTTCCACTTTTCCATGTCCTTACACACATTTCAAACCAAATTACTTTATTTCCAGCATACTCTTCCGCCTTCTATTTGTGCTTTGAGTGCTTTCCCATGCTGCTCTATAGTTATATTGTCAGAGAGCCTATCCATTCATTTAATAGCAGGCAATAGCTTGGAAATATATAAAGTATTTTAATAATGTTAAGTGCATATGTAAATAGTTAATGCTGTTACCATTAATTTGACACATAATGGAAACTGCATTTATATTATTTTACTGTAGGCTGTATACATAAACTTTATATATTGTTCTTTATTCTGTATTCTTCCATCAGGTTCATAGTGATAACATATCCTACATAAAAGCATAAATTATGTGTTTTGTTCGCTCCTATTTAGTTATAAAGTGCTATGCACAATTTACTTGAGTATCTACGATGTTCTGTGCTGAAATTGGTCCCCAAAATTCCGGTTGTAATCAGGGGCACGCCGAACACACGGAAATTGGGCTTCTCAGGTAGCACCAATATGCCTCTGAATACGTTCAGACTCCAACATCAGCTGAAATACAGCTGAAAGTAGTAGTGTCAAACACCCCGCTATGTGCATGAGATAGGCACAAGGCTATCCGAGATAAAGGAAAAACTATGGACTAATAAAAGTATTTAGAAAATTGGGCAGACTAGATGGATCAAATGGTTCTTATCTGCTGACACATTCTATATCCTATGGGAGTTTCAGATATAGAATAAATTTATGTAAACTACCGAAATGCAATTTAATATTGCTGTATGATCACTGTAATTTGTCTATACATAAGATAGTCAAGGCATCTTGCAAAACCAAAATTTGACCCACCAAGGTGATTGCAGGTTCCATATTCCTCTAATATTCCTCTAATATGGCGATGCCCCGTATCTGGAAAGAACCCACGAAAGTGATCTGGGATGGTGTTCTTTGGGTGATATAATGTTTTGGGTTTGCGCCAGACAGAGTTTTCTTTGATGGCCAAAAAGTTCAATTTTAGACTCATCAGACCAGAGCACCTTCCTCCATACATTTTGGGAGTCTCCCACGTGCCTTTTTGCAAACTCAAAACGTGCCATTTTGTTTTTTGCTGAAAGTAATGGCTTTCTTCTGGCCACTCTGCCATAAAGCTCAACTCTATGGAGTGTACGGCTTATTGTCTGTATGTACAGATACTCCAGTCTCTGCTGTGGAACTCTGCAGCTCCTCCAGGGTTACCTTAGGTCTCTGTTCTGCCTCTCTGATTAATGCTCTTCTTGCCTGGTCCGTGAGTTTTGGTGGGCGGCCATCTCTTGGCAGGTTTGCTGTTGTGCCATGTTCTTTCCATTTGGTTATGATAGATTTGATGGTGCTCCTGGGGATCATCACAGATTTGGATATTTTTTTTATAACCTAACCCTGACTTGTACTTCTCAACAACATTGTCACTTACTTGTTTGGAGAGTTCCTTGGTCTTCATGGCAGTGTTTGGTTAGTGGTGCCTCTGGCTTAGGTGTTGCAGCCTCCGGGGCCTTTCAAAAAAGGTGTGTAAATGTAATGACAGATCATGTGACACTTAGATTGCACACAGGTGGAAATCATTTCCACCACCAAATCATCATTAATTATGTGACTTCTGCAGGTAATTGGTTGCACCAGAGCTTTTTATGGGCTTCATAACAAAGGGGGTGAAAACATACACACATGGCAATTTTCTGTTTTCTATTTCTAAAAAATTGTTTTATGTATATATTTTTCCCATTTCACTTCACCAACTTGGACTATTGTGTTTTGATCCAACACATACAATTCAAATTAATAAAACATTGAATTTAAGGCTGTAATGTAACAAAATAGTTAAAAAGTCAAGAGGGGTGAATACTTTTGCAAGGCACTGTATTTCCATTTATATTTTTTATAGTAAGTTATATGATATTATGAAAATATTGGTATGTAAAAAAAAGCATATAATATGTGTGTGCACATTAAATGTAAAATAATTAAATTATCGCTATAGTCATGAATGTTTTAAAACAGTCCTGTTACTAAGGAGTTAACAACTAAAATATACTAGATGTCTATATATACTAAGATGTACTAAAATATCTAGATAGCATATCAGCACAAACACCTCACACCGACTGTCACGCATGGTGGAGGGGTGAGGGTTTGGTATATATATATATATATATATATATATTGAAATTCAATGACATCAGTGGGAGGAAGTAGACAGCAGGTAGTCTGTCGCCCTGTGCACCCCTTTTCATGACCCCTTCTGAGAAAGCACTGTCACTATTAGTGTGGAATTAAACTCTCTATACTCCGCTGATCAGTGGAAAACAGGGCAGAGGGGCTTCACTAGCATGCAGTGATGTAACACAAGGGAAGTTTGGGGACATAGACAGACCTGTTGCTAAAGGAACAACAATAACTCTAATAACTTTTTTAAAACTTTGTATGCAGTTTTTAGGCAAGAGAAAGAGTTGAAGAAAAAAACTAATAGAACAATATCTTTCCATTATACAGTACTTATTTAAAAATATTTATTTGACACTGTGCCTTTAAATAAATCTGTTACTGTTGCAGCACTAGTAACTGTGAAGAGACTGACCAATGTATATCCTGAAACTAACCCCTGAGTCCTCAATTCCAAATATTCCCATATGTTTATGTTTTACACAAACAGTCGACAATAGATTATTGAATGTAGGGAATATTTTACTGTTTGGCACTCAGTCAAGTCTGATATTCATTTAGTCACAGACTATTGGAGATAGGTAGACATTTGGGTCTGCTATTTATTAAGGAGAGGAATATTGGAGCTTACTGCTTGCATTCAGTCAGTCATTGAGTATTGGACACTGAAAGGACTGAGTAGTATTGGCCTTGTTAGGCCCCCAAATGTTTCTGTGAGCAAAATATGACAAGAGAAGAGAGATGAGTACTGTGCACCAAAAAGGAGTCCCATTTACATTTATATTTATGATTAAACATGGGAATCAGCTAAAGTCCTACTGCTCGGTTTTCCTCTCTGATCATTTCATCTCTCATTCATAATATACTTTTATATCATTCCCTTCTCACAAAATGCAGCAGCCACATGCATTATTCATTCAGGAATGTGTTGAATAAATATGCAGACTTTGTCACTGGAAAAAGGATAAGTGTTGCTCTTACCGTTTTTATACGGTGGGGTGAACTATTAATGCACAGCTTGGCTTTTTTTCTATGACAGCCAAGGATTTCTTTCTATACCAGGCAGAAGTTGATAGGTGGTGCACATTATTCTCTTGCAGATAGTGGGTTAACATGTGGTACGTGTGCTTCTCCTGTAGCTAGTTAATTAACATGTAGTGCTAGTACTTGATTAATTGTCTGTTAAACAGGTCGCCGAAAGATGCTAAGTTTCCATTCATCTCTGTTCATAATCATACACATCACTAGATCAATTCGAATTCCCTCTTCCAGATAAGTTTACCAGACGGTAAACTTATTTGAAAAGTTATATGACTAATAAAATGACTCTTTACATGCTGTGAGGCTGATCTGTGAAATATATTCTAGAATTTGCTGGCAGCCCACTTGTTATTATTACCCTACAACAACTCCACACAAATTGACACCTCCTGGGAACCTGCACTTAGTACAGACAGTAATCTGCTCACAAAGATCTCTGACAGCAGGTTCCTGTGTTGGACATCTCCAAGAACTGTGCAGGAAGCTGTTCTGTACATTTACACTTTATTTGCCATTAACTGTTTTGTCGTTCAGTTTTCATTTGGTTCTTTTCTTCTATATTTGAGTCTACCCTTCACTTTCAGACTTCAGGTTCACATTATTTTGAATTATGTGAACCTGAGGTGAATGAGCGCAAATTACACCTGCCTCTTTCTTCGTTCAGTGAATAGAGCAGAGGAATGTTTTATATATAACTTTTCATTTTGGACTGCGCTGTGAATTCTCATGCCTGTCAGTCTCCCTCAGTATGTGTCTGTCAGCCACCAATTACTCATTTTACTTTTTTATTTTGGCAGCAATTTGGAGACTAGATGGGCAGAATGGTTCTTCTATTCTGTTTCTATGTTTACTGCAGACGTAGTTCCTCAGACCTAAATACAACTGAAATGAAAGGAATTCATCTTTGACCAGAGTCTAGTTTATATGAGGTATTTGGAAGCTCCCGTGCCTAGCAAGGTTGAAGCTTATGCCAACTAAATGTATACCTTGTGGCGCCATGGTTCACATGAGCCATTCCGCCATTCTACGGTCTACTCATGGTGAACTGAAAAGTGAACTGCAGTACTCAGACATTAATAGCAGAGATGTAAACATAGGCAGGTTGGATAATTATTTTGACATGGAAATTAATACATGATCTTTGCAGTTCACTTATCAGCTTACTTTTGTTTGGTCATGGAATGAGTCTGCCTGGGACATGAGTACTTGCTTATTCTAATATCAGATGAAATTATTTAATAAAAATACAGTATTTAAGCTGACTCTGGCATTTTCATATATTTTAATTGGCCAGCACTTCTGTAAGCACCCATAAAACCAGTGTTTTGGCTCTGCTGGGTAGTTGGACAAGAAAAAGATTATTGTGCAACCAATGGCCTAAATAATGATTAGAGGCAGCCAGACTGGACCAGTTTTACTTGTCCTATGTCTCTACAGAGCCACTTGCCTTGGATTCCTGGTGACTTTTCCTTTTGCTGAACCAGCAGTCTTGCAAACGAGACATTTTTTCATGTGCGAATTATTGATTTGTTGGAGTGTGCCTGATATTTTACGAAACGCCAGAGATCCATCAAAATGCTGAAAACATGACTCTGTAATGTCTATGTTTTTACAGCGTGCGTACGTAGTATGCAGACTGAGTGGGGTAAGATTTATTGGTCCCAGTTTTACTTTTATTATATTTCCTCGTAAAAAGCAGATTTGGTTACCTTTCTACACACTCATCTTTGAGATATTCAGCCATTGTATTTTAGATACAATTTCGCAGTCAACTAAAGTTGATAATTCAGTTGGTTTTTATTTTAGTGCAAGTTATTAACTCTTTAAGTGGTGAATAATACTGGATAATTCGCTTACTGTACTAAAATGGTTTAGGGCACAAGTATGACATCATCACATTCTATCAGGCCCTTACCTCATCACAGCACAAGCCAATTGTTTCACTCCCTCAAGACCCATGACCCCATCCATTCCCATAACTCTATCTCACTGTAGTACAAAGATACCTGACCCATATCTGCATCTTGGGCCCCATTCCAGAACATGGGATCTTGTATTATTGATACTGTAAGCTGATGGTGTAACTTTATCATCATTGCACCCTCCCTCACACAAATTTTTGAGGTGTTGTACTCTGATACCTCTGAGTACAACCGTATTTTCTCAGTTTGTATCAGCAGCATAATGAATTTTATGAGATGCTTGTATCCTCCCCAAAAGATTAAGTCAAGGTCCCAAAATGACTAGTATGTGGGCAGCAGGCTAACCATTTTGGAATCTATCTATATCTGCAAGGCCATTTGGCTATATAATGTGTATATATATATGTGTGTATATATATATCTACTCTACAAACTGATACATTGTCATTCGGTCATGACAGGCAGACAGTACCATCTTAATGCATGGGCACACTGCGCATAATTAGGGGCTTATTATGGTTGCAATCCAAGCCTTTGGAGTAGCTTCTGGGATAACTGAAATACCAGCAATTGAATCCCAGTATTTTTTTGTGGTGTGGAGTGAGGAGCGGGGAGCAGGCAAACTTACCTAAAGCTAGCAGCCAATACTACATTGAATACATAAACCCATGCATAGAGCGCCCACAGTGCGCTGTGTGCATGTGTGCCGGCATCTCACTTACTCTGACATCAACCAGTTTAAATAAGGGAAGGAAGACAGAGCAGGCTCTGCAGAGCTTGTAAAATGTAATAGAGTTGAGGATCTACGACATCTCACATGCAGAATTATCTGTGTGTATATCCAATGAATATTTTTGGACATGCTTATTTGTTTTCTGCACTGCTCTCTAAAAGAGTAAAATTAAATAAGTTGGGTAAGGCTAGTCATGCCCATGTATAAGGTACAGCTGTTTGATTAAACTTGATTTATCTACCTGTATGTACAGGTGCCCAACCTGCTTCAGAGAAACTCAGGTCATCAATATGGACAGGACTCTGACCCATGACTTCAGGCTCTCGAAGCAAGAATATATTTTAAAACAATACTAGGAGCTTTAAAGCTGCAATCAATGAGCTCTTCATGATGATCCAGACATTAGCTGCAGATGGGAAGCATAGCCTTCAGGCTAACAAGAAGGCAGTCCCGGCCTCCAACATTGCATATCTGGATAATATACTTGGCAAGGACTATGGAGCACTATGAGACATTGTTATAAATTCAAACCCTTCTCCACCTCCACTTTCCCTGCTAATTATTCATAGCCTAATACTTGTGAGCAGTATCAGGTGCTGTCTATGGTCCACCCACTCCTCTGTCACAAACATGCCAGAGCTTTTACTGAAATGCTTTGGTTATTAGTTCTATGAGAAAACTCCGCCGGAGTACAAGCTTGGCTTCACACTTATCTGAAATGATGTATCCAAACCTCAGATAGAGTTCAGCATACACAATATAGGTCTGACTGAAGAAGAAAGGAACATTGCTAAGTTTATGTTCTCACTCCTTGGCAACATGCTTAATGCCGTTACTGTGACCCTTATTGACAGCTAGATAGATATAGCTATTTTTAAGCAGATGGACGCAGTAAACAAAAAGCAGTAGTTCTAAAAGCCATGAGCTCATCTTTGGGCAAGTCTCTGGTTGGTGGGGGATGAACTAACCATAGCAGATAATGTTACTAGGGGCGCCATCCAACATTCCTGCACTTCCACCTCTTTCCCACCCAATGTGCACAAGTGGATGAAGTGTTGTAAAGATCTCACATCCTTCTAGTCCATTCTGAAATTGCTGAAATAACCAGGCTCTATAGGAGAAAAGGTATGAGGTTTGAAGGGAAGTGGTGGTTACCATAGATTCTTATTAAGGTAACATCTTAACATGGAAAGTCTTCTTCTGGAACCTGGCAGGCTCCCAGTGCATTGGTTTGCTCAGTGTCTGCAATGCTGTTAAGACAGCCCTGGGAGGAATAAAATTAACTCTGGATATAAACTGGCAGACATGTTTTAAAGCAAAGTAATTGAATTGTATGTAAAGTTTTTTTTTATTATAGTCAGGCTGTACAGCAAGTTAATTTTCATCTTAGTAAGATTTCAGAAATAGAAGTAACACAAATTCATAATAATAAATATTTAACCTTTTAAATGCTACATGCATATTGGAGGGTGAGGATTGGAGCAATAGGAAGTAATAGTGTTAAAAGAATGGTAATAAAAATAACAAATAAACAAGGAAAAATTATGATTTTAGGAGGACTGGAATAGATAACTCTAATAAAGACATTCAAACAGCTTTCACACTAACTAAGCAGGAATGAAAAAAAAAAAAAAAAACACTTTGTGATCAAAAAGGCTTTTTTTTTTTTTTAAAAAACAGAATATTCTCTGGAGGGCATGCAATTGTTAAATGCCATTAAATTTAAATACCTTGAACTCTCTCTGCTGCCCTTGAAACTAAAGGAAGGTGGGTGCTCACTCATTAGATTTCATGATGGAAAGGACATCGAGATCATTTGTATGGTGAGTTCACAGCTACAGCTCTGGCTGTATCTGGATATCATCAATCCCTCACACCTTCTGACAGCCCAAGCTTATAGGTCTATCAACGTCACTTCTCCTGGGCTGGACCATCCGTCTTCCATTCTCTCACTTACATTAGCCCCCTCTACTGCTTCTGCCATGATGGGGACAGAGCTCTCCTCGAGCCATCACAAGGATAATATTAAATGTAATAGGAGATGCAGACAGGTTGGCAAATAGCTCCGGCATCCTTCAGTGTGATTGGAGAAGGTCACATCTAACTGCGGGATGTTAGATAGAGGGAGAAATTTTGTGTGAGTTGTTAGGACTTGTAATGATAGTGATATCTTGCAGGATGCCTTACATAAATCAACTAATCAGAAGTGCATGCTTCATGAGCAAGTCCCTCCAACCCTGCTTTTATAAGACTAGTAAATGCTCAATCCGAGTCTGACTATGCTGGCAGTTTATAAATGTTAAAAGTGTCCAAGTCTTAATTCTCCATTAAATACCATATCTCATCAAGACCGTGTAAATGTTTCTTTAAATGTGAATTAAAGCATTTTCTAGGTAAACTACTTGCTATTCCATCACAACATAGATGTAGAAGTGAACATTGCATAAAAGGTAAATAAGAGGGTGAGCATTTATGGGAAAGGAAAATAACACAAGAATTTTAAATAAAATTGCAAATTTGTATTTTCTGCTCACAAAATAGTAGGGTTTTGCTGTAACTAAGGACTTCTACCAATGGAAGTAGTTTTAAAGGGCCACTAGGCCACCCCTTTGTTCAAAACGGGGTTTATGGGTAACAGCTGTGCATTACCCATTTTAGATACATATAACAATATTTGTTGCTAAATAATTGTGATTTTGGGAAGGAAATGGTAATGTGACCATGTGCCATTTGTTTTTATTAAGTTGCTAAGAGTTATTTTTTTATAAACTGCCTATAGCATTTTATTCTTAAACTCCCATTACTCTTTTCTGGGGTCTATTCACTGAACAGTTAATAGTGGTGAACTAATAATCAAAATAATTGAAATGTAATTCCAAAAATGCTCAGGACTCCATCATTGTGAAATAAAAGTGTTCATTGCATCACACATGGCAATGTTTCAACACACATGGAGGCTTTATCAAGTCTGCTTAGTCTTTCTCAAGTTCCTCAACAACATTTCTGGCATCACACCTTCCTGTAACCCTAGGCCCAGGTTTCCCTAAGAGGAATGAGTAATCAGATACACAGAGTTTTATTGCTGTTAGGGTTAGATTGGCAGCTAGAGGGAGGGTTGCCAATGTAGTAATGGGTACAGGAAGTGTAATCCACTGGTAGGAGGAAAACAGTCATGGAAGCCCTACCTCATTTAAATAATATTCAATATATTTTCTAAATATTCTATATTTAAAATATGAAACTCCTTCCTTCACTTAAATCTCCTAGCTTGATCTGGATATCCCTTGAATTCTTTCTACACCGTTAAGCCAATTCAAGTTGCTTCCTCGTCTTCATGGTGAACACATTTACCCCCACAAAAAAGGTAATTTTGGATTTACTGATAGCTGTTGATATAATTTAAGGCAGGTATGACTTCATAGTTGGACAATCTACATACACAAGTACACACACCAGTAAAAATCAACATCAGTTTAATTAGACTATATGCCTCCTTTGTCTTTTAACTTTACCTTCTCTTGACTGAAAAGGTAATCGCTATACTGAAAGTACCTCCAAACACTTTTCCTGTGATTATAGTAAATTATCTTACCACTGGAATGCTTGCATTGTCCTTGTCCCCATTTCTCGTGGGGACATACTTTCTAAGGAATTGCACTGAAGGAATACATTTGATTATCATTTTTGGATTGTCATCTTGAAAATCCCAGCTCTAACTAAAACATGTTCGACAAAAAACATCTATGTGAGGTCACTTGTTCTTTGAATACACTGAAAAGCCGCTGAAATGTGGGTGATAATTTTATTTGCATGCTGAGAGCACACTAACAGATGTCAGATCCCAAATGACACAAAACGCACTATTGCACACAGTGCATATTGTATTAATCTGCCATTTTGTCCCTGGTGCATACCTGAAAAGGCTGGCATTGAAAAGTACTCAACATTCTTCTACAGTAAGAGGAATTATTTGAACCTCTCCAGTAATCATCTGTGACACTTCTGTTTCTTCTGGGCTTCTCATTACATTTAGGGAGAGATGACAATTCTCTGCTCTGTTCCCAGCTGTATGTGTGTTAGACTGGTCCCTCGTAGTAAGAAGAAGATTTTTTTAAAAAAAACATGAGATTTGCCAGCCTTAAAAGCAGAATCCCACTTTTATTAACAAGCAGAAAACAATATGACTGATTCCACTCATCACGTCTCATTCCAGTCTCCAGGTAACAGGTTATAGCACTGGGGACATGGTCAAAAGTGCTAATAACAAAACAAAACAAAAATCAGCCATGTGAATGTGTGTGGTCTGACATATAGATCCTGGCAACCAAAACAACCTTAAATGTGGTTAAAAATAAGTCTATGTTTTTTGTTTAAACTAACCAGCACTCACAGATCAAATGTAATATTGTGTATTGCATGGTAGCATTATGGTGGGAAGTAATTGTCTATGGATATTTCCCATTACAAACGGTGTGATTTTTTTTAACAGATAAATCAACCCTCTCTACCTGTGTAATAATTAATTGCATGGGGCCTAGAGGCAATCACGCAGCCCCCAGATCATGGGAGGAAATTATTTTATTTATTATTAGAGGTCTTGACGCCAGATTCCAGGAGGGCGCTCACAGAATGCAGACATTTTAAATACTTTTCCCCCCTTCTGCTTATACTATGGAAGAACCGATGGATGAGCCTCTGCTGCCTGAATTTATGGAACCGACACAGCAAACATGGGATTGGCTGACACAGGAAAACGTGCTAAAGCAATTAAATATAGGGGACAAGACCCCTAAATGGTAGAATGCAGAGAGTAGTTTTAAATGGAAAATCCTTTAACTAGACAGGTTTAGGCCCTCTTTTTTGTAAGAGTCATTGAGAGCCATGTCTCAATGTTTGCTGACGACACAAAATTAAGTAAGACAGACTAACCTTGATGTTTATTCTTTGCAGGAAGATTTGGACTGGGGGGGGGGGGGGGGGTGGGCGGGGGGACTGGCAGGCAAATGGAAATATTCCCCATTATATATATATATATATATATATATATATATATATATATATATATATATATATATAAATATATACACATATGTATATAGTCATGGATGGATGGGGATATAGCAGTCTACAGCTGGGGTTGGCAGAAGAAGATCATTTCTCAGATTTATCTCATAGATGACCACCTTGAAGATATAGGGTACCAGGAGGACATGCTTCAGCATAAAAGAAACAGTTACTGGTGTTTATGTTATAAGGTTTTGAAAATTGCTTTTGTTGTGTATTCTCCAGGTAGACTAAACTTATTATTATCATTTTTAAAATGTATGAAGCTACATGTGCACAATGTTCTGCAGAAGCTGCAGCCATGTGAGAAATTCCCAAAACTGATGGGGGCGGGCAGAACTATCCCAGACAAATGGAGACTTTTGGTAGTTATTGGTTGAGGGATTATTTAATGTGTGCTTCCAAAGGTGCTTTGAATCTATATAGGCCCTGACACAATCAATTTAAGTTTAGTTAACAGATTCATTCTGCAGACACCCATGATTCAACTTTAGAATAGACTCAGGGCACAAAGTTTAAAGATCACAGCTGGTTTGTAAGCAAAGTGTTTAAAACTGTCTGCACTATTTCCAAAGGCAGCTACACCTGCTTTGACCACATTGAGATTGAACGATAGAATCTCTGCCACCTGGAAGCAATCACAAAGCTTTAATCAAACATAACTTCTCACACACCAGCGCTGGACAATGTCAGTCATATTACATGTGTAAGGGACACATCTCTGTACTTTAATAATTCACCTACTGCATTATACCCATTATTTAAATTTTAACCCCAACATATTTTGGGTGGTTTACCCTGTTTTTTATGGGACACCTCATTTATATTTTTAACTTCACAAAAATAATTTTTAATATTTATTACTTTTTACTAATTATTTTCTTTATTTTACAAAATGCATCATGTCCTTGACATTATACGATGATGGACACACAATAGCTACTGCCGTCTCACACCATCGCACATCTTAATCAATCTTACCTTATATCTGATCATCACAGGTGCAATCAGAAAGAGTTAAACCAATTGGGGGCTATTAACTAAAAGGGAACTAGCAAGTGAACTGCAAAGATCAGGCATTAATAGCTTTGAGTTTGACAGACAGGCAAGTTGGAGACTTTTTATAAGTCAACTGCCTGATTTTTGCAATTCACTTTTCATTACAGTTCTAGTGAATAGCCCCACTGGTGGAGACCTGTCACCTAAGAACCTTTAAATTAATAGTACTTCTATTTCTCCATGCAGGTAATGAGCTTCTTAAACAAGTTTCAACTTCCTATGCCTTGTTGTGGAAATGGATTTAATTACAAATTTCCTACAGACCTATGGAGATACAAAATATCCTCCCCATATTGAAGTAGGAAATAAAATGATCATACTTTGCAAAAAGCTGACTTTTCATGTATTATATTTGTTTTATTTTATTTTAACAAATGTGGCGTATCTGTATCTGTGTCAGATTCCATCTCACATGAAGATCATCCTGTATGCAGTAAGCATCCAGTTTCTTCGGTTCCTTTCTGTCCTTGCTGTTCTGTTCTGTTTATTAGTTATGCTCGCACCTGTGGTTTTCTTTTTATATCCTTGTGTGTTTCATCTTCCCTAGTTCCAGCCACAGAGTAGAGCTCTTCCCTAGGAAGGCCACAGTGTGGCACCTGTTCAGAGTAGCACCTGCTCAGCTGGCCCCAGATCGTCCCTTCCCAGTCTGGCTTGAGTCTGGTTCCTTCCTTGTCCTGAGTCCCTGTAATGGGGATGCCCTGAACCCTATAAAAGGGGTGACCTAAGTTCCTGTAATGGGGATGTTCTGAGTCCTGTAAAAGAAGTGACCTGAGTCCCAATATGGGGATGCCCTAAGTCCTGTTAGTGGGATATCCTGAGTCCCTGTCCTACAACCCTGTTAGGAGCCTCCCTTGAACCCTGTTAAAGGGTTTCCCTGTCTCATGCTTTCTTGTTCCTTTGTTCTCAGTTCTAATCCTTTTCTGGTTTTCTTACTGTTTGTTATTCTGTTTTATTCCATTCCAGTTTTCATGGTTTCTCTCTGGCTTTGTATAAATGTGCAACCACACCTATTTAGTCTCTCTCAAGCTGTAAGATGTAGTCTACAGGTATGTTCTGTGTCTTGTGTGTCTGTGTAGTGCAAGTCTTTAGATTCTGTTATTCATTTGCTAGTTTATTATTCAGTTTTAGCATTATGTACTTCCCTGATTGTGAGGTAAATTAATGCTGGTTGGCAAGCTTACATCTTATGGCCATAATTGAACCAGTTCTACCTTTGATCCTTAGTCTGTCCTGTAGCCCTGGACTCAGAATTTAGTTCATCCTGTTTCTGCACTGTCTGTATTCAACCTGCTCTTCTTGTTTTATTCTGTCTCAGTCTGCAGATATCCTGCTATCCTGCCAAGGTTATGTCCTATGCCTGTTCCAGGATGTCTGCAGGGCAGAGGCGTCGCTAGGGGTGGGCTACTGGGGCTAAAGCCCCGAATACCCAGTCCATAGCCCCGAATCTCTGTGAGCCGGCACTTAAGAGACAGGGGGCTTCCTTCGTTAAGCCACCTGTCACACTAACATTCGGCGTCGGCACGTTAAGGGGAGCATGCTGCTTTCTTTGCCGTTCTGTTTTTATTTTTTTTAATTTGCTCTTCACGTGCGGCCCTGAGCTTCTCATGGACCGCACGCTATTAACCCCTTAAGGACAGAGCCTTTGAAACATTTTTGTCCTTTCTGGACAATGGCTATTTTAACATTTCTGTGCTGTTTGTGTTTAGCAGTAATTTTCTTCTTCGTCATTTGCTGTACCCACACATATTATATATTGTTTTTATCGGGACAAAAAGGGCTTTCTATGGATGCCATATTTTTGATCATATCTTATCATATTATTAAAAAAAAAATAATAAAATATGGTAAAAAAAAAAAAAATACACAAATTTCTTTGTTTTTATTTGAAACAACTTCTCCTCATCGACAATAGCGAACGAAAAAACATGCTAAATAGATTCTACTATTTCTCCTGAGTACAGGGATACCACCCATGCATAGGTTTGTTGGGTTGTTTGGGGGCTAAAATGCCAAATTTGTGAGGTGCAGTTTTTTGTTTTCCAACTTGAAATTTTTACATGCAGACAGCCTGCACCCATGTCCCATTTGGGACATATTTGAAACCAGCCAGTGTATTTTACCCCATCAACCCATATATTTTTTAAAAGTAGACACCCTAGGCTATCTCAAATGGTGGTATTTTTACACTTTCCATGCACTAATTCTACCACCAGCCTTTGTCAAAGTTTGTGGTAGTCATTTTTTTGTGTTTTTTTTTCACAAACCTTGTACTTCAGACATGAATTTACAGATTTTGGTATGTGTCACTGCCAAATAACACCCCAATAAGTGTTCAGCAACATCTCTTGAGTACAGGGATACCACCCATGCATAGGTTTGTTGGGTTGTTTGGGGGCTAAAAGGGCCACATTGTGAAGGTGCGCATTTTCAACTTGGAATATTGACGTGTAGCCAGCCTGAGCCCATCTTTCATTTGGGACTTTTTTTTAAAGTAGGACAGTGTATTTTACCCCAAAAAGTATATATTTTGTAAAAGTAGACACCCTAGGCTATTTTAAATGGTGTTATTTTAACACTTTCCATGCACCAATTCTACCACCAGCCTTTGTCAAAGTTTGTGGTAGTCATTTTATTGTGTATTTTTTCCCACATACATTGTACTTTAGACACAAATTCACATATTTCGGTATGTGTCACTGACAAACAATACCACAATATATGTTCAGCAACATCTCCCGAGCACAGGGATACCACCCATGCATAGCTTTGTCAGGTGCGCTTTTTGATTTTCAAACTTGGAATTTGAACATGTAGAGCAAGGAAGGGGTTAATAGCTCTTATAAGAGCCTTTGTAGTACTGTACAAAAAAATTAACCCCTAAAAATGCACAGACAAGAAAAAAATTTCTGCTGTGCAGTGATCAGTGGCAGGGAAGGGGTTAATACACTACACTATACAAAGGGTATGGCTTTTATAAAAGCCCTTGGGACTCACAATTTTTTTAACATTTTATTTAATTTATTACAATTAAAAAATTATGTTATACAGGTCTGTCTCTTTCCCTCACTAAAACTCAAGTGAGGAGAGGGAGGCAGATCCATATGGGTCAGAACAATATTTACCAATATTGATCGAACCAGACGAATGGTGATGCTCATCTGAGAAATCACCAAACCACCTTTGCCACTGATCGGCTGTTACTGATCGCTATACACGTGTTCAGACAGCTTCAAAAGGAATACACGTAATCCCCTAGTGGGTATAATTAACCCCTAGCGAGTCTGACAAAAAAAATGCTGATAGCAAAAAAAAAATCCTTCTGCGACTAGATTGCTCCATATGCGCTGCTTAGGCAGTGACCATATGCACTGCTTAGGCAGTGACCATATGTGCTGCTTAGGAAGTGATATACGGCAAGGAAGGGGTTAATAGCTCTTATTTAAAAAAAAAATTACGTTAAACGTAGTCCCCTAGCGGGTATAATTAACACGTGACGGGTGTAATAAAAAAGTTTTAAAAAAATTAAAAATGCTTCTGCAGCAAGATTGCTGCATTTGCGTCAGATCTCTGCTTAGGCAGTGATCTACAGCAAGAAAGGGGTTAATCTCTCTTAAAAGAGCTTTTTTTTATACTGTAATGAATTACAGTAAAAAAAATTAACCCCTAAAAAATGCACAGACAGCAAAAAATGTGCTGCTGTGTATGATCACTGCGTACACAGCGATCAATGGCAGGGAAGGGGTTAAATGGCTTTTATAAAAGCCCTTGGTGTTTAAAATTTTATTAAATATTTGTTTTATTATTTTATTTTATTTTTTTACTTTATCTGATCTGTCTCTCTCCCTTACTATAACTAGTAAGGTGAGGGAGGCAGATCAATACTTGTCAAAGGCAATATTTGCTAATATTGCCTTTGACAGTATGATAAGTGCTCATCAGAGCACTTATCATACATGCCTGCACACAGATCACATAGATCTGTTGTGCCGGCATCGATTGGCTCCCCCTAGAGCATCGGAAGTGAAATACTTTCACTTCCGATGCTCTTGCCATTAGAAGGGAAGCGCTGCCTGTATAGGCAGCGTTCCCTTCTACTGAGCCGATGGGGTCGCTCAGGAGAGCGACCACCATCGGCTCTGGGGAGCAGAACGGTGTTGTTAAGTGCCTCGCTGGCGAGGCACTTTAACAACACCGGAGATGCTTAGAAAGCGAACGATCGTTCGCTTTCTAAGCACATGTGTGCAGCCGGCGCAGCCATTTTTAAATGGCTGCTACGATCACTCCGTGGAGTGATCGTAGCGCGCCCCTGCACTTTTGGGGGGTGTTGCACAATGCCTCTACCTAGAGGCATTGTAGCAACACCGTTAGAGTAAAGAAAGCGACCGCTGGTCGCTTTCTTTACTCAGTTTAGTGCATGACGTGCCAGGCACGTCAGCTGTCGGCAAGTCCTCGATTTGCCGTGACGTGCCTGGCACGTCATCTGTCGTTAAGGGGTTAACTTTGTGAAAAGGACCGCATGGCTCCACCCCCACTGCCAGCAGAGGAAGCGACGGCTCCTGAATATTGCGAGTTTCTCCATGACAGGTAGGGAAGGAGGGGGACATTTGGGGACTCATGAATGTCTGTACATTCCCTATAGCTCCGATGCTTATTATGTGACTCTAAGTGCTAAATGCTCTGATGGTCATTAAAAAATGTTTATCTGCTGGTGTGTCTGTGAGTGAGTGTGTGCATGCTGAGTGTGTGTGTGAGTGAGTATGTGCTGGCTGAGTGTATGAGTGAGTGAGCATGTGCTGGCTGAGTGTATGAGTGAGTGAGCATGTGCTGGCTGAGTGTATGAGTGAGTGAGCATGTGCTGGCTGAGTGTATGAGTGAGTGAGCATGTGCTGGCTGAGTGTATGAGTGAGTGAGCATGTGCTGACTGAGTGTATGAGTGAGTGAGCATGTGCTGACTGAGTGTATGAGTGAGTGAGCATGTGCTGGCTGAGTGTATGAGTGAGTGAGCATGTGCTGGCTGAGTGTGTGAGTGTGTGCTGTGTGATAAAGTTTGAGATTGCTGAATAAGTGTGAGTGTATGCTGGCTGTGTGGGTCTGTGAGTTCCTGTGTACTGACTGAGTGTGTCTGTGAGTGTGTGCTGACTTAGTGTGTCTGCGAGGGTGTGCTGGGTGAGTGTGTCTGCAAGTGTGTGTTTGCTGTGTGTGTCTGGAGGAATAAAAGTGACCTGATGAAAGATGTGGATTACAAGAGGGGAGCCACATGTCATTTTGCAATATGTACCAACCATTTTAGCACCCCTAGCTATACATACATTTTCAACTTCACTGGGTATGTTTGCATGTTTGTTTCTTGCGCTAGTGTGCCACATTGTACAGATGGAAAGCAATTAGCAGTGTTGCTAATATTAATTATAACAAAAAAAAATAATTAGAACAAAATGCTCTATTGTGTAAGCATCTGATGGCTGAAATTTGTGTGCTATTTTGCATTAGGATGGGGAATCCTTTTTCCTCTAGAGTGCAATAGCGGAGTTTGTGTAAAACCCATGCATATATATTTTATCAGAACTTATGCCCAACGATTAGGGGATAGGATACTGCATACGCACATAACCACGTAAAACGTCATTTAATTGTCCCCTTGTGTATATTTTGCAAAAAACATCCCTGAGTATGTGTAGAAGAACATGTATTAAAATGCATTTCTCTTATGTCAGTTTATTCTCTCTCTAAAAGAAAAAGAAATGGGACCTTATTGGAACATGTATTTTATTTTTCAAACTCTTCTGTTGGCTGGTATATGTGTGCGAGACAGCAAGCGTGTGTGCGAGACAGCAAGCGTGTGTGCGAGACAGCAAGCGTGTGTGCGAGACAGCAAGCGTGTGTGCGAGACAGCAAGTGTGTGTGCAAGACAGCAAGCGTGTGTGAGAGAGAGAATGTGCATTTACATCCCATAGGCTTCAAATACATTATTTAGATATTCACATTGGTATAAAGCCTTGCATATAATGTTATTGTTAATTGGCATCCAATACATAATTTAGGTTTTATTGCTTGTTGCTTATATTATATATACCTATTACTCACTGGCATCATCATAAATCATTTATATGTATTTATAGTTTAATATTATATATATCCAAATACCTATTGCTCATTGGCATCATATAAATCCTTCATATGCCCACCTAAGCATGTGAGCTTCTTTACTTCACTTCTATCAAACCTGCTATGGGCTCCAGCCCCAGATCTTTTGGAGACCTATAAACGCCCCTGCTGCAGGGCATCTTCAGCTTCAGTCTTCATCTACACTTGATACAACAGCTGCTTCCACAGGGCCATGGAATGTGGCTTAACAAACCTGGAGCCTCAAGCTTCTGGGGGAGTGCAGTTATCCTTTCCCAGGCCCTGTGTCTCAACATCCTGCCAATAAACTCCTGAACTTGGGCGCTCAGGCTTCCATGCCATCCAGGACCCCATGCGTGACAATCTATTTGTTAATGTTATGATTATGCATTGTTTTGTACCATATACAACTTCCGCTCCTGCTGAGTTATTCATCATTTTGTATTCTCTGTAGAAATAAAAGTTCATTAAATGAGAAAAAATCAAGTTCTGGTAATTTCACAAATCACATAAGTAGTTGAATTTAGTCCACCTATGGACATTAAACATGTCACATAATCCAAGATTATATACATCTGCCTGGGAGATCTGAAGAAGCTTTGCAGATGCTGTAAACATCAGATGAAAAAAGTCAAAATTGAACTTTACTGTGCAAATTAGAGTAGATATAATCTATGCACCATCATGTTTTATTTTTATCTTATGTTCTTATTGTCACAGCCACAACACTGTAGTGAAATCTTGATGTGTGAGCAGATTTATAAAGAGAGAGAGGATTTTAACCTACTTAACACTTAACATTGAACGCTCAGAGCAAGGCTGTTAACTAGTGTTTGATTGGCAGGGCTGAAACAATTAACATCACCAAGGACTCTCAGGGCTTTGAGCTTGTGCCCAGTGAGTCCGGCTTCCCACCAGGAGATGTGAAATGATGCCAGTGTCAGATGTTTTCGGAAATATTGCCCTGTGCCCTCACGGCACATATGAAATATGAGGTCTTCGAAAGTCTGCAAGTGCTGCACTTTTCCTCTCTCATGATATACATGAGGCCAATAATTCAGTGAGAAGGCGAGGCTGTAAAAGTGGAATTTTTACAACCTGAACCCATTAGCATTCACTTTTCTGTAGCTTGTTACTGGATAGGAATATCTTAACCCATGCATATCTGAGAGTAAAATCTGAAAAGTAAATATACAGTAGCTTAAAAGCTATTGAAAGGGTATTACTATAAAGCATAAACTCTATTCTATTTAATTAGATACACATTTTTTAATAGTTTTATTTATCAGATGTTTTAATGCCACATTACCAATAAGAGACAAACAAAGATTGGGATCCCTCCCAGCGAGAATGGGCAAAAGCTGAAATAGCCGGCCCTTTAGGATGTAACCGACTCGGGAGAGGAATCACCATTTTTTCTCCCTTGCACCATTACAGAGGAAACCTCCCTATTAGCATATCAGACTGGTCCCACCCAAAAGGGAAGTCCAGATCCAAATTGCTTCGCAGGTCTCCTCTGCACGAGGAACACAGCAACCACAGACGTACATTGCGGCCTTCATTGGCCTCATCAGTGTAATATGGCTGGTATCCCTCTAGGTGCAAAGAGCTAGAGACCCATGCCTGGGCATACCCTAATAACTCATTGAAACAAACAAAGATTGGGATCCACTCCCAGCGTGAAAGGACAAAAGCTGAAATATCCAGCCCCTTAGGATGTAACCTACTCGGGAGAGGAATCACCATTTTTTGCTCGCTTGCACCATTACAGAGGAAACCTCTCCATTAGCATATCAGACTGGTCCCACCCAAAAGGGAAGTCCAGATCCAAATTACTTTGCAGGTCTCCTCTGCACGAGGAACACAGCAACCACAGACGTACATTTCGGCCTTCATTGGCCTCATCAGTGTGATACGGCTGGTATCTCTCTAGGTGCAGAGAGCTAGTGACCCACGTCTGGGCATACCCCAATTACTCACTAAGACAAAAAACAAAGGTGTGGGATCCGTCTCTGCAAAATAACTGGGCATACTGGCAACATTCAGCCTATAAGCAAGCCCTGTACTTTCATGAAGCAAACATCCCAACATCACCCAACATGTTTAGAAATCACCTAGTAAGATGCATTAAGAATTTATTTCCTATGATTTCCATATGAATATAGCATTATATAAAATACATTTTAAAAAACACCAGCTTGTGCCAAATTCTTCAAATACCAGCACTTTTCACAGATGTAAAGTTCAAAGGTTTCATGGTGCTGTCTGATATGTCTTTGCCATCAATCATCATCCTCTCTTATTTAATTTGTATGATAGCTGGGTGCAACAGCCCCCATTCCATGCCCCATGGCTTCAGGAACGGATTTATATGTCATTAAAGCCATGTGAGATCAACGAGACATTGAATTAATGTGATTATTAATTATGTATCAGTCTATCAAGGAATATAATATATCCCTCCGACTTCAATAAGGGTCAGCTCTCTCACTTTTTAGCTTGCCTTCTTGTTTCTCTACACCTCCCATTTCTGTATCTTTGATCTCCCCACACGATATTCCACCTACACACTTCTTGTTTTTCAGGATTATCTATCTATCTGTCTATGTCTGTACCAATTGTCTTATTCTTTTTAGTCAGGTCATGTCCACTTTATCTTTATCACAATGTAATTAAATTTACGCTCTTACCACTATTTGTGTACTTTAACACCATCAATTCTATTTTTGCCTTTCAAACTTTATTTATTATTGTGCTTTCCCTCCAATTTTTCAGTTACCTCTCTTTTCCTGGTCTCCCACCTCCCCCTAGAATAACTCTCTGCCCACATTATGTTCTCTCTTAACCCTTCATCTCTCTACTTGTCTTTTGCTTACAGAAATCGTGCTTTAATAAAAATGTAATTTAATTGTTTTTCTCTCCTGACTTGTATCATCCTTCCCTCCCTCAGCCCAATTTCTTTCTCACTTCTCGTAATTCTCTTGTCTTCTGCCCTCTCTGTCACACTGTTTCCCCCTGGCCTCCCCTGCCTATTTCCTAGCCTGATCATTCAGTGAATAGATGCGTCAGAAGGGCCGTCACATCTGACAGGTTGGAAATACAGCCTTTAGATACCAGTCTGCAAGGTGCTTCAGTGAAATCTATTAAATCTGGATGCAGTTTCCTCTCTAAACTGTCATAACATGTCAACCAATGCAGCTGCCATATCCAGCCAGTTAAACACAGTACATTTCTACACCACCTACACCCCTCTGCACCTCACCCAGTCTGTTTCTCTGGTCTGTATGTCAATACTAAGATATTGCTCTATCTACTCCCCATAGTCCCTTCTGTCTTTCCTACTCATCTTATTCACCTCAATCCCTTTGAATTTTCAAGTAGCACTTATTCTCTACTTCAATTCTAATGCTTAACACGCCTGTATCCACTCCCATTTTTAAACACCCCTCTCTTTGATTTTCCCTATCTTATTATTACACACTCTTTCTTTACCAAGTTTTGCTTTCCCCTCTCTATCTTTTCCTCTCATGCCTTCGGTAAGTCTAATTAAACTATCATCTTTCAGCATTTTTTGATGCAAATATAGTTAGAGGAGCAGCACTGAATAGGCCATGAGCATGGGCGTCCGCAGGGGGGGGCAAGGGGGGGCGCTTGCCCCCCCTGGATTTTTTTTTTTTTTTTATTATTATTATTTTTTTCTCAGTATGTAGCCTCTAGTTGTCCCTAGGGGAATGCACACCAGTTGCTGGGGTAGGAGGTGGCACCCAAAGCTG
Organism: Pelodytes ibericus; assembly: GCA_036172795.1. Taxonomy (NCBI): domain Eukaryota; kingdom Metazoa; phylum Chordata; class Amphibia; order Anura; family Pelodytidae; genus Pelodytes; species Pelodytes ibericus. Next base: position 163,178,936 of record CM069857.1, read on the forward strand.
TGGCTCTCTGCAACTCTGCTTGCTGTAATACTGGTCTCCCATCCACATTGGTGCAGGTCTCTGCAGCTGTCAGTCATGTTGCATGGAGAGCCAATGACAGAGGTGCCCGGGGATATGAAGTTATAGCCCCTCCATGTGGCAGCATGACTGACAGAAGAGACCCTGCAGGGGAAGATACTCAGAGACCATAGCTGAGACTCTGTAACAGGTAGGAAGAGCTTATAATAGCTTTAAGGTACATGGCAGAGTGGGGTAAATCCAAGGAGGTCCCTCCCATTTCCCTGAGGTCTCCATTTGTCCAGTCTGAGCAGCTCCACTGACCAGGCTCTGCTCACATCAACATGGTGACAAGTGGATAGGGCAGAAAAGATAATGGAGGATAAAATGATGTGATAGATGGAGGCAGACTGCAAACAGAATGGGATGACATGGGGCAGAAAAGATAATAGAGGATGAAAAGAGGTCACTGACATGGAGGAATAAAACATATAAAATGATGGGGAAAGAGATAAAGAAATGTCATGGATTTAGGAATTTGGGTGTTTAGGGAATCTGCTGCTTTGTGTTTATATTGTGTGCTATAGTGTATCTGGTGCTGAGAGGTTATATTGTGTGCTATAGTGCTGTGGGGTTAAATTGTGTGCTATAGTGTTGTATCTGGTGCTGTGGAGTTATATTGTGTGCTATAGTGTTGTGGGGTTATATTGTGTGCTATAGTGTTGTATCTTGTGCTGTGGAGTTATATTGTGTGCTATAGTGTTGTGGGGTTATATTGTGTGCTATAGTGTTGTATCTGGTGCTGTGGAGTTATATTGTGTGCTATAGTGTTGTGGGGTTATATTGTGTGCTATAGTGTTGTATCTGGTGCTGTGGAGTTATATTGTGTGCTATAGTGTTGTGTCTGGTGTTGTGGGGTTATATTGTGTGCTATAGTGTTGTATCTGGTGCTGTTGGGTTATATTGTGTGCTATAGTGTTGTGTCTGGTGCTGTGGAGTTATATTGTGTGCTATAGTGTTGTATCTGGTGCTATGGGGTTATATCTTTGCTATGTTGTTCTGTTGCTGTGGAGTTTCAGCTAGAGCTCTGGATATTTATCTGGTGCTCTGGTTTATATCTTGTGTCATGGGTTTTTAGCTGGTACCGTGGGTTAATATCTGGTGTTGTGGGTCTATATCTGGCACAGTGGATCTATATTTGGTGCAGTGAGGCTATATCTAGTGTGGTTGGTTTATATCTGGTGCTGTGGATCTGTATCTGGTGCAGGGTTTATCAACCCTTTACATGCCTTCACTGATAATGACAAAGCTCCTCCACTTCATGATAACTTGTCAAAAAGAGGCACGGCGCAGAAAGGATGACGGTAAAATTATGCCCCCCCCTGAAAAAATTTCTGCCGTTGCCCATGGCCATGAGGCCTGTAGGAAGATGTCAGTGGCACAATGGCACATAGAGAGAGAGAGAAAGAGTAGATCAAAGGGATAAAAGAGACAAATTAAAGTCTCCCAGCTTTTGATTCTGACAGCAAACTAAATTAATGGAGTTGAAGAAAGGTTACAAAAAAAAAATTTGAAGTTGTCGAGGCAGTGCCTAAACATCAACTTTGTCCATGATATCTAAAAGATTCTAAAGCAGTTCACTGGGCCTCATTGGTAGTAGTTTATAGGATTTCCTCACTAAATATTTATGTTACTAAATATTGATTCGGTTTCTCAATTGTTTCAGCTCATGTGAGGAAACCTAGATATATATCTGCAATTTGTTCCCAAACTTACGTTGTGTACAGATGACCTACTGACTTGAAACAGAAACATCAGAAGGTGTTATGCTTTTATATTGTGAGGCAGAACATTAAACAAAGAACGGAATCCCTGTAATAGGCTCCACTATTAGTGTGTACCATGACTTATAGGCCTGTGATTAGGTGCCAGGTTTGGCTGCAAAAAGCACATTGCGTTTCTGTAATCAGGTGTATGTTGGTTCCCTAACTGCCAAATTTGATCATGAAATAAAAGTTAGTTTTTTTTTATCACAGATGCAGTCCATGGAATATTTGTGATGGCTGAATTGTCTGACCCTTGGATTGATGAGGCAGAGCATTGGCAGGTTGACCAAAAACAAAAAGGATGAGGCACTAGTAATCCGTTTTTGCATGAATAAATGCAATGCCACATTGAAAGTTAAATTAATCTGAAATAAAATACATTTATTTAAACAGATTTTTCCTGTGCTTTTTAAATAAAAAGTCCTTGTTTCATGGTAGAATTTCTGTTATATGCCGCATAATATGATGTGCCAATTTACGAGTGACTTTTAATCAAGCTTTGTATATATTGAGGACAATGACAGTGTCAAAACAAACAGGGTCAACATAAAATGCAATATTTTAATTTTTAATTGCTAATCTTCCTAGGTGCCTGATCCTGTCATGTTTTTTGGCTCCCGCCTTTTAATATTTATTTTTTGCATGTCACCTACAGAGTCTTTCCTCCCTCCATTTTAGATCCACCTATAACCATAGGTTTTCCAGATCAGCCATTTTCTAGGTACACATATAACGTTTACATGCTGCTCTGCAGAATGTGTAAATCATATGTGTACAGAGGGAAATCAGTTGATTAATTAACTGGTTCCCCTTGAACACACTGACATTCCACACTCTGAACAAAAGCATGTAAAAATATGAACAATATGGCACACCTATAAGTAGCATTTTTTCCTTTTCTATATCCACTATGTCACATACCCCTCTCCCACCTTGTATGTATTTTATATGCATCTTTCCATGTCAGCTTCCCTTTTTCTCTTTATGAAGTATTATTAGGTCCAACTGAGTCTGTGGGTAGGATGTTTTTAGATCCTCTACTCATTTTCATCACCATTCACTTATTAATTAAAACACAGCAACTAAAAGATAATTAACAAATGTGAGTGTAAACAGTAACACAAATCAATATATTGAGGAGGAACAGACACATAATAACTGGAAAGTAATCTAGCAGTTATGATTCATATTAGACAATGAGCAAGATTATGATTTTTATGCAAATTGTACTTATATGAAACTAATTAACAAATCCCTTATTTTGACATTTCTCAGTGATAGATTTTAAGAAAAAAACTACAACTAGCCTCAAAGAAAAACTGTGTTGGCTCAGTGTAATTTAATGTTTGATATCTTCTCACTGGGTAGGAGAAAGCTGTGCAGAATACTTCTCCTTAATCTGTTAAAGGAACATCTCTCTAACATATGTAATTTATGAACGCCATAGAAATCCACAATAATTAAAGCACAACAGATGAAATTCAATTACATAACAGGGCTTTTAAGGCCTTTGTTACCACTACATGGGAGAAATAATGGGCATAGAAATAAATGGATGAATGAAAAGGCCTGAAGTTAATTTGGTCGGTTTATTTATTTCAGTTTTACAGTGAGGCATAAAGAAGACTGAGTACAGTGATAGGACTTTTAACCTGAACACGAATCATTAAACCAGGAAAAAAGAAGCAAACAATTAGCTTAATTCTATTGAATACAATCAGCAAAGCACAGGTAACACAAAGGAGAGTGTCATCTAAACCAAACACAGTAATTTAAATGTTCAACTACCTCAAAAATGTGTTTTGTATTTCTGCAGAAGTTTGAGTACAAGCAGTTACATTAATATTTGCATGTTTGCCTTAACACACTTCCAGGTAAATGATGTACTCCACTGTAGGGCAACTAATGAGATGCTAGACAAGTACTACATAGAAGGAAGGAGTAGGGTGACCAACATAGCTGTTTTATTCAAGGACACATTTAGAAAATGCACACTCCTGGGCTGTACTGGGTAGAATAAAGATTGCAGAGCAGTCTATATGTTACTGACTACAGTCCTGGAGTGTGTATTTCTCATAAGTGTCCCTGAATAAAATGGTGGCATGGTCACCCTAGTAAGGAGACATTTCATAGCTCTGTGGAAATCCATAACTCTTGACAACAAGCATGGGAACACTGCAACTGTGCTGACATCAGCAAGGGAGCCAAAAAACACAATGGGTACGTTTTATACATCACCCCAAATGTGCTTGTTGGCTCACTATCTGTTCTCAGCACAGTTGCAATTTTGCTATGCTTATTATAAAGAGTTCTCCACAGAGCTATGGGGTTTATTTAGTACTTGTACATGCAGATCTTAAAGAGGTTCATTCTCTGACATTGTTAAATATCAGGGGTTTGAGCTACCTACACTGGTACTAAACTCCAGTACAAAGTATTTATTAGACATGTGCAAAACTGAAATTTTCGTTTAGTTTTCGTCCATTCGGATGAAAATGTTATTTATTTCGTCCAAAACGAATTTCGTTCATTACTGCATTCGTTTCAGATGAAATTCGTTCATTATTTTCGTTTCGTTTTATTCATTCGTACGAATTGACCTATTTTAACCTCTCTTAAAGTCGTTCATTATGTCCGGTTTATGGAATGTATGTAATGCTATTGGTATCCTATAAACCAACTCTATTTCGGGTTATAGAATCCCAATAGCACGGATGGACGAATGAACGAATGATTTTCGTTTATTAACCATTCGCTCATTCTGCTTTCGTTAGTTTAGCATTTTCGTTATTTGTTTTTCGGACGAATGGACGAAAATGCTATTTTCGGATGAAAATGCATTCGTCCGAAAACAAATGCACATGTCTAGTATTAAAAATAAATATGTACCTAATATTGCACAGAAAATATCTGCCACCCATGTTTATTAGCGGCTGCAATTTTACCTTGATTGATCACAACCACTGGCACAAATGCTCAGCTGATGCAGTAGACGTGGTGGAAGATAACTTAGGCAGGGATTAATTGCCAGCAGGCTTTTGCTAAACTCCGCTTCTTTTACACTAGCTTGTACTGTACAAAGCATTCCACCATTATTTTGGAGGTCATTGGGGATTTGTCCCTGACTAAAGCGACTTTAGAAACTCATCATGGACAACAATGAAAAATATTACTCACCTAAATCCATGCAGACACCCTACCAAATAAGGTTATTAATAGCAACCGATACTATACAGGAACATTTATTGGCTGTTGAGTCCTAGCCCAGACAGTCTGATGGTTTGAAAGGCTCTTGTGGATTTTCTGGAAGAAAATGAATTTGGAGTTCGAGAATCATTAGTCATTACATTTAATATTCGATCATTACTAATGGCCCCTTCTAGGCAGGCATTAGTAAAATGTCTCATTTTTTAAGTCACACAACGGTCAATATCAGGTTCTATGTAATGTCTTTGGTCTAAAATCTGTCAGTATGCTGCAAACCATTATTATCACAGCATCCCTTGACATTATTGTCAAATATGAAGCTGTTTTAAAAGCCTGGAATTCATCGTACTGAAATTATTGAAGTGTTTATGTATGTCGCAAATATTAGCCAGAGTGTTATTACTCATGATGATGAAAGCATTCAATTAAGTATTGATCTTGGGTGTAACAAGAACTTTTGGCTTTTTTAAATATGTCATGCTTTTTCTTTTTTGATTTCCTTACATTATATAATATAATATAATTAAATTGAAGCACTCATTCTGTATATTCAAAACTTTGTATAATGCAATCAAGTTTTGTTTAACCCAGAAGCTTGTTTGTATTTATTATCAATGACTTCTATGCCATCACCTATGTCTAGTTAATGGTAACTGTGAGGCTAAGTGTGGGTACAGTATCTAAACTAGTCCCTCTTCTCTACTGGCTGAACAGCATCTTCAAGTTGCTGCTGGAGTGGTCTTTAGTCCTATTTGAGATAGATAAGATAACCGTAGCAGTGATCTTTCATTGGTAAACAGGAGACTATGGTTTTTGTCCACATTAAGTATTGGTCATAAAGAGAAATACACTGTGTTAAAGAAGGTCAAAGAAAACAGACAATGTTCAGTCTTATAGCGACCCATCTTACTCACTTACAAGCTGACACTTAGTGCATTCACAAGTCATAGCATTCATTTCACTGCTGTTAGGATGTTTTAAGTTGGCTTGAATCTGATAGAGCTGTAATAATGTAGGGCCAAACACTAGCTACCAGGGGCTGTGCTTTAAGGTGAATACATATCCTAAGTAACAAAATGGAATAGGTAGGGTAGTGAGGTGAGTGGTGCTATAAAGAGAATTGCACCAGCAGCAACTTGTCCGGCAACTATCCCACAGTGCCACAAAGAGAATATGCAAACAATAGACAAAAAAGTGACAGTGCGCTAAAGTGCGAGTGAGTGACAAGTCTAAAATTCTTATGGATAGTGTACACATACAATAGAGAATATATGACACTTACACATAGTCCATGTTATGGACAGAACTGTATATCAGAATAAGGAACTCTTTCTCCTGGGTTGGTGTTCTCACAACCTCCAAGAATTTGGAAAAAGAGAATCAATATATGACAATAGATTTAATGACCTAAGTAACGTACAGGCAAAGTGAAGGCTGGGTAATTGACAAAGAGTTATAAAATAGGGGCTAATGGTTGAGTTTACTAGAGGTAACAGTCATGACTCTGGGTAGGCAGTAGACAAGAAGATGTCAGTCCATAACTAGTGTTGAGTGAACCCGAACCGCACTGTTCGGGTTCGTACCGAACATTACGGTTTTTGGACCCAGGACCCGAACACGGACACTTCACTGTATGTTTGGAGTTCGGGGTTCGGCGATTTAATGGCGCATTTTGAAAGGCTGCAGGGCAGCCAATCAACAAGCGTTTGACTCGTTTGTCCTTGGAAGCCATCACAGCCATGCCTACTAATGGCATGGCTGTGATTGGCCAGTGCAGCATAAGACAAGGTTTTTTTTCAGAGCAAATGACCTCTTACATTCGAGGTCATCTTATAAGACTATAAGACTGGGATCCAGGTCCCCCGCAGAGCTGCAGGGGACCTGGATTCCACTCTCTAACAGCAGGGGAATGTCTGCGCGATGAGCACAGACCTCCCCTGCTGCCGCCCGGCACGACCGCCGGGACTTCTATGATGAAGCCGGGTCCTTTCGGCTCCATCATAAAAGTCGAGGCAGTCGTGCCACCAGGAGAATCGGGCACCATCGCTAGCCACCAGGAGAATCGGGCAGCTGGGGGATGTCTGCACGATACGTGCAGACATCCTCCATGCTGCCCGACACTTCCGTCTATTATGACGGACTAGCTGTCCGTCATAATAGACGGAGGTGTCGGGCAGCATGGAGGATGTCTGCACGTATCGTACAGACATCCCCCGGATTCCCCCACTAGCCACCAGGGAAAGAAACAAGGTGAGGGGGAGGGAGGGGGGGAGACACACAGAGACGGGGGGGAGGGAGGAGACACACACAGACAAGAGGAGGGAGGGAGGGGGAGACCCACACAGGCAAGGGGAGGGAGGGGGGAGACACACACAGACAAGGGGAGGGAGGGGAGAGAAACACACAGACAAGGGGAGGGAGGGGGGAGACACAGACAAGGGGAGGGAGGGGGAAGAGAGAAAAGGGAAGGGGGGATAGAGAGAGACAACGGGTGATAGAGAGAGACAAGAGGGGATAGAGAGAGACAAGGGGAGGGGGAAAGACAGACAAGGGGAGGGGGAAGAGACGAGGGAGGTGGAGAGAGAGAAGTTTGGGGGGGAGGGAGAGAGAGATAACGCTGGGGGGGGGAGACAGCTTGGGGAGGGGGAGAGAGGCCGCATTGGCACATAAAAGGAAATAAAAACAAGAAATGCATTTGTATAATATCAATTTTTTATTAAATATTAAAAGGCAATTTACAAATATACAAGTTAAACTTTTTTTTCCTATAGGGTAGTCTTATATTCAGGCCTTTAGTTTTTTTCCTAAAAGAATATACAAAGTTTGGGGGGTCGTCTTATAATCGAGCAAATACGGTATAAGCTGGAGTCACGTACACGCACATTACATGAGCTCTTCTTAGTGTAGGGAGAGGATGCTGCAGCTGTGAGGGACAGATTAAAAAAAATTCTGCTGTTGAATCTGCAAACTACAGTGAACAGTATTTGAACAGAAAAGAAGGTTTACAGACCATTTTTGCTGGTTACTTAACTTTTTCATGCTACCCAATTGTGTGTAAGATATGCATGTTGCTGTAAGAGATACTCTGTAATTAATTAAGATGGTTCTTAAAGGATCTCCTCCTTGATTAATTAACTGATAAGATCATTGATTTCTCCCAGGATACATATCAGGCCTTGTTACTAAACAACAAACTGTGGTGGGGAAAAAAAGGCCAAAATAAAGTTGGAGAACTTTTCTATCTCATCAACTATGTTTTTTCTTTTTTTCCTGCAACCTGGCTGTTAATTCAGTAGAGCTCACTGTTTAAATGTCATGACAAGAGACATGACAATCCAGATGTTTTTGAAAATAAACCAAAAATAAAACAAGTGGGACAAAATTGGTACTTACAAACCATCAGATGCTAACCATGCATTGCAAGAGTGTCTCTTCTGTTTACTTTTCTGGGCCTGTACCAGGAGATAAATTACATCTCTGAGTCATTGACACTTGCAAAAAGAAGGAACAGGCACCCTTTTAGCAGTAAATTAACATTTGATACTATGTAATTGCATAATAGCTACAGTGACCTTATCACACCTTTAATTAGAAACACTTATAAAATATGCATCCTCTAGGGCAGCAGTGATTTTAGCTCAGACCTTCAGTATATGTTTCCATAATCTTTCCTAATTGCAGGGGGTGATATAAAGGAGTGATATGATCCACTATAATTACCAGCAGACTTTATTTGGGCATAGCAAAATTCCAGTATTATTATTGTCTCATATATTTATTATATATTTGTTGTTTTAAACTAACCTGCACTATCGGTACAGGGGAGAAGAGAAAAAAGAGCCTGTCTAAAACCTAACTTTAACTTAACCTACCTTTTTCATGCATATTAAGGTGAATACATATTCAATAAGTCTAAACAACTGTATTTCTTAAAAATATCGGTATTATAAATACCGTATATACTCGAGTATAAGCCGACCCGAATATAAGCCGAGGCACCTAATTTTACCACGAAGAACTGGGAAAAAATATTGACTCGAGTATAAGCCTAGGGTGGAAAATGAGGCAGCTACTGGTAAATATTGCCCCGAATCTTCCATTTAATATTCCAGGATATTGCCCCCAATATGTCATTTAATATGCCAGGATATTGCCCCCAATATGCCATTTAATATTCCAGGATATTGCCCCCAATATGCCATTTAATATTCCAGGATATTGCCCCCAATATGCCATTTAATATGCCAGCATTTTGCCCCCAATATTCCATTTAATATGCCAGGATTTTGCCCCCAATATGCCATGTAATATGCCAGGATATTGCCCCCAATATGCCATGTAATATGCCAGGATTTTGCCCCCAATATGCCATTTAATATGCCAGGATTTTGCCCCCAATATGCCATTTTAATATGCCAGGATTTTGCCCCCAATATACCATTTAATATGCCAGGATTTTGCCCCCAATATGCCATTTTAATATGCCAGGATTTTGCCCCCAATATGCCATGTAATATGCCAGGATATTGCCCCCAATATGCCAGGATATTGCCCCCAATATGCCATGTAATATGCCAGGATATTGCCCCCAATATGCCATGTAATATGCCAGGATATTGCCCCCAATATGCCATGTAATATGCCAGGATATTGCCCCTTAGTATGCTCGTTATGCCACCCTCCTCCCCCCCTTCCCCAGACCCCAGTACTTACCTCGTTCCTGCTCCGTCTCCCGGTGCTCTGAAGGTGCGTGGCTGTGAGGGAAGCGTTGTGAGCTCCCCTCCAGCCGCGCGGAACAATAAAGTTTGTTTAAAAAAAACACACTTTATTGACCGCGCGGCTGGAGGGGAGCTCACAACGCTTCCCTCACAGCCACGCACCTTCAGAGCACCTGGAGACGGAGCAGGAACGAGTTAAGTTTTAGATTTTTTTTTTCCCCAGACACCGACTCGAGTATAAGCCGAGGGGGGCATTTTTCAGCACAAAAAATTTGCTGAAAAACTCGGCTTATACTCGAGTATATACGGTATGTTTATTTGTCCCACAAATATTAGATTTGAGGCTTCTGCTGACCCTCACATTCAGCTCCAAGCATGTATCTGGTGTTTAAAACAATACAATTAAGTGCTAACTATTCTTGTAATGTATGCATATATATTGCATTTGTGCCTGTACAGAACACACATCTACAAATTTTCCATCGTGTGCAAGGTTTGACGATCAGCCATTTTTGATGGACATGTAAATTTCTATGCAGAATGCATGTGTGTTCAGGGTGAGTCAATGAATTAATCAAAGAGTGGCTTCCATTGGAACCAATGTAGGACAGCATGTAAAAGTTATATGTGCCGCTAAAAAAAAAATGGCTGGTCATACAGCTGATTGGATGCAGAATATAGGTAATATCTACTCAGGTTAACAATAGGTAAATGGTAGCAATTCACACAGTGTGGTTGAGAGGGATGACTGCTTAGGTATCAAAACATTTGAAACAAAATTTGTGTTTGGAGTAGGCTTTTAAAAAAAATAATAAATAATGTGTACACAGCACACTTGTCTATGAAATAATGAATGAAAAATAACAAGGCTTGTTATAAAGAGAATTAATCTAAGACAAAAAAAAGGTAAAATAAGAAAAACAACTTCTGAGCCTAAAAGGCTCAACTAAAGGATATAAAGCAACATTACCTAATAGCATTAAACAGAAGAAATAATTCAAATAAATTTGGTGGATGGCCAGATTCAAATATTTTTGCTCTCAAAATTCATGCAGGGTTTCACGGTTTGTGGACATGTCCATTCATTCAGACTTTTGGACTAACATTAAACAGTTTAATAAAGCCTTGCATTGTCCGATAAACAGGGTCACAAAAGAAATGGAAATACTAGTGGTGGAGGGAGATGTTCCCCATGTTCCTAAAAGTAAAGATTAATCTCACATAATACTGGCCGCAGCACGTATAACCATCCTACACTAATGGATACACTCAGAACCACTTACCATGCCCCAATTTTATGCACAACTCTATATTCATAATGGAGTGGGGAGTTGGATGTTTTATGTACTAAGTTTCTGGTTCTCCAAATTTGGAGACATATGATCAAATAGAGTCACAATTACATTTTTGGATTACCCATCATTCTTATGTCAAGATTTATTTATTAATATTATTTATTGTAACAAGCAATATGCACATTGTAATGCATTATATGGGATGATACTGCCATTACCTTATCTTGATATAAAGCCGATACAAAGTGCTTTACAAAATGTGAATGTTGGAGACACCCTGTAGTGTTATAAAAACATCTTTAATAAAAAATATATATTTAAAAAAAAAAAATCAAGCAGGGGTAATTTCTTTGCAAACAAGTTTATGTCCCCTCCCATCATCTAAACTTACCTGTTACCTACTGTCAGTGAATAGCTCTGACTGTGTGCAAAATGCACCTGATCTTTACTGCTCACTTGCTACTGGCTGAGTATCAAAAATGCTTGGGACCAGTATTCTTTATGCAAAATGGTTTGGATAACAGGTCATTTCTTATAATGGATCATTTTCATCAATAAGATATATTAAAGCTCTTAGCACTCATGAAATGCAGTAGTATCAAGGCAAATACAGGATAGATCAAATAAATCACTTTTACTGTGATGTAACTGTGATGTGAGGCATTGTTGCGAATCTGCCGTTCAGGGCTGTACACATCCCATTGTATTACCCTTTGTGGGTGTGGGTGAATCTGAGCATGCATGGCAAAGCTATATCGCAGCTTCAGAGGGTGGACACTGAATCAACTGCGCATTTTGAAATGTGTTTGTGCAATTTGCTACGTGTGGCAAAATATGAAATTATTTTTGAATAACAGATTTTTCGATGGTTAACCAAATATTTGTATCATATTAGAACTTGTTTACAAATCTGGGAACATGATTTGGCTTAGTGCCAAAGTTGCCCACCTCATAACACATTCTAAACATCAGATTAATTATCCATATAGTTAGTACTGGCATGCTGAATGTGTTTTTGGGCAGTGAACAGGTCCATATAAAAGGCCATTTCTGTGGATCCACCTGTCTATATAATGTAACAAAGTAACTGAAATTTACTTTGCAAAAACACCCAAGTCCATCCAGTTTTGCTTCTAAAATGGGCAATTAGTTTCTTAGTACTTTAACATGTCTATAAGAATGCTTACTAATTATAGATGTGTAAGTCCTGTTTTGCCCAAAAAAAAAAACTACGCCTTTTTAAACATATTAATTGTGTCTGCTAGATCACTAGGCAGGGAGTTCCACAATCCACATCTTTACTGTTTTTACTGAAAAAGTTATAATTTTCATGTAAGAGACAACTGTAGGCAAAATATTAGCTTTTGTTTAATTGAAAGATTGCATTAAGTGTAGACATTTTAAATAGAACACCTTTAATGTAAGAATAAACATGTGTTACCTTGCCGAGTGCTCTTTGCTTGCATAGCTCTATCATGGGACTGACATGTGGTTTCGAATCTTGATCAGATCTTCCTTCATCTGTTCCAAGATGTCAGCTTCCTGCTAGAGATAAATAATCATGGATGGCTCAATAAGGTACTTTATTTGTATTCTTTCATTAGGACATTTCTATTTAAATTGTCTACACCTGATGCCATCTTTCAATTAAATGAAATGTGTTATTTTTTTGCAGTTTACAGTTGTCATTTAAGCTACTGTTAGATTGTTACAAGCGAAACCATGGCACACTTGATTATATTTATAAGGGAATAAAAACCTCTGTTAAGCACCTTATAAAGTGGTTCCCATTATAGCAGTTTTTTTTAGTTGGAGTGAAATAATGCACATTTTGTTTTACCAATTAGTTCTTGTAATTAACACAAAAACAAACAAACAAAAATGTATGCATGTAAAGTATTACCAGAACCTGGTGAAGAATTTTGATTTTTTACTGCTCCATTCATCCTGTTGAAAACTCTTAAGGAGGGTACAAAACATTACCACTTTACCACTGCCCTATACTTATTGTTAAAATATATGTTTTAATAATACAAAACAGTAATAAAATCTGGCATGCATCCAGGGGGTCAGCAAAAACCATTAAGGCCTATAAGATACTCCAGTGCAATGATATAGTACTTAATTTGACAAAATAATATGAAAAAGTCAATATACTCCTATTTTTTTTATTTTTTTAAAGCCTTCCATTTTTTTTTTAAGTACTTATAGTAGTCTTGAGACAGTATTAATTTTATAAACAAAACTTACAATCACTCTTCTGGAAAGGTACAACAAGGTAAATGATTGAAAAAATACAAAATAAATAAAAATATCTTTTAGTACAAATTACTGGTGGGAAAAATGCAACAAATTAATTTTAAAATCTTGATTTGGAAATAGCCATAAGAATATAATGAGTTTCAACCCAAAGTGCTTAATTATAGGTTGGGAATTATGGGGTACTTGCTGATCCTTGAGCTTGTGAGCTTTTATTACTGTTGTGTATTATTAAAATATTTTTTTTATCTATCAGTATAGACCATATCTATTGAGCTACTTAAAATACGATTGAGCTTTTCTTATATTTGAGCTGTAACAACAGGAATATTCAGGAATTAAGATTTGTATTTCATGTGAATATTTTATTCATTTTGTATCCACTCTTTCGTTTTATCTTTTTTAACCTTTCTTCTTTTAGAAAAAAAAATATAACCAATAATTTTGATCAAGATTGATGTAATCTGAAAAGTGTGAGATGCATCTAGAAAAAATAAATGAAACTTTAAAGTTCATAGGTTTGGGAGTACTGGAGGAAGGCATTTCCAGGTATAACTCCCAAGTGGTAACTCAGTGGTATATTACTCTTCCCTGCTGCCTTCTCATTGTACAGTACAGAGTGTGCAAAGATAAAATGTCTCTAGTATTAGGGAGTAGAGATCTTCTGTGCAGCCATGGAGGACAGCTGTCCTCTTCACCCAGTTATGCCACTGTTTAAAGGAAAACTGTCAAGAAAAACAGCCAGTGGGGAAGCTAGAATTTTACGCATATGATTGGAAATTATTTGAAGAATTGTTAGAAGTATACATTGAAGAATATATCTTGAATATCAAAATATACTTAGTAGAATTCAACATGGTTTTGTGAAAGACAGGTCTTGTCAAACCAACTTAATAGCATTCTATGAAGAAGTCAGTAAAAAATATAGATCTAAGTGTGGCAGTTGATGTGCTCTATTTAGACTTTGCTAAATAGAGTTTGCTAATTCATAAGGTTCCACACAAAAGATTACTCTACAAGTCGATAGAAAGATGCTTGGGGGACAACTGTATATATTTGGACTAAAAGCTGTCTAAAATGTAGAATGCAGGGAGTTGTTGTAAATATAAAATGCTAAACCTGAGCCAAGGTATTAAGTGGAGTACTTCAGGTGTCTGTTTGGAACTCTCTTCTTTTTACTTTGTTTATTAACACTTTCGCGACAATGGACGTGTCAGGCATGTCCAGCAGGCAACTCTGTGGAGCGACTTCTCTGATGCTGCTGCTCTATTACCTCGATGTTGAGGTATAAGGCAGCAATGAAATCGTGGGTGCCATATTGGAGGAGCAGCATGAGGAGCTCTTGAGGGTAGAGCATCGTCGGAAGTTAAAGAAAATGCACTTCTGTTGCTCTAATGCTGTTGCTTGACTGCCCCTAGAGACAGTCAGTAAAGTTGCAATAAACAAAAAAGACTTAGAAACACCTTTCCTGGTTCGGCAGTGTGTCTTCGGTCAAGATGAATATCGTTCCACGTATTTTATACATCCTACAGACAGTACCAATTTCAATCCCCAAATCATTCTTTCAGAAAATGAGACGATCAATTCCCCATCCCAGATTAGGCTACAACTACCTCATATGACACAAAACACAAGGGGGCCTAGGGCTTCCGGACTTGGAGACGTACCATCAGGCTTCACTATTGTCAAGAATCATGGACTGGACCAGACCAGCCACAAACTTTGGGTCTCCATCGAACAAAGAGCCATAGATATCCTGATACCCACAGTAGCCTGGGTCCCCAACACAAGACCAATGACACACGAGATGCCCCACCCTACTATGCCCCCCCCCCTCCACATGTGGAACAAAAAGTCTCGACAAGGCCTTCTCAATGCTCCATCCCCACTTACCTCTCTTTATGTGAACGACGACTTCCACCCTGGAAGATACGAGAGATGTCTTGACTCTCTACTTACAGGGAATATACTGCACCCGAGATTGGGTCAAGTGCTCAGGGATGCTGGATCCCTTCAAGCCCTTATGGACCTCACCCTCAGCATTACACAAAATGTACCCTTCCCCTTCTGAGTTGTGCTGGAGATGTAAACGCCAGAAAGGAAAATTCCTGCACATCTGGTGGGAATGTCCGATAATCACACCCTACTGGAATGCAATACACACAATCATAACCAAAGTGGCAGATGACTCTCTACCTTACACACCTCAGGCACTGCTGATACACCACACTTCCATGCCGATTCACAAGTACAAGGCAAGGCGTAGAGGGGCAACGATTTAAAAGTAATATCAGGAAATATTACTTTACTGAGAGGGTAGTGGATGTATGGAATAGCCTTCCAGCAGAAGTGGTAGAGGTAAACACAGTCAAGGATTTTAAGCATGCGTGGGATAGACACAAGGCTATCCTAGCTATAAGACCGGGAACGGGGGACTAATAAAAGTACTCCAAAAAAAAATTGGGCAGACTAGATGGACCGAATGGTTCTTATCTGCCGACACATTCTATGTTTCTATGTTTCTATGTTTACAATAAATCCCTCACAATACACCTCCTAAACGCTGCCAAAACACTACTACCATGTTTATGGAAGAAAACAACCCCCCCCCAACGATTACCCAGTGAATTGCCTCAGTTGAGAAGATCCGGACCTCTGAGGACTTATTACTCTCCTCTCAAGGGAAAAGTTAATTCTATCATAAACAGCGGTTTTACTGGAGGGAGTATCTTGACAGTGAAGATTGTGCTGCTCTTCTCCAAGTGGGCCCCACGTAATACCGGTCACTCCCCCCCTAATCTCCCTGCAGTTTACCCCCCCACATCCTCCCCTTCACTGTGGGTACAGTATGTGAGAAAGAAGAAAATTACAGCTAAACACAAACACCCCAGAAATGTCAAAACAGACCTTGTCACCAATGGAAAGACAAGATCAAAAGGTCATGTCACTAAGGGGTTAATGATCTCCCAAGTTGTGCTGAGAGTCATGTCTCAGTGTCTGCTGATTAGGTTAGGTAAGACAGACTAACTTTAATGTTTATTCTTTTGCAGGAAGACTCAGACAAAGTGGGGGACTGGGCAAGAAAGTGGCAAATGAGGTTCAGTATTGACAAATGTAAAGTTATGAATTATTGGTAAAATAATAACAGTGCAACGTATAATTTAAATTGTATCTCCCTGGGAATCACTACCAATGAGAAGGATTTAGGAATATTTGTAGATGACAAACTTAGCAACAGTGTGCAATGCCAGTCAGCAGCTGCAAGGGCCAATAATATATTGGAATGTATAAAACGGGGTATTGATTCACAGGAGGATATCAGCCAGCCTCTTTACAAGTGAATGGTAACACCTCATCTTGAATATACAATACTATTGTGGGCACCAGTCCTTAAAAAGGATATTATAGGTAGAAGAGTTGATCTTGACGTACTTACGTTTTTTTTCAACCTAAATTACGATGTTTGGTTTGTTTTGTTTATCTTGTGTGGTGGATACTCTACTGAAGAAATTCTACGCAACATAAGTTATGGTGGGGTTAAGTTGATGGGAAAACGCCTCCACCTCTAGAAATTGTAGCAAAACACCACAACATATCCAAAAAATACCTTTAACAAAAAAATGAAGTATTTACATGCGCATAGTGACATACTCTGCATTTTCTTGTTTTTAAAAGAGATACCCTGGGTTTCAAGTTTTCAAAATTCTATACTTTTGTAAGCTAAATTTATAAGCTAAGCATACTACAATAAAAAAAACAACAACACCTTAAAGCTTAGAATCAGTGATGCATGTCTTGTTGTACTTGTTGTGTAATTGTCAAAAACAGATATAAATCCTACAAATATGGGATGTATTGTAAGTCATGACAAGTAAACAATTTTGAGCAATTTAGTAAGCAAAAGTATGTTTTGTCCTTTGTCTAAAATAAAAAAAGAAATTGTAACATAGCCACACACATTGACTGGAAACATACTGAACAAATGAATAGTAAAAACACCAAAATAACTTTGGCCTGTAAAGGGATAACTTAAGGTGAAAGATAAAAGTATGTGTATATAAGCAATTCATTACTGGTTACACTGTATATACAAGCTATACTGTATAGTTATCGTTATTTTGTTGTCTCTGTAAAATGTTTAACTATAACTATAAGAAAGAATAAATAAATATAAATAAAATATAAAGGATAAAGGCAGAAAAAAAAAAACGTGCCGAAGTGAAATTACAGATGGGTGCACACATAAGGTTTAATTCTATAAGCAATGTCTGCATGTCCTGGAGGAAATGTGGTGTACACATGGTTTGATTAGTAAATTCTGAATAAACTGGTAGAATAGTCTCTTCCATCAATCAGACAGAAGGGAGCAGTGTCCCAAAGTGTATGTCCCTTCCAGTGTAATCTGTCTATGTGACACTAATGTCTTGTGATCCATGAAAACTCAATCTCCCACTTCTGCATGAGAGTGACACACACTAGCGGCACTTCCTAATATCTCTCTGTATTTTTCCATAATTCTTGGGGCCAGCTTCCATTTCACATAATACCATACCAAAAACTCTATGTTCAATACATTATAGTTTTTCACAATTTACAAGAAATAATGTGACAACCTGCTAAACCTTTGAAAGGCCTTTACGGCAGATTATGTATATAATGTATCCTGTCAATCATAAATGTCTTTGTAAGCATATGCAGATACGGCCCTAATTTCTTATTAAAGGTGCTACACTGTGGTGTCTTCTTTTGAAGTTGTGGTGGTGTAGTGACATAACAATGGAAATAATGTTGTCAATGCATTTGTCATTTGAACTCTTGTTACCACACAGGATCAGTGTGGTTTATTTATCAATGTCAATTGTTGGGAAGAATATTAATAGTGGCCAGGTCACCATAGAAGCCAACGGAATGTTCCTATTGAATGGTAGAGCTTTGCACCATAAATTCCCTCTGCATTATAAGATTGCGAACAGGGCTCTAATTTACACATGTTTACAAAGGACTGGTAATTTTTATTCGAGGATTGTGCTGCCTGATCTGGGATTTAATTCTCCTTTTCATTGTCACATCTATTAGCAATAGTGAAGGTAAAAGAGCAGTGCACTACTGACTGAGACAGTAGCACTGTTCAAACATACAGCACCAGCACTTTAAAAATTCCAATATTTGTACCATTCCCTATTACCTACCTTTCCTGGCTTAATTGGGAAATCCATCACCCTGTGGAGGGGAAAGATACCTTACACGTTTCACACCTGCTTATTATTTAGTGCCAACCGTAAGCCTGAAAAGGGGAAGGCAGTTTTCCCTTAAACCAGGTGATGAGTTCCCACATGTGATTTGCTACTGAGGTATGACATATGTATGTAAATTAATTGAAGACTTTGCTGTCTTGCAAATGTGTGGCAGTCTTGACAGATTCCTATCCTATTCTTTATTTATGTTGAAGCACAGTGGGAGCACTGGCAGGGGCAGATCCAGAATCTGATCTCTGGAGTGCATTGCACATTTCCATCTGTCTTTTCCTCTCCCTATGTCATCTGATTTTCCTCTCCCCATGTCCCCTGTCTCTCTACTCTCTCTTCCCATGTCTATCTGTCTTTCTCTCCTACTCCTTCCAATGCCCGTCTCTCTCCTCTTCCTTCCCATGTCTGTCTCTCTCTCATTATCCTTCCCATGTCTGTCTCTCTCCTATCCCTATCCATGTATGTCTCTCTCCTCTCCCATCCTATGTCTGTCTCTCTCCTCTTCTTCCCCATGTCTGTTTCTCTCCTATCCCTACCCATGTATGTCTCTCTCCTCTTCCTTCCCATGACTGTCTCTCCTCTTCTTTCCCATGTCGGTCTCTCACCTTTCCAATCTCTCTCCTCTTCCTTCCCATGTCTGTCTCTTACCCCTCCCATTCATGTCTCTCTTCTCTACCCCTCTTACTGTCTCTTTGTCCCTCTAACCATGTATGTCTCGCCTCCCCCACCCATGTCTGTCTCTCTCCTCTTCACCCAGTGTTGTCTCCCTTCCTCCTCTTTCATGCTGTGTTCTCTCCTCTCTCCCATCAGTGTTCTCTCTTCTCCCTCATCAGTGTTCTCTCCTCTCCCCTGTCAGTGTTTTCTCTTCTCTCCATCAGTGTTCTCTCTTTTGCCCATCTCTTCTCCCCATCAGTGTTCTCTTCTCTACCTCCGTGAGTATTCTCTCTTCTCCCATGTCATTGTTCTATCTTCTCTCCCCGTCAGTGTTCGCTATTCTCTCCACCCTAAGTGTTCTCTCTTTCCTCCCTATTAGCATTCTCTCTTCTTCTCCCCATCAGTGTTCTCTCTTCTCCCCCATCAGTTTTCTCTCCTCTCCGCTTGTCAGTGTTATCTCCTCTCTCATACCAGTCAATGTTCTCTCCTCTCTCCTCCCCACCTGTCAGTGTTCTCTCCTCTCCCCTCCTCTATGTTCTCTTCTCTCCTTCCCATTCTCTCATCTTCCCCCCTGTTCTCCTCTCCCCCCTTTTGTCTCCTCTCCCCATGTTCTCCCCTCTCCTCCTTCTGTCCCCCCCCCACCCACATAGTGATGACGCAAAGCATCATATTTCTGAAGCTCTGAGTCGTCACTATGTATGGTGAACACGAGGCAGTACTGATGGAGCTCTGAGTGTGTATCTCAGGGGCAGACCTTCACTTCGGCTCCCGGTGCGTTCTGCCCCCACCACACAGCATCTGATTTCAGGGCAATGGCTCTCCTAGGGGTGAACAATTGCCTCCCAGGTTCCACCACCGAGCACTGGATGTCTTTAGCAAAGTTAACCAGCATGACTGGCAAGGATTATTGTAGTATGGAGAGTTTTCTATGGGAGATGCCTAGTTTTCCAGTGTGGTTTGCCACTCTAATTCTAGTACACAATAAATGAGGGAAAAGGACTCCCAAAGAGAATGTCCACCTTATGCATTTCGCATAAAATTTAAAATAGACAAAAATAGTTAAATACAGTAGAAGATAGCTGCTATAAGTGCAGTCTTTTATTTTTTTTTACCTACTTTTGTCTGTTTGTAATTTTATGTATCACTGAAACTTTAGAATTTGATGCACTTTGGGAGATATTGATAGAGCGGACGTTTTGTTTCCATACAAGCCTATGATTAAGCACCCTGCCCAGGCAAAATGTGCAAGATGGACACTCTCTCCCGGAGTCCTTTACCTTGTTTGTTGGGTCACAATATGTACGTTAAAATAAATTTTCATGCAGTTTTGAAAGCCACAGTGTTTGTCAATTTGTTGCCTTTAACCAAACCGGATACTCTATTAGTGCCTTGTGTTCTATACCCAACAGGTATAGAATAGAAGGAACCACTCTGATTGGTTCCTAACTGGCTTTGGCTCATCTTTGAGGGATAGCTGAGAGAAAACCCTGCTGTATCTGTAAAGAAAGAGTATCTTTACAGATACACGCACTTTTACTTAGGAGAAAGTGACGGTATTTTTGTAACAAGATTTAAAAAAACTTTATATGTCCTTTAAAGGGGATAATCTATCAGAAAAATATCAAAGAAACTACTTAATATGAGGTAGCTGTAATGTCAGCCTTACTAAGTCTGATTGTGATTTGTTTCCAATATTTTTTTTGTGATTATTTCCAACCAGACTCAAGTCCACATCAGAAATCTTAAATGATGTTAAAAAAAGAGAGCAAACTTTGAAACAAACAAAGACTGATTTGGGATCTGCAACTGTTCCTTTGTTTACTGGTTAAAAGTAAATTTGAATCTCTGGTGTGAGAAGGATTAACCAAGCATGAGTTTCATTTCCATCACAGGCCTATACCATATGTCTGCTTTCCACACTCCCGAGTAGAATCCGTTCTGTGTGAGCTGCTCTTGTGAGAGCCAGACCCACCCACACCTCATCCTACACTCAGGATGCTCTGCATTTGCAAGCTAAGAAAGACTGACTTCCACAATATGCATGTGTTGCTGCTTGTGAGACTGAAGGATTTTAAAAACAAAGTGGCCTCAATTTAGCAAATTATGCATTTAAAAATTGGTTTAACTTTTTGTATCAGTATTTTTGCATATTTCATGCCCAAAAAATATAAAAACGTGTTTATCACACATTAAAACTTGGAAATGGAATACAAAAGTCCTGTACTTTAAAAAAATATCATTATAAGAAGCCTATCAAAAATGTTACTCTAAACATTAAAGTGTAAAATAAATAATGCACAAAATCTCCCCATATTGGGGCAAACAGCCAAATTGAAGAGATATCTGCAATTTATCTCTTTAATATAGACAACTTTTGCACAATTTCAGTGATTTTTGCCCAAATCGGGCCCAAATCCTCAGCTTTATTTTTCCAATTGTTAATTTTTAATTGTACACACATTAGTTAAGATTAAATATTGGTTAATAATAGAACATGGAAATGTAATGAATGTATATGGGGAGACTTATGTTTAAGTTAGTACCATTTTTGACTGTCAAATGTGCAACTATAAAACATATGCACTTTCCCTACTGTGATCACATTACCTAATTGCAATTCTAAGGGTAGTCAAAAAGAAACATTAGAAGGGACTGTGAGGAGGGAGAAGAAAAGGAAGAGTTGAGGGATGGGGGGTGGCCCTCAGGAAGCAGTGGGGGAGGATTGAAGTAGCAGTTGGGTAGTGCACTAATATCTAGGAAAATGGTTTAGTCAGGTGTCTCAAGTTCTCTGGAACCATTTGAGTCATGGAGGAATGCAGTAAGTGGGTTAATTTCGATGACATGTTTGATCGGAGCTATTATTGTGGATAGTGTTGGGATTGAAGGTTTTTCAAAAACTTGGTTTGGAAATTAATAAAGAGTAAGGGTTTAGTTGTACTGGTTTAATCAGGATCTGTTGCTAGTAAGATTAGATGTGGGGACAAAGTCACCAACCGTGGAAGTAGGTTTCCCACTAGTCCACAATTCTTGCAACAAAGTGGGGAGGAAAAGAGGTGCATCTTTGCTAGTTTAGGTGGAGTGGTATTCCACTGAAGTAAGGTCTTGCATGATTGTTCTTTTATAGCACAAACATAGAAAAAAGATCTAGGCTGAGCTGCTAGGTCAGGTCTCCCCCCAAAAGTGGGAATCCATGAACACACTAGGGGGACTTCACAACACACCTGCTGCCTTAGAAAAAAAAACAACAACACGAGTTGGATGCAACAAAGAAAAATAACAAAGCATCAGAACCTATTTTATTCGGCTGTACTACTAGTGCAGCAAGTGTCTTTCTTTCGTTCTTCCACTGTGGGATTCATATCATCTATGGTCAGCTCATCTTTGTTCCAGCAGACTCGCATTAACCCTTAGTGGGAGTGGGTCACCTCTGCATGGAGTGCTAATCGTTGTACTTACATCTTTGGGAGCTAGTCTTGTGAGTTTGAATTCTCCATTCATTTATCCCTCTGTTTAACCTTCTTTGATATACTACACTAGTTTTTTGTTACATTTTTATTTTACAGATATATAGTAACATAGTAACATAGTAATTTAGGTTGAAAAAAGACACAAGTCCATCAAGTTCAACCCTTCTACCTATCTTTACAGCTTTTGATCCAAAAGAAGGCAAAAAACCCCTAAGGAAGCTATTTCGAATTTTGCCTCCTGGGGGAAAAAATTCCTTCTTGACTCCAAGAGGCAATCAGATTTCTCCTTGGATCAATAAGCTCTTTTATTAATGCTTATTCTATTATTAATAGCCCTGTATGTTCTGCTTTGCTAAAAAAACATCCAAACCATTTTTAAATGCATCTATTGTGGTTGCTAGCACTACCTCTCTTGGCAGTGAGTTCCATAACTTTATTGTCCTAACCGTAAAGAATCCCTTCCTTTGCTGTCTATGAAATCTTTGCTCTTCCAGTCTGAGGGGGTGACCTCTTGTTCTTTGTACCTTTCTGTTAATGAACAGGTCACTGGAGAGCTCTTTATATTGGCCCTGCAAATATTTATATAATGTTATCATATCCCCTCTGAGACGCCTTTTTTCTAACGTATATAAATTCAATTTTTTAAGTCTCTCTTCATAACTAAGATCCTCCAAACCCCTTATTAATTTTGTAGCTCTCCTTTGCACTTTTTCTAGTTCCTTAATATCCTTTTTAAGGACTGGTGCCCAGAACTGTACTGCATATTCAAGGTGAGGTCTTACCATTGATTTGTAAAGAGGCAAGATGATATCCTCCTCCCGTGAATCTATACCTCGTTTTATACATGCCAATATCTTATTGGCCCTTGCAGCTGCTGACTGGCATTGGGCACTGTTGCCAAGTTTGTTGTCTATAATTATTCCTAAATCCTTTTCATTAGTAGTTTTTCCCAGGGAAAAACCATTTAACGTATATGTTGCTTTGTTATTATTTTTCCCATAATGCATAACTTTACATTTGTCTATATTGAACCTCATTTGCCACTTTACTGCCCAGTCCCCCACTCTGTCCAAATCTTCCTGTAAAGAAAAAACATCAAGATTAGTCTTTATTGCCTTACCTAATTTAGTGTCGTCCGCAAACACGGAGACATGGCTCTCAGCACAATTTGGCAGATCATTAATAAACAAATTAAAAAGAAGAGGGCCCAAAACAGACCCCTGAGGTACTCCGCTTAATACCCTTGTCCAATTTGAGAATTTTCCATTTACAACAACCCTTTGTGTTCTATCTTTTAGCCAATTTTCAATCCACATACACACATTTGCCCCCAAACCTATTTCTCTCAATTTGTAGAGTAACCTTTTGTGTGGAACTGTATCAAATGCTTTCGCAAAATCCAAATAGATCACATCAACTGCCACACCTAGATCTATATTTTTACTGACTTCTTCATAGAATGTTATTAAGTTTGTTTGACAAGACCTGTCTTTCACAAAACCATGTTGACTTTTACTAATTATATTCTGGTTCAAGATGTATTCTTGAGTGTATACCTTTAGCAATCCTTCAAATAGTTTCCCCACTACAGATGTCAAGCTCACTGGCCTATAATTACCTGGCAGAGATTTTGATCCCTTTTTAAATATTGGAATGACATCCGCCTTTCGCCAGTCTGTTGGCACTGTACCTGAACTGAATGAATCCCTAAAGATCATGAATAGTGGCCTGGCCAGAAATATGCTTAACTCTCTAAGTACCCTTGGGTGTATACCATCTGGTCCTGGGGCCTTGTCTATCTTAACAGAGTGTAATTGCTTAAGCACTTTTTCCTGTGTCAGCCAATCCCATGTTTGCGGCGAATGTCCCATAACTTCCTGTAGCAGGGGCTCGTCCATCTGCTCTTCCTTAGTATAAACAGAAGAAAAAAAAGTATTTAAAATGTCTGCTTTCTCTCTGTCCTCACTTACCAAATTTCCCATTTGGGATAACAAGGGCCCAACATTTTCCCTCTTTAGCTTTTTTCCATTTATATATTTATAAAACATTTTGGGGTTAGTTTTACTCTCCTTGGCAACCCTTTTCTCATTTTCCAATTTAGCCATTTTAATTGCCTTTTTGCAGGCTTTGTTGGCCTCTTTGTACTCTATAAATGATAATGCTGATCCCGTGTTTTTATAATGTTTGAATGCCATTTTCTTGTTTTGTACTTCCTGTTTCACGTTACCTGTAAGCCACATTGGTTTTGATTTGTGTCTTTTGCATTTGTTTCCCAAAGGTATATATTGGGATGTGTACTTTTGTAATGTGTGCTTAAAGGCATTCCACTTGTCTTCTGTGTTTAGTCCAGAAAACAATCGTTCCCAGTCTAAATGTTCAATCGATGCCCTTAGTCCATCAAAGTTAGCCCTTCTAAAATTAAGTGTTTTGGTGGCGTATTTACCAATTTGCTTTTTTGCATTAATCTCAAATGAGACCATATTATGGTCACTATTCCCCAAGTGTTCTCTTATTTGGATGTTTGAGATAAGCTCCTCATTGTTTGTTATTACCAAATCCAGACAGGCATCCATTCTAGTTGGGGTGTCTACTAATTGTGCCATAAATTTGTTATTAAGCAGGTCCAGAAACTTGCTGCCCCTAGCTGAACTAGTTGTGCCACACTTCCAATCTATATCTGGGTAATTAAAATCTCCCATGATTAGAACTTCATTCATATTTGCAGCCTTTTCAATTTGTAATAAAAGCTGATCTTCTCCATCAATGCTAATATTTGGTGGCTTGTAGCATACACCTACAAGTAATGTGCGATTCTTTTTAGCGTCTAAGCTAATCTCCACCCACAGTGTCTCCACATCAGTTCCAGTTACATCATGTACACCTTCTTTAATACTGGGATTTAATTTAGGATTTACATACAGACAAATCCCTCCCCCTTTTCTATTTACTCTGTCCTTTCTAAAAAGTGAGTAACCTTGTAAATTAACTGACCAGTCGTGGGTCTCATCCCACCACGTTTCTGTGATTCCGATTAAATCATACTGTTCAGCACTTACCAGTATCTCCAGCTCACCCATTTTGTTTGTCAAGCTTCTTGCATTTGCTAAAAGACATTTGAGATTACTACCCATTTTCTGTTTAGTTGACAAACACTTAATGTGTGCAGGTTTAATTATATGGACCTCCCTTTGGTCTATGTTAACCCCACCACTGCTTTCCTCCTCTCCCATAGCTAGACCCACCTTCCAATCTACCCTAGCTACCATTGCTTCTTTTTGATCTTGACCCTCCCCCCCAGAGCTTAGTTTAAAAGCTCATCTAATCCTATAGCCATCCTCGCCCCTAATACTGCAGCCCCCTCATCATTGAGGTGCAGCCCATCCCGTCCAAAGAGTCTGTAGCCGACTGCAAAGTCTGCCCAGTGCTCCAAGAACCCAAATCCCTCTTGCTTGCACCACCTTCGTAACCACGCATTAATCTCCCTAAGCTCCCGCTGTCTCCCTGACGTAGCGCGTGGTACGGGTAATATTTCCGAGAATATTACCTTGGAGGTCCTTTCCTTTAGCTTCTTTCCTAGTTCCCTAAAATCATTTTTAAGGACCCCCCACCTACCATTTACTTTGTCATTAGTACCAATGTGTACTATGACCGCTGGATCATGCCCAGCCCCTCCCAATAATCTGCCTACCCGTTCCGCAACATGCCGAACCCGAGCACCCGGGAGACAACATACAGTTCGGCATTCGGGGTCCTGGCGACAGATTACCCTATCTACCTTCCTAATAATAGAATCCCCTACCACCACAACCTGTCTAGCCTTCCTAGTGTCCTGGCTCCCAACTGCGCTGGAGAGGCTACTCACCTGGCTGCTAGGAGAGTCCGCCTGCCCCAGAAATGCCTCTTCTGAGCTAATCCCCCCAGCATCCTCACACAAGCTGGCAAACATGTTGGGGTGAACCAGCTCAGAACAAGCCTCCCTAGCTCTCCGACCCCTACTGCCCCTTACACAACTAACCCAGCTCTCTGCCCTAGAAACCTCTTCCCCTCCCTCATCACCCTCCTCTACACTGGCCCCAGCCAATGCCTGCTCCGTGAGCAGTAAACTCCGCTCCATGTTGCTTATGTCCCTAAGTGTTGCCAGTTGCCTCTTTAGATCTAATATTATATTTTCCAAAGCAGCAACCTGCTCACATCTGCAGCAGTGGTATGGACCCTGGGGAACTTGCTCCAAGACCGCATACATGCTGCAAGACATGCACTTAGTGGCATTGTCCAACATGCTCTCTAGTGTAAACCACAAAATTAGAAATAGAATAAAATAAGAAAAATAAAAGATTTATACTTTACCCTCCTTCTTTGCTTCTAACTCCCACACTTAAGAAGCTTTTTTCACTTTAGAAGCTGCTCCCTTGTATTCGCCTGGCTCACTATTCGCCTGCTCCTTCCAGTTAAATGGCCTTCAAAGTAAAGAGACTCCCAGAGAAGGTTAATTAACTGATTGCAAACAGCCTTGCAAACCTTTTCCCTCCAAACAGTTTTTTTTTTTTTTCAACCAATCTTTATCAAAAATGCACACAAAATAAACAGTGCTCCCCTTGCAGTAAAAATCAAAATATACTTTCCTTCTTTGCTTCTAACTCCCACACTTAAGAAGCTTTTTTCACTTTAGAAGCTGCTCCCTTGTATTCGCCTGCTCCTTCCAGTTAAATGGCCTTCAAAGATATGAAGATTTGATTTCCATCAGTGACTATTGTGAGATTGTATTCGATATTTTTGCACATTTGGGATGCACCACATTGGAATGTTATTGATTTTTTAACATTATTTGGCCACAATTAATTGTTTGATGGGTTTATATTTTTCTGTTCATACTACTTATTCTTATTTTTATGTTTTTCATATTGTGTTGTGTCTTTTTTTCTGTTGCTAGTGCTGCACATTATTGCACATAGACACATTTTATTGGATATAGTTGTCATTCTATTTTTTATTGTGTTCACTAATCATTTTTTTTCTTCTGTTCACTTTTTTTTTTACATAAAATGTTTTACTTTATTCGTTTACCTGTGTATGTCCTTTCACACTGTGCACTTGGGTGACTTTCTTTATTTTTATTTATGTAGTATGCAAACTGAAATCTTGGAGCTAGTTTCCCAGATATTGTTCCAGTCTTCAGTCTCTAGGACCTGTCCTGTGTATATTTTAAAAAATAAAAAAATTCTAAATTATGATTGTGTTTTAACAATAGTGGTGATTTTATACCAGCTATAGGTTGGCATCACATTACCAGTTATTGTTTATCGTTAACAGCTGTTATTAAAAGTACCCATTCGCCATCATGCCTCATGTATCATGGTACTGTTTTATGTCCATGGTGTGGATGATAAAATTGATTGTCAATGCACCATACCTTTACATATGTGCGTGCTTTAGGCAGTGGCATGAATTGAAACCACTGTGCAACAATGTAAAAATTGTCCTGTGGCGCTAAATCCCCACTGTTTATGTACCAGCTTTGCCCACACATCACTGTAAGTTCAGTGATCACTGGGGTCACCACTGCAACTGGACATGTGACCTTGAGTGCATGCCAAGTCTTGTGGGTGCAGTGGGAAGTCCTGTAGGTGCCTTATAGGTACTATGAATGCAATGGCAAGTGATGTGGAGGCAATGGTGAAAGGAAGGCAAGTCTTGTGTGTGCAACGGAAGTCCTGTAAATGCAATAAAGGTGCACAGAAAGTCCTCAGTGTGCATGGCAGGTCATGTGGGTTCAATGTAGGTGCAGTGGGAAGTCGTCTGGGCTCCATATGGGTCAAGTGGCAATTCCTGGATGCAATTTGGGTGCATTGCAAATCCTGCGTGGGCAACTGCAACTCCTATTGGTGCAAAATGGGTGCAGTGACCAGTCATGTAAGTGCAGTGAAAAGTCCTGTAGCTGGAATATATGGTCCAATGTTTTAGAACAAACTTGCCTGTGAATCTTCATCATGTGCAGTACTTCCTTTTCTATTCTAGTGCCAACATTATATGTAATTCCTCTATGGATCTGATGTTCCCCTTGCCTCACTGTCTACTTACTCCTTTCTACATCAGTATCATTATTTCTGAGATATTGCATTTGCATATGCAATTTTATGCAATCACATTTGTATTCACATTTACATTCACATTATCATTCACAAATATTACGGTATTCTCCTTCCGAGTTTACCTGATTGACACACAAACACACCACTAGGACAAACTGATGATCACACTAATAACTTCACAAAAATAATTTTCTCAAGTCTTTAGGTGTTTTTTCTACCATTGACAAAAACCTGTTTCTATGTGATAATAACAAGTTACTTAGCATCTATTCACTAAAAATGGAAACAGTCTTTGATTGGTCAAACTGGGAGATTGAATTTGACTTTTGACAAACTCGAGCTATTCACTAAAACATTTTCTTCCACTTTTGAATAGTGATAGAGCACTACTTTCTGTCCCCTTATTCATTTTTCTCTGAGGAAATATCTGATGTAGAAGATTAGAAGGACAGAAGACTGCCATCTCAGCAATTTGAAGGTTATCTGAATATAAGTATATCTTTTTGTTTCCCAAACGTGGTGTTTTTGGGAAATATTTATCTGTAGCGCTCCATCCTTGTCTTTCCATTCTGTTTTCTATCTAAAAGGTGTTCCGGGGGATCAACACCTTGGATGTGTATAGCAGCTTGGAGAAATCATATGTGTTTCTATTTGATTGTTAGCGCCTGAAAACACCCATTCTAGTTTCTGTACTTAGTGAATAGTATTTTGTGTGGTCAAGTTTAAAGTTTGAGATGAGCTCCCATCTCGAACTCCAAACTCAGATACTAGCGAATAGACCCCATGTTCCTTTTTCATTTCTAACCAGTATGGAATGGTCCATGTAGATCCATAGTATTGATCATGTTTTGAATGTCTTGTACGTAGTAATCCCTGGCTTAAAAAACACTAAGTATTCAGACTGAATAGTCCATAACTCTGTGACATCCATGCTCTATTTTATGAATATACAAAACATTATTTCAACTGATGCTTCAAGAAATACTAACCCACAGTGTGTTCACTGGTATCCATGTCAAGAATATTTCTCAAAGAAAAGATTCTTCCACCAGTGGTGGTAGGAAATATTGTGTAGATGAAATAGGTACCTTGTATGGGATATTGATATATACAAGGATTGTTTTGTCTATATTTTATATCAAATATGTAGGAAAGAAGTAGATAGTGATATATTTGTAAAGTATCTTAATCCATTAAAATCAGACTCCTATCTGAAAACCAAATCTGTGGATTGATTTTGTAAAGAAAATATAAGCATATATAATCTAATATATATTTATCAGAATATTAGCAAATACCATGGGAGGCTTATCGGCTGCTGAAAAGGTTAATGAATGGAATAGGCCTGTAGGATGACTCTCTGTCTATCCTCGCCGCCAAATGATAAGATCCCGTATCATTCTGTTATCCTGGTTTGCTCTGCTCCGTAATTAATGCCAGCAGCCAGGAGACTTGGCAGAAAATAGCGATGCAGAGAAGTTGTTTCCTCTACTCAGTGCAGCTTGGAGAGCAGTGATTTAATCTGTCCCAAGGTTAAGAAAAACACAGAGATATTTCTGCTGACTCCAGAATTTGAAGCATAGATTTCCACAAAGAACAGCAAGGAGATTTCTGACTGTCTCAATAAAATGAAGGAAGAAGAGGATTGCCCTTACCATGTGTATGTCACAATGACCTTACTACATGTACATCCATTGACTGTGTGCCTCAATAAGGGTGAGAGTAATGAAACCTACAATGTAAGTGTATATGTATTCACTGTATGTGACAAGAGCTCTTTTAATGTATAAGTACATTCACTGTATGTCACGATGAGATAAGAATGTATGTTACTATCTATAAATACATTCACTCCATGTCACAATGTGCTGTCAAGGAGGTTATAGATAATTAAGTCCTGGTTTGGAAGGATATAGTACACAGTCTAAATAATAAAAAAGTGCCAGCAAAGACTTCATGCCTTTAATATGTAAGAGAGAATGGAGATGGGAGATAGGATCTTCACTATATAAAGGCATTTGATATGGTTAAGTCAAAAGCGTTTTCTTTTTAAAAGAGAACCCCTAGCATAAAAGGGAATGGTTTTACATTGATGTGCGCAATACAAAGGTCCAGTTTCTGAAAACATTGCTGAAATACAATTTTACAAAAGAGGTTCTCAATAAAATGAATTATGCTCTTTCAAGGAGATATGACAATGTATCATTGCCAAGTGCAGTGGGGAAATCCAAGTGACAAAAAGCAGAGCTGCAATGTAATCAGTTTTGGTGCACTTTTCCCAACGTGCAGAATCTCAAGAGCACACAATTGAGGGGGCATTGCGATGATAGCTACATAGCTAGACTGATAGCAATGAAGCAACAGCTTTCTGCCCCATATAGCCTAATCTGGCCTAATCTGGCCTAATCTTGGATGTGAACAGGGCCAGTGCAATGGTTTTTGTCACCGTAGGCGAAGATGGACTTTACTGTCCCCTCCACGTAATGTTACTATTTCAGTGGTGGTATAGTCAAGCTCAGTCTATAGTTAGCAATGCAGTGATGTGGTACAGTATAACTCCAGTTAGTATTCAGTCAGTTATACAGAACAGCTCTAATCAATATAAAGATAGCCAGACAGATAATTATCAGGTGCAGATGCTCCATATGTGCTAGGTGTGCTCCGAACTGAGAGCACACAAACCCCAGAAATGCATACGGGAGACAGAGGCACCTACGAATTCGGCAACAGAGTCACTCACTCTGTTGTGAATTCAACAAGCAAGAAAAGCATACGAGTTACTCTGTTGTCGAATTCACAGCTGCTCTTGGTGTCTCGGTTATATCTCGCGTACTTCTTAGAGCCCCCTGCGGGTCTCCTCCCCTTGGCCGGCGCCAAGCTTGCTTATAGGTAGTGCTGGCCCTAGGTGCCAATCATGTCACATGTCAGAACTAATTGTGTGATATGAGGCCATATTATTATACTCCAGCCCAACATTTGTCAACGTGAAACTACGTAATAAGGAAAAATCTCCCTAAACACCACTGATCATCATCATCATAGTTTCACAATGAAACTATATCAATGAGCATAATTTCCTGAACTTGTCTTAGGTATGAAAATTGCTAGTGCCAAAGTGGACCAATCATCATGGAAACCATGCCGTATTCCTGCTGCTTACTCTACATTTAGGATTTTGCTGCAAAACTGTTAAACTTTATTCCCATAGTTCATGTGATGTTAAACTACCAACTTGAGGTCAGTTAAACACAATTTTTGTTGTTGTTGTGCACATAGCTTGATAGAAAGAAATTGCAGCATGTTGTGAGAGGACCATAGAGAGTAATAGTATCCTGTTTTGGCTCCTGTCTTCTTCTATTTGACTGCACAATAAAAAAATATGATATTGTTCATTCATTTCCTGATACTCCATAAAATGTTAAATATAAAGAGGGGATAAATATTACAGTTACAGACATTGAGGGGTAAACACACTCTATGAGAGCTGATAACTCAAACCTCAATGCTTTCATGGTGTATTCTTTATGCATGGGAGAGTCTTCCAGATTTCTCCTGAATTTATGGTAGATCCAGTAGTATCAATTATCCTACCTAGAAATGTGGTCAGAAATAAACCTTGATATTCCATCCAATCACATAACAAATAACAGTGAGAAGACGAGAGGCGAAAATAACTAATGTATTTTGGTCTATTGAACATTCTTATTTCTTAGAGATATGCAGTTTGTCCAATATTTGAACTGTTAGCCACAGGTGAGGACCTTGTAGATCCCTTTGTATCATCGGACCTCAGATTTTTTTTATACATAGGCTGACCAGTGCAACAACCACCGATACAACCTAACTCTTCGCATTTGGCGCATATTGCACAGACTCACAAATTTTGTCGGGAGTCTGCTTTATACATTGATGCACATGCTGTTTGTACCAGTGTTTATGCACAATCTGTGTTATACATGTCCCCCTATGTATGCATAATATGATGTTTGCAAACCAAGTATAATTGGTTACACGGTGTATATTTGAGGCTGTTGGCTCCTCTTTATTTGGTTGTTCCCAGGTGCTGGGGTTAATTGGAAGGAGGATTAATCGGACCTCCACCAATACAAACAAAATCTGATGGATGCAATGACATTTTGGATCTGTTTGGCTAGGAAAAGTATAGGTTTGCCACAGGCCTGTATATTACTTGTGGCAACCATAGATATATATGATGCTTCACAGATACTAACGTGGGTCTAACACAATCAGAATGTCACTAACATAATGAGTCATTACAATATAGCAGGCATAATATAATACAACAGTCTGTCTATCCCTGTTCTCTTCACAATAAAAGGGACAGGTGTCAGTCATAATGATTTATTTTCATGTCTTCAGAATGCTGCCATGACCCTGCACTGGATTAAAAGCACCTTTGCTGACTGGAGATGATGAGCAATAACCCATGGATTTGGTCAAGACCTCCATTTCTTTACTCACTTGACCTTCAAATCACATTCCCCTTTCCCCCTTTAGTCCCCCCCCAAGGACTGCTCTTAATAACATCATTACCTATGAGCAAGAAAGGAATTTACAGATGGTTGTGATTGGAAGGAAATAGAGTATGTCGACATGTACACAGGAAATCCCTTAGAGTTTATTGCCATTTTGGCACAACAGGCACTGGAGTCACAGCATACCAGACTTAAAATAGTGTACTGAAATTGTGTGGTAGTTAATACAAGAAAGACGAAAATATAATATGACCTTTGTACAGCCCAAAATATAACAAACTTTTAAAAAATAAACCATATGAACAAAAATGTATAGTTACATAGAAACATAGAAACATAGAATGTGTCGGCAGATAAGAACCATTCGGTCCATCTAGTCTGCCCAATTTTTTTTGAGTACTTTTATTAGTCCCCCGTTCCCGGTCTTATAGCTAGGATAGCCTTGTGTCTATACCACGCATGGTTAAAATCCTTGACTGTGTTTACCTCTACCACTTCTGCTGGAAGGCTATTCCATACATCCACTACCCTCTCAGTAAAGTAATACTTCAAACTTAATGTTTTTCAAATGTGTACTGGAGGCTTTTTTTTTTTTTATAAAGCACACAGTATAATAGCACACAGTAATGTATGTGTGGTAATGGATCCTCCTGATAAATGTATAAAGGATCAGGTACTTTTCAATGCCTAATTAGTGCCGAAAACCTGACACAAAACACAGATGTTTAGTTGTGTGTGAAAACGCCAAGCGTAAGATTCTCCCTCCTAGGCGCTGAAGCATAGGAAAGCCAGCTCACGGTTAGCAGACAAGCGTACAAAACCAGCGTACATTTATTGAAGTCCTTGGACATAAAAACAACAAACTGGCATGGGAGCAAAAAGAGAAAACAGCTAAACGCTAGACGCGTTTCGCACCAACTGGTGCTTTTGACCGCTTGCTTTTGACAAAGCACCAGTCAGTGCGAAATGTGTCTAGTGTTTAGCTGTTTTCTCTTATTGCTCCTTTGCCAGTTTGTTGTTTTTATGTCCAAGGACTTCAATAAATGTACACTTTTTTACTTCTATACTATTTGTGGATCTGCATGGTTTTGTTCTGTTCACCCCTGGATGTTTGGCTAGCGATTCCTTTGGTTTCCAAAACCTGACACGTGTGTAGTTCCATAACTCTCACTGAGCCCTAAAGCAACATGGCACTGCAAATGTTAATTTGCAACTCTGTATATCCTATTGAAATAGCATTACAAAAACTGTTGCATGTACAGTCACATGGAGAACCATTTAGATAGATATAAGAAGAGATTTATTAATGTGGTGCTTTGGCCAAATAAATGCTATTATGCAAATAAAAAAGTGAGAAAACTGCATTAGCTCTTTCCATATTTATTTTCATCACTGCATGTTCGTAATAAATGTTGACAAATTGCTACTTAATAGTAGTGATTAAGCTAGGCTGACAAATTCGAGCTGAAAATGTAGAGAGGGAAAATACATAGTGGTTTGCATTGTAAATTGAAAGAGTATAACACTAACATCTTTACTCTCAAATTATGTAAAAAAACAGTTGTTGGCATCATGTAAAGAAAGGAGGTCACAAATGCAGACTCACACTAAATGTTGTATGATTTGTGCTATTTGTTTCAGATAGAGCTACTTGAATATATGTCACAAGTCAAACAGACAGGTATGGTTGGGAAACAGTATTTATGCTATTTCTAGTAGTCATGATTTCTCTTTGACATCAATATAACAAAATGGATGGTGGCCTGTGCATGGATATTAAATGCCAGCCACCACCAGTTCACAAAGTGAAATAATGGGTCCTTGTCCTCACTACTGCATCCACTGCCTTTCTTAGAGTTATGTAAATGTGTATAAATAATTGAGAAATACACATACACACAAAGAATTATAAAAATATAAATGTTTAATAGACAAAAATAAATATTGTAGATAATATATAAATCATAAATACAAGACAAAATACATATACATAAAATATACAAAAAACAAATATGTATAAAGGAAATATCAAGCGGAAATACAGTAAACCGCTATATATGGGGAACTGAATAACTTCCCACAAGCAAATATATGCAGAAAATAAATAAACCGGAAAGACAAGAAGTTAGAATGCATAAGACAAAAAAAACCTCCCTGTTGAAATTCCTGCTGTGGAGATGTGCTGACGGACAAAAACACGAGGGAAGACTTAGACCTGGCCAGGTGGCTTTGAAAATGAAAAGGGGCGCGTTTCGATAAAACTTCCTTAGCCTCTTACAAAACAGACGTTCAGCACCTTTTGTGCTCTTCACTTTTCATATGCTCCAGGAAGCTGTTAGCACCTTATCATATTTTGGAAGATGTAAAAATAGTTTCATTTTTTCCCCAATTGTTTCTTCTTTACTTTTCCCAGTCGTCCCTATTTATGTATAACATCCCATGCAATGATCATTTCTATACATCAACTTTTTCTTACATTTTGGATCAAACTGACAAACCAGACACCATTAATAAACAATATTACAGGTCTTAAATTTCTACTTACAAAAAAAAGGATGATAAGAAGGCCATCAGAACTCCAACAGTGCAATAAATGCCTAAGTTCTGATGTATTCCTGGTGAAACGTTGCCTTTCTCTGAGAAAGCATTAAGTGGGCTTCATGTCCTTTGTTATTACATGACACTACTTAACCAGGAAAAGGCTAGCAAGGAGAAGGTGGGGCAGAGAGACAATTGGTCCCGGTTGCTATCTACCCTAGCCCAATATGGACTGGGGCTGCACCACGACTTCTTCTAAATGCCCTAATGCTTAGGCATCCAACTACTGCCTTCCTGCTGTAAAAAAAACAAACATCATATTTCAGAAAGTGTGTCGGATGCCTCAGCCCTAGTGCAGGGGTAGGCAACCTTCAGCACTCCAGATGTTATGGACTACATTGCCCTTGAGGCTTTGCCATTATGGGAGATGTATTCCACAAGATCTGGAGTGTCACTTTCTATCTAATTGTTACAGGGGATGGAATGAAATGCCACCCCGCACCAGAGCTATTCCAGAAGGGGAATATATCACGATTCTTGTTTTAAGCTTTAAGAACAGCTTAGGATATCAAAATATGTGTCCAAGGGGAACAGCTGGATAGAATGCTGACAACAATTACGCTGTGCTCCGCTAGTAATGATGTCTCTGTGTGGGCACACAATCATGTGCCTCTAAATAGGTCTGCTTTCCTCCGTGATGAGGGAATATCAGTTTGAAATATGCAGGAACATAAAGGATTGATCACCTCAAGTGCCTTTCTTCTTTCTCATTTACTATACCCCCACAAATTATATAGTGTTCTTATTGGCATAAGAAGGGCTTTCTTTTGATACAATTATTTGTATTATTTCATATAATTTTGTATAAAAAATAGCAATAAATACAAGTAGTGCAATGCTATATAAAAAAAAAAAACATTTTTTTTTTCAAAATTAGCTATAGTGACCTTATAACACTGATATCTATCATAAATTCCTAACCCACCACTCACATGTACATATTTTTCAAAACTAGACAACCCAGGGTATTTAACTTGGGATATTTTGACACTTTTCATGTAGCCATTTTACCACCAAGATTTGCAGGGATAAAAAAAAATGGTTGATTTTTTCCCCCACACAGACTGTAATTCAGGTATAAACTTAATGAAAATGTAAAGGGGTACTGCCAAACAACACCTCAATATGTGTACAGCAGTAGCTTCTGAGTACATGGATACCGCCCATGCTCAGGTATGTTAGGTTGTTTGGGTGTTAAAAGGCCACATTTGGGAGGTGTGCATTTCGGATTTCTAACTTGAAATTTTGACATATAGTCAGCCTGTACTCACGTTCCATTTGGGACATTGTTGTCCACATTTGGCCAATTTATTTTACCCCCATACAACCATATATTTTTGAAGATAAGATACCCTAGGTTATTTCAAATGGTGGTATTTAAATGGACTAATTCTAAAACCAGCTTTTGTCCAAATTTGGGGAAGTAATTATTTTGTACTTCATTGTACATCAGGCATGAATTCACAGATCCTGTTATGTGTCACTGTCAAACAACATCTCAAGTAAAGGGATACCACCCATTTATAGGTTTGATGGGGGTTTTTTGGGCAGGTAAATTGCCACATTTTGCATGTGTGCATTTCAGTTTTCCAATTTGGAAAATGTCCTAACTGAAATTTTTGAAGTTGGCCAATTCAGTGTACCCCCATCAAACCATATATTTTTGAAATGTAGACACCCCAGTATATTTCAAATGATGGTATTTTAACACTTTCTATGCACAAATTCTACCACTCGTAAAGTTTTGGGTAGTAATATCTTGTGCGTTTTTTTCCACATACATTGTACTTCAGGGTCCAGCCTCGTATAGAAAATTACAGTCAGTGATATGGAGGAAAGAGTCATCTTCTCTGCATACCTGGAGAACATCCACATTATAGAGAGAACAGGGTAATTATTATTTTAGCTACATTGTTACATTATATTAACATTTATTTATATAGCGCCGACAATTATGCAACACTTGAAAAAAGCATAAAAGAGATAAACTAAATTATGAGGTAGAGAGCATATAATCTAGAGGGGGGCGGGACAGGATAAGTTGATGGAAAAAGAGGTGCTGTGTAACAAATCGGAAAAGGGAACGTACCGTGGTTCAGAGGAGGAGCCCCAATTGCAGTAGTGGACAACCCTTGCCAGATACCGCAAACACTGAAGGGCCAAAGGATATGGCAGGCTTCAGTAGTGGTAGTGGGACACAAGGCTATCCTAGCTATAAGACTAGGAACGGGGGACTAATAAAAGTATTCAAAAAAATTGTGCAGACTAGAATGGTTCTTATCTGCCGACACATTCTATGTTTCTATGTTTCTATGGTAACAGGCACAAGCGTCTGGATGTTGGACGGACACTGGTGCCAGCATTAGAATGGTCGAGGAACAATCCGAGTTAGGGAGCCATAGAAGAAGCGAGGTCAAAAATAGAAAGGTCTGTAGCTCCGCCCCCTTGACATGTGGGACACGCGCCGTGCTACCTGTCTCCCTACTGACGCTGGGGATATAAAACCAGAGAGTTGCGGAGCTAGTAACCATTGCCGGGTGCTCTCTGAATGGGGGACCCGGCGTCGGGGGACACAGACTTTCCTTGATCCCGATCGTGAGATATGACTGGCGGTGCCTGCCACTGAGCACCAGAGTGAGCAACGAGGGACAGCGGTACGCACCTGACATGGTGTTAGTAGACACTCAAAGAGCTCCAGATGTTAGTATCCCTAAACAGCTAACAACATATTTCCATCATACAGGTGGAATTGGAAACAATATGTTATTATGTTTTAGAAAAGAAGAGATCCCAGAAGAGTACCTTGGAGTATGCCACTACATAGAGGACATGTGGAGAATGGGTGTATGATTCAGCATCAAATGCTAAGCTAACATATACTTTTCCCCTTCTGCCTGCTGATGCCAGCTTTAATATTTATTCAGTATAGAAGACATTTATTTTAAGCACCTGAAGTCCTCCTTCCTTTTAGTGCTTGTGTACTATTTTCTTCTGATTGTGGAAGTGTGGAGAATGACTGCTAGAGAACCAGAAACTGCTTAGGGACATTATGAAAGTATTAACAACCTATATAATTCATATATACTGTATTATATATATATATATATATATATATATATATATATATATATATATATATATATATATATATATATATATATACACACACACACACACACAATATATTTAAAGATGCATTATAGATGTTTTTCTCTGTGACAGTTCTTGTAAAAGAGGAATATGAATGCAAATGTGAAAAATTTGCTGCCAATAAAAATTACCACTTAAATAGTATTAGGCTAAACAGTTGAAACCAATTTTTCTTCTGAGCTAGGTATTTGACAGCAATTCTGCTACTTTTCTTTACAGTTCCTTTTAGTCGAATTTTAGTCTAACGTTTGAGTGACAGAATCACTTAAGAAATATTCTAAGGTAAAGAAACTTCAAAGAAAAGAATGCAACAGAAATATATTTTTCTAGTGGCACTGTTTTGCTATCAGGTTATGGAATACTCGTGGTAGAGACATTATTTTGCTCTTGTCAAGAGAGTAAGTAACAGAGTGACTAAACGAACACTGAACGCTAGGCGCAAAGCAGAGAACTAATTATCGCTTAACGGGGTAGCAATTTTGTCAAGGTTAAAAGCAGTGAAAGAAGAACATAAAAAATAATGGTGCCAGAAAATCGGCAAGGGAACACAAGAGGCAAAATAAAGGATAGAGCCGAAAGTAAGTGTGCAAAGCAAGGGGCGGGAGACTACAAGAGAATGGGGAAAGGCAGAAAAAAGAGGGGAGCTAAGGACAGGAAACTGCCAAAAGATTTGCTATTTCTTGTCTTAAGAAAATTGCTTGTGAATTATTTTGGGTAAAACTGTGCCTTATTTAATGTGTTACAATTATACTCCAGGTATGAAAAGAACAGAACTATAAATTGTGCTTTCTCCTGAGGGCTGAGTAATTGAAGATTCCATTTAACCATTAAACTACTAAAACATGAATTAAATCCGTATCAATATGTTCAATGTTTTAAAACAATTGAGTTTCTATAATATGAAAAAAACATGTCAATGATTGGACATGACTACTTGCCATAATTGTAGATGAGCTATTTATTGTTACAGCCCTGT
Organism: Pelodytes ibericus; assembly: GCA_036172795.1. Taxonomy (NCBI): domain Eukaryota; kingdom Metazoa; phylum Chordata; class Amphibia; order Anura; family Pelodytidae; genus Pelodytes; species Pelodytes ibericus. The sequence goes on from CM069857.1 coordinate 163,218,914, forward strand.
AACTACAAAACTACAACTCTTCTGTCCTTCTGGTACAAACCTTTTTCTGCCTCCTGTCAGACCCCGTTATAGGGTTGCCACCTCTTCCTAAAAAAATACTGATCAGTAAGGGTGGAGCTACAAAGGGTGGAAGCAAAAAGGGACGGATCCACTCAATGTTGCATGCCCCTACGAGACTGCGCTTCAGCCTGGAACGCAATTCTCATAAAGCACTGAATATCCTGAAGGATGTCCTGAATGGATATTCCCATTGTGCTCAGCCAATCAAATGTTTATCTGAGTATGATAGAAACTGCATTCCTGTATGCTAATTTTCTCTGGCTGACTTGTGGTATTACAGCTCTTGGGGAATACAGATCCTATTATGCTCAGCAAACTGTTTAGTTGGCTAAGCATCATGGGGATCATATTCCAAAAGAGCTTAAGTGCCAATGGTCAGCTCCATCTCTACAATTGTTGTAGACTGCATTTACCACGCTCGGTTAGCTTAGTAAAGTCTGAGCGTCATGGGTTAATTTAGTCTACAACAGTCTATAGCCATATCCCTTCCCTTACCTCGCTGTAGAAGAAGGTGGAAGCTGGATCCTCTTGAGCCTGGAGGCTAGCTGTCAGTCAGCTGCAGAATCCACTCTGGTGGTCAGCCTATATGTTTGGTGAAAGTGGAAGGAGTCAGAGCTACTGAGGGGGGCAAGTGCTGCATTTTTGATGATGGAGGGGTGCTTTATGCACCATCACCAAAAATAAAGACTGATCCCTGCCACCCTAGATCCCTCCAAACACCCTAGCCCAGTGATGGCGAACAGGTGGCACGCCGGGCCCTTTCTGTGGGCACGCGACCATAGGTCGCCGGGAGGTGGCTGGTGCGGATCGGCATTAATGCAGAGTAGGCAGCTGCCTGCTCAAAACGGCAGGCGCCTACTCTACTTCCGCTTCGGAGGACTTGAGACAGCCAGCAAGGGGAGGGATCTGACACGCAGATCGATCCTCCCGCAAGAAGGCTGTGGGGAGCGTTGCCGCGCGTTCCCATGGCAACGCTCCACACAGCATTGCACGGGAGGACAGGAGGCATATTCTACCTGCAGCACCCCACCTTTACACACATCACCCCACTCTCACACAGCACCCCCTACTCTCACACAGCACCCCCCTCACAAAACACCCCCACCCACTCACACACAGCACCCCCCACTCACATAACACCCCCCACCCACTCACACATAGCACCTCTACTCACACAGCACACCTCACACACAAACACATACACTGCACCCCTCAATGCAGTATATGTGTGTGTATTTATCAGTCTGTATGTGTGTCATCAGCGGTCTGTGTGTGTGTACTCAGTGGTCTGTGTACTCAGCGGTCTGTGTGTGTGTACTCAGAGGTCTGTGTGTCTGTGCACTCAGAGATCTGTGTGTGTGTGCACTCAGAGGTCTGTGTGTGTGTGCACTCAGTGGTCTGTGTGTGTGTGTGCACTCAGAGGTCTGTGTGTGTTTACACTCAGAGGTCTGTGTGTGTGTGCACTCAGAAGTCTGTGTGTGTGTGTGCACTCAGAGGTCTGTGTGTGTGTGCACTCAGAGGTCTGTGTGTGTGCACTCAGAGGTCTGTGTGTGTGTGCACTCAGAGGTCTGTGTGTGTGTGCACTCAGAGGTCTGTGTGTGTGCACTCAGAGGTCTGTGTGTGTGCACTCAGAGGTCTGTGTGTGTGTGCACTCAGAGGTCTGTGTGTGTGTTTATTCATCAGACAGTGTGTATTCAGCAGACAGTGTGTACTCGCCATTCTGTGTGTGTGTGTGTGTGTGTTTATTCAGCAGCATGCATTCAGCAGTTTGTGTTTCAGCAGATTGTGTGTGTATTCAGCAGAGTGTGTGTACTCAGCTTTGTGTGTGTGTGTATTCAGCAGACTGTGTGTGTGTGTATTCAGCAGACTGTGTGTGTGTATTCAGCAGACTGTGTGTGTGTGTATTCAGCAAACTGTGTGTGTATTCAGCAGACTGTGTGTGTGTATTCAGCAGACTGTGTGTGTACTCGGCAGACTGTGTGTGTGTGTACTCGGCAGACTGTGTGTGTGTACTCGGCAGACTGTGTGTGTGTACTCAGCAGACTGTCTGTGTGTACTCAGCAGACTGTCTGTGTGTACTCAGCAGACTGTCTGTGTGTACTCAGCAGACTGTCTGTGTGTATCCAGCTTTGTGTTTATTCAGCAGACTATATAAGTGCATTCAGCAGTCTGTCTGTGTGTGTATTTATCAGTGTGTGTCTGTGTGTACTCAGCAGACTGTGTCTGTGTGTACTCGGCAGACTGTGTCTGTGTGTACTCGGCAGACTGTGTCTGTGTGTACTCGGCAGACTGTGTCTGTGTGTACTCGGCAGACTGTGTCTGTGTGTACTCGGCAGACTGTCTGTGTGTACTCGGCAGACTGTCTGTGTGTACTCGGCAGACTGTCTGTGTGTACTCAGCAGACTGTCTGTGTGTACTCAGCAGACTGTCTGTGTGTACTCAGCAGACTGTCTGTGTGTATCCAGCATTGTGTTTATTCAGCAGACTATATAAGTGCATTCAGCAGTCTGTCTGTGTGTGTATTTAGCAGTGTGTGTATTCAGCAGACTGCTGAGTACGCACAGACAGCTGAGTACACACACAGGCAGTCGAGTACACACACAGAGACAGCTGAGTACACACACAGACATATCCCCTTGTACGCATCTTTGGCGCAGTTTACATGCAGTTTTGGTGCAGCTGGATGGACAGAAACCTGATGAAAAATGCATGTCCATTGACATACATAGAAACCTGCACCAAAACTGGATGTAAGACGGATGTAATTCTGATGTAAACTGTGCCAAAGCAGCATGTAAGATGCATGCAAACTGCAGGTGGATAGGTGGGAATAGGTCCTTAATAAGGTAAAGCACCACCGAACACCAGTGTGTTTTAATTTACTAGAATTTATGTTTTTTCAATAAAAAAACAGTTTGTATCATTGAACTCTCTGTTTTTTTGTTCTTATTTTAAAACAAAAGATGTTAATTAGTTCGAACAACTGTTAGAGATGTTTTTTCTAAACTTAAACCTCAGTATTCAGGTTTAATTGCCGTGTTGGCACTTTGAGGGGAAAAAAGTTGGCATGTATTGCGGTTTGGGCACTCGGGCTCAAAAAGGTTCGCCATCACTGCCCTAGCCTCTATCACCTCAACAGCCTCTGCCTGTCACATAAGCCCACCAAACATTCTCTCTTGATCACCCAGCCCTCTCAGAAATAGAAATAATTTTTCCATTAACCTAATTCAGTTCACTATGAACCTACAAATGTAAATACAACATTGAATAAAAAAGGTTAACTTATCCTAAACAAAACGCTGTTTTGGTGGGGGGTTTACTTTTTCCATATTTTTGGATTCTTTTTTTTAACCCCTTGTGACCCCCCGAGTTCTATGCTGCATTTGATATGCCTTGAAAACTAGAATTCCATTATTTTTGTCATAATACATTTTTCTGAACTTTGAATTTCTTTCTTTGTGTTCAGTACACCCACACAAATTATATATAATTTTTTTAAAGGATGGAAGGGGCTTTCATTTGATTCTATTGTTTTCATCATATGATATAATTTACTAGTAAAAAATATATATATATGATGAAAATATTCCATAAAAACACTTTTTCTAAATTTGATCTGATTTCAAAAACAAAACAAAACAAGTACAAATGGTAAAAAAGATCCATTCTATATATTTCTAACATTTGTCCTGAGTTTAGAAATACCAATGTTTCCATGTTTTTCCATGTTTTATTTCAAGTAATAGGGTAATAATCAATGGTAGTGTTTTTTTGTTTCCTAACCATTTTTTTCTACAGTGACATTTTGACCCCAAATCTAACCCTAAATTTAATCCTAACCCTAAATCTACCCCCACCCCTTAATCTAACCCTTGTACAAACCCTAATTCTAACCCTAACCCACCTGTATCCCTATCCCTAATTGTTACCCTAACCCTAATTGTAACCCTAACCCTAGATCTAGGGTTAGTAGATCTAGGGTTAGCTTTTTCCTCTTATTGCTCTAGGGGCAGTCAAGCAACAGTTTTAGAGCGATGGAAGAGATTTTTTTTTCTCACTTCTGTCACTTTCTGCTGGGCAAGCTGTATAGGAGTAGCATGCTCTGGGGGAAGAGAAGAGTGTTGCATGATGCCTCAATCGAAGCATCATTGCAACACCTGTAATACATATACAGTGAAATTTGATCACTGCCTATGTGTGTTTGAACACATAAAATCATTCTCAGTGATCATATGCTCAGGAGGGGGGTGCTGAAGGCGCTCCTGGAAGCTGCTTCGGAGGCAAAGCACCCTCTGAGAATAACTGCTGGTATGTAGCGCTCCGCTGATGAGCACAATGCTACATGAAAACTCAGTCCCATGCTTTTCAGGAGGTATATATAAGTCCATCTGCATTAAGGGGTTAAAGTTATCCTATTGTGAACCGTTTTTGTTTATTTTTTCTTTAAAGGTTTAATGTTATCTTAGGAACAATTTACATTAGATATAAATAATTTTTTGTGTGTATTTTGCTTCCCAGGTATATTGAGGCTATTCCCCATCTTGATGCAGGTTACTCCTTTTCAGAACAAGGAATCTAACATGCTCTGCCCCCCAAACATGCTCTCTGTCACCCAGCTCCCCCACCATTAGCCCAGACCCCCAAAAATGCTCTGTCTGCCCAGCCTCCCATTAGTTCACCTCCCAAACATGCTCTGTAAGCCAACCCACCCCCAAAGATCAACTAAGCCCCCCCAACATTAACTCAGCCCCTCGAACATTAACTCAGCCCCGCGAACATTAACACAGACCCCCCAAACATTAACACAGACCCCCAAACATGCTTTTTGCCCAGCTTACCTTATACATGGAACACCCGCAGCTATCGGCACATAAAGGGGCGGTGACTGGACAAAAAACAACAACAAAAAAAGGCTTTTGCATTGTCGGTGTGCTGCTAACGCCTGCACTGGCTCCCAACAGCCGATTACCGGCCGTGCTGGTAAAATATCTGCCTGGTGGCAACCCTACACTGTTGATGTTGTCCTTACTAGCTAATAAATAAGGGTCTACTCAATAAAGAGATAATTGCAGGGAATTGAGACGGGAATTTCAAAATTTAGGCTAATGTAGCCAAGTTGAAAAATTCTCCAATGCAGCTTAATGGGACCATTTTTCCAACACAGCTACTTTGGCCTAAAGTTTTAAATTGCCATCTCAATGCCTTACTCTTTTTATTGTGTAGACTCTATATTGAATATTGAGCACTGTCTTGGGCAGCTGAAAGTCCAGTATGGCTTACAAGTAGATTCATCACTGGAATTTTTTAATTCCAATAATTGTGTTGTAAGATAATGTTTGGTAAGTGGGTCACGTACAAAAGAACTACTTAAAGGACACACAGAGTAAGCAAATGAAGCTATGTTTATTGAAAGCTTGCATCTAGATTTGTCACCCAGCCAGTATCTTAGCGACAGGCTGGCAAACATTGTCATGAGGCCAATGATAATTCTATGGAGGTCATAGCATGGCAGGTATATTTTTGAAGAAAAGGTGGCAACCCTACTTGCATTAAGTGTAGGTGTGTAATGTAAAAATGCAAATGAGTACCTTTTTGAGTCCTCTTTGCTCCACATATCTCAATCATCTTTGGTTAGATGAAGGAAGATCTGAACCCTCTGACCCAAGATTCGAAACATGTCTACCCCAGTAGCCCTCTATGGGGGAAAGAGTCACAATAAAGCATTTATTTGTATTATTTTATTAAAGAATTTCTATATAAACCCTCTACACTTTGGTGCAAGTTTTGCTCCAATTCTTATAAAATAGTGATTTTTATGTAGTTGCTCTAGTCCTCCCCCGGTGGCCTTGGTTCTGTAACACAGGTAGAGTACTCGCACTAACTGAAAACCCATCTGCACATGTGCCATGTATGCATCATAAGTTGGGGAACTGCTTCTCAAGCTATGTAGGAATCTCCATGGCAACCAGCACACTGATTGAAAGCTCAGTGTGCTTTCAGCAGAGACTCTCTACACAATCAGATGTGAATCGTGCAATGCCCATTAAACCCATACTGTCCTCAAAAAGACTGCAACTCACATTATACCCATTCTGCCCTGAAATGGACTGCTTTTCCCATCATACCCATGCTGTCCTGAAACAAACTACCATGCACTATTTATGTATATATTTATATATATATATATATATATATATATACACATAAACTCTGCATATTAATTTGTCCCTTTTAACTCACTGGCTTGTCTTCCAATTCACTCTTACTTCCTTTACCTCGTATTGGCTGGCTTTTGCATATTCCCAAAACAGAGAACACAAAAAAAGTATGAGCAGCACACTAATATCTATCCGTGGTAGATCTCTAGACCTGATATACTAAATGGGTGTCCACAAATCTCTCGCAGCTTGTCCTAAGAAGACAGACAGCCTGCTTACCTATGTTTCCATCTCTGCTTTTGGTATTTAAATAGTGTGTTCATCAGACCCCTAATGTATTTAAAGACCCCCAATGTATTTAGAGACCCCCAATGTATTTAACCACTTAGTGGCAAGACATTTTTACCTTGACTTTCCCTTGGTGACAATGCCTGTTTTGATGCTCCTGGAACTGCCTAAGAGCAAGAAACCTTGACAGGGTGAGGAGATGGGACCGACCCTGGAAAGGGTTAAGTAAAATAGTGATCTCACAGCTGTGAGAGGGGTCATATAAATAGACCCATCCATCTTAGAATCATTCAGATTTTAACTGACAGGCAAAGTGATAGTTGTCCCGCCCACCCTCCCTTCAGGGTTTGGGGTAATTTTGGGGTTTTGCTTGGTTTGTCACAGCTGCAGGGGTTTAGGAGGTAATGGGGGTTGGAAGATAACATTCAGGTTAGGCATGGCCATTGTCAGGAAACTGGTCCTGTGGAAGTTATGGTGGTCGGTGGGTATGAGCTGGCCTGTGGCTCATTACCCGGGTGGTATAGAGGCATCTCGGTATGCCTCTATAAAAGGTTTATTCAGGAATTGCATTTTTTATTATAATAACATGTTATGTTTATGTTTGGGGTCATTGCCTTAAGTATTATGTATAATTGGGGGATGGCAGGTTATGTGTGGGCAATGACCTTTCTATGTTATTTATACATTTAAATATATATATATATATATATATATATATATATATATACTATTTATATATTAAACATCTGTGGCCTTAGATTCCCATTTATATCTGTGTCCGTGTGGTTATTAATACGTTGAAAGGTTTTATCTTGTAAGGGTCCTGAGCATTCGACGATGCCTATGTCATGACATTTCTGGGTTGTTTGGGTTTAGCTATAATTTTCTTCTTTCTCACATACTGTACCCACACAAATTAAATGTTGTTTTTATCATCATAAGAACGGCTTTCATTATATACCATTATGTTCATGATATCTTATAACTTACTACAAAAAAAATCATAAAATATGATCAAAAATTTAAAAAAAAAACACTTTTTCTAACTTTGACCTAAAATATAATTTACACAAATACAATATATATATTAATACAATATATTAAAAAAGACCCCATCTAAATAGTTTCTAAATTTTGTCCAGAGTTCAGAATTATGCATGTTTCCATTTATTTTGTTTTTTTTTTTCTATATTAACCTTTTGACCCCAATCCAAACCCTAAATTTAACCCTAACACTAAATTGAACCCCAACTCCAACCCTTATGCTAACCCTTAATATATTTTAATTTAATTTTAACTCTATCCCTTATGCTAAAAATGATTTAATTTTAACCCTATAGGCTAATCTAACTATAATACCAGTTTTAAGCTATTAATTATTTTTAATTTTTAACATTGCAATGTTGCTTGTTGCCTCTAGGGGCAGTCAAGCAACAAATTCAGAGCGATGGAAGTGAATTTTCTTTCACTTCCGAAGCTCAGACCACAAGAGGGCATAGCCATATTAACAGAGCATGCTGCTCCGTCAATATGGCGCTCACGATCGCTCAGATACCAGAACACAGACATGACCTTGATGAAGTGAACTGGATGGTATTCACTCTTGCCAATTAATACCCTTTGATTGAGCCTGAGATGTGGGTGGCAAGAGACTGATGTGGCACCCAGAACAACCTCATAGCATGACTGTTGAGGTAGCTGGAAGTGGCAGGTAAGACTGGATACACTGGAAGAGTTGCAAAGAATGTGAAGTTGAAAGGAGAAATATCCCAATCTGGTTGAAAGTTGTAATCGCAAGCCAGGGAAGACTGTATAATTATAATTAGAGAACAGTTAGAGTAAATTAGGTACAGTACTTTTAAATATTACCGGAAAAGCCGCAGAAGACATGGTAATAGCAATTCAGCTAGTGTGTAGCTATTGGATGGGTGTACCAGGGCCAGGGGCGACGGCCGATGTTGACTTTGGCTGCCAGAGGCTCATTTGGGGCAGTCGCTCTTACGACGGAGCAGGTAATGGGTGACAATGTGAAGTAGTTTATCAATATATAGACCCATATTCCTCACTGAAGAGAATTTCCACAATGAACAGCTATTTTTCTTTCCCAGATCCACAGTTGTATGTTTTTGTACATTGACATACATCTGCCAAAACATCAGACAGTTAACTTTCCAGGCGTACTGTAATTGTGTTTATTGAAAAACTGCTTAAACAAATAAAAAAATTGCATCAAAATCAGAACCATGTTGTACTTAAAGGTAAAGATGATGCACATCAAGTCCAATTACAGTTACTAGAGTTGAGCGGACACCTGGATGTTCGGGTTCGGCAGGTTTGGCCGAACTTCGAAAAAATGTCAGGGTCCGTGCTCGAACTTGACCACGAACTTGACCCCGAACCCGAAGCCCATTGAAGTCAATGGGGACACAAACTTTTGGCCACTAAAATGCCTCTAAAAAAGTCCTGGAAAGGGCTAGAGGGCTGCAAAATGAAGTAAAATGTGGGTAAGAGTGTCCCCATTCATACAAATAGGTCAATTGACCTATTCGTATGAATGGGGACTCTATTTCGGTTTATAGAAAGCCAATAGCCATGTAATGCTATTGGCTTTCTATAAACCGAAATAGAGTCCCCATTCATAAAAATAGATCAATTGACCTATTCTTATGAATGGGACTCTATTTCGGTTTATAGAATAGCAATAGCATCACATGTATTACATAAATCGAAAGTCTATAAACTGACTCTCTTTCGGTTTATAGACTTTCGGCTTATGTAATATATGTAATGTTATTGCTATTCTATAAACCGAAATATAGTCCCCATTCATAAGAATAGGTCAATTGACCTATTCTTATGAATGGGGACTCTATATCGGTTTATAGAAAGCCAATAGCATTACATGTATTCCATAAACCGAAAGTCTATAAAGCGAAAGACATTCGGTTTATAGACTTTCGGTTTATGGAACACATGTAATGCTATTGGCTTTCTATAAACCGAAATAGAGTCCCCATTCATACGAATAGGTCAATTGACCTATTCATATGAATGGGGACTCTATTTCGGTTTATAGAAAGCCCATAGCATTACATACAATGTAATCGCCGAACCCCGAACTCCAACCCGTACATACAGTGAAATGTCAGTGTTTGGGTCCGGGGTCCAAAAACTGTAATGTTCGGTACGAACCCGAACAGTGCGGTTCGGGTTCGCTCAACACTAACAGTTACCCATCTAATTCTAAAAAACATGAAGACAAAATTACACCTTACAGTTAATATAGACACAAAGAAACAGTGTCTAAATACCTTTGTTGAGGTACGAAGGTAGATCCAAAACGACTCACACCAGGTAAAGGTACAAAAAAAAAATTATTTTATTGCTTCGGAATAGCCCCAGTTTTGGCACACAGAGTGCCATTTTCAGTGTGAGCGTGCAGGTAAATAAAATTATACACATATATATATATATATGACACAGCATCACGTGATCAGTTACAAATCAATTGCCACATTACATAGAATATAAGGTACAAAATACATAATACATGGATCCAATATCAATTATCCATTAAAACACCAAGCAAACAAAGTATTACATCAAAAACAGACTATATTCATAAACACAGATCGAAAAAAACACGCACTCACGGGTCTTCAGTATAAATCCAATGGTCGAAACTTTTATATCATACAAAAAATAGTATTTGTAGATCCAGTCGACGTTTCGGTCCGCACCGCGGACCTTTATCAAGACTTCCTGAAATCGATACCATTTAAATATATAAGATGCATAAGGGTTCTCACTTGAAAAAATAGCAATTTTTTTCAAACATACCAACGTAAAGGTTAGCCACATCGCTATTCCACCTGTTTGCATATATTAATCTTTATAAAATTTAAAGTAATTATTAAATAACACAAATAACAACAGATAACTAAGAAACTTAGATAAAGGAGCTGAAGGCAGGGGGTCATCAGACCAAACCTTGGATATATATAACAGCTCTTTGGTGGGAAATACTGGTATATAACGATTCTATATCCATAGTACACAGCACAGTATTTTTATCAGTAATAGTATCTTTAAAAATAGCAATAACATTATGGCTGTCCTTAACATAGGCGGAAAGTTGTTGTAAATACGGAGAAAGGAACATATCCACATGGGAGCTTGTCTGCTCCAAAACTGAGCCAATACAAGCTACTATGGGTCTTCCTGGAGGGGGATTTATATTTTTATGAACTTTAGGAGTTGTATTCGGGTTGTATTACAGGTACTATCGGGTCAGTAACATTCAATTTTTTAACTAAAGACTCAGGAAGTATACCTCTAGAGATACCAAGTTCAAAAAGAGCCAATAGTTTAGATGTTATATGTTGCGGAGGGGCTACTTCAATACGCCAATAGAAACAAGAATCTAACAGTGGTTTTTACATTCATAAATATAGTCTTCACGATTTAGTACCACCAAGGCACCTGCCTTATCAGCAGTGGAAAATATAATGTCAGTATATTTCTTTAAATGAGACAGAGCTAGTCTTTCCCCATTAGACATATTATCATAACGCAATGAATGATTGGGGTATGAAACAACTTATCTATATCTCTAGATACTAGACTCTGAAAAGTCTGAACCTAGGGACTAACATGAGCATTCGGAATAAATGTAGCTTTTTTTTTATCAAGATGGGAGTAGTATCACTTTTTGTTCGTTTTCACTAAACATACATTTTAATCTCACATTTCTACAAAATTTTAAAAATTCAAGCTTTACATCACCAAGTTTGGGGATAACTACAGGAACAAATGACAAACCTTTTTCCAAAACTGACAGTTCATATTTGTCCACCCAAACTTGATGAACTGTCCATTTTGGAAAAAGGTTTGTCCAACAAGCCGGAAGGTTGTTCACAGCAGTGGTGCATTCTATAAACTAGAACTTTACACAAGTGAAACATACAATCATGTGTCCAGACTATAGTTTATCATATTCTTAGGGCAGAGTTTTCTATGACATCTACCTCACCTTGTGTGGCCACATCTCAACATTTAATGATATTTTGCTCTACTGGTTGTTCTTTGTATTTTTTACATGTGCCTTTGGAGTATAAACAAATAACAAATCATCATGTTTGAATACAAGGGTCTACTCAGGTAGCTCCAATTTTTGGATTCAAAATCATGTACATGAAGTCCAGACGTTTTCAGAAACAAACTGATTTGAAGAGAACACCCAAATTTTGTGCTACTCAGCTAGTCTCTGAATACGAAAACTGGAAACTCACAGGCAATCCTACACTGATGCACCTTGATGAAGCCGACTTATCAGTGAAACATGTAGGGCTTTCTTCTCTGTCCTTACTGGACTCTGTAGCTGATGGTAGTTGGTGCAACTTCACCATTTTATATTTGGAATCTCAAGTTTATACGAATTCACTATTCTACTACTAGTTCATGAAAATTTAGATATAGGTCTCTATTAGTCGTGTTAAATATTCTGCGCTTTGACTGTCTCTCCATAATCTTGTCTGGGGGACCAAAATATTAAACTAAGTCCAGAGCGTTTAACTCCATCGATCACTCAATCAATCACATATCATTCACTCCCTATCCACACCACCAAACATCACTCCTGTGTCCTGTGTCTTCCACGACTGGGATCCCAGATATTACACCAATATGGCACCTTATTGTCGGGGGAGGGGGTGGGGTGAAGGCAGTGCTGTATTTACCGCGAGGATGCCTAGGGCGGCAAATGTTGGGGGGCGGCCCTTTATAAAAAAAAAGACCGCGCTTGCAGACAGAGACGGAGGTGAGAGGGGACCTCACCATCGCTCTGCCTGCCAGGCTGCACGGGGAGCCGAACAGGTAGCACAGAGAAACCTCCGTGCTGCCTGTTCGGCTCCCCGTGCAGTGTGCCGACACGGAAGAGCCGACAGTCACGTGACCGGCGCGCTGACGTCATACGCGCGCCCGGTCACGTGACCTGTCGGCACAATCGCCGGGAAGCCGAACAGGCAGCATGGAGGGACCATGCTGCCTGCCACTAGCCACCAAGGAAAGGTAAGTGCTGATGGGAGACTGTGTGTGTGTGTGTGTGTGTGTGTGTGTGTGTGTGTGTGTGTGACTGAGTGTGATGGGAGTCAGAGTGTGTGTGATGGGAGACAGTGTGTGTGACTGAGTGTGATGGGAGTCAGAGTGTGGGTGATGGGAGTCAGTGTGTGTGACTGAGTGTGATGGGAGTCAGAGTGTGTGTGATGGGAGACAGTGTGTGTGACTGAGTGTGATGGGAGTCAGAGTGTGTGTGATGGGAGACAGTGTGTGTGACTGAGTGTGATGGGAGTCAGAGTGTGTGTGATGGGAGACAGTGTGTGTGACTGAGTGTGATGGGAGTCAGAGTGTGTGTGATGGGAGATAGTGTGTGTGACTGAGTGTGATGGGAGTCAGAGTTTGTGTGATGGGAGACAGTGTGTGTGACTGAGTGTGATGGGAGTCAGAGTTTGTGTGATGGGAGACAGTGTGTGTGACTGAGTGTGATGGGAGTCAGAGTTTGTGTGATGGGAGACAGTGTGTGTGACCGAGTGTGATGGGAGTCAGAGTGTGTGTGATGGGAGACAGTGTGTGTGACTGAGTGTGATGGGAGTCGGAGTGTTTGTGATGGGAGTAGGAGTGTGTGACTGAGTGTGATGGGAGTGTGAGCTTGATGTGAGTATGAATGATGAGGCATGTCATAGGTGTGTAACGTGGGTGTGCAGCTTGGGTAGGGGGGTGCCCGGATTATGTCTGCCTAGGGCAGCACAAAATCAAGATACACCACTGGGTGGAGGGGTAAACATCTTTAGACACAGCCCATTCCGAGATTCAGGGTTCCATGCCGGAGCCCACCATCTCTGCTGTCGAAACCGAATTATAGCTATTTCATGGCAACTCTGGAGTAACCCTTCCCAGTGTCCTCTAAGAAAGTTGTGACCATCTTGTCCATATGCCCAAATAATTTTCCCAATCTGGTGGAATATTGGTGCATTGGCAAAAATATTTTTCTGCGTTTGCCTGAAAGTCAATCTGTGTTTTGACCTCTGGCCAAGTCGGGGAAGCCCTCTGTCTCCAGTATCTCGCAATGCAGATTTTAAATGCAGTGAATAAATTAATAGCTAGAATCTTCCGGCATTTGTCTATATCCGTGATTCCTAGATGAAACAGGAATGTATAGGATGCAAGTGGTTCCTCACTACCGCTTATCTCCTTATACAATTCAGCTACCTTCCTCCTGAGGGGCATGAGTTCCCTGCAATCCCGCCAAATGTGATGCTGCGTTCCCGACGCCGAGAGAGATCGCCAACACAGATCACCAGAGTTAGGAGCAAATTTCGCCAATCAGGTGGGAACCAAATGCCACCTATGCGAAAGCTTATAGTATTGCTCATGGAAATTAATGCAATGTATCGCTTTTCTAACATCCACCCACACTTTCGTCCATTCCTGTAAGGGGAAGGTGTGTCCCAACTCCCCTTCCCATTGTATTAGGGCCGGAGGCTTAGCGAGCGTCACCCCCCTCTCGAGAAACCTCTGGCTCGTTGAGATCACGTTCTTTATCCCAACCTGTAATAGAAATCTGTCCCAGTCCCTAGAGTCTAATGGAGAATACTCGGTCAGAAAATATCTGATTTGCATATATGTAAAAACTTCTGTACAAGGAAGATTATAATTTCTATTTACTGATTCGAAAGGGGCCATTACGTTATCATTATATAAATCTCCCAAAGTATTAATCCCCAGTCACTTCCATTTCTATAGCGACATATTAGGGATACACAATTGAATAATCTGTAAAGGGGTAGACATTGAAAACGTATCTTGAAAATCTGCTTCTTTTTTTCTCTTATTCAATAGGGACATAACATCATTTACACTAGTGAGGGTAAATTCAAGTCTTTTACAACATCTAAAAGGTAACCAGAGCAGCAGTGACATGTCTAAGTTATTACATAGGGCTCTCTCTAGAGTGAGCCAACCCGCTTTACAATACTGCGAGTTCCATGCCATTGCATGCGCCGTTTGGCATGCCGCATATATTTTCCTCAAGTTTGGCTAGCTCAGTCCGAGGTTTTGCACGTTGCGTTTCAGGGTCTGACTTGAAAGGCGTGCTTTTTTATTTGCCCACACAAATCTTGAAAACAAAAGGTCAAACTCTCTCAGGGTGGTTCTAGGTACCTTATATGGAATGGCTCTAAATAAGTATACTAATTTTGGTAAAATGTATGCCTTCAAAACGTTAATGCGACCCATCCATGAGGTCTCAAGCCTTGACCAATTATCAGAGAGCTTTCGCAGTTTTTTAAGTAACAGATTATAGTTTAGTGGAACTATATTCTTTACCTGAGATGGAATCTTTATTCCTAGATATTCTATTGAATCCAGATGTGTCACCCCTCCCCCAAAGAGCTGCAATATCTGTTGACACACTGGATAAAAGGACATCATTTGTGTCTTGTCAAGATTAACACTATCATTTGAGTATTTTCCATATATCTTTAAAGCATCCAAAAGAGCTGGTACCGAAGTTTGAGGGTGTGACAACGTCAGGAGGACGTCGTCTGCACAGAGGGTTATAAGACATTCCTCCGGGCTTATCCTTATCCCCTCCACTCTGTGTGAATTTCTTAAGTATTGGGCCAAAGGCTCTATCGTTAAAGAAGCGGGGCCAGAGGACAGCCCTGTCTGGTTCCATTACAAATATCTAAATATTCAGAAGCCGTGGCAGGAAAGGACCCGTTATCCTTGCTCGTGGATGTACATACAAGGTCATAGTAAAATCGTAAAATAGGCCGCGTATCCCAAACGCCCGGAGGTTTTCCGACAAAAATTGCCAGTCCCCTCTGTCAAAAGCCTTCTCTGCATCGAGAGCGACCATGACAGAGGGCAGTTTCTTTTGATGGATAGTATCGATTATGTCGAAAACCCTTCGGGCATTTTCTGTGCCTTCCCTTCCTGGCATGAAGCCTGCTTGGTCAGGTCCAATCAAGTCGTGGATGACTCCTCGTAATCTTGTTGCCAGAATCTTAGAATATATTTTAATATCCAGGTTGATCAATGATATGGGTCTGTAATTACCAACCACTTCGGGGTCCTTTCCTGGCTTCGGGATAGGTGTAATAGCTGCCTCCATCATTTCTATGGGAAATTCCGTTTTACCTGCTGCATTAACTAATCTGACCAGTAGGGGTGCAATCATGAGATTAAGTGTCTGATAGAACAGGGCAGAGAACCCGTCCGTGCCAGGGGCCTCCCCTTTTTCAAT
Source organism: Pelodytes ibericus (assembly GCA_036172795.1). NCBI lineage: Eukaryota > Metazoa > Chordata > Amphibia > Anura > Pelodytidae > Pelodytes > Pelodytes ibericus. Next base: position 163,234,724 of record CM069857.1, read on the forward strand.
TCTTTTAATGTTTTAGTTACTTCTATTAACGATATTGGATTATTAAGAAGATCTAATTTATCCTTAGTGATTTTAGGTAGATCAAGAGACCCCAAGGAATTAACTAGGTTCTCAGTGGACACCTCAGTCTGCGGAAGGTTATACAGAGATTCATAATATGACTTAAACGCAGCAGCGATTTGAGTTGGAGCTATGCGCGTTTCCCCCTCCCAGATTATTTTTTTGATTCTTGACCGTTGATTATGGGCTTTCAATTTTTTTGTTAGTACCTATTCTATTATTGCTATAATACCAATTGCTTTTCAAACGAATAAACACTAGGTCCGCCCTCTTACTCAATCCTCTCTTAATCTTTTCTTGAGTCTCTTGTATCTCCTTCGCATTTGCTATTGTAGGATCTGTTTTGTTCTTATTTCCAAGTATCGCTAACGTGGCATATAGTTCTGCCAAGTCTTTTGCGTTTTGTTTCTTCATCCACACACCCTGCTTAATTAAGTGGCCCCGGGTAACACATTTCAGGGTACACCAGAGATTACAGTCTGATGTCTCCCCATTATCATTAAGGTCAATAAAGGATCTGACTTGATCTATCAATTCTTGACCATTTTTTTGAGAGGCGATAAGTTGTTTGTTCAGTCTCCATCTATTCCGTGTCCTATATGCCGGGTTATCCTTGATTGTCATAAATACAGGCGCATGGTCTGACCACGTGATATCTCCAATACTTGAACTAGCACAGCTTCCAAGCATATGACCTTTTACCAAAAAAGAGTCTATTCTTGAGTAGGTGTTATGGGGCATTGAGAAGAACGAGTAATCTTGCTCTCCTGGATGTTGTGCCCTCCAGACATCATATAAGTTGTTTTGAAACAGAGAAGAGGAGAAGGTTTCAGCCCTAGCCCTCATACGTATCTCCTGTATACAAGGTTTTCTTGCTTTTCTATCTAGATCGATATTCGCTATTGCGTTCAGGTCACCACCAATGATCTGGAAGCCCCTGGAGACCCTGTCTATACTCTCAACTATAGTGTTCATAAATTTCAGGGTGCCATCCAATGGTGCATATAGATTAACCAATGTATACAGCACATCGTTAATCCTACAAACCAATATCAGCTTCTGTCCGTCAAGATCAGCTTCCTGGTAAATAAGTTCGAATTTCAGTCTAGCCGATTTTAATATTGCCACCCCTCCATTCTTTTTGTTCAATAATGAGGAAAAATATACATGAGGATATCTGGCATACTTCCAGATCTTGCCTCCAGTGGGTCTCCTGGACAAAAGCTATATCGATCTTCTCTTTCACTAACAAGTCATACAAGTAGGATCTCTTATGGGGAGAGTTTAACCCCTGCGAGTTAACCATCACAAGCTTAATAGACATCGAGATGATGAGCGCCCTCCATCCACCCGATCTTTAGCCCTCCACCCCACTCCGCCCGGCCAGGCCCCGTTTGGGATCTCCGTGTAGACACACATTCACACAAACATACACACTCCCCTCGTTTATCCACCGTCGACAGAGATATCCCCTCCATCAATTGTGGGTCAAAAAGCTCCCTATTACCACCAGGGAGCGAAAAGGGGATATACCACTTGGTCCGCGGGGAAGTACCCTATTTTAGTTCTCTTTAGTTCCTCAGCTATTACATTATCTATGTAGTAAGTTATGGGGATAGACAACCTTTGCATTCTGATATCGTACATCAGGTTGGGGGTGGGAGAGGAGAGAGAGAAGAGAAAAAAAAAGGGCAAGCAAAGGAGGGGGGGAGGGAGAAGGAGGAGAGAGAGCGGGGCCTCGCGAGCATCATACATAAGGCACAGGACTACAAAACTCAGGTGCCATCTACTCTAATACCAGTTATTTTCCAGCCCATTCCCCCTTATACAGTCACTTCCCCCTCTACAAGAGGTACAAAACGTATGTCCACAGTATAATACACAAAGTGCGCTAATTAGTGTGCTGAAGTAATAAAAAAATATATAAGACACCTTTTAGGTGAATGTAAAGTGGTCAGAGTGAAGTTAAAAAGGGGAGTTTAGCAGCACTCCCCCGGTAATATGCACTCACAGACTCCCAGAATATGAGGGGATGTAGATAAGTCTCCTATGTTCTGTACTCCTCCTCCTACCAAGACTCAGGCATAGAAGGGAAAATATCCACAGACAGGAGTTATTACAAAGTAAAAATACAATTTTAATAAAGAACAGTAGCTGCTTACATGAAGGATCTTTATGATGCTTGACTCAGTGGGAGCCTCACAGTCCTGCAAATCAAGAAGTCCTCGTAGTAGTAAAATCAATAAAATCCAGCAGTCTTTAGATGATAAAATGGGCTAGGTAAAAGAAAGCAGATCTGTCCAGGGCGCTACGCGTTTCACCCTCAATTGGGCTTCTACCAGACGTCTCTAGAAGCCCAATTGAGGGAGAAACGCGTAGCGCCCTGGACAGATCTGCTTTCTTTCATAGGAGACTTATCTACATGCCTGCATATTCTGGGAGTCTGTGAGTGCATATTACCGGTGGAGTGCTGCTAAACTCTCCTTTTTAACTTCACTCTGACCACTTTACATTCACCTAAAAGGTGTCTTATATATTTTATTTATTACTTCAGCACACCAATTAGCGCACTTTATGTATTGTTGTTTTAGCTGTTTATTCTCTGTGTGTTATTTAGGGACACACTGCGTTAAGTGCTGCTTGGTTTGACACTTAAGCGCTGATATCACTGATTTTTTCACAGTACAATACACAACTGCACATTTCTCATGAGAATTGATATTGCAAAAAATACTATGGCAAACATATAGGTCCATAAAGACCAAGTCCTATATACATATAATCACCAATGCAATAATACCTCTGACAAATACAAATACATATATGTTTCACTGAATAAAAGTGCACTTATATAGTGCTTCATTACCCTTACAATCATAATGCTCCCAAATTGAATCTTTCAGTGCCTACTTTTCTCATAGCAATTCATATTTCAAAGAATACAGAGGTAGACATATAAATCCATTAAGTCTAAATCTTATGTGCAGTCAGTCATTAATACAATAATACCTCTAATTATACAGAAAGAAAAAAAAAAAGAAACCCCACGATACGATAGCCCTTAACACCAATTAACAGCAAGAATTAACTTTTACCCCGTTCTTATTATGAGGAGACCGGACTTGTTGCTTGTGGTATATTTACAATGATTTTATATACACAGACTATAAATGTCCAGAACAGTCCTGGATAGACCTCTAAAACTGTACAAAAAATCTCCGAGGCAGTACTTAGCAAAAAAAAAAAAATGTAATCAGATCTTTATATAAGAAAAACGATTCTTGGTCCGGATATTTTTCAGGGGATTGGAGTACTCAGGATAATTATAGGTTCTGCTTATAAACCTTCGACACTGTCTAAATACACAGAGCGGTTATGGATGTATCAATCAAGCAGAAATCTTCATATTTCCAGCCTTTCCAAAGAGTGTTACACTCTAATTTGTGTTTTCACGGCTGGAGGGTCACGCCTATAGGAATCAGCAGCAATATTACTTTCTAGGGTTTTTGCAGAAACGGCACGAGGGGCCTACTCCTCTCAGCAGGTAAGCCCGTCTTTGCTTTTGGTGTCGTCCCCTTTCCAGGGGGGAGATGATCACTTCCTCCCAACAGTAGCAGGGCGACAATACGGCCTCATAGCTCAGCTGAGACTTCCGCAAGACTTCTTCTTGAGCCAGGAACGGACATGCAGAGGGAAAAGAATTGTGTCTAGGAGATTAGTGTTTCCTTGCTCTAGTCGGTCATTTCGGGTACATCCACCACGGAGCGGCACATCCCCCTCACGCAACGTGCACATGTGCTACGTCATTCCACGCCCCACCAGGCTCTCCTTTTTTAGTATATAGTTATCAGTACATTTTCTGTCTTTGTATTTTGTTTGTTTGTTGGTTCATGAACCTTTTTTATATTCATATTAATTGTTATTCTATGTATAAAATCTTTATAGTTTTTATACTTATCTAGTGTATTGAACTGCTTCTCAATAGTTATATACAGAATACACAATGGTTTCATTTTTCTGCTTTCTTCTATATTCGCCAGGGCCATTGAAATCTGACTAATCCTCAACAAAAAAAAAAAATATTTAAAGTATTTTCTTCACATTATTATTTTGTTTATTATTATTCCTTCGTGATTTCTTATTGTCAGAGTTCTGTTTATATTTCTCCTTTATACTATTTTTAGTTTTGATATAGTTTACTCACTATTTATTTAGCACTCCAGTTCACTTTTTTCTTTGCAATCCCACATTATTATTTACCCACACTAAAAGCATCTGAAACAAAGCCAAAAGACACCGAATTGAAGTGGTAGCTTCGGTCAGTCCATTTTGGGAGGACCTTTGCTATTACTAATACAGCCAAAGTCTTCCCATATAAGCAGGGCTGCTTTAAGACTCTACTGGGCCCTGGGGAAAGTTTTTAGCCGTGGGCCCCCCTCAAACCAAATTGTTCTAAAGTCACATTATAAAAAACTGTATGTAAATATAAACTTTTTAATATTATATGCAACTATTTTCATTTAACATTCAACTATTTGTATATGTAATAAAAATATTATTTTTTGCATTTCTTGTTTTTATTCCCTTTTTCTGTACCCACATTGCACCTAAAGGACTTAACAAAACACCATACAGCACCCACAGCACTTGCCATGCACCTATATTGCACCCACAGAAATTGGCTTGGCACAGTGTCAATTTGCCCAACAGAACATACCACAGTGTCATTTTGTCCCACAGAACTGCCCCTGCAGAACACGTCATATGTCACTTTCCCCCATAGTACATGTTATTTTGTTTTGGGCCCAAACTGGTTCCATTAAGGGCCTGATCATTCTATTTTATGTAGACCCTTTAGTTATTTTATAGATATTATTTTATTGTTTGTATACACTTGACTTGTGCTGCACCTTTGTTTTTCTTTATCTTTCTTTTTGTTCCATTATGTACATGTGAATAGTGGCAATTTGTGCCAATGTACAGCAAGAACAAATGTCTGGAGTTTTCACTCTGAACTTCCAGGTTGGTCTCTGAAAACCAACCCAATCTATGTATCAGACACTGAAAACTGCTTGATAAGTATTGGAGAACCTCCATCAAGAGCTGTGTAGCAGTGTTTTTATGAGTCGGGGTATAGAAAAAATAGTACACAACAAATGGTGACTGTGTCTTTTTTTCTTTTACTTTCCAACACTGGCAGTTTGTTCGAGATTGCATAATGTATTCATCATTTTTTTTTTTTTGCTTATTAGTTTTTGTAATCAATGTAAATTTTACCTTTTGCAGTTATTTTTTAGGAATGGATCCTCCTCCCACGGCCGGTGCAAGGATTTTTGTCACCCTAGGCAAAGATGGACTTTGCTGCTCCCTCCACATAGTGTTACCATTTCAGAGGTGGTATAGTGAGGTTCAGTCTTAGTTAGCAAGGCACATGTGTGATACAGTATAAATTCCATAAGTATGCAGTCAACAGTCGGTTGTACAGAACAGGTCTAATCAATGTATAGTTAGCCAGACAGATCATTATCCCTTAAGTGGTACAGTATAGCTCTCATTAGTTGATTGTTAGGCAGACATTGACAAGGTATAGCATAGCTCCCATCTGAATATATTTTGGCAGGTCCTGTCTGAATAAACTTTAAAAAATTAAATATGCCACATACCGGAGCCCATTAAATAGGCCAGATACAGGAGCCCACTAAACAGGCCACATCCAGGAGCCCACTAAATAGGCCACATACAGGATCCCACTAAATGGGCCACATACAGGAGCCCATTAAATAGGCCACATAAAGGAGCCCACTATATAGGCCACACAGAGGAGCCTGTTAAACATATACAACCAATTTGCCCCCCAGACTTTCCAATCTGCCCCCAAGACATGCAAATCTGCCACTCAGACATGCCAATCTGTGTCAAGACTTGCCATTATCAACCTTTCCCAATATCTCTACCATCACACTTTCCAATTTACATCTTGACAAACTGCCCACAGATACGCCAACCTGTCCCCAGACATGCCCTATGCCCGCAGATGTTTTAATTTGCCCCAAGGCATGCCACTTTACTCCCAATCATGCCCCTCTACCCCCGAACATGCCACTCTGCGCCAATACATGCCACTCTAACCCCCACCCCAGACTTGCCAACAGTACTTCAGTACTTATCCCCTCTATGTCAATTGCGTGCTACAAACGAAAACTTGAGGGCAGAGTCATGTGATTGCATCCTACAAATGACCCCCCCCCTTTGATGACTCTAGCGTGACAGCGCCAAAGATCTGAAGTCCTCCAGTCCAGGCGGCAGAAGGGGAAGCCCTCCTCCCTAATGCAGGGGGCGCTCTACCAGAGCACTGTGGGGTGCTCTGGTAGAGCCCATCCTGCATATCTGAGCCCTAGGCCGGTGCCTACCTTGCCTATAGGTAGCGCCGGACCTGCCTCCTCCATTGTTGCTGCTGAAATAAGCATACCATTCCAGGTAAATGCATGCATACTGGAAAACCTATTCATGTGGAGAGACATATTCACTGCATGAATTGCAGCATTGCCCCAGTGCATGCCCAAAAGCAAAAGTGCTGAGCACACACATTTCACCCATAGACCTATAGTGTGATTTTAAAAGCAAAAAATGTGATTTAAATGTGTCTATGGTGTCTCCTGTCTATGACATCCCCTTGGGGCATGGTATGCAAAATATACATAACTTTGAAAGTAGTTCATTTGCGGGAAGAATCAAAGACACATATAAAACACATTTTTCTCTTAATATATAAATTATCATGCCATTCGGCTAACACACTGAAGTCTGTTTACTAAGAGGTGACAAGTGGGTGAGATGTACAGTACATGTCCTCTCCCAGCCTTGACTATGCATTGTGAAGGGGCAAACCTCGACACACGCCAGGAGGAAGCCTAGAGATAGGCGAAACGCGTTGCGTGCACACTTTACAGACCTTTTTTAGCTGCTAGAAGCTTCAACCTGGACTTTTTAAGACTTTTTAATTTTTTTATTGTTTTTATGATGTTCCTGTTTTTTGCTGCTGCTTGATCCCTCCCAGAATTTCTGCCTGCACTTGGGATTCTGCTGTGCTGCTAATTAAATTAATTATAATTGTATTAAAATTCATACTTTGAAATATACTCACCTTGTATTCTCTCCTTCATATCATATCCTATGTAATACTGGACGAGGAGAAGGAGCTGAGAATTATACATTGCAATAGATGAGCCTGATACTACCTACAGTTTTGTGAGTGCAATAGCATACATTTTTTTGCACTTTATTTTACACCAAAACAGTGCTGTACTATGTTTTGTGTGCTTTTTTTTTTCATCTTACATATTTACACTGAGATCATCTAAATCATCTTCCATTGTGTTCAACTTTGACCATCTTTTAAGGCAAATTATTTAATTTCCTTCTACTGTCTGGTTGGTGGGGGTTATAGAGAGCACCTACCATTTTTTTGCTGTTTGCAATCCATTACAAATCTGGTGTGTTCATCCTGCAAGCAGAAAAAAGTTGGCCCTGGATAACGCATTTAAAAAGTGTGATTTTTATTTCAAAGCTGTAACTATGTATGATTTATGGCGAGCTGCATATCTCTAGTGGAATAGAGTCACCAAGTTTGGCTCTGTAGACGCCTAGCTAGAAATGCTTACTGAATTCTTTATGTTGTAAGTATAATTGACTTAAAATTATACAAATTGTGAAAAAATTAAACTGAATACAAATATTATTACCTTTGACAACATTAACAAAAGAAATTGCATTCAATTAATTTGCTCAGTTGACAAGCTTTAATAATGTTTTATATAAAGGTACAATTCATTCAGATAATAATTATTAATTGTTTTTACATACTTTAACAGTATGCCAAATTTTAATATAAATGGAGCTACAAGCTACTTAACTATTAGCTAGCATCTGGGTTTATGCCAGCTTACCATAAAAATTGAGAATGTATGAAACCATCAAAATTACTGTAAAGCGAATAACATTATTATGCATTTACTATGTCATTTCCTAGTTGAAACTGTCTACAGTAGGTATCCTCATTTTCTGAACTATTATTGCTACAAGCTATTTCGGATTCTTCTCACATCTATTTATTTTACATTTTGAAGGAGTTAAAAAAATATATAGCCATGTCTAAATTTAAAAACATGGAGTAATTGCACTTAAGGTCCACAGATTTGATGTAAGTGTAAGTGTTCTCTCCCCAAACACCATTTCACCACTGGAAGAGGTTCTGCAGGAGCTTAGAATTCGGCTGTATGAGCCAGCTTTCCACCATATCAATCCTTTAAATCCAGACGCCAGCAAGCCATGGCCGCTTATCCCCACAAACTGTATGCAAAAAAGCTCACGGCTCTCAAGCGAAAAAGGATGTTTTTCTTTCCAAAATATTTACTGATATACAAAAAATAAAGTGAAAATATATGGGGGGGGGGGGAACAGAAAAATAATTACGCAGCCAACCTTCCCCATTTCACGATATGGTAGCGCTTAGTCATTTGTCTAAATTTAGACTACAACTAAATTTTCTGTTTGCTAAACAAAAACAGGAAAATCAAATGTGAATAATAGTTATACAACTAGTAACTAGAGTTGAGCGGACACCTGGATGTTCGGGTTCGGCGGGTTCAGCCGAACTTCGGAAAAAAGTCCGGGTTCGGGGTCGAACTTGACCCCGAACTTGACCCCGAACCCGAACCCCATTGAAGTCAATGGGGACCCGAACTTTTGGCCACTAAAATGCCTCTAAAAAAGTCCTGGAAAGGGCTAGAGGGCTGCAAAATGAAGTAAAATGTGGGTGAGTGTCCCCATTCATACGAATAGGTCAATTGACCTATTCGTATGAATGGGGACTCTATTTCGGTTTATAGAATAGCAATAGCATTACATGTATTCCATAAACCGAAAGTCTATAAACCGAAAGACATTCGGTTTATAGACTTTCGGTTTATAGAATTCATGTAATGCTATTGCTATTCTATAAACCGAAAGTCTATAAACCAAATGTCGTTCGGTTTATAGACTTTCGGCTTATGGAATACATGTAATACTATTGGCTTTCTATAAACCGAAATAGAGTCCCCATTCATAAGAATTTCTTATGAATGGGGACTCTATTTCAGTTTATAGAAAGCCAATAGCATTACTTACAATGTAATCGCCAAACCCCGAACTCCAACACGGACATACAGTGGAATGCCCGTGTTCGGGTCCGGGGTCCAAAAATCGCAATGTTCCGTACGAACCCGAACAGTGCGGTTCGGGTTCGCTCAACACTACTAGTAACACATTTCTATATTTAATCTTTACATTTGTATGTTGGTGTGCTAAGCTTGTTGCAGGCTTAAATAATATACATGTGTAACCAGGCCTGCAAGTACAGTGTAATTCATTATACAGTGAATACAAAAAACAACAACAAAGGAATACTGCTATATTAGGCACTCTCAGATTGGAAATAGACAAGCAATACATATTTAAGAGAGTATTTGGCTTTAGGTAAGATGTGCTGATTTTGTTAGCAATAATAGTAGATAAGGAAGTAGCTACAAGATGCAATTTATATGTTAATTATGAGAAGGGAATTGCAAACAGAAGGCCAAACTAACCGAGTTGGAGATTTTTTACCATTCAGATAGACTTCAAACTCAAATCCCTGCAGTTCCCTAAACCTTTATTTATGGGAAGCACTTAAAACATAGACCTGCCAAGTTTTGGAGTGCTGGGGTTAATCTGTAGACAATATTCTCCTTGTGCTGTACCTGATACTGCAGTAGAGGAATTCTGTCGTTTTCCATCAACTGCATGTGGGGAGATAGAAAGTCTAGGATGGGAGGAGGGCAGACAAGCCCCTGTGGTCAGAATCAATAAATGTCGCTATCTATCTAATTAGTAGCCAGATGAGGCTGTCATTGACTCTGTTAATTGTACATTTGCTCAGTTCTGCTGGTAGGCTCACTGAAGATTCCCTGATGTGAGACACTCATAGCTACAATATTGCACACTGTAATACTCTCCTTAGAAAACCAACGCACAAACCTCTAATCCACTCCATAGATGACAATACTGCAGTTGTCTCCCCTGTTCAATACAAAACACACCACAAAAAACGATTGCTGGTCCAATATTTATTAAAAAAAAATAAAAGATGCGACTTCATGTACCGGTAACCACAAAACTGCTCAGTGTATCAGAATTTGATGTTGCACAGTCCACATAGAGCAAAGATATCTGTTTCTAGGGAACAGGTATCAAGCTGTCAAATACACTGTATAAGCCAAGTGTGAGTGAAAAGGCTGGAAGAGAATCTAGCGGCAGTAGTAGAGCAGTAGACCAGCTTGGTGAGACGTTACTTAGTGAGTGTTCTAGTTGGATGAGTTGTAAGTTTCTTTAAAGAGGTGAGTTTTGAGAGACTTTTTTGAAGAATGAGAGAAAGGAAAATAGCTATACGTGCTGTAGAAATGAGTCACAGATACCAGGGGTCAGTTCAGGTAAAGTCAATTTGGTTAGAGGAGAGCCTTAGACCATATGAGGAACATTGCAGTTGCACAGGGGAGTATCTGACAATAGAAGAGATGATGTACAGAGTGCTGAGAAGTGAAGGGCTTTGTAGGTTGGAGTTACTATTTTAAATTTGATCCTTGAGGGACTGAAAGCAAAAACAAGCTTAGTCGTTGTGAATCACTTAACTGTTTTAGTAAATGCATGAACTAGATATTAGATTCCATTTATTTGTGGCCCACAAAAAGAGCTTTGAAAAAAGCTTGGATTCCTAACATTGCTATGTGAGATACCCATATTTGCCTTGCTTTTAAAGCTCTTGGTCAATGCTCTGCTTGTAATCCTATAACATAGTAACGTCATGTTCATGATCATGTTTTAAAGAAGTTTGCTGTTCTGTCTGCCTGGTTAAAGGCTGCTCTTTCCTAGCTCTGTCTCTGATCTCTATCACGATCCCTGCGAGATCACACTCCTCTGACTCATTTTTGCATTGTCGAGGTCTGTCAAGCGAACAGAGACGTTAATCATACATAAGAGTTTCCCCCTTAGGAGTCTTCAGGACTTGTATTTGAGTTGGAGAGCTCCGGGCCTGTTTGCCTTTCGTCCGTAAAATGTTTCCACTCAATTTCATTGGTACTGATCTGAACATGGCAGGACATGCTGATGTTAACCCTTTAATACTCTGGTATAATTGTTCTGTGCTTCATCATGCAGTCTTGGCATATAAGAACACAAGTAGACCAAAATGATCATAATTATTTGAGGCTACCATCAAATAAACAAACTGCCATTTAATCGTTAATTTGATTGAACTGGTTATGCTTTTTTGTTACTTTTTTGTAACTAAGTACAGTAGGAAGTTGATAGCCCTCGTTTTGAAACCTGTAGCCTCAGGAACTTACTATATTTTTGTATTGTCTATACCAATCTCAAAATTAAATGACAAACATGCATCCAGGAATTTATTCATACACTCAGGACCAGACCAGATTTTCCTCAGAATATCCATATATGTGTCTGAAGAAATGGTGTTTCTGCAAGGCTTCCATTCCATCCAGCCTTGCAGAAACCCTGACTATTTTATAACATGTTGCTGGAAGATTATCGAGTTTGGTCCTAACTAGAGTTGAGCGAACACCTGGATGTTCAGGTTCGGCGGGTTCGGCCGAACTTCGGAAAAAAGTCTGGGTTCGGGCTCGAACTTGACCCTGAACTTGACCCCGAACTTGACCCCGAACCCCATTGAAGTCAATGGGGACACAAACACTAGTCTTAACTGCTGTGGGTCGAAATAAAGGGTCACTGAAGAAGTGTGCTGTCTTTGTATATATTTCAGTAAGACTGTCACATTACAGCATGTCACACTATCTTAAATGCATTCTATAAAGAAGTGAATACAAATATTGATCAGGGTTTTGCTGTGAGTGAAATTTTTCTTAAGTAATTAATAATAATTAAAGCAGGCAAGCTTGGGGAAACTTGTGTGAACCTGGATTGGAAATTTGCTTACAAACAGTGTTGTTATCAATGTAAAGCTCTAAAATTGCACAATAGTGGTTATTGGGGTACCTCAAGACTCTGTACTGGATCCAATTTTTTTTTAATCTGTTCAATAATGATTTTTTATTAGTTTTTTTTTTTTATCATGAAAAGTATCAAAAGGGACATACAACATTGAAAAAAAAAATTGTGTGAGGGGGTGACCCTCACACCACCATACTCTTCCAAATCACAAATGTTTAAGTGGGAAAGTATAAATATAAATACATTGTGTTAAGTAGTGATTTGGTGCCACAAAAATGAAGAGAAAGGAAAAAAGAAAGACAAATACAGACAAACAAACAGAGATGGTGCCAGATCTATGGTTCCTCACGGGTTACGATGTCTTGCTGCTTTAAGTCACTGTTAAGTAGTGAGCTTTAGATTTAATATTTCAACACTCAATTCTGTTTTTCCACAGGGACCAAGTTTTGTTAAATCTGTGCATTTGGTCGTCTTTTTTATAGTAACCTTCTTCCATTCTACAGATAAAGTGTACCTGGGATTGAACTTCTCCCCAATTTATTGACATTATAATTCTTATTAATAAGTTATTTTGGTGCGTGTTTTTCAGAGGGAGGTCCAAATGAAAGAGGAAGGTGTGGGGCGTCAAAATGATATCTTCTCCAAAAAAACTCTTTAATGGTTGCTACTAGCACGGTTTTTTGATTTCTTCACATCCCCACCACATGTGGTATAATGATCCCACCTCTTTTTCACATCTCCAACAGAGATTCGATTTACTTTTATCAAATTTCTGGATCTTTGTTGGGACCATATACCACCGGTGGAGGATCTTAAAATATAGTTCCTGTAAACTCATACAATGAAGAACCTTCCTTATTTGACGATATGCCCTCAGCCATTCCTCAGTGCTATACCCTTTCCCCATCTCATTTTCCCATAGTTTCATTTTTTTTCTCCATCTTCTCATCTTTACTTGCTTCTTATAGTTTCCTAGTGTTAGTAATTAATCCTTTTTCATATTTCTTTTCTAGGAATTCTTCCAGAGTAGAACACTTATCAGCCTGCAATGCAGACAGAAGATGTGCAATTCTAAGGTAAGTGAACCTCTCTACTTGATCTAGCCCGAGCCTGGTTTTTATTTGAGGGAATGGTAGTAGTTTATCATTTCTGCTAGTGGGTTATTTAATACCTCTTCCCATTTCTTCAGGTTTAGATCTACGAGATATGCTTTCAGGTTTCCTATTGGGGTTAAAGGGAGAATTTGATCCCTTATATTGAATTTCTTCTTAAGCTTATCTAGTGTTATAAGGATATTTTTTACTATCAGATTAGGTTGCTGTTGTTTTAATATATTTGGGATGTTTGTCCAAAACATGTAATAGGGATTGGGGGTTACACTAAATGGTTCCTCAATTCTAAACCAGTCAGGAGGGACGACTCCTATGTTGTTAAACAATAAGTAATGTGATATCATACATGCCTCGTGCAAATTATGTACATCCGGCATGGAGATTCCACCCTTATTTATATTCCTTGAGAGTGTACTTTGGGCTATTCTTGGTTTTTTGTTCTGCCATACGTATGCATTGAAGATCCCTTGGCATATGTTCAGAATATGATTTGGAACCCTTAGGGGAATTGCCCTCATTAAATAAGTGATTTTGGGGACTAAGTAGGAGTTGAGTATGTTAACTCGGCCCACCCATTTATTCTTTCAGTTTCGTAATTAATGATTCAAAGTTACTTTGGGATATATTTTCCAGATCGAAACTTAATTTAGTTCCCAAATATTCTATTACCTTTCCAATTTTAATCTAGTGTTAATATATTTCCTATCATTTATTGAGATATTTTTTGAGATGATCTTCGTTTTATGTAGATTTAATTTGTAGTTAGAGTATTTCCCATATTCTTGTATTATTTTTAATAGAGATGGAATGGATTGTGTAGGCCTTTCTAATGTTAAAAGGATGTCATCAGCAAAAAGCGTAATTTTGTAATCCTGTGTTTTTGTTTTGATTCTCCATATTTCCGGACACTGTCTCACCAACTATGCCAAGGGTTCCACCGACAACACATACAAAAGAGGTGGAAAATGGCAACCCTGGCGTGTGCCATTCTTCAAGTGAAACCATTTGGAATTTAACATTGGACCTTTTATTTTGGCTGTTGGATCTGAATACATAGCCATTGTGTTGTCTTTAAATTGGCCTGAGATGCCAAAGGTGTTTAGAGTCTCTTCCAAAAACATCCAATTTACCTGATCGAACGCCTTTTCGGCATCCAATGCTATGATTGATGATCCCCGATTATTTCCATTAATAGTGTTTAACAAATTAATTATTTTCCTCGTGTTGTCTGTGGTTTGTCTCCCATTCACGAAGCCAGCCTGGTCCATATGGATAATACCAGGTAAAAAAATGTTTTGTCTTTCTGCTAAGATTTTTGAGAAGATTTTCATATATAAGTTTATAAGTGAAATTGGTCTGTAATTTGTTATGCGGTATGGATCTTTGTCAGTGTTCGGGATTGGGAGAATTAACGCTTGGAGCATCTCTTTGGGGAATGGAGTTCCCTCTGTTATCTCTTTGAAGGCCCTCAACAAGATAGGAGAGACAATGTCCCGAAAGGTCTGGTAGAAGGCTGCAGAGAAGCCATCTGGGCCGGGTGCTTTTTTCCCCTTCAAGTTGTTAATATTATTTTTAATTTCTTCCAAGGTAATTGGAGTATTTAAGTCTTCCAAATTTTCTTTGCTAATCTTTGGGAGATTTATTTTCCCTAGGAACTTTTTAATCTCTTCTCTGGATGATTTTTGATTTTCTAGATTATACAAGGCTGCATAGTATTTTTTAAAGGCTTCTGCGATATCCAGAGGTGATACAAATGTTTGATTTCCATATACTATTTTTTTTATCATACTTTTTTTCCTGTTGTATTTTATTTTATTAGAGAGATATCTTCCTATTTTATTATTCCCTATGTACCGTTCTTGTCTTAGTTGGATTATATTGTTGTTTATTCTGTCCTGTTCCTTTTTTAGTAGTTCCTGCCTAATAATTGAGGATCTTGATGTTGTAGTTGGGCTAGGATTTCTTCTTTTTTTCCTTTCGTTCAATTCCAAAGCTATGTATAGGTCAGCCAAAGGTTTACCTTTCTGTTTTTTCATTCTCGGCCCCTGATCTTATAATATAACCTCTCATCACGCATTTGAAA
Source organism: Pelodytes ibericus (assembly GCA_036172795.1). Lineage (NCBI taxonomy): Eukaryota > Metazoa > Chordata > Amphibia > Anura > Pelodytidae > Pelodytes > Pelodytes ibericus. The sequence continues at coordinate 163,250,021 of CM069857.1, forward strand.
GAATTCCATAGTGTGAGTTTGGTACTGATCTTGTATCATTGGTTTCTTTGAAGAGGATAGCTTGTTCTGTTAGTTCCTCTAGAATGCTTTTATCCTTTAAGAGAGATTCGTTCAATCTCCAATTTGATTATTTGGGATAATTAGGGCTATTTTTGAATTCAAACGTAATTGGCGCATGGTCTGACCATGTAATAGGACCTATATCAGCTTTAGCAAATAGGTGTAACGATTGAGTTTCTGAAAGCAGAAAATCGATTCTTGAATAGGAAGAATGGGAATGGGAGAAGTGCGTGAAGTCCCTCTGTTGCTGGTGAATGGTTCTCCAGAAGTCGAACAGAGCATTCTCTCCAAGGAAAGTCTGCAATGCTGCAGCCATTCTCTTTACATGGGGGTCAATTTTGTTGATTTTGGTAAACTTTTATCTAATTTAACATCTTGAATACAGTTAAAATCTCCTCCTATAAATAAGTGTCCCTTCTTTATTAATTCTATTTTTTTATACAAGTTTTTTAAGAATCTAATCGGCATCTCGTTTGGTGTGTATAAATTGGCTAGGGTAAAAAGGTTGTCATTAATTTTGCATATCAAAATTATATAACGCCCATTGGGATCTCCCTCTTCATACACACACTCAAATTTTACCTTGTTTGAAATAATAATCACTACGCCCCTTTTTTCTTATTTCCTTTCATGTTTGCGGAGTGGATATTAGGGTATCTTGGATAGTTCCATAGTTTCACTGGAGATGTGACCCAATGGGACTCCTGAATAAATCCTATGTCTATGTCTTCCTTAAGCATGAGTTCATAAAGATGTGATCTTTTTTGAGGGGAGTTTAATCCTTGAGTGTTGATTGTTAAGAATTTAAGACATGACGATTCCTTCCTGTACAACTACTTCCTTAAGACCCGTAGACTGACGATAGATCTGGCACCAACACATAAAACAATGACATGTATTTACAATAACAATATACTTAACATCACATATTACTTATTTCATCCTGATCAATATTTCTTGCTGATCTAATCTGCAGCCGTCACAGATTACCCCCCAAAAGCGTGAGTGAATTCGCTGTGAGTGGACGTAAACCCGGGCAGTAATTACAATCATTATAAAATGCTAAGCTTCCATTTTCTCTCCTTCCCCTCTCTCACCCTCTTTTCCTTCCTCTGATCCCCTTCCTACTTCCTATTCCCCTTCCCCATTTCCCCCTTCCCTTCCTTACTTCCCTTTCCTTTCTGCTTTAATAGTTAACGTGGGATGACTAACTCCAAAGGTTGTCCTACTGCACTTAGTATGATATTGATTAGTAGTTAGTTGATTATAGTTTTTGAGTGGGCGTGCATACTTAATTATTTATTATGTTTTTGTATTATCTGTTCTTTTCTTTTCCCCGCTCTCCCTATCTACTTTCAATTCACATTTCCTTCTTGTCCTTCCCTTCCTTCTTCGCCTTCAATGTTATCCTCTCATTTCCCTTCCTCTCCCCTTCTCCTACCCCCTTCCTCCCCCTGATCACTCATCCCCCCTATTCTGATTTTCATTCCGATTTAATAATTGTGCTTCTAATCTAATCTTTTTGTGGATTTACATTATATATAGCTTACTTCTACTCTTGTGCGTGCTTATATATTCCTTTCCTATAACTGTGCGTAATTTAAATTCAGTACCAAATCAGATTCACAATTCTCTCTCCCCCTCCCTCCCTCCCTAGCTCGCCGCCCCCTCTAATTTCTCCCTCCTCTCCCCATGCCCTCCCTTTCCCTCCTCCCTCCCACCCCTCCCCCTCTTCCCTCCCATTCCCCTCTCCCTATCCTTTCCTCTTCCATTTATGTTGATTTTACTACATTCAATTTATCAAGTCAGCATTTCTTTCCCCCCTTTCATTCAAAACTTAAATGTTATTGTCATTTTGGGAGAATACCCAATGCTTTCAGGTTTTCTAAAGCAAGGTCTGGATACTTTAAGTTCTTCCTTCGTGAGAAATGATCAAAGAGGTGGGGAAGCCCCAACGATAGCGGATATTTGCTTCTCTGAGAATCGTTGTAGTCGTACTATATTTTTTCCTGCTAAGTCTAGTTGCCACAGAAATTTAAGGGAACATTTTTAAATCTTTAAGTTTCTAATTTTTTCCTTTTTGTTTTCTGAACTCTTTTGTCTTTGATCTTTAAGATAGAAACTTGCAAAGCGTATGATGGTATCTCTTGGAAGATCTCCATTAATTCCCTTTGGTTTCCTCAGTCTATGGAACCTTTCCATGAGGTATGCTCCAGATGGTTGATTCGGCACCAATGTTTTAAAGAGCTCCTGAAGGTATTCCTCCAGATTTTCCTGCGCTATGCTTTCGGGAATTCCCCGTATTTCGCATATTTTTTCTTCGTGATCTATCTTCTAAATCCGTAAGCTTTTCCTCTAGTGCTGTTATTTTTGTTCAGAGGTGCTGGTTTTCCTCTTGGACCGTTTTCAGTTCTTCCTGGATATTGACCAGAATATTACTTTGGAGAGTCAAATTGCTAGCCATTGCTGTTAATTCTAATTTTAAACTTTTTTCGTTGGTTTCTAAGTCTTTTTTTATTTTAGTATATAGCTCATCCATCATTACTGCTATTGATTCTTGAGAGCAGATTTGTGTCTCCTCTTGTGTCTCATTTAGGCTCATTATTTGTGCAGATTCTTTCGGGTTTCCAGACAGTGATCTCCTTGACCGTGGCCCTGTATTTTCTTGTGACCTAGGAGAATAGTAGGTGCTAATTGATTTGTTTTTTTCCGAACTAGGGATCTTTTCTTTGTATTTCTCTTTGCCATCTCTGTATTCTTTCTTTGGGCCCATTGTTGTTACTTTTACTAGTACAGGAGAGATGGACCTTTCCTTTATCAGTTGAACGACCCCTGGAGACTTAGTGAATGAAGTGAATGAAGTTTTCCCAAATAGCGGTAGTGACAGTTAATGAATTCCTCGGTTGTGGTATTTCTCGTTGTTTCCCCCCTTCCTATTCCTTGTTTACTTCCCTCTTCCTCTCCTAATCTCCTCTCTATCTCCCTCCTCTCCTTTAAGTTCAGCTGAGGGGGTTATTGGGGGCTAATAGTTTGTCCAACTTTCTTCTGTGTATGTATGATTAGCAGAAATTAGCCCAAAAATTGGTGATTCCCGTGTACCTCACTTGGTGCCTCTGCACACGATTTCAATGGGGTACTCTACAATGTTCGTCCTGTTGAGGATAATGTGAGCAGTAGATTCACACTTTGCCGAGGAGAAAGGTTGAATTCAGGAGTCAGCTTAGGTACTGATTTGATTATTTCCATCCAACTCAGTCTTCACCAAAAGCACAAAATTCCTCCGGAGGCGAGGGTCAAATTAAAGTTCTCTTTTAGCACGTTAGTAGTCTTTATATTTTTTTAAGTACTTTATGTTTTTATAGCACTATTTCCATCCAACTCAGGTTTCACCAAAAGCACAAAATTCCACCGGAGAAGAGGAGCAAGTTAACAGATATAGACTTTATCTTCTTATAGCAATCCCCCGTGACTTACAGCCTTAATTGTTCTCCGAGCTTCTTACTGGGCTTTGTGTACTTCACGTGTTATCCACTATTTTTCATTAACACTTAACTTCCCTTTCCTCCCTACTGTTCCCCTTTGCCACTTACTTGGTGTTAGTAAATGTATTTAGATATCCCGTTTTCTCATTTACTATTAGTGATACATCCCTTTTTATATTTTTGCATCGGGAGGGTACAGTGAGCCAAGGGAATAAAGTGAGTTATAATAACTAAGTTTTTTTTATTATAGAAATTGTAGCAATTTATAGCCCACCTAGGCTTACTCACAGTTTGTTTTTAAGTAGCAGATGAGCTTTCACCTGTGTCTTGTCATACCTCCTGGGTTAGGAATGGTTTCAGTTTCCCTTTCAGCTCTGGGATCGGATGAACCACGGGGCTGCTTAAGAGTTCAAAACTTCATGCAATTATCCCGTTGGGGAGCGGAGAGGTGATCCGTTCTTGGTGGTTTTGCAGAGAAAGAGTTTTTCAGGTTGTTGGCTCCTTTGATCGTACTCCGTGTTCAGCGCTCAGCTAGTCCCGGGCGCCATCAGCAAACTCCACTCACTCAGCTTGTACGGGGGGCGTGGCATACGTCACCTCACGTCATGACGAACTGGACCGCGTCCTGACTGGCAAGAATTTTTTATTAGGTTTTGGAAGCCACATGCCTGCATTCCTCGATAATTTGAAATTATAGAACATGTGGATTGTTTCGCTTTTCTGCAGGGTGATTTGAACTAATAGGTGATACTGATTAGTGGCAGATATAATTCAATTGTGAAAGTTTGCATTTTGGAAACAAAATGCTTGCAATGAGTTAATTTGAGATTTTAATAATCATTTTGGATAAAAAATTTAGCCTAGTATGATTTTAACATGCACCAGGATGGTAAGGTATGATCTCCAGCTTACTTATCCACCAGTCTAGTCATAAATGTTTCTTCACAAATCCCAATGTTTTAACATTCCATCTGTTAACATTTGGATTAAGTTCATCTGGTCCAATGTTAAGGGAATATAATTCCTCAGTTTTCTGAAACATGGCTTAAAGGAACAGTCTACTCCCCAAACTCACTTTGGTGCATGTTGAAGATTACTGCTTTTATAGTGCACAGCAGGGGCGTTGCTAGGTCTTCAGATGAGCTCGGTCACACACACGCCATCTCTCTCTGTCTCTCTTTCTCACACACGCCATCTCTCTCACATACGTCATCTCTCTCTGTCTCTCTTTCTCACACGCCATCTCTCTCTCTCTTTCTCACATACCGCCTCTCTCTCTCTTTCTCACACATACCGTCTCTCTCTCTCTTTCTCACACATTCCGTCTCTCTTTCTCACACATACCGTCATTCTCTCTTTCTCACACATACCGTCTCTCTCTCTTTTTCACACATACCGTCTCTCTCTCTTTCTCACACACACCGTCTCTCTCTCTCTTTCTCACACACACCGTCTCTCTCTTTCTCACACACACCGTCTCTCTCTTTCTCACACACACCATTTCTCTCTTTCTCACGCACACCGTCTCGCTCTCACACACTCACACTGTCTCTCTCTCACACACAACGTCTCTCTCTTTCTCACACACAGACACCCTGAGACACACTCACACACATACACTTACGCAAACACCCTTACACACACACTTACGCAAACACCATTACACACACACATACACTTAAGCAAACACCCTTACACACACACACATATGTAAACACCCTGACACACACACACATTGAGACACACATTCACACACATTGAGACACACACACTTTCACACATTGAGACACCCAGACACACAGAGACACCCAGACACACGGAGACACCCAGACACACACTTACACACATTGAGACACCCAGAGACACACTTACACACATTGAGACACCCAGACACACACTTACACACATTGAGACACATAGGCACACACTGAGACACCTAGACACACACTTACACACATTGAGACACCCACACACTTACACACACTGAGACACCCTGACACACACACCAAGACACCCACACACAGTCACACATTTCTTCTATTTTTTTTATTTTTTACTTACCTTACAGTTGGTCTGTTATCCAGGATCTTCTGCCGGATGTCACCTGACATCCGGCGAGCAGCTTTCACAGCACGACGGGGGCGGAGCTTGCACCCGTCGGGCTGTGCTCAGTATGGCCAGTAGGTGCGGTCACCACAGGCACTTGCCTGTGGGCCACACCTTGAGGAGGAGAGGCTAGGGAGAGAGCTCCCTATAGCAGCCTCTCCTCCTGATCGGCCCTCACCCCTGCGTGAGGTTAATCGACCGATTCTGGGACCATGTCCCAGACGGAGGAAAGCTCACCGGGGGATTTTTTTTTATTTTTTTTTTCAACAATTATAGCCCTGGAGTCTTGGGGCTAAAGTATACTTTAGTCCCAGAGTCACCATTCGGGGCTATGAAGGGGGGACTCGGGGCTATAGCACCAGTAGCTCACCCCTAGCGACGCCTCTGGTGCTCAGGCTTTTTTCCATATGTGCATAAATCTCTTTTTATTATTTGACTCATTCACATTATGTGTAACCTAAGTGACCTTGCTCTCTTAACAGTGCAACACATTGTCTGATGACATCACTAGAGAGACAGGAAATCCCATTCATTTGAATGAAATTATTCTCATTGGATCCTGCAGCAAAAAAAAATAATTACTTTTACTCTGCTATTGTGGGCAGTCCTGGTGTCTTGCTTTAATTTCAAGAATTCATCTAGCTTTGAGTATTTTATATTTCAGTCAGTACAAATGTAAACGTACTTTTAAAGCACATTAATATGCATTAACATTTGGAAGATACATTTTGGTCACCAGACAGTCCCTTTAAGTACAACTCATATTATCAGATCTTTTAAACATAATGTTTTGGAAATGTCATTAGCATTTCCCCTTTAGTCAATCAAAGTTGTGTCAGCAACATAATGTTCAGTGCACGTGCTCAGGATACGACAATCTTACAGTAATCTGGTTGTTTTCTATCCAGTGTTGTACCTCCTCACGCTGGGTTATAAGGAACCTTTTAGTACGTTAAACCGCCAAGTACATGAATCCCCATGGCAGGTCTGACAGTGCGAGCTATACAGCAATTTAAATAACATTTATCTTTGTGACTCTTGCTGGTTGCAGATGCTGTGTGATTCTGTACTGCCTCGTGCTGAGAACAAGCACCTGAAACACCTAGTAATCTATTCATTTCACGCTTGATTAGCCCTCACTGAATACACTTTCATTCTACTGAGATGTGAGAGGATGAAACCGCTGCAATTCCAGCTCTGGGCAGATCAGGGGAAATAGAGAGCGAGCAAGGAAGATGGACCAAAATCTCCAAACTCTATAAAAAATGAATGCTTCAGATGACACCTTCCAGTGTTCATAAACTGTGTCTACAGGGACAGTAAGCATCTTCTGAAATATTGCTTAGTGTGCAGATTCCTTGAGATGTGAGATGGTAGAATCCTTATAAGATAAGAGAGAGGCATGAGTAAAAAGATAACTTTGCATAGTAGCAAATTAGATCTGTGCAAAGAAATGCCTTGTTATATTAAGTTATAGTAAGACAAGTTCTTTTGGACACAGAATGTGTGTTTCTTGTCTCAGCTAGACGTTTGCTCTTGTGATATGAATACCCTAGAATATTTCATTTTACTAAACATAACTAAACATGAAATGGCAAATGAACTGCAAAAAACAGTCATTAATAGCTGAGCTCTAATGATAGGTAAGTTGGAGATTTTTTATATTAATCCCAGATCTTTGCACTTTACGTGTCAGATTATTTTTTGTGAGTGTCCCCCATACCGTATAACAGATATACTTGGACATTTTAAAAATAGCAACATTATCCTTTTAAATCAGGGCTTTCAAGGATCACAGAACGTATCCAGAATCAGCCTAAAACTCAGTTATCTTGACTAACATTCTCTTCCCATCCTCTGTTCTCTTCTCTCCCTCTCCTCCTCTGTTCTCTTCACTCCCCCTCCTCCTCTGTTCTCTTCTCTTCTTCTCTCCCCTCATCCTCTGTTCTCTTTTCTCCCCCTTGTCTTATTTTCTCTTCTCTCCTCTCCTCCTCTGTTCTCTTCTCTCCCCCCTCCTCTGTTCTCTTCTCTCACCCTCCTCAGTCCTCTCCTGTCCTTCTGTTCTCTACCCCCTCCTCTGTTTTCTCTGCCACCTCTGTTTTCTTCACTCCCCCTCCTCCTCTGTTCTCTCCTCCCCCTCTGTTCTCTACCCCCTCCTCTGTTCTCTCCTCCCCCTCTGTTTTCTTCTTTCCACCCCCTCCTCTGTTCTCCCTCTCCCTCCAACTTACGGGGAGGGGGTGGATGTCCGCGTCTGCTTCACTGGGAGCCGCAGGCAGCATACTTATTTGCCCCCTCCAGAATTCTCCAGTGCTTCTTTTTTTTTTTTTAAGTGGCTGTGGTTGCACACCCCTAAGGCTGGCCCTGATAGAAACCATCATGCCACTTTGAAAATATTGCCATATGATCTACTGATCGCATAGCACATCACCACATGAGACCACCAGTGCAATGAACCTCCACTGTCCACATACTAGTTTTGTCCACACATCTTAAGTATCTGTCTTATATTTTCAGATTACTATATAAGATTTAAGAAGACTGTTGTCAAAACAGTCCACGGAATCTATCGACTCCAAAAAAATAAGTTCCACATGCATTTAACATGTGTTAAAATATATGAAATATATTGTAAATCTTTTTTGCTTACATTGTAACATTTTCGTTTTTCTGAGAGCATTTGTCATGTAGACAGCTGTTGCCCAATTCACTTCAAGTTTAACTAATCCCTGTTGCTTCTGTTGAGCCAACATGTTGAGCCAAGCTCTTTGTGATTTCCACCTTGCTGCTTACCCTCTTGTTCCCACTGCTGCATCTGCCGGGATCTCTAACATTTGCTCCTACAGGGCCACAGCACCATTTTCTTGGGGCCAGTTTGCTCTGTTGGTCTCTAACTTGGCATAGCACTCAGTTTAGGAAAATCTCTTTGTTTCCTTTCCATCCCCCTCCTGAGGACAGGTCTACACTTTGAAGGGCTGTTTAAACTTGCTCATTCCCATTGAGCATTGCCTGTGATAGATCCTTGTATCCTGAGCTCTTCTACTGGCTTCCCATTTTCAATTGTTATGGTATATAACTCTATATTTCTCCTGTGTATGACCTTTGGCTTTATCCTGACTGCATATTTATCCTGCTGTTTCTTTGTATGACCCATGGCTTGTTCCTATCTCTGCATATTGTTCTGCTTTATTATCATGCCTGCCCATTTCTATGTAGCAGATTGTCTCTCCCATTATCCACTTTTGCCTATGTTGTTACTTTAATGGTGTCCTGTGGTTAGTAGAGGTGTGGCAAACCTTTTCTTTGTGCCTTCAGCTCAATCAAGGGCATCTCTGATTTGGATAGATAACCTCTGTTTTCATATTTTTCCTACGGGCCTTGCTACGGTTTTACCTGGGTGTTTCAGCTATGGTCCTACATTGTTGATCCTTCCCTGAATGTTATACATTTGAGGTATTTTATTGCAGAATTTGACCACCAGGTAGCATGCAGCCACTTTAGTTAATTTAGCAACTACTTAGTTTACCCACAAGTGGAATGTAGCATTCTTTCTCAGCACAGGAAACGGATAGTGGATCACAGCACATTTGGAGACATTTTTAGCTCTAGTATGGTTCGCTCAGCATCACAGGTGTTCCTAGGCAAAGTGATTGCAAGCATCTCCATGCCCTTAATACATTTTAAAATAAACTACAATGAACCAATGAAAAGTCATAATTTAGGTAAACATGCATAGAATTTCTCAGTATGGACACTCTGCACGTTTGTTTCTTGTGGCACCCCTATAAAAGTGATACAAGCCATCACATAAATGTCATGATAAATCTACCTTTGAGCTCTTGTCTTCCATACTTGAAGGTAAGAACATTGTAAGTTTTGTATAAAGCTAACATAATAATTTGTTGCACCATGATCTCACCTACAACTTTTAGTGAATTGCCCCAACATCATTCATTTCTCATCCAATTTATCCTTCTCATCATATGTTTAGTCATTACTTTTTTCAATCTCTTCAATATTTCCTGGCCCCAAGTGTTTTTTTTTTTTTTTAACAGTGAAACAGTAGCACTGGAGAAAACTAATGAATGCACCAATGTTAAAGATGATCAGGAGTCGTTTATTAAAGAAGGTAGCCTACTGAATTAGTCTACAAAACGCTTTGCATACTATCCTCCCTTTCCCCACATACATATAAAGCTAGGTGGAGTAGAGAAAGTGATGTATCCTATAGACATACATATCTGTGACATGGAAATTATACAACATTTTGTTATGCATAGCATTGTGAGGACAAGTAACTTTTATCATTTTGATTACTAACATTTTCCTCTCCCTGGGGATTTTGTGGCTCTGTATTTCTAGGCCTGTTTATAGACTAAAGATAGATTATAATTGCAATGTACAGTTAATCACCTAAATACAGCTGCTTATATTATATACAGGTTCAGATGAATGTCTCTCGTCAAGATGGACTTCCACTTTCTATCCCTCGCTGCTGTTTATCAAGAGCTTATCAAGATCCAAGAGATGGGATACTACAGCACTGTATCTTAAAGCCTTAAAGAAACAACTCTCAGGAACTTACATCACAGTCACTGACTCCAATAATACTCTGTCAGGAAGCAATGTCTTTATAGCATGATAGATGGAAGGGAAGTCTCAGAATGTGCAGATTTATACCATATTAAAAGATATCTAATAGTTCCAGTCAATTGGACTGTGGAGAGTGGACTGATCTGTGTAACCTATTGGGTAGAGGTTATATTGAGGTTATAATGAGAAACAGTTACAGGTGGCAGATATATGGAGAAATAATAGGAGTATCAGCAGAATAGAGGAGTTAAATGGGAATTACAATGGGGGAAACTAAACGAGTTTCAAGGTGTTAATATAAGGAGAAATGATATTATAATCAAAAACTACATGGACTTTTCATCTGTTCCCCTCTCATAAACCATATTAATTTTAAAATAGATTAAGGGAATGGGGATGCTAGTAGTGGGAGCTGTTATTGGTTGGATTATGTGGAAAAATAAAATGCATTATAGGACTAGGCTATATGGGACATTAGTACATAGCATTATGTATAGGATTCTGTGGAAAAATAAAAGGGCTTATAGGAATAGGTTATATGAAACATTACAATATAAGATAAATTGAATAATTATATTGATAGGTAGTATGGAAACATGTATATTGTTTAATGGGAACACTGAATAAAGTAAACATAGACACATCTTGACGAACGAAAGGAAGCAATGGTACAGATAGAAAAGGGTTCCAGAAAACTAGTATTTTTATATATAGCTCTGCTTTACATTAGCTGTATTAAGGAACCATGATAACCATGTGTATCTTTTCACACAGATTGTGTACCTTACACTGCGTTAGTAGTATGCTTTTAAATGAAGCTTAAAATCAGACAGCTAAAATCTTTATGACTAAAAAATAAGTCACACACTTTGTGTAGCTGCTGTGAGTGTGAGAGTAATTTCCACCCTTCATGACACTCTGTAGAACTCCTGACAGATTGGCAGACGGCAGGGAGAATTCATTTGGGTTCTATTTAACGGGAATGAGCAAGCAGATGTTTGTGTTGACATAACTATTTATTTTTCAGGTTGTGGCAGCAACATGGAAGCTATGCCACTCTTCTGTGAATCCTGCACACATAACCACTGTTCTTAACCACTTGGTAAACATCATAGTAATTTCATTAAAGGGACTGTCTAGTGCCCACAATGCTTCTTCCAAATGTTAATACATATTAACGTGCTTTCAAAGTACTTTAAAATGCATGTTTTACATTTTTCATTGCTAAAAATAGAAAATACTAGCTAGATGAAATTGTGAAATTACAGCAGTTTGGAAGAAACCCGGACTACCCATACCAGCAGTAAATGTACATTTCCTTTTTTTTTTTTTTGCTGTAGTAATCAATAAGAATAATTTAATTCAAGTGAATGAAGTTTCCTGTCTCTCTAGTGACATCATTGGGCAATTTGTTGCCCTTTTAAGAGATTCTACTGTGTACAAGAACAAGTGTATTATAGTCCACACAATGTATTCTATTCCAGCAGCACAGGAAGTGACTAAATGAAACAAAATGTTATCTGTTCAGTCTATATAATCAGTGCTGTAAACATGCAGAGTAATTACTGGGGGAGGGCTTGATTCAATATTAAAACTGTGATTTATGCAGAATGCCTGCATCAAATCACAATGGAAATAAAGCCTGTGCATTAATCTTGGTCTTGCACCAAAGTGGGTTTGGGGGACTAGACTGTCCCTTTAAGTTACACTTTAAATAAATGTACAAACATAGATTATACTCATCCCAGACATTTTTATATTAGTTTACAGTCAGCCTTTACATCTTCCGCTGGACAGTTCTTCCAGGTACCTCTTACTTTTTAATATTTTAAACATTGCCCCTTAGGCTTTCAAACTCAACTTAAATTGACACTAAACTTATTATTTTACTTGGGCTTGTCATTTGAGAGCACAAGTAAAACATGAATGTCCTTTAGTGGAGGATAAACATCTACTTTTGGTAATACAAGCCAGTTTATCCTCTGTCCAATAGCTGCAATGCTTCCCTAAGAAGCAGGCAGCCCAGTTTGGTTGGCGACTGTCTCTTTCTGCTATTACACTCTGAAAATGAGTGTGTCTCTCTGCACCAGAGCGTAAACTCAGATGTTTCTGTAAATATAATACATTTTAATACATTTACTAAAGATAACGGAATGTAAAAAAATCCTTTGAGAGAGCAAGGGTTAAAAAAATATTACTTGTCTTTTAATGGGAGAGCATAGGCACTGGATGTCTCATACTTGTACAATGTACATATCTTATCTCCTTAAAAATAAATTAAGGGGTTCTTTAAGAATCCTCTTTAAACTTTGATGCTCAAGTGCTGCTCCTAGTAGTCTCTACATGCAAAATGACCCATGCAGCTAATCAGGTGCTGTTGCAAGTGCACCGCCCACCTCATGTCTGTGGGTTCTTTTCTTCAGCTTGCATCTAATAGGCCTGTGAATCAAGTAAGTAGTTTCACACACATGCATCAAATCCCAAATGGAAATCAGATTTCTCCTTGGATCAACAAACACTAAGAACATATGAATGGCTGAACTAACATGCATAGCCCTCTATGCTCTAGCTCATTAAAAAAGTATCCAGGCTGCTTTTAAAGACATCTAAGGTACTTGCTAGAACCATGATTTCAGGCAGTGAATTACATATCTTAATTGTCCTTACTGTAAAAAATCCCTTCAGATGTCGTAGACTAAATCTCCTTTCTTAGTGATCTCTTGTCCTTTGTACTGTTCTGTTAATGAACAGATCTTTAGAAAGCGCTTTGTATTGTGCCCTGTACATATTTATATAACATTATCATATGCCCTCCAAGCCGCCATTTCTCTAGTGTGTATAGATTTAACTTTTACAGCCTTTCTCCATAACTAAAACTTTCCATTTCCCGTATTAATTTTGTAGCCCTCCTCTGCACTTCCTCTAGTTCCATATTCCATATAGCACATTAGTGTATTTTCCGACTTGATTATATGACACAAACAATATGACACATTACTTTTAGGGAATTGTTTAGTTTAGTCAATGTGATGCTGCTTTCAAGAAATGTTGACTCTCCATAATTATTTGTGAGTGGCTATTCTGTGTTTAAGCCAAAAAACGAAGGTAGTGAATCAGCAGAGTTGAGTCAAGAGGTGATGTAGTTGCCAATTTGTGCAGGTAAAATGGTCTTCTGCGTTCCACTAGTCAAAGAGATATCAATGCATATGTATAGCAGCATTATGATGATGCGAGTCTTGCACGATCCTTAGATGGGTACCTTACTTCCTGAAAGGACTCATTTGCTTCCAACCATTTTCTCCTGCCGTATACCCTGCTCTCAGTGGAGATAAGCAAAGAGACAGAAGGTGAGACTTGTTTAAACAATAAAATACCATCGTTTCAGTGCACAGCCTGTCTGTGCCTTTGTGAATTAAGCAAATTCTGCAGGCTCCCTGTAGGTTCTCTGACAGAAGAGGAGAATCTCATTGAGAAGGAAAAGAATGTGCCCTAGGCTAGCAGCCTTTGAAATATGTAAAAAGGATATAATAAAAACTAAAGGAAGCAACGAATTAAAGTGCAAGGGTCCAGGGTAGGGAATACGTTCCTACAGAGAGAGTTAGAATTAGCATAGCACTAGGATGGAGATGGGTAGGCAGGGAGCTTATTACTGCAGTTTTATTTTAGAAAGGGTTACGAGTCTCCTAAAGGGGATGAACTTAGAGTAAAAAGGAATTTATTAGATGAGATCCTTCATGCTGGGTGAATCACTCTTGCTGTCCGGACACATTATGCAAACACAGTCTTGTATGCAAAAGCACACAGAGTTAACCCTGGCTGATTTTATCCTCACCTGTGTCTTCAATTCAAAGGTTTAGCACCAATTTATTTTCTAAGGAGCAATAACATGTAGGCACAAGTTACATTTTTCCAGATTGTGTTGTATCCGAACTGCCAGATTTGGGCATGTGATATCCCTCGCAATACTTTGGCAGAGACTTACAGGGTCAGTAAATACCCTTATCAGGTCTCTGCCTGTGTGTACCTGGCTACTGATCACATGATCTTCGGGGCAAGGTACACAAAGTCACCACTTTGGGTTTGAAGGGGATAAACTGTGTATGTCTAAAAGAGAAACAGTTTAACTCCTTGATGACACAGGACATAACTGTACATCCTGTTTGTTTAAGATCACTGGAGCATTAAAAAAACTCCACTGGTGATCAGATGGTTTTGCCATAATATCTCCATGAGGAGGCAAAAAAATCCCTCCAGCACACATTTGATAGCTCCTAGGGGCGAATGTATGCAACGTACCAGAAGAGTAGTACCATACCAGAAATGGTGCTCTCCAGTTGTGGGCAAGTGATGTCGCTCTGTTGTAGTTGCGAGACTGCCCCTAGCAGCAGTATGCAATATTATAACAACAATAAAAAACAATAGTTAGGGTTCAAATCTAGGGTTAGGGTTAACAGAAGAGATTGTGTTTGAGTTAAATAAGGGTGAGAGTTAGGATTAGATTTAGGGTTAAGCTGATCACCAGAATTGGGGGTCAAAGGATCAGTGTAGTGAATAATTGAAATTTTTAAACACAGGAAAAATATTAGAAACTATTTAGACAGAGACTTTATTACCATTCGTAACTGGGCAAAATATTTTTCAAGTCAGCATTAGAAAAAGTATTTTTTTAATTTTTTTTATCATATGTTATGATTTGTTTGTAGTAAATTATAAGATATGATGAAACAAAATATGATACTGAACACCTGAAATAACATGGATTTCAAGATCAGAGACAACATGGGTTTACTTCAGGGAGATCATGCCAAACTATTTTATTGATTTTTTCAATTGGGTAAAAAGGAATAGATCAGGGTGGTGTAGTAGACATTGCTTACCTAGATTTCAGTAGGGTTTTTGACATCGCACATAGAAGGCTTATCAATAAACTGCAGTCTTTGAGCTTAGATTCTAATATTGTTGAATGAATTTAAAAAAAAATACAGCTAAACACAAAAACCACAGAAATGTAAAGCCAGCCTCTGTCACGAACGGTTAAACAAAGAAGAATTGAGGAATCCTTACTTTTTAGTCCTGGAAGGTAACTTGTTAAGTTGGCAATTAGTGGTGGTACCATATTACATAATGTTCCAGTCTTATGACAAAGTGTAGACATTTTCTAATGTTTATCTGTTTGGTACTCAAAGGGTTTATTTAAACACAGTGAAATGGGACTGAAAGCATGGGGACAATGGATACATTACTAAATGAATGTGGGTAGCAGCTGGGAGTTTTATCTTCTAGGCCTCACACAGAGTAGACCAACACTATGATTGGCAGAATGCTTTATGGACACATTTGGTTCTGACTCTTGTAAACTCAGTTGGTAGACAAGCTAAAGCCAGCAACGATCTCCCGCAATTCTAGATAATGACTGTGTGTAAATTATGTGTACACAGATACAGTATATGGGTCTAGCTTTATGTTGGAAACTCACTCCCCTTGGAGTATAGTAAACATTAATCTGACACATATAATGGATAATGTGCTCTGCATGTAGCATCTGGGATCATTGAGTTACAATATATTCATATACAATGTTTCTGATCATTTTGGATGAATGTGGCTAAGGAACAATGTTAATAATGTTGCTTTTTCTTTAGGATGCAAAACTTCAACTAGCTGATTGCCAGTGTCCTCCAACTTTTTAATGTGTACCTGTGTGGGCCTTGGTAAAAGCTGTAAACAGTGTCAACCCATATTTACAAATATAAATCAAAGCATTATAAAAAGTAACAGTTGGAAAAATGTAAAAAAAAAAAAAACTTATCCGCCACCCTTAAATGTCCTCATATTTCACCTATTTTCCCCTAAATAGAGCCCAGAGAGTTCTACACTTCATCCTATTTAGTACCACAAGTAGTGAAGCAAGGGGCCTTATATAGGAAATATGTGTGCCTTCTACCTTGCCTTTTTTCCACTTCTGTAGAAGAGTGAACAGTATTGGATGGCTGCTATCAAAATCCGAATTCAAACCACAGTGACCATCAGCGGCACAGTGTAATCCTCACATAGTGAACAAAAAAGCTACGCATTTCGCGCCACATACTCAGCGCTCAGTCAAGGCACCGTTTTTTCACTTCTCCAAAAATAATCTGTATATGTATCTGTTCAAATGGCAGCATTGAACTTGGTTGTACCCCTCCCTGTTTGGTGGTTCTATTATGGAAATAATAAGTCATCCCCGAAATGGCCTGAAATAAAATGTAAAAAATCCTAACACAGTAATTAAATACATTACAATAAATAATATTATTAAAATAATATAAAATACTTGTTACAGTTTTAAAATCCTTATATTAATGTAAATATACTATTATAATATATAACAATAACATATTATAATTGCATATGAATAGTTTTAAGTTTCAAGCATGTTTATCATAATTTTTCTACACATTTCTGTTCAATTCTCTTGAGTTTTGGCAATATCGGCCAAATCTGTGGATTCCTCCAAAATTCACCTTTATTGAGCAGACATTTAAATATATACACTTTTAAAATTCACTCACTCATGAACTTCCTTATGTGGCTCTAACCTTTTACTATACACAGTTAAATCTATTCATTCATTTTTATTTATTTTAATCTGCTTCAATCTTCAGAAACGTGTAAGTGAGATGTACTAAGGCCCATTACTCATGGGATATGATTTGTGGACTGAAGCATTTTAGTTATGTTAGGCTTGCTCTTACCTCATTACAGAATAACATATTTATGGCAAGGTTGATATATATCAGTGTTAATCCTAAGATACAGCAATGAAAATATTCTATATCATATAATGTCACAGTTACCCTAGTATAACATCACAATCTTAAATTGTATTGCTTATGCAAGGATTATTTACCAATCACTGGGTTGGGCACAGCATATTCTTAGACTATAGGTTCTGGTATTTACTGCATATTGTCAGCTCAGCTAACTTTCTAGTCAAGCACTGTGGGGTTACTTGCTAGAAGGTATGCTACAAAGCCCAAAGGAAACTGCACTGACAACACCTCAGTGTAAATCAGATATAGCAGGACATTAAAGTTTGGAGAGCAAGTGCACTGGGGAACTGCATCCCACAGCTAACTCAATATCCCCATATTACATCTTAGACAGGTTCCAATAAAGTAAGCACGTTTTATCCATAATACAAATGGAATATTCACAGTTGTGTGCTTTTAGAAGAGCTACAAAACGCATGTGCTTTTATAACAAGAGCACAAGTGAAATGTTCACTGACCCTAGTATGGGGATAATATGGGGTACAATTTTTAAGATACATGATTCTGTGTGAAGCATGTAGGGTGATCTTGTTGGAATCACTGCTAGTGAGGGACTCTCATTTTCATATGTAATCAATAGAGGTCAATGATTACATATGAAAGCAAATAAAGTCAGTCAGTGTCCTTCAGACGTGAATGGCGAGCTCTGACTATGATTGGATGAGTGCTCTCTGATACTGTCAGCATGCACCTCAAACAAGTCTGCCTCACGTGAGAATCAGAGTCTATCTGTAAAAATACTCATCAAGTTTACAAATATAACCAAATGTATTTCATAGTATGATGGTAATTAACATTTCAGTCCCTAAAATATTGGGGCAATTTGACATGCACGCATAACCAAGCAGATAACAGATAACATAGTGCCACTGCCTTGGGATGCAAAAACAGAAAAAAGATACAACTCACCGGCTGTGGATAAAATATAAAATGACATGATTTAAGTCAATCACTTAAAAGACCAAACAAGTATGTCCTTCAGCAATACTGGATGTAGCAATAACAAATCTGGACAACCTGCTTTTCAAAGGATTGATTTGAGCAATTGACAATTATGCCTCAATGGCATAACAAAACTATTTGTATAATGTGTTGTTAATCGTTACCCTCTCCTTTGTATTTTCTTCCGTATCTTTAAAAATGTAAGAGATATTACATCATATCTCATGTGTCACAAGTAATATTGTTCTTATTTAGGAAACTATTTTAATGATAAAACACTTTTACTTCCTATGTCTAATTTATGTTTTCTGTACTGATGACATTTTAAAAATGTAGGTATGTGACAAATTAGGGTTGGGGGTGCATGAATTTAGTCAGACAAAGGGCAGCACTAAACCTAAAAACACCACTTAAGTATTCCGGCGCCCTGTGCCAGCCTCCCCGTGCCCCCCCCCCCCCCCTCCCAGGGTGTATCTCTATGTATGTGTCTCTCCTTTCCCATGTTTGTCCCTTTCCTCTTCCTTGCCATGTCTGTCTCTCTCCAACTCCCCCATATCTGTTCTCTCTCTAACCCTCTGTTTTCTTCACTCCCCCTCCCTCTGTTCTCTCTCTCTCTCTCTCTCTCTCCCCCTTCCTTTGTTCTCCCCTCCCCCTCCCATTCTTACTTATGGAGATGGGGCGGAGCTCACTGGGTGAGAGATATAGCTCCGCCCCCACCATGTGAAGCAGAGTGGTGTCTGCTTCACGGGGAGCCACGGGCAGCATGAGTAAATGCTGCTCATGCTCCCAACACACAGTGATAATGCAGGGTATCCAAGCTCGAGCAGCACTTAATCATGCTGCCCGTGGCTCCCCGTGAAGCAGGCGCTGTTCTGCTTCACAGGGTGGGCAGAGCTTCACCTCTCAGCTTGTGAGCTCTGCCCCCCTCCCCGGATCCAGCAGTGCTGACGATCAGAGGGCTGGTGAGGGGGGATCCTCACACAGGTCGCACACCTCTAAGGCCGGCCCTGACTGCCAGGCATGTCCAATGTCAATGTATATATAAAAAAGCAGAATGGCGCAGGATGGTGGTACCTTAAATTAAAAACAAATAATAATAGTGCAATACTGTGGAGCACCACAATGGTAAATATAAGTGGTGATAAATACACTCACAAACCAACGTGATTGGTAATCATGGAAAATATTGTGATTTCTTCGTAAATATTTAATGGGTTCTGGAAGATAAAAAACAGCAACAAACATGTGCAGGACCTGGTAGATGGTGAGTACAATAATGGCCCCTGCTAGAAACAAACTCACAAGAAACAAAAGGACATATGCAAAGAAAGTCCAGGATTAAAATCGTAACCTGGATGAGGCAGAAGCAGAAAGCAGGATCGGGGTTGAAGAGCTGCAGCTACCGGGGTCTCTGTCTCAACGCGTTTCGCCAGACCTCCAGTCGCGGCATCCTCAGGAGAAGACTGAACTGAATGTCCAATGTCAACAAGGAAATATTTTTTCAGGAGGTGCCTGTCGCGTCCGGGGTTGGTAAAGAGTTAACATCTGAGTTGTTCATGTAGTAGAGCACAGAGTTGAGAACATGCTACAGGGAAGTGACAATAGATGCAACAATATTACAGATTACTAATACAGTATAGTCAGAATCATAGTAATAATTTAAATTGTTAGCATATCAGGGTACTAAATAATCAAACAGTAATGTACATGAATGACATAGCTCCTTACAAAGAGTTATTCCTTTTAGTTAGTGGACTGGGGGATGCAACTGGTGTACAATATGGTGTACCCATGAAACAGTCAACCATAAAAGGCAATCCTGAATATGGGAATGGAGAACAATTGGAAACATACACACTGCCATCACTAGCATTTGTTAGAGTATTTATTTTACACTAGGAGAGCAGAACACACCCACCCAGATAAAGGTGATCACTGCAGGCAGAAGTCAGGCCTAACTTCTCTTTGGGGCTTTAAAATGGCACTGGTCTTCTCAAAATCAATAGAACTTAGGCCCATTAACCTCTCTCCTAAAGAGAAAGTAATTTCCATATTTATTGACAAATTTAATGTACACCTCTGAGTCTCCACCTTGAAAAGAAGTTATTTTCTCTTTAAAATATATCAGGCTTTAACAGCCAGTGAGGCATTAATGATTACTCTGGTCTTGGAGGTTTCTGTCTCCTCTCCCTGGTGAAATTAATTTATAATGTATAATCCTTGCATAGGATGCAGCATTAAAATGAACATTGAAAAAAAAAAAGTCAGCCTGAAGAATATGGAAATGGAGGCTTTGGAGCTGTGCTGATTTGAGATGTCAGTTCAATTATGTTGTCTTATTAAATAGGGTACATGGAGCAATAAGGCACACTTTCTGTTCATTTGGGTATAAGTATCTGATAGTGACTTATTTGAGAAATCTGTAAATAGAATATGGATCATTTACCCCTACATTTGCCCGAGGATGAATTTCACTTTAGATTTTCCAAAGGAACATTTTTGGAATCATTTCTCAGCTGAACTGGAAGAACATATCAATATAAGGGAACTCAAATTAATTCAGACATAGTGCTATCAAAGTGAAAGCTGGACATAAAAAAAAAGACTCAAACAGGGCCTTATAATTTGAAGCTGACATATTCACACTGAATAAATGATCATGCAAAATTTTGACGTGTTCATGCAGAATAAAACCATCAACCGTTATCTGCCATCAAATATTGTAATATTGAACAGGCTACTTCTACATGCAAACTTCCATTGATTTATGTCACCCATTTTAATCCAAGGTCTTTGTGTGTTTCAGCAAAAATGCCCACAGATTAAATTAAACTCTTGTTAAACACGGCAGCAGAAAACTGATTGACATCTCGTTGTGGGGGAGGTTGATGGGACTCTTGAGGGATAATTTGAGAAGAAAAGGATATTTCGTTTGGCAATAGCAAGGGATTTCTGTGGAAAGGGTGAAGTTGCATTGTGATTGAAGAGAATGTGGCCTAGGTCAGTAATTCTCAAACCTGTCCTCAAGATCCCCCAATGGTCCAGGATTTAGGGATTACCCAGTTGTATTTAAATAAGAATATGTCGAACACCTGGTATGGGTTCTTAATGGTTAGGGAACCACACCAGGTGTACATATTCTTAATTAAATACAACTGGGTAATCCCTAAATCCTGGACCGTTGGGGGGTCCTGAGGACAGGTTCGAGAAGCACAGGCCTAGATGGAAACTGCTCAGAAACTGCTTAGTGTTGTCTATTTCAGACACCTACTACATTGGTTTCAGGACCTTGGACAGTACTTGATTCTGCTCAAACTCTTAAATGTTTCCAGAAGGAGTAAGTCAGCAAGCTCGTCTCTAGCAGGTGTTTGAGGCCCGTCCCTCCAGATCTTCAAACACCCAGCTTTCCCTGCAAATTACTATAGTTAGATTAATGTAATGAAGTTTAACAGAACCGTACCATTGCTCATATTTCACGAGGAGCAATCACTCTTTCACTGCAATGACTTCATTAGCATGATTCCCACAATGCACTGCCTTTCCTTTCTAGAGTGATTAATATGTCAACTAATTGATGTTTGTTTATAGCAGTCACTTGCTGGAGACATTCATTAACCCCTCATTTACAAATAGAGATTCAATTTTTTCACAAAGTATATATGTATATAAATACTTGTGTGTATATATTATACAATAAATGTCATTCATTGAAAATGAATGCTAAGTATAGATTAATTAGATTTATTAGACTCATTATATATTTTATTGTGGAAAGTTAAATGTATTTACTTAAGATCTGTCTCTATTGTAAGCTGCTTTATAGTCATTTTTAAAAAATATATATTTGTTCAATTTCTATTATGTCCCTAAAATAAGCATACAAAGACACACAAATATTGTGACTATTGAATTATTGCACAGAACTGTCAAAAATCATTATTAGGTGATATGTGTTTGCACACTGAAACTGGTGTTGCATGAGAGATAGACAAATTGCTATACCCTTACACCTTTTAAATCTATTGCATACTGTAAAATCCCACTGACAAAACTAGCGCTGCAATTGCAGCTTCGGAATCTTAAAGGTAATAAAGTAGTTTTGCTGTAGTTATTATTCTGATACCATATGATAATGATAAATAGGTAAAGGGATCTAGCAAATAAATAAATACACACACATATATATATATATATATATATATATGTATTAGACATGTGCAAAACTAAAATTTTCGTTTTGTTTTCGTCCATTCGAAACTATTAACTATACAGAGACATAGTCTCCATTCATAAAATTATGAATGGAGACTTTGTCTCCGTGTAGTAAAATGCCGAAAGCCTATAAACCGAACGATCGGTTTATAGACTTTCGGCTTATGTAATACATGTAATCCTATGGCTATTCTATAAACTGAACGTTCGGTTTATAGAATAGCAATAGGAATACATGTATTCCATAAGCCGACAGCCTATAAACCGAACGTTCGGTTTATAGGCTGTGGACATTTTACTACACGGAGACAAAGTCTCCATTCATAATTTTATGAATGGAGACTCTGTCTCCGTATAGTTAAATGCCGGCTTTTAACTATACGGAGACAAAGTCTCCATTTATAATTTTATGAATGGAGACTCTGTCTCCGTATAGTTAAATGCCCACAGCCTATAAACCGAATGTTCGGTTTATAGGCTGTCGGCTTTTAACTATACGGAGACAGAGTCTCCATTCATAAAATTATGAATGGAGACAAACGTATAGTTAAATGCCCACAGCCTATAAACCGAACGTTCGGTTTATAGGCTGTCGGCTAACCCTAATAGGCTGTCGGCTTTTAACTATACGTTTGTCTCCATTCATAATTTTATGAATGGAGACTCTGTCTCCGTATAGTTAAATGTTATTGTATTCTATAAACCGACTCTATTTCGGCTTATAGAATGCAATAGTACCTCGAATGGACGAATGAACGAATGATTTTCGTTTATTAACCATTCGTTCATTCGGCTTTAGTTAGCTTAGCATTTTCGTTCTTCGTTTTTCGGGCGAATGGACGAAAATGCAATTTTCGGACGAAAATGCATTAGTCCGAAAACAAATGCACATGTCTAGTATATATTCACATGTAAATTGCTTTTTTAATAAAAAATTATGATATAAAAAAAAATCTTGTTTTTATTTCCTTTTATGTGACAATGCTGCCTCTCTCTTTCCCTTGCCCCCAGATTTGTCGCTCTCCCCCCCTTAGTGTTGTCTCTCTCTCACCCTCCCTTTGGCTCCCCCCTCGCTCCCCTTGTGTCTGTCTCTTCCCCCCTCCCTCCCCCTGTTTCTCTCTGCCCCCCTGCCCTTGTTTCTCTCTCTTCCCCCCTTCCCTCCCCTTGTTTCTCTCTGCCCCCCCCCCCCCCTTGTTATTCTGTCCCCCCCCCCTCACCTGTTTCTTGCTCCCTGGTGGCTAGTGGGGGCAGCCGGGGGATGTATGCACTATACATAATAGACGGAAGTGTCGGGCAGCATGGAGGTTGTCTGCACGATTCGTGCAGACATCCCCCAGCTGCCCGATTCTCCCTGGTGGCTAGCGAGGCAGCGGAGGATGTCTGCGCGATGAGCGAGACCTCCCCTGCTGCCGCCCGGAACGACCGCCAGGACTTTTATGAGGAAGCCGGAAGTACCCAGCTTCATCATAGAAGTCCCGGCAGTCATGCCGGGCGGCAGCAGGGGAGATCTGCGCTCATCGCGCAGACATCCCCTGCTGTTAGAGAGGGGGATCCAGGTCCCCTGCAGCTCTGCTGGGGACCTGGATCCCAGTCTTAGAGTCTGACCTCAATTTGAGGTCAGATTATAAGACGACCTCGATTATAAAAGGGGTATTAACACTTCCCTTGCTGATCACAGTTTCTTTTTCCTTCCAAGTTTATGAACCTCATTTAGTTTTTTCAAAATAAATTTTATTTTGTAAATTTTTACTATATTACTTATATTCTTTTCATGTATTAATGTAATTACAGTTAACTCCTACAAGCCTGTGCTGTGATTATGACCAGAGCAAACGTTAACCCATTCGTGACGTTGGGACGTTCTATGCCGTCCTGATTTTAAGTCCCTTAAAGTCGTTAGGACGGCATAGTACGTCCTGTGTTAAACAGCTCATATCGCGGCTCGGATCATGCTGCAGGCACTTGCAGCGGGATCCCACCTGTCAGATGAGGCCATTTTAAATGGCCTCAGTCTGACAGGGGAAATTTATCTGGTGCTCAAAACGATCACCAGCTACATTTCTCTAAATCGTGCGTGACGTCCGAAGGGCTTGCAATTTTTGGGCAGGGACCCACAGGGTCTATTAAGACCCTGATTGGGTCTCTGCCATAGTGTTCCTGGCTAACGATCACCTTGTGATCAGTGGCCAGGAACAAATCGTGACGTTTTGGTGCTTACGTCATTTGGGACGCAAGCACCATGCGTCACAAAGGGGTTAAAACTCTCCACTTTTTTCAATTTATTTTTTAATTCTAAATTCAAATCATTTCATGCTATTGGCAATTCTATAAACCGAAATAGAGTCGGTTTATGGAATACCAATAGCAAAATAGCCATTACAAAATGCCTCGCTAGCCACCAGGGAGTATCGGGCAGCTGGGGGATGTCAACCGAACTTTCGGTTTATAGAATAGCCATAGGATTACATGTATTACATAAGCCGAAAGTCTATAAACCGATCGTTCGGTTTATAGGCTTTCGGCATTTTACTACACGGAGACAAAGTCTCCATTCATAATTTTATGAATGGAGATTCTGTCTCTGTATAGTTAAATGCCGACAGCCTATAAACCTAATGACTTTCGGTTTATAGACTTTCGGCTTATGTGATACATGTAATCCTATGGCTATTCTATAAACCGAAAGTCGTTCGTTTTATAGAATAGCAATAGCATTACATGTATTCTATAAACCGAACGTCGTTCGTTTTAAAGACTTTCGGCTTATAGAATACTATTGGCTTTCTATAAACCGAACTAGAGTCGAGTCCCCATTCATAAGAAATTCTTATGAATGAGGAGGGACTCTAGTTAGGTTTATAGAATGCCAATAGTATTCTATAAGCCGAAAGTCTTTAAAACGAACGACGTTCGGTTTATAGAATACATGTAATGCTATTGCTGTTCTATAAGCCGAAAGTCTTTCGGCTTATAGAACAGCAATAGCATTACATGTATTCTATAAACCGAACGTCGTTTGTTTTAAAGACTTTCGGCTTATAGAATACATGCTGCTATTGGCTTTCTATAAACCGAAAGAGTCCCCATTCATACGAATAGGTCAATTGACCTATTCGTATGAATGGGAACTCAATTTCGGTTTATAGGAAGCCAATAGCATTACATGCATTCCATAAACCGAAAGTCATTCATGTCGGTTTATGGAATGTAGTACAATGCTATTGGTATTGTATAAACCGACTCTATTTCGGTTTAGAATGCCAATAGCACGAATGGACGAATGGACGAATGAATGAATGATTAACCATTCGTTCATTCGGATTTTGTTAGTTAAAATTTTCCTTATTCGTTTTTCGGACGAATGGACGAAAATGCTATATATACACACAGCAGACCCATTACAAGATAAGGAAAATTGGGACTTATTTTAGGCAGGTTAGAAGTTTAATGTGTTTATATAACCAAACACTGCTAGCCTGCATCACTGATATAATTGTGAGTGCACTTTGTTATATCACTGCAGCTAATTGTGGGCTATAAATAGAAAAAAAAGTTTGCAGTGATTTATTAAATATTCAAGCAAAGGCTCCCAGCTCCATTTTTGACCAGGGCTACTTGCCCTGGACCTCAATGTATGTAAGGGCCAGGGACATTTTAAGTTTCCTTTACACTGAACCAGGGAGGCAATGTTTTTAATTTGTTAATTTTTTTTATTCAACTGGAGAATTTAAATGCCCAAAAATCAGCTGTTTAAGCATATTTATGGTCAGTTTCAGGGGATTTCAGCCAGCTCAGTAAGGTGAATCCATAGGATTCCCGGGGCCTGAATCACTGAACTGAATATGTATGAAAATTAGTGCATAATTGGCGGACATTGTCGACTTGAGGCCAACATCATCTATACTGAGTAGCTGAATTTCAGAAAATTATTAAATTTGGCTACTTTGACTGTCCTGGCCCCATTTCATGCCTGATTGGTCTATATTGAGTAGACCCTTTATTATACAAAGCAGCAATCATGGCTGCTTTAAGAAATGTTAGGACTAGAGTTGAGCGGACAACTGTATGTTCAGGTTCGGCCGAACTTCGAAAAAATGTCCTGGTCCGTGCTCTAACTTGACCCCGAACTTGACCCCAAACCCGAACCCCATTGAAGTCAATGGGGACACAGACTTTTGGACACTAAAATACCTCTAAAAAAAGTCCTGGAAAGGGCTAGAGGGCTGCAAAATTAAGTAAAATGTGGGTCAGTGTCCCCATTCATACGAATAGGTCAATTGACCTATTCGTATGAATGGGGACTCTGTTTCGTTTTATAGAAAGCCAATAGCCATGTAATGCTATTGGCTTTCTATAAACCGAAATAGAGCCCCCATTCATACGAATAGGTCAATTGACCTATTCTTATGAATGGGGACTCTATTTCGGTTTATAGAATAGCAGTAGCATTACATGTATTCCATAAACCGAAAATCTATAAACCGAATGTCTTTCGGTTTATAGACTTTCAGTTTATGGAATACATGTAATGTTATTGGCTTTCTATAAAGCGAAATAGAGTCCCCATTCATAAGAAACTCTTATGAATGGGGACTCTATCTCAGTTTATAGAAAGCCAATAGCATTAAATAAAACACGAACATACAGTGCGGTTCGGGTTTGCTCAACACTAGTTAGGACCCATTACAAATCTAAAAACCAACCCCTCCATTCATTTCAGCTAAATTTTGTGCCTCCATTTTCATATTAATTAAATTGAAATGTAATATCTGTTTTCACTTCTAATTTCTCACTTGGTTTCTTCAATTTACTTTTACTCTTTGCCCTCCCTAACCAGCTACTACCCACAATGAGGAGCCGACTATGTGCAACCAGGGAAAAATGTTGCTGAGTTAAGCTAGTCCCAGGCTCAAACAGCATGCTCACACATGTTTGGTAGGCTTAATGTTATAGATTTACATTACTTGAGACAAGTTTAGCGCACCAATATTTTTCTTTTCCCTGCTTGCACAAAGTTGATGTTGCTGGCTCCTCATTGTCTGGTTGCATTTTGCTGTCCAGGGAAGGAGGTTTAATTGCACTTCCAACACCTTAATAAGCTTTTGGTAGTAGTATTTGCTGCTTTGTGTGCCCACTAGATTGTAGGTGAGTAGCTTCTCACCCTATTGAGAGTGTGCGTTGACATGGCGGGTGAGCTCAATTATGATTTGGCCAATTCATGAAACCAAAACCTCTCATTTATATTATGTTTATATATTTGTTGCCAACTATATTAGGGTGAGAAGCGCAGACAGTTTGGGGTTTTTATATACACATAGGTTCATATTGTACTATATGCACAAAGGATGTAAATAAAAAAGTGATAATTTATAAAAGCAATTGTACCTCCTGGCAATTTAGTCAAGCTATGATAGCATTTTCGATAAATATGGATGTGGCGGGTGTACTCTGCCACTGTTTATGAACCCAGACATGCACATCAGACCCCATAGGACTAACACCAAACAGCATCATACATTGACATATATGCCATTAATTCGTGTTATTAGCATGATTGCCACTTGTATATGTATCCCCAGTAATTCTTGCAAAGAAAAATTTGCATGATGGTCGAGGGAGAGGGAAGGACTTATGTAACCTACTATTAAACTCCTCCCCCATACAACCTGTCACTCAGCCAGTCACAATCCCCCATGCTCATACATGTCCCTATCCAGTATACTTTGCATAACTCCCAGAGTTCTAAACAGTGAACTGTCAACTGAGTTCTAAAAATCTGCCCAAAATATCAGTAGGTGAGAAAAGTGTCTATCTCATCTTTTTTTGTCCATCCCAGGTCCTGTGGATGATATTTGCTGCTCAGTTCTCAATTCAGTTCACGACTTAGTGAACAGACCTTTAATACATGCATTTCTATATAGATGTTTATGAAACTATTATATATTTAGTTGACAGAGTGACCAATGCCCAAAACAGAATCTTCTTCAGGTTCAGTGAGTTAAATGTTAGTGCTTAATGAAAAAGAATATAAAACGGTTTGTCAAAGGTCACAAAGACAAAATACAAATGTCAAACCAGAGTTCCTATTCCTGTTTTAGACTCAGGGTTATAAGGTTGTAAAACCTGTACTAGTTTTCTTTTATCTGCAGTGATATCACAGTTCTCTAGAAGGCTAGTGTTAATTCACTAACCAAGCTGGGGGTAGGAGAGAGCAGTATGAAATACTGAAGTCTATTTGTCAGAACAGTCAGAATTTTTGGTTTCCCCACATTATCCTTTAAAGACAAAACCTTTTAGGAGTCCAATTATTCACTTTTACAACACATCTTGGGCACCTTAATGTAACAGCAAATTAGGGGCAGCCAAAATCAAATTATATGTGCCATAGTGCCATGTAATGCTGACAGTCTAAGTCTCAGGGACATATTTTGCAATTATACCATTTATTTTATTTACAAAGTAATTGACTGAAGCAAGACACCATTCAGATCCTGCCATTCACATGAGATCAAGAGTATTGTACAAATATGTCAGCTAACACTAAGGTATAATGCGGAAAATAGCAACAATCACTAAAATGGGATCACAGAAGACAAGCAAAATAAACTCAATTAATTTTGTAGACTGTAGGCAGTTACACATTTCTCTTAGACTATGAGCTCTTCCAGGGCCAAGCCTAGGGTACATTGACAACTGGGTGCAGGGATTGTCTTGGTGCCCAATGTAGGTGTGGCTGTGTAGGTAACTCCTCCCATTTACAAGCATGATACTTTCTAGCCATGTCCCTTGCCACTGACCCACATAGCCTGACATAGTGTCACTTTGACAATCAATGCTACAGAACTTTCCCACTCTCTCTTGACCCCACATAACTTTCCCACTGTCATTTTGTCACACAGTACTTGCGTACTGTCACTCTGTCCTCAGAACTTGCCCACTCTCACTCTGTCCCACAGATCCTACCTAGTGTCACTCTGTCCCCCAGATCCTGCCACATTGCCTCCCCTCCTTTCTCACTGCTGACAATCCTGTGCATGGACAAATCTGAGGAGTAGAATCTGTATGGTGCCTCCTCCATCCAGAAAGTGCATAAGAGGAAAAGGTGGTCCTCTGGATATAGTTTGCCTGCAGTCTATGGATGGGGCATGAATACCATTTGGTTTTTCTGGAGATTTTGTGCCTCCACAAGTCCCTGAATAGGTACCTGTTGGCTATGGACAATCATTCAGCGCTAAAGTTGTATGGGCAGTGAACTCCTTGTAACATGCATACCAAAAACCCAACCCACAGTGATGGGGAGGTTATAATTAGCCCAAGGCAGGAACAAAAAAAAAACAATACCCCCCCCCCCCCCCCAATAAATAATAACCTCCTCCAATATTTAATAAACCCCCATCCACCCAGGCTCTATCAGTGACCAGAGTCTCCTGTGTAGGCACAATCAAAATAACCCAGCATTCCTGGTGGCCAGTGGCCTCTAACATAACCAGTGGAGATCAGAAGGCAGAAATATAAGCTCATATCCTTGAGCTCTCTTCCTAAGGGCAGATAAAAGAGCATGTCTCATAAACATAACTGAAAAGAGACGAGTGTCTACTCATTATGCATTGAGATTACCAAATTTTTGCTGATTTCGTAAATATTCGATTCGTGTTAACATCAATATTGTGTGTACTCTATGTATGTTTATTTATTGATATGTAGTTCTGTTTATTTTGTACTCAACTTTAAGATTAATTGAAAAATAGTTAGTGATAGCAGCAGCGTAACAATATTCAATCAGAAAAAAAAACCAAACATGGGTAGAAGAAAATAAATGAAACTAAAATATTTTCAAAGGAAAACACATCACTTTACCATAACCATTTGTTCTATAGAATAGTTTGTTTTATATTGGTCTAATGAAAAACATTACCAATGAACTGTGTTTGTAGCCTTGGATTTTCATTTAAATTCGGGAAATAATTGCTGAGTAAAACATTTAGTGCATAAATCTAACTTACAATAAATTACAGTTATTGTAAATTAAATTAACATTGACATGCTAATTATATTCATATTAATAAGGTGAATCTTTTTTAAATGCCAGCAATTGTGCCAAAATCTGGTCAACAATACTTGAATGCTAAAACATGTATTGACTGTTATTGCAGTAATTATGCTTCTTCTGAAGATGAATTAATAATGCAGAATGTGCTTGAATTGTACCATAAAATTATATTGAAATTCTCATTATTAGCATAATTGCCCTAGGATGAGAATAATCATTTTTCAAGTTTCTAAACTTCCAAAAAAGAATTTCACCAATCATAAAGCTTGGGATCTTCATTTCCATACATTTTCAGTTTAATATGCTTTTAGTTAATTATGCTTCTGTAGATAGCTGAATAATCACTGTAATTAAATATATATATACATATGTCACATGCTACAATAACACATTCTATGATATACAAGAAATAAGCATACAAGATGATAAGGTCTTTGGTTGTGAGGATGTATTTACATGATCACTTTAGAGAATACTGTAATAGAAATAAGAGTACAATATATTTGTAATCTAATTTTAATAACCATGCTGATGTGTGGTGGTAGATGCTTTTTCTTTTCTGTAACATATAAGTTGAAAAGAAATGTGGTGTATTTATTCAATATTTATGCTTGTCATGTATATATGAATACAACAATCATAAATGTTTCGATGTTATTGTTTGTTCTCTTTTTTTATAGTAAAGGTAGAGATATTTGATGACTAGGAGGAAGATGTGGGATAGAGGGGACACATTTCTCAATTCAAATCACCCCTGAATTTTGTGTGCAGTTCATGGCAGCAGTGCTGGGTGACATGTGACCTCCCGGCACTTCGACTTCTGCAGATATGTAGGTGCTGGTGGCATTGAGGAGTAAATAGAATCACTTTTGAATAATGCTCTCTAGCTAATCTGATTTAAACTTGTGTAGGGGTGTTTAGTTCCTCTTTAAACATATGTTACACCACATCAGTGTTTGACTAACTGTGTAATATTAGGGCTCTATACATGTCCCTCCAGATTTTTGGGGGATTCTTACACTCTGGCATTCAGGCCTAAAAACTGTTAAACTGCAGCAGATTTAAACATAACCCAAACTAATGGTAAGTACCATGATAAATTGAAGATTATGCGTGTGGAATCACAATTAATCTTGATCATCTTCAGTAAATGGAGCTTTGTAATCTTTTTTTTTAAATGAATATTTACATATCAGACGTGGAGTACAATGAAACTAGCTCTATTTATTAAAGCTACCACTCCTCAACATCTGCAGGGCTGAGATTTATCTGATATGGTTCATAGATAGTTGTAACCCTTTATGTGTTACACAGAATGTTACATGTGAAAAACAATATTTTGTTTGGTCTTCTGTCAGTGGGTATGAAAGTGTTAATTTATCACATCTGGTATAGAACGGCAGCATATTTCCCAGCTGAAGAATTTCAAACCCAAAACCAGTATTTAATATCGAGCTGCTAATTGCTTCCTTTACAAGTGACGTATCCTAGGGCAATGCATTATCAGTGTGTCAGATACCTACAGACATGCAATTGGTATGGTTGTTTCCTTTCTACATACAGCTCCACTGTCTTATTATATTTTCTGCACTATTGTTTTTTTTTTTTTATCTCTCTCTGGTTGTCATCGGTGTTAACTACCTGCTCTGATCTCTAGTGTCATCTGTCACAAAGATATTGCAGTGCTGGAGACACATTCTCACTTATTTTCTGTCTTACTATGTGATTGTGATTGTGGTCAATATATGTTTTATGCAACCTATTTTATCTTGCCTCACTTCAGGTAGACTCTATTTTGTGCACAGATATTTGTTTTTTTCCTTTTGTATTTGTGTGGTTTCTGAATACAAAGAGTATACAATGGAATGTTCCTATGTTATGCATTGAGACAAAATGTGAGTTGTCAGAGGTTTTAAAATATAATGCACTACTTTATTGTGTCAGTATTATTTTTGGCATGGGATAGCAATCTCCAATGTCAGAGGAGATTGACCTGATCAAAAAGCATCATAACTCCGCCCATTTGTGATGGAATAGTTACATTACCCTCCCATTCAATGCAAGTCTATGATCAGAATTCTGACTTATACAATGCATTCTGTATCCCCAACCCCAGAGTGAGATACTAGTGCTTTAAAGTCACTGGGGGGTGGCAAACAAAACACTATATTTCAC
The DNA here is from genome assembly GCA_036172795.1 of Pelodytes ibericus. Taxonomy (NCBI): domain Eukaryota; kingdom Metazoa; phylum Chordata; class Amphibia; order Anura; family Pelodytidae; genus Pelodytes; species Pelodytes ibericus. The sequence continues at coordinate 163,282,450 of CM069857.1, forward strand.
AAAATGGCAGTACCCAGTCATACTTGTTTAGTAAAATATTTCATAAAATAAACTCACATAACAAAAACAAAATATATATCTGAAATCAACAATGCAAAATAAAAAAAATAAACCCTTTTCATTTCTTGGTGGGAGTGTACTTTTAAGGACCGGTGTGCTAAAATGGAAATAAAGACAAAAAAGAAAACGTTTCATCGAAATAAAGCATAGTCCTAATATTTACCTTGGTCTTCGAATCTTTGCTGGAACACTTTTATCTACCTTAGAATAATGCAGTCTCCTCCATTTTATGCTTCTTCTCTCAGGAAGCAAGCTCCCACCATACTTCTCTCATGTTATCACTCTTCTGTGACTGCTTAAAGGATACCATGCCGCAGTCACACTGGAGTGATGTGTTGTGTTACTGTTCTCTGCAGGTAAGCAGTGAGCATGATAATAGTTACATAGCTACATGGTTTAGTTCCTGATGAAGCCAATAGGGCAAAATGTGCATCAGGCTACCCTCATGGTTAGTTCATTCTCCCCATCTCTCCTAACTAAATCTGAATGCACTATGGGTACATGAAAATTATAGCTGAACAGAAGTGATGGAGGGGACATGATGAAGTGTCGCACATGTTGTTGAGCTGAATAGCAAGAGAGTTGGCTTTTCCAAGAAAGAACTAACTATTGGAGAAGAAAAACTATTTGGTGATGGTTAGGCTTTTTTCCATGCCTTTCACTGAGCAGGCTTTAAGTTGCACTACACCAAACTGTCGTGGACACTTGTTTTCTGTTGGTGTTACTGAAATGTAGGTGCAACATTTTAGCATTGAAATAATAACCTAGTTATATAGACATGATGTCCATCTAGACATGCAGTCCATCAAGACATGCAGATAAATAATGTGTAGCCCAATGTGCGGAAGAAAAGGTCCACTGATCAGTGCAAGATCCAATAAGACTTAACTTTTTTCATGAAAACTTAAAAACACATCCGTGGAAGCCCACACCAAACTATCATTGCCTTACGCGTTTCATATAGTTGGACTTAGTTGTAGGTCTGATCAGTGGGAAGAGGCTCAGAGCTTTACACTCCACCCACTGAACAGGATCACGTGGGGTACACAACTCATTAGTTAATTACAAACACACTAAATGAAAAAAAAAACATATTTACACAATGGAAGTTAAAACCACTAGTACAAAAAGCCTAGAAACGACTACAGTCGAGCTCTAAATAAGTTGTATTTAGACAAGACATGCAGTCCATCATATTCAGTACAACTTCCCGCCTTCATAGGTGGTGAGCAGCAGGGAGCAATTTCAAAGTCTAACTTGCCTCCCAAATTGAACTCCGTTCATTTTATAGTGAATAGCAAATTTTTTGCTTTCCATGAAGGTGAGTTTGAGATGAGAGAAAGAGTGGGACTTTGTCGAGGGGGAAAGCGCGATGACGAACTTAGTTTAGTGAATGGCAAGAAGAGGTCTAATTGGTAGGTTAAATTTTATTTTATACTAAATTCGACCTCCTAACTTGATTTTTAGTGACTAGACCCCATTATCTACCGGTATTTCCTAATTACTATTGATGTATTGGAAATCACAGATTATAGGATAAGAAAATGTAAAAAGCAGTGGCCATTGAATGGCTATTCATTTTAGGATTAATTTTTTTTTTTTGTCTTTACTCCCTCTTTAGGACTGGAATATGGAATTTCAAAGATGGAATGTTGGGTGCCTGCAGTGATCAGCATGAAGTAAAACGTTGACCCAAAGCCAATTACTTCCTCTACTAAAATACATTTACTGACCCTAAATTCTCAAATGTCCAATTTACTAGTCAACGATTATGCTGTGCAAATGATGTAAGCCTTCCTTAAATATAATAGGGATAGTAAATGTGCTATAAGACTTTTCTTACGGAAAGCAAGAACACATCATAGATTTTTTTTTTTATGTTATTTTATACTTGGAGCAAGTAAGGCTTTTTATCAAGAAGTTAGTAGACATGTGACTTGTGCCCTAACTTGTTTCTGCACCTGGAAAAAAATAACTTAAAAAAAAAAAAACCTTTATTACATTGACTGTGCCATGGATATACCATGATTTTGTTCATAGACAGGGCGGAAATAATTCACTTCTCACTGTTGAATAAACATCGTCCTGTAAATGAGTACAACAATGAAGCCTGAGTAGTACGGTCACCATTGCATTCAGAACATATTAAATAGGTCTGCTGAACTGTCTGAAATGCATAGATATGTTCAATATGTTCAACAATATGTTTGTCTTTTGTGACAGCAATGTACTCTGGGGATATCGGGGGGGGGGGGGGGGGGAGAGTAGGTCTGCTTGTTTGTCTGGAATGTGCAGATATATACAACTATTCCTTACTGATTCTCCACTACTCTTAACAAATGGTTTCCCATTGTTCTTAACCCACTATTAGTGATTGTATACCTACCTACCAACTGTCCCTTTTTGTGCGAGACAGTCCCACTAAGTTCTACCTCTGTCCCACTGTCCCTGGACAGAGGGATTCGGGATCGTAATCCTGCATCCCCGATCTCGAATTCTCTATTTGTGACACCAGGAAATGTGAACCGCAAATATGCAGATTGTGCTGCCAGTTCGAGTGACTGCATTTGTGGTAGCGCTGACACTTGACCTCTCAAGCTCCACCTTGGTCCTGATTTGCCAAGGGCAGAAGTAGGTAGGTATGATTATGTGTGCGCAGGACCAGCATCAAAGACGTACAACCCTTATTGTAGCACAAGGCCCAGCAGTCCTGGGGGGAACACTTAGGTCCCCTTAAAAAAAATAAAACCTTACCAGAAGAGGGGCTTGCTGGGGAGATACCAACATTTTGCGTTATTCAAACACTGGGTGAAAAATAATTCATCAAACAATATTACTTGTTTCATTCCACCAGGATAATGGTTTTGTGCTTTTTAGACCAAGTTATGGGACATTATAGGTAATGCATAAAAGTCCTGCACTAAAAAAATTTGGAATGTGAAACAAATTGCATCTTTCTTAATAAATCACAACACTTTTTAGTGCAGGAGGATCCGAACCTTCACCAAGCAGTGTTTGGCTCCAACAGTAAAATCCCCATTGTGTTCATAATTGCCAAAAAGGGTGCCAGCTTAACCTTTTTTGTTGGTCATATATTACTTTTATATCCTTGCAATGGGTATAACCATTATGTGATCCGATAGAAATTAATTCATTAATGTGGATCTGATTCCTGATTAGTTAGTTGATTTCCTTCTGCACCCAGCAAGGCAGTATGCAAAAGTTATATGTGGCCGGTAAACATGGCCAAGGTGGCTACCCTGTTGTCAACTTGATGAAAATGAACTATGTGGTTGGTCACATCAGTAAGAGGTAAAGGAGCATGCTTGAGTAAACCTGATAGTTTTTTTCGGGTGATGGGCAGCATTTTCAGCCATGGATAAATGGTATCAAAACATTCAGCAAGCCAAGATAGCGCACCAATTCACCATTTCAAATAAGTCCAAAAAGTCATCGGAGTGTTGAACAAAGTTAGAAAAATATTTATTGATAAATGAGTAAAAACATCATCAGAGAGGCACAGTCTCACGCGTTTCCCCATGAGGCTTAATCATAGTCTATGATTAAGCCTCACAGTGAAACGCGAGCCCCCGCTCCGACTGGCTGTGTGAGTGCTGACGTGTGTCAGCACGTGACAGCCAGGAACGGCTGCGTCTCACATGTGAGACACACCAGTTAGTAAACCCACATGTATCTATTAATATACACATTAGGTTTACTTACAAGTCCCGGGACATGTTTTGTTCAACCCTTGCTTCCTTGAAGTAAGGAAAGGTTAAACAAGTTAGAATGTCCCTTTAAGCTCAAACAAGGTTTGTGTTGCATTTAAAACATTTGTCTTACAGTACTGCACTGCCTGGCATCAGATTTCCTGAATGGCTGAATCTTCCTCAGTACATTCAAAATGTATGAAGAAGCCCTAGAGCATGGGTAGGCAACCTTCAGCATTCCAGATGTTGTGGACTACATCTCCAATGATGCTTTTACAGCCGTGCAAAGCATCAATGGAAATGTAGTCCACAACATCTAGAGTGCCGAAAGTTGCTTACACCTGCCCTAGAGATATCATGTCAATGCATAACTCTTCAAGTGGCAAGAGTGCTTCTTAAATCCACTCAAAATCAGGTTCACAGGCATTTGGCCATTCCCCGCCAACATTTTGGAAGAAAGGAAGCTCTTCTCTAAAAGAATATTTCAGATGAATTGAGATGAACTATGCATTGTACAGGGACAGACCTGGACATTTTATTCTGCTATAAGAGCTATTGGTCCTTTAAATATTGAAATGTTCATCTTACATGGAACTCACTCTTAGTTAATAGCTCCCTTTGTATCAGTCAGTGAAGAATCATCATTACCGACCTATAAAAAGTGCTAAAAACCCACTTCTTTTATCACGCATTTAGTCAGCTCATCTGACAAACACGAGCTCTCAGTGAAATAAACAACTTTAAGAAAATGTGATCAGGTACATCAGTATCTCACTCCAAAATATTCTATTTATACCAAACTCTCTGTTCTGCATTATCTTCTAAGTTAGAAACAGATAGTATCCAGCAGCTCAATTAGAAAATGGTACAGTTAAAATATATTGTGTAATAAACTTTACCTCTGTCCCAGAATTACTTGAACAACATCAACCAGAAAGGTTCTTTTGACTGTTCATGTTAATCCCCCATATTCAAACTCTTTATTCTTTCTTCTTCTCTTCAGGTGGCTGATTTTGAGTGAGCACTTTCATTTTCCATTTTCACGTTGAAAACAATGAAATGCTACCTGTTGATCAGAAGCAGAGGGGAAAATGTGATTTGAAGGGAAATGTTGAGAAGTTTCTTGTGTAACTTGGTAACAAGGTACTAGAGAAATCTGCATGTAGTATTGCAGATGTTAGGATTTAAATCGATTTTGTTGACAAGCGCTGCAGAGGATCCACGTAATTAGAAAACTTGTTAAAGGGCTCTCTGTCAACCTCCACATTGCTTATACTATAACAGAATAAAAACATATGAAAAGTTATCTATACATTGGGTTAGCAGAATTCAGCACCTGATATTTATACATAGGTTGTGCAGGTGCAATGAGCGCCAACACCTAAAATCTAAATCTATGTATTCGGCGTAGATAGCGCAGTCTCCCGAAATTTGGCAGGCGTGTGCTTTATACACTGGCGCACACGCCAATTGCGCCAGTATTTGGCGTAATCTGCATGAGCACCGTGTTTATACATGACCCCCTATATGTTTTAAATGTGTATGTGGTGTCTCCTGCTTCAAGACACAGGGGATTTTATAAACGACATGTTTAAGACATTATTTTATGCTTGCAATTTTACTAATACAATGTATAGATCATTGTTTAGGTTTTTTATTCTCTACGACTATAGCAGGAGCACTATAATGGCTGACAGAGTCACTTTAATGAAGCTACCTATGTACAATTCACTAACCATCAATCTTCCAAAATAGAAGCTGTTGTGCTGCAAAACTCAGAGTGACTAAACCCCAAAAAGAGGTTAACCAGGAAGAAAAATACTTCTGCCTGATTAAAACAACCTTTTAAACGATCCCCACTGAGTCTTTGTAAGAAGAAAGACTAATGGCTCGCAAACTATTGGTGCTATTCAATAAACGTAAAATGCAAGTGAATTGAGATGAACCTTTCATCTGACTAACTTAATTATATATTGTACATGGGACAAACTTGGTGAGTTTAGTTACAAGAGCTCAGTTGGCCCTCCATAATCAACTGTAAAATCTTTAAATATTGAAGAAATGTTCAGCTAACCTTAATACACCTGCATCTCACTTTAAGTGAATAGCCCCCTACAACATGGTAGCCTGGAAATATAATTTTACAAGCTCCATTCAAATCAGACATGAGAAGTCGTCTGCCTGGATGAAAGAGATATGGGAGTGCTTAATTCCATTTTAATCTATTGCTATAAAATCTTACTGATATGTTTCACATCGCCCAGGCATCTGTTTCTTTAAAAGATAGTCACTCTGTAATACCCACATCCCCTTGTTCTCCATTTTTCAGAAGCATCCCTGAATAAAATGTCAATTGGGTCACCATAGTTTTATTATAGCTAAGCTTAAGTTTAACTAAGCAATAGTTTAAATTTCACAACTACTTTAATAATAACAAATAGAAGTGAGTGAGTCTATTAATGAACATAAAGTTGGTTTTAGGCCAAAGGTCAACTTTATAAAACAATAACAACACAGAGAAATTATTTACCAGCTAAAAGGGAATGTATTTAGAGATCTAGTTATAGCACTTTATGCTTGAGACTCATTTTATAGCCTTAAATCAGATCTACAAGGAAACATGTTTCAAGCCATTAACATGCATTAAATATTCCTGTTTATAGCTTCCTTGCTTTTGGAGAGATATTTGCTCCCTCCCATGTGTGAGGGGCACCTCTCTTTATGGAGACATAATATGAAAGTTGGAGCTTAATGGGCCCCATGGAATTGTGGGTAATCAATACCTCTTGCCAGTGCATGGTTGTAAAGTGCAGATGCAGACTTATAAGCAAGAACTGGCTCTCGCTATTCCCCTCTCTGCTTATTTATACAGAGAGTGGTCTCTGCCAGCTGTGTCCTCGCCACCTCCTTAACCATTCAGGTGGGGACGCTTTGTGCAGTAGTGCAATTGTTTATCAGGAATGGAAGAGCCAACAAACTACAGTTGAGGTATTTAGGCCCCCTGTCTTGCCAGCTGTTTGCTTCTATGTCCTAGTGGAGTGTTTGAAGGCAGAAATGTAGGGAGAGATGGGATAGAATATTTAACAATCGTCTAGCATTGAATATTTAACTGTTTAACGACTGCAGCCTTCTTTGATACTGTATCTATCCTTTCGCTGTAACTTAGTGCACAGGAAACATGGGATTTAGAAAGTTTTAACTCCTTAATGCCACACAGTACTTTTGTCCATAATGACAAAAGCATCAAAATGGTGTCTTTGTGTTCCTGTCCCCAATCACAAAGTGTTCACAAGCCAGGGACACAGTGACAAAGACTCGATCAGGGCCTTAACAGACATCACTCATGACATTGCAGAGGCATGCCTCCACCCAAACAATCAGGCATGTTGCCTGAAAAAGGGAGCTGGCGCTTAGTTTGAGCATTGGCTACATTTTCCCTCTCCAAATGAGGCCACTCAAAGCTGCCTCATCTTACAGGTGAGATCTCACTGCAGATCGCTGTAGTGGGATCCAAAAGCACATCCCACCACAGGGGGCTAAAAATAAGCTTTTAAACTAAATATCTTATATGCCGCCCTACCGGCTTTTCAGTCCTTTAATATAGGATGGCATAGGATGTCCTGCTGTCATGAAGGTGTTCAAGATTAATTGTCAGCAAAAAATGAGTTATGTTTTACTGAAATATTGCATCAAGTGTAGAGGTTTTAAACAGAAATGCTTTAATAAATGAATGTCAATAAAGTGCCTTATTGAGCCCTCTGTGTCTGTATAACACAGGGTGCTGACATTTCATTTCATAATCTTTGGTCAGAGGAAGAAGGATCTGACCTTTATGACCCAAGATGTCCACCACCCTGGTACAAGCAAAGAGTGCTCAGTAATTTGCTTCAGGTATATACTTTCATTATCTTATTTTTATTTCAAATGCCTTTACGTGGTGCAGTCTGTCAATTAAACATTACTTATTATTTGTTCACAGTAGTCCTTTAAAGCATGTTATTTTCATCAGTTTGTTTATGGATTAAGTAAGTATTGTGATAGCTACTGCAAGTCAGGCAAGTCACACATGGCATTGAAAGAGTCACTACTCTCTAAGCCATATGTTCCATATGTACTAAAGATAAAGCATTCCCAGTATGGCATTGCTATTGAGATTTCAGTATTACTCATTAGAAACATGCAGTCAACAGGAGTTTAGCATACACACCTGCCATCGACTCACTGGTAGCTCATTCCCGTTATTACTATAATACATCTATTTTCCTACATAATTTCAAAGTAAAGGACATTTTACTAATATTACTCACAGATTCATGATGTTGACTAACATTATTTAATATATTATTTAATAAGTTATGAATGGTGAAGTTAAAAAGCCTACTTGACTCAAATAAATGTCCACACCTGCTGAAATATCTCCTGGAAGACACATAAGTAATATCCACTATAATTATTATTATTATTATTATTATTATTAATAATACACACGTTTGGAAAAAAGAGGTTAATATATCCCATTTTATTAAATTCTTAATAAACTCTGCAGACCTGGTAGTCATGTAGTGTATGCCCTAATGCAATTCTATTTTCCATAGATGTGCTATATTATTATAATAGTGTGTTTGTTTGGGGTTTTTGGATGTGCATAAAAGCAAATTCAATCTAGCAGTTAAACAAGGTGGAACCTTAAGTCAATAATCTGGGTTAGGCACAGTGTCCTTAAACGTGTTTATGGCAAGCTCTGTGAAGCTCCATAGAACATCAAGTGTCCATCACAAATTCCAGTAAATGTCCACCTTGAACAGTGTTGAGGCCTAGTCGTGTCACTAACTAATGTATTCAGAAGCATTGTCTATATAGTTGAACTGATGACCAGGGGCGTTGCTAGTCTCCAAAAGCTGGAGCCTGTGATAGATTTGATAGAAGTGGAGTAAATAAGATCACATGCTTAGGCGGCATACAGACTGATATAATTGACGCCAATGAACAATAGGTATATATGGGTATATATCCAGGCTCAACAAATCCCGGGAACCAGGAAATGATACCTGGTGCCTGGTTATTGTTGTCCCTGCATGGTGCCCATCCTTACACCCCCCCCCCCCCCCACACACACACATAGATACCCTTACATAAACAACCTTACACTCACACACTCTCTTACACACACACACACACACACACATCCAGACAACCTAAAACAGACACGTGTGTAAACCTGCAACTCTCACACGCACATCATAAATATATTTTTTTTAATAAAAAGGGGTCAAAAACCTGGGAAGAATAGGCTGTGGTATGAAGGTATGCTCCTTCTACCAACCTCATAAAAGAGAGAAGTGCAGGGAACAGAGATGGGAATTCAACTGGGGCCTAGCATGAGGGGGCATGGTTAGAGTCTCCATCCAGGGCTTCAGCCCCAGTAGCCTTCCCCACAACAATGTGGGTGTTCTTTTGCAGGGCAGCATGTAAAAGTTATACGTGTCTCTCAAAAATGGATTTGTGGCATTTCAGATAATGGTACATTTGCGGAAATTGGTCTGCAAAAGCATAGGATTCCCCCTATTCCTCTAGCCCCAAACTGACCTGAATTGCTCTACAATTTGGATTTTATTTCAGAAATACAGGGATTTAAATTCTGTAAAAATTATTTGGAGTATTAAACATTGTAGAGCCAAAAAGTGCAGATAAACATTTTAAAGTTATTAATTGGTATAGAAATTGCCACCAAGGATGGTGGGTCCAATTGCAGTGCCAACCCCTGTGACATACTAGTGGTGTTGGGACAAAGCCTGTACTGTGGAAGTGGGGGTGTATTTCACTGGTGCTATCAAGTACTACATGGTCAGATGGCCACATTTTCCCTTTTATTGGGGTTACTAACTGACATCCTGAGAGGAGGTCTGTGTGCCTGAGAAGCACACAGACATCTAGCTGCCCACCATTGGACACCAGGAAAGTCCAAGACATGATAAGTGGATCTAGGTGCTGGCTGGGGCAACTCCTGTGTGTTCAATGTGGGTGATGGAGCACATACTGTGGATGCAATCTGGGTGCTGACAACTCATTGGATGTTTTTATGGAAAGCAAAGAAAATTCCTTAGTGACCGCAATCGTTTAAAAAGGTTATATATTGAACACATATTAAAAGTATTTATATGTGTTTTAGTATTATGATATTATTTTACACATTTTATTATTAAAGGGTCTACTCAACATAGACTTATCTGGCCCAAGTTGAAGCCAGATCAGTGTTTGTAGCTGAACAATGGAATTTTACAAAAATGTGGCTACTCAATATGCCAGATTTTCCAAAGGAAATTTAGAAATATCTGAATAAAGCCCTGAATCTTTTCCTTTCCACAACTTCCAATTTCTGATTGCAACCTGATATTGGTGTTATATTTGCTCTCTCATGGGCTAATCCTCAATTCCAGCTGAAATAAAGCTCACAGAAAGTAGTATATCTTGGGGAAACATAACCTCTATTTTTCAGCCCTCTTTGTAACAGGCTTGAGATATCATATATACTATGTCATGTATACGATGTCATACATTTATAGAATTGCAATACATAATAAAAAATTTTATTGTATATATATGTATTAGCTACACAGATGAACATCCTTTTTGGTGATTTGTTCTACCTTGTTCTATCTTGAGTTCATATTAATATAAATCACCAAACAGAATATATCATTTTAGACGCATTTAGCAGCTGTGTTTCATTTTGGTGTATAATTTACATATTTTATTTTGGTGTTATTGCTTTTGCCTTGATAATTTACATAGTGTTCAGCTCAATGAGTAGGAATTACTTCACGCAAGTCAATGTCACAGACAATCCTTTGAACTGAGATGCAAGAATCTGCCTTGAAATAAAAACCTATTTAACACAGTAAAATGGCTGGAATGGGGTCTGATTTGGGCAGCTTCCCACTTCACAAATATATTATGCATATTTAAACAACTGTAGATTGTTTTGCTGCTCGTCCAGTCATATAGTCCAACCTAAGGGAGAAAGTGCACAAAGAGTAGGTGTAAATGATGTTCCACAACAAGCTGTCAGCTTAAGGGCTCTTCTCCCAGTACAACTCAGTCCCCAGTGCAGCCCTGTTCAGTAGGGATTGCTTATTTTCTCCTTTAAGCTGCATGATAAATCAACCTGACATATTCACCCAGAGTATAATCTGTTTGGCTGTAAAACTCAGATTCAGGGCTCCTGCACTGTGGGTTTTTGTAAACATGCTCTGTTAGCCCGCACTGCTCAAATGAATGAGCTTGGGAAAGATGGATGAGTTGGGATCGGAGCATTCTTAAAGGCCTTGAGGTTTTTCTCTGAGGTACTGTTAACCCTTCAAAGGTGAGAAAGAGATAGGGGAACAATGACAGATATAATAAACAATAGGGGAAAAAACAGAGGCAAATATATTGTTTTAAGGAACATCTTCCCAATAAGTTCAATTAATGCAAAAACACAAGTGTGTTGTCACAACCTGGGATAACAGGCCAGGGAGGAGCCTCGTTGCAGGGCAGGGTGTGGGGTCTCTCTGCACCCCACGATGCATAACTGGGAAGGACTGGTAGCTGAGACTGGGACTGAGGCAGGACAGGTAACAGAGACTGGGACTGAGGCAGGACTGGTAGCTGTGACCAAACAGACAGGACTGGTAGCTGTGACCAAACAGACAGGACTGGTAGCTGTGACCAAACAGACAGGACTGGTAGCTGTGACCAAACAGACAGGACTGGTAGCTGTGACCAAACAGACAGGACTGGTAGCTGTGACCAAACAGACAGGACTGGTAGCTGTGACCAAACAGACAGGACTGGTAGCTACTGCAACAGGTTTGGAAACAGAACAGTGTTATTCACCTGAATGGTATTATACCCTATGGTTGAGCCTCAGGTAAATAACCACCCAGGACTTGTACACTGACTGCAACCGCACACTGAAGCAGAGATACACAGGGAGTACTGGACGAGAAGGATAGTCAGCAGGCCGGGTCATACACGAATCAGGAACAAGGTACAACGTAGGAATTCAGAAGGCAAGGTCACTAGACAGGCAAAATGGTCGAGGCAGGCAGAAAACAGCGGAGTCAAAATCAAGCAGGAGTCAGAACCGGGAATTCAATAATCAATATATATATGTTAGAACTAGAAACAAGGAACTATCACAGGCTGCAACCAAAGCAATACAAAGGCACTGATTGTCATAAGCTGCAAGTTTAAATAGGGAAGAGCTGAGGATAACGAGGCAGCTGACAACAGGAGTAGAATTGGACCACCACAATAACGGCCACTAGAGGCTGAAGACATAAACAGCCACAAACCCAGAAATAACCGTGACGTGTGTACTAAATAGACATGCATACATTTATTTATTTATTGTTTTTGATACAATTTACATATATGAAACTGTGAGTGAACGCTTCTAGGCACTCAAGTGATTCTTTTTTTCATGTTATAAATTGTAGACAGCTGCTGGGTACTCTTTGATGCTCAGTTGGAGACTATGAGTTTTACAACTCCGCAATCAAGGGCTAGAACCAAACATTTGATTTATGTGGTCCAAGTGGCAAGTACATCAGGTGTTAAATCCTAGAGGTCTGAATAACTCTAATTAAAAGTTACAATATTGGTATAATCCAAAAGTCTTTTTCTTGATTATATCTGCATAAATCACATGTCTGCAGGGAAGGGCTGCCAAAGGAGGAAGGAGTCTATAGCTCTAATGACAAAAGGTGGGCTGGTGAAGTTACAACATGGGCCACTAAAACATCAATGTAAATTTACTAGACTTGGATGCTGCTGATATTTTTGTTTCATTTTCAGCAGCCAAAAACAAAATTTATTTTCGTCAGAACCAAATTTCATCCATTGATGCATTCAGTTAGGACTAAATTCATCAACAATAATTTTATAATTCCCAAAATTAATTTTAGAGTACTTCAGATATCAGCCCTTAGGGCTGCTCAAAGACCACCAAAGTGATCTCTAATCTGCACAAAAATGAAAAGACAGACATCTAGGCAGGCCAACTCCTTTGTTATATGATAATATTATATATATTACTATACTATACTGTACAGCATTAATATAATAATTTTTATTGTAATTTTATTAATTTCCAGACGACCTCAGCTATTATGAAATAGATAAAGTCCTCCCACAGAATTCTTATTTTCTACTATAGATATAGCCGAAGTCTTCCTATTTCCATAATAGCTGCATTCGTCCAGCTCTGCATTCGTTTTTGAATGAATTTACAAAAATACAGTATTAATATATGTATCTGTGTGTCATTTGGATACACTTAGTGATAGCATATTTAAAATATGTGTTCCTTGCATTTTTATTAGCTCTAGTAACTTCCAAAGGGTTCACTTACTTGTTCTTGCCACTGTGTGTGTGTATGTGTACACACACACACACACACACACACATATATATATATATATATATATATATATATATATATATATATATATATATACATGTCTGTGTGTGTGTGTGTGTGTGTGAGGATGGTCATTTGGATACATTTAGTGATAGTGTATTTAATAGATGTGTTCCTTGCATCCAGATATCAAACATAGCCATAACTACCATGGCTATGTTTGATATCTGTATTATTTTACTCTAAGCTTGTTATTATTGCTTCACTCATATTATATTACATTGGTTAAAGACCCATAACCTATGCAGCCATGCCTCTCAAACATGGTGATTTATATTTTCCATTTTCTTTATTTTTTTTTATTACATAGATCTTACCTTAACTCTACGTTCTTCTGATTGCAAGTTTGCCAATTTGTTTTGAGGGACATATATACATGGATTTTACATGCTGTCCTACAGAATGTACATTTCATAAATGTTCAGAGGGATATCACTTAATTAATCAAGGTTGTTCCTATGGATCTCTGTCTTCATTCATTAATTTCCCTGACTTCCCCTGGCTTCCCCTGAACACACATGCCTTCTACATTGTTGAGGCCAGAATTTAAAAATTTAGCAGATTGGACTACACTGGCTGTACACATAGTGGAAATGCCCACGGATGCATACTCTGCATAGGCTCCTATGTCCTTCCAGCAGTTAGGTATATCTGGGATATGATCCATGTTTAGCACTAGAATGAGAATTATAGCATGACAGATACCATCTGATACGATTCTCCTCCACACAACAGACAGCTTCAGATCTTCCTACAACAGTAGGTGAAGACAGGATTCATGAATTACCTGCCCTACACTGAGAAAGAGGTGTGACACTTATAATTGATATAGATTACTTGACACTATCAGACATTTAAATGTAAATAGCACACAAACAAACATTTTCATGATAGATTATCTTAGGTCTAGACTAAATGGGCAACTTTGTCACTTAGACAGAATGACAGAATGTCACAGCAACAATCGTACAGGTACTTTTTGTCTTTGTGATCCCATTGCAATCAGTACAAATGTATTCTTGCAAAGATGTTTATCTATTCACTGTAAGATACTTTGTCTGCTTCTGAACGTGAATGTTACCTTTACACTACGGCACATATAGCTTGTCCTATATGAATGGAAGTATCTGAGCAACAAGAATTATTAGGTTTCTTGTACAGCTTACTGTATAACTGAAATAAACTTGCATTATATAAAAAAATGGATAGTTTTCTAGTTGGACCTAGCTGCCTATCGTGTATTTGTGCTTTACTGTTGCTGTCTCCTTGGACTGTTTACTGTTTATGCTGATATCTATATACTTATATTCTTAAAATAGTTAACCTTAGTCAATGTAAACAACAGTTGTTCTGGTAAATAGTACTAAAAATACCTTAAATAAAACTGAATATTAACACAATCTATGACGCAACATTCAACTTTAAGTAGGTGATAACTGGAATGCAGTTATGGTTATGCCTGCAATAAAAATTTGGAGCCAGTATAAAGGGATTGAAGTCCCCATTGTGTACACCAATTCTTCAGAGATATTCCTCGTAGTGAAAAAAAGAAGTAAAAAATGCATCATGTAATCATGATATAATTTACTTTAACTTTGTTCTGATTTCTAGCTAGCATTATGTTAGAGATATTGCGCATTAGATAAAATCAACAGTGCATAACACAGAAAATGTGATTTGTTGTAAGTAACACAAAAAAAAGCCAATAATGTGCTTCTATCCATCACAACCTTTTAAATTCTTTACATTTGTGGTACAACATAGAGGAGGGACCTTATGCAGCTGTAATAAATCAAAAACATTTATTTGCTTCCATCCATGATCAAACTGGCTACTCGAGATAAAGCTCAAAGTTTCAGTGTTTTTTGTTGTTGTTTGTTAGTCTTTTGCTTTCTGTATCAACAAATATGTGTGCGGAAGGGTTGAACGTAATTGAATATATGTCTTTTTCAATAAAATGTACAATATCTTTTAAAAATAAAGTATATAAATTAGTTAATTAATAACTGACATATCTTGCAGAACATATCCAAGGAAGCATAATAATACCACTTCCTCCTTGATTTGATACTGTTGCAATTCAAGTCTAAAACCATATGCTAATAAATATATGAACATTTCCACACACTGAGCATATAATTTCCCTTGTAATATCTCAAATTATTGTTATCAAATAAAAATAGAGCTACTGATAATAGTAGAATAAAAGAGATTTGAAACAATGCTGATGAATAAAAAAAATAAACGATTTGAGTATAAACCATAACTTAAAATGATTATAAATATTATAATACAGACACTTATAAATGAAAATTTCAAATTTACTTATATTATCCTCATTCCCTGGGATCCACGCTTAAGTAATCTATGCTTTTATAATTTGCTTTTATATTTTCTGTAGCTGTATCCAGTACTTAATTACAAGAGATAGATTTATTTAGGTCATCCCCACGGATCACCAGGGCATTATGATCTTCAAAACAGTCCATTGCTATAACGGACGGGGTATCCCATAATTGATACACTAAATAATCAATTGAAAGAATATCTTTAAAAACAAAACAAAAAAATCAGCTATATTACATTCTAAGTAAAAGTATTAAACGTCTATCTTTGAGCGTTTCCTTTTGGAAAATATACTATAACAAATAAATAATTTTGACCCAGGAGACATGACTGCTATGAAATAAAAACAATAGTAGAATAGTAGGTGAAGAGATATTAAATGCTGCTCATAAAACCAAATGCATGCATTTAATAAATCCCTACATTGTATTACAAAGGTATATAAAACCCCAATTTTTAAAAATTATAGGCAATAGTAGCATTGGTGTCTAGGCAGACAAAATTCGGGCACCCCCACCCACCCACGTTGCACACCTACGACATGCCCCATCACCCACTTTACACACACATTAAATGCCCAATCACCCTATTACATGCCCCCATCACCCACATTGCAAACACACTAAATGCCCCATCACCCCCATTACATGCCCCCATCACCCCGATTAATTGGAAGGAACTAAAGCTTGCTGAACGGTGGGAGAGGGATCGAAAATGTTTGAAGCACCAGAAGTGTGCTTAAACGCCCTCTGGCAAAGTGCCACCCTAGGCGAGTGCCTTGTTTGCCTTGTGGAAGATACACTACTGAATAGTGGTATAATATACTATTAGTCTATGACTAGAATTACTAACCATTTTTACACATATAGCAGTAGCCCAGACCACCAAGTATAAAACAAGAATACATGACCTTAATTTATGTAAGTGACTTCCTCTATGTTGAAGTGTCTGATTCTGATACTTGAATTAGGCCTCTAGATGCTTTATTTGAGTGAGAATAATTTGGCTCCATGCAGATTCCTCAGAACTTTTGTTCAAAGCGTTATTTGCAGTTTGTTTTTGGTGCTTTAGCTAGGTAAGTGATTTTAATCTCTGTCTTATTAAACATCTAAATGATTTTCGTGTGTGAAATATGCATGTATTTCTACTCAATATATTGGTAATCCCATATTAATAGTTATGCAGGTAAGAAAATCTAATTGATTGAAGATACGGTATACCAAATCTGATGAGCTGGATAATTCCATATCTTCATGAGTGTTTATTTTACTGTTGGATTTTTTTTTACGCAGTAACTCTTCCTCCTTAATTACTTGATTGGCAAGGACAACCCTGCCTACTGCGCGGAAGAAAAGCATTAGTACTGAAACATAAGTGCAGAACATAATACATTTACAAAGGGAGGGAGGGCATGAAATTCACTGCTGTGTCGGATATTTCTAAAATGGCTGTTGCTAGAAGGGAGGGTGGCCCTATATACTGCATGCATCCCCAGTCACTCCCACACAGCTGTCATTCATCCATCAGTCACGCCCCTCACACATACATAGCCCCCTGTCTTCCTAGGTTGCGCCTGACTCCCAGGGAACTTATTACAGGTACTCAGATATCAGGAGACAGGGGCTGAAGAAGGCAAGATAGACAGGTTTGGTATAGCAGCACCCAATCAACCCCAATGAGTCGGAGCTGGCACTCTACAACCTCATCTCCAGCAACTACTCATGAATCTGAAGAGGCCATTGATACAAACACAAAAGCTACAATTGCACAGTAGGTGTTAAGGTACTTCATTAAAGTTGTAATATGTACGGTAAATTACAAAATAAAGAACTAAGGTAGAATGCACAGGCTGCTAATATTGTTGATGTCAAAGGAAATCTAGTGGAACAGCTTATGGAGGACATAAGTAGAATTCATAGAAACACTGACCCGTCTACTAGACAAATCCAATAATAATTCTTATCTGTGTAACTCAGGTAATAATTTAACAAGGTTCGCTATTTAATGAATAGTCTATAAATCTATAAAATTATCTGTGGCAAAAATTACTTTGTGTGTCACGTTTGTTCTCAGAACTATGTTGTGGCAGGAAAGAGTTACCAATGCCTGCACATCTTGTTATAACATATCTGATAATAGTGGATTGAAGTCAAAGTCCCTGAACAAAGGAATTTACAAACAAAAGATGCAACAGGAGGCTCTGCTAATAAATCATAGTTCTGGGATGTCTGTTTATAATTGTTCAAGCAAACTAATTAATGTGATATAGAATATCCTATTACTAACAATTCTACGCCAAGTGTGAGGTTCTATTGCATTTACACATGTTGAACAATGTTAGTCACAGTAATTGTTTAGCTGTAATCCCTTTTCTGTACTAGACTCAAGTCATGGATCTGTGCGCTATCCATGCTGCCCATACCTGCAAATTTCTGGTACCACTTCCCAGGATGTGTTTGGGACATGGTCAGCAAGAGGTAATGCTATGTTATATGTCCCAATAAATGTGTGCTCCAGCTTCCATAGTAGTGCATCAGGTGTCTGCAACTCCTTCCATTATGTATGATATAACATAAACAAAATGTAAATGTATAGCAAAATGCAAGCATTATCAATACTGGGACAGCGCATTGCATTGTGCAGAAACATTAACAATGTCTGAACAGATCTGAATCCCAGAAAACATGAATGTCCCAACAGATCAGGGACTGCTGCCAACCAATGGTGTCATAACGGGGTTCGGTGGGTGTGAACTGCACCAGGTGACACCATCAGTGGGGGTGGGACCCAACGATCCATGGTAAACTTTTTTATTTTTTCTATGTAGAGCACATGCTGCCATACTGCTTTGGGGCAAGACTGATAGCCACCAGGATCCTTTGTAGCTAGCAGTAGGATAGTAATTCACAGCCACATCCATGGGGGAGCAGGTCTGCACTTATTCTGATAAATACAGGGGCCAGAATAAGGCGTCCCTCACCCCCTCTTCCAGACACAGGTGGTGGTAAGGTACAGTTAGTTATCAGCATTTTGAATTCCTATTTCCTTTCTCTGTCCCCACATCCCTTACCATTGACCCACAGATGCTGATTGAAATGGCCCTGACATCTGCCATAAAGATATGGGTACATAATACACATGTTGGCTCTTCCCTCCTATCATTAATGGGGCTGGGAGTTTCTCAAAGGCACCCAGCCCCTAATTTATTTAGAGATAGGAAGATTATTTATTTATTTTTGGATGGCCCCTTTTCCTCTTGGTAGCAGCTGAGGAATGATGGCTATGTAGATTGTCACTACACATTAATTAAGTAACCCCACACCTACCTGTGCAAAGTAGAGGTAGGGAGGATTGGGGTTTTATTTTAATTTCATTTATTTATATTTTACGTGGCCTGGGGGCATTTGGGCCAGCTCCTGGTCCCAGGGGAATATCATTTCATTTATTTTTATAGGATTGATGGTCTATGGGCCAGCTCCTGACCTCAGGTATTTTTTTGTGGGGGTTACTAATGGGCAAGGGGCGTATAACAAGCCAATTTTATATAGGGTTATGGAGTGGAATAACAGACCAGGTGCCCATGGCAAGCCCATAATCCATTAACACATGCCCATTTAGGGAGTTTCTAGCCTTGTTAATAGTAGTAGCCTCCCGAATTAGTGATTATAGGCCAGAAGTCTTTGGGCAGTTCACAGGCCCAAATGATGATAGGGGCACCAGACCCACTTGGCCTGGGCTGCCATGTATGTAAATTACTAGCTGGGACAGCTTTGGCAGGTTCATAGCCTTGTTTATGATAGGGGGAAGGGTCACTTGCCCTGGCCCCTTATTTAGGATTCTGCAAGCATTGGGCAGCTGCCAGACCAGTTTCTTATGGGGGGGGGGGGGGGGGGGAGGTCAAGGTAACTTGTCCTGCCCCCCACCCCATGGTTATTTTATGGGGCCTGATGCTTTTTATCAGGTCCTGGCACTGATTATATAATAAGTGGGTCCCACATTTGTATTATGGACCTGGTAGCACTTTGTGAAGTTCCCAGACCTGGTTTATATAGAGGGGAATGGAGATCTTTTTTTATTATTATTTTTTTATTTCTTACTTTGCCACCTTTAGAGGTGGCAAGTTAGAGGAGGCAGGTTGAAGTTCAAAGTCCAACTTGTCTCCCAAATCAAACACCATTCATTTTTTTAGTGAAGAGCAATAACAGGAGAGGGAGGTTGAATTTTTTTGCCGTGAACAGCGCAAGGAAATGTCTGTGAAATTCAATATCCCAATTTGACCTCCTCTCACTGTGATAAACCCTGTAAGGTGTGCATGTTGTTTTAATAGAACCATCTATGTTTGCGTATTGATTGTTGTTTTTCTCATACAGAGACAGGTCATCTTATGTTTCTAAATCAACCACTTACATAAACATTTACAGGTTTTCTAAATCTCATCT
Source organism: Pelodytes ibericus (assembly GCA_036172795.1). Lineage (NCBI taxonomy): Eukaryota > Metazoa > Chordata > Amphibia > Anura > Pelodytidae > Pelodytes > Pelodytes ibericus. The sequence continues at coordinate 163,302,468 of CM069857.1, forward strand.
GGGATGAGAAACAAAACGTAAACTTAAGTGCGTTAGGAGTGTAAATATGAATTGGAATAATTATAAGTTAAGGGACTAAATGACTACTTTGGGGCTCTTAGGCTCTCCTTGGGCCTCCGTGGATGTATTGCCTTCTTATTCGTTAATGAGGGATAATTATAGAGCGGAAATATGAAATATAATGTATTAGTACTTTATTTACTTTTAGCACTCATGTTTAATATTTATTATATCTCTGTAGTTTACTAAACAGGAATGCAACGGTCTGTTTGTATGTCATGATATAAAATTTGAATAAATAAAAGATATTTAAAAAAAAAAAACATTTACAGGTTTTATAATGTTTAACTGTGGCTCTTGGAGAAAAAAAATAATTCAAGAAATTGGCTAATACTATACACCATCACAGAGGTTTGGTGACATATTTAACTTGAAAGTGATCAATTTGTCCCAAAAATTGGTGAAAGTGCAGCATTTCTCAATAAAACACAAACCTTACCATTCTCTCTTCCACCTACAGAAAGATCAGTGCAGAAATCCAGTTTTGAGTCATTAAGAGTATTAAAATAGACCTTCACCTACATGCAGTTTAATCCATTAATAATACGTTGTCTGCAGCAGAGATAATGGGACATTTCAACTGCGAGATTAAAGAATTGGAAACAAGAAAAAAATACTTATGAATCTGATTGTAGAAAAATAAAAAAAGGACTTTGTTTTTACTAGTATTTCTTAAGTACAGTTATTGAAAGGAAACAAGTATATAGCAGATATGTCAGAATGACCTATCTAAACTCTAAACACATGTTTTTCCACTTCATTATTCTGCCTTAACGTATTTCAAGGTTTATTTTAAACAGCATAATGATATTCTAAATTTAGTAATTCCATGCAAGCTGTGATAACCAACCAGTAGTCAGCTGAGATTATACTGCAGCACATGTGGTGTAATCAGTAAAGATGTATATACCACTAAGTGATCCATAATAGAGATTGTGTCTGTATCTTTCATTTACAAGCAATTGCCAGATTGAGTATAACAAATCCAATAAAAAGAAAACCTCCAAATGAGCAATTGTATTACTGCATAAAATGGAGCCATGGAAGGTCCTGTTACGTGATTAACAGGAGTTAAAGGTGATTATCCAAGTGGAACATGACCACCACATGAACTAATTAAACTGATTATTTTCACTAGGATTAAGGTTAATCAAGCAAGCAAAGTGTGTTAGTATGGCTGACCTGAAGGAAAGTACACTATCCTCAAAAATACATATGATTTACAAGAAAGGTTTTTGCATTTCACTATACCTTATTTTCTATGTGATTATGTTCTCTTTCATAAATAAGATTTTTTAACAATAGCAGGGCATTGGTGGAATTTAAGAAAGGCTAGCATGACTCTGATGAATATCTATCAAACGATGGGAAGAGGACTTGAAAAGAAAGTGTCTTTCATTATGAATAGAAACATAGAATGTGTCGGCAGAAAAGAACCATTCAGCCCATCTTGTCTGTTTTATTATTCCCTAACTTTATCTTTTATCTAAGATAGCCTTATGCTTATCCCATGCATGCTTCTTAGCTGTATTAATTTCTACTCTTTCTGCTGGAATGCTATTCTACGCCTACACTTCCCTTTCAGTAAAGTAATACTTCCTAATATTAATATTAAACCATTTCCCCTCTAATTTAAGACTATGTCTGTTATTGTGGCAGTGCTGTATTTACCGCGAGGCATCCTAGGCGGATGCCTAGGGCGGCAAATTTTGGGGGGCGGCAGCACCCCCCAGCACTGAAAAAAAAAAAAAAAAAAAATAAATAAAAACCCGCCCTTTAAATTTAAAAAAAAAAAAAAGACCGCGCTTGCAGGCAGAGACGGAGGTGAGAGGGGATCGGAAGATCCCCCTCACCATCGCTCTGCCTGCCAGGCTGCACGGGGAGCCGAACAGGCAGCACAGAGAAAGCTCTGTGCTGCCTGTTCGGCTCCCCGTGCAGTGTGACACGGAAGTGCCGACAGTCACGTGATGGGCGCGCTGACGTCATACGCGCGCCCGGTCACGTGACCTGTCAGCACAATCGCCGGGGAGCCGAACAGGCAGCATGTAGGGACCATGCTGCCTGCCACTAGCCACCAGGGAAAGGTAAGTGCTGATGGGAGTCAGAGTGTGTGTGATGGGAGACAGTGTGTGGGACTGAGTGTGATGGGAGTCAGAGTGTGTGTGATGGGAGACAGTGTGTGTGACTGAGTGTGATGGGAGTCAGAGTGTGTGTGATGGGAGACAGTGTGTGTGACTGAGTGTGATGGGAGTCAGAGTGTGTGTGATGGGAGTAGGAGTGTGTGACTGAGTGTGATGGGAGTAGGAGTGTGTGTGTGTGATGGGAGTATGAGCTTGATGTGAGTCTGAATGTTATGTGTGATGTGGGGTCATGAAATGGAGGTGATGGGGCATGTCTTAGGTGTGTAACGTGGGTGTGCAGCTTGGGTAGGGGGGTGCCCGGATTTTGTCTGCCTAGGGCAGCACAAAATCAAGAGACACCACTGTATTGTGGTAGTTTTTCTTATTTTAAATTTGCTCTCCTCCTTTATCATGCTGATTGCCTTTATGTATGGAAATGTTTCTATCATATCTCTATTATGATACACACTAATATAGTAGCTGTATATAGCAGCTTAGAGCCCCTTTTGTTCTATAGGCATTGTATAGTGGCAGATCTAGAGTATGGTTTCGGGAAAATCCCTCCAAGATTGTTTTGTGGCTCCACACTACAGCAGTCAGTGCTTCCTAACTCTCACATAACGAGAGTTTAATGATAGTGATTGTTGGTTGTCTAGGAACACATTTTGTGTCTCCTTGCACAGCCAATGAAAGAGAGACTATTAACTGGTTGGCAATGAAACTCCCACCAAAAAAGGAAAATGTTTTTTTTTTTTTTATTGTACAATGTTGATTTTAGATATATCTTTTATTTTTGTTATTTGAGTTTATTTAAGAAAATAATTTTCTAAACAAGTGTGACTGGGTGCATCCATCTTGTGAAATATAGTGTTTTTGGGTGTCACCCTACAGCAACTTTACAGCACTAGTATCTAACTATGGGGTTGGGGACACAGAATGCAGTCTGTAAGTTAGACTCCAGGACAACAGACTTGCAATGAATGGGAGCGACATCATAACCATTACACTCTCCAGATAAAACGCAGACGAAATATGCCCAAAATGCACAGAACCAATGTGGTAGACTCAAAATCACCATGACATCCTATAGGAAATTCCAGGAACACAAAAATAGCCACAAAGAAGTCAAAATTCTACCGAAAAAATTAACTGCCCATACATAATAGACCCAGGTTCATGAAATCAATACAAATGAAAGGTGCAATCAACCCAAACTCAATGACGGTTGAGGAATGTTTGAATATAATGAGCACATGCCCATACCACCATTTCAGAGCAGGATTAGCCACCAGCAAAAAAACAAAATGGCAACCCAAGGTGCAGGGCAGGGGGGTATCAGGGAAGTGGTAGCAGTAGAGGGGGTAAGTGAAGACCTACAATGTTCTAGCAGATTATCTCAATGGAGAAGTACTCAGTGTTATTACAAAGTTTTCCAACATTAAAACTGGGTAATAAGGGCAGCAGCAAAGAAGGGGAGGAAGAATGCATTCTGGCAGCAGATTGGGGATGCTACTAACATAGTTAGTGAGAATAACATGTCTGAGGATGTTGTGAAGAAAAGATAAGGGAATTTAACCCCTTAGTGACAAGACAGTTTTATCTTGACTTTCCCTTGGTGTCTTGGTTTTGACATTTCTGGGGTGTTTGTGTTTAGATGCAATTTTCTTCTTTCTCACATACTGTACCCACACAAATTATATGTTGTTATTATCATCAGAAGAAGGGCTTTCATTAGATACCATTATGTTCATCATATCTTATAATTTTCTACAAAAAATATCATAAAATATGATGAAAAATTAAAAAAGCAAACACTTTTTCTAACTTTGACCTAAAATACAATTTACACAAATACAATCATTAAAAAAGACCCCATCTAAATAGTTTCTAAATGTTGTCCCGAGTACAGAAATATGCATGTTATCATATTTTTCGGTATTTTTTTTTTTTTTGCGTGTTATGGGACAAAAACCAAAAATAGTGTTTTTTGTTTTTTTCCTATATTGACCTTTTGACCCCAACCCCATCACAAAATTTAACCTTAACACTAAATTTAACCCCAACTCTAACCCTTATGCTATCCCTTAATATATTTAAATTTTAATTTAATTTTAACCCTATCCCTTATGCTAAAGATTATTTAATTTTAACCCTATAGGCTAATCTAACTATATAACCAGTTTTTAGTTAATTAAATATTTATTTTACATTTTTTACATTGCTATGCTACTTAACTACCACTAGGGGCAGTCAAGTAGCATATTCAGAGTGACGTAAGAGAAGTTACTTTCACTTCCAAAGCTCAGACCGCCAGAGGGCATAGCCATATTGATGGAGCATGCTGCTCCGTCAATATGGCTCCCACGATCGCTCCATGGGGCGATCATGGGGGCCCCAGAAAAGAAATTTTGATGCTGGCTATTGCCTCGACATCGAGGCACTAGACCAGCACCATTAAAGCAGTTTTCGCTATCATTGATCAAGAAAACCGCTTGATTCACCGCAGGACGTGCCAGGCACGTCCTTTGTCGTGAAGTTGTTAACCTTATCTATTTGTGTCTGTGTTGTTATTTAGGTATATCCACACCTCACACACTTCCACAGTTCATGTTACCCATTTATTTCCACAGCATTGAATCATCTTACATGGGTATTCTTTCCCTTTCATTGTGGTTACTCACTGGTGTCTGTGCTGCACGTGTATTTAGCTGTGAGACACTTATTTATTTATTTTTTGACATGGTCATAGTTCCATATTTGTGCAAATATAATTTTTCGTGCAAATATGATAATGCTGGATATTTGTAAGGGAAATTACATTAGGGCATATATGTAGTCATGTCCATGTGAAAAGAAAATCAGTTTAAAATGTTTGTAGTTACCTTTAGAGAACTTTAAATTTGAATTCTCTAGCTCAGAATAGGAGAATTTAAATGCCCGAAATGCGGCTATTATCCCCGAATCCGAAATGTGTGATCGGCACATATCGGGTAGCCAAAATTGTATGGTTTTTAGAGCCACAATGTCCAAATCCAAACCCCTCTGATGTTTAAGTTTACGAATGGCCTGAACAGCCAGTTCGGAACCAAACTGAGAGATATTGAACAGCCGTATTTCAGAGATGTGTGAAAGTGCCCATCCTGAATCCAATTAGGGACACATCTATGTATATTGACTAGAGCCTTTGATGTTTTATTTATTTATTTATTAAAAAACAAAAATGTTTATCTTGCCTGTGGCAATTATAATATATTTCAATTTTTCTTAACAGTGAAATAATTTTCTTTCAAAACTTTATTCGTTTCATAACTAGCTACTGGAGTTTGTGTCAACTCCTGCTGTGAAATTGCATAACCAGGGACTTGCCTTAAGTTAAATCCGTTTACCTCTGAGTCATCCAGAGACTCATAGAAATCAATAGATGAGAAAATGACCTATATTTCGTATCCTGAGGCTGTGATCCCTAGTTCTTAATTTGAGTTGGTACTGAACCTACATGGATCAGTTACATAATGCCAAGGCAAGAACTGTATTAAATAGCAATTTGCAAGTTTCACACTAAAAGTATTTCAGTTTTTATTAAGATAAACAACACTATTTTAGAGCTAAACAAAGACAACATTACATTTGTGTGTTAGAAAGAAAGTGCAACAAAAAAATAACAAGCAATGCATTAATACAGGGGAATCCCACAGGCAGTCCGTGTGACAAATGTGACATATCTGAGGTATATTGACCCTGTTAATGTAGTTTAATTTGTAGTGTAGTTTAATTTAAATAATGCTTGATTTAAATAGTTTTTAACTGCTTTTGTATAACTTAATAACCAAACATTTTTATAGTGTCTGTTCAATAAAGATAGAATTGAAGGGGATTGTTGTGGGAATTTCAAACTTAAGGCCAACGTAGCAGGGATGGAAAAATTCTCCAGTGCAGCTGAATGGCCCAAGGTTTGAAATTCCCATCTCAATTCCCTGCATTTCTCTCTTTATTGAATAGACCCTTATGTCTAACAAGCTATTCTTCACCATTTGTGTAATGATGCCCAATATCCATATATATGGTATGTCGAGCACTTCATTAAAAAAGGTGGATGCCCAATAGTATGGCCAATTTCAGACTAAAATCTGCAATTTATGTTGATTTCAGGAAATATTTTGGATATTTTCAGTTTGGGGAACTTAAATAATATTAAACATTTTGAAAATAAGAAATATATAAATATACAATTATGATATATTAATGTTACATATTATAATAGCATTTATAACATTGAGATATACATTTTTAAATTAGTAATACATTTATTTTGGTGTGTATTGACTTTTTTTATATTTGGTTTAATTTATTATCATTTATGTTAATAATATTTCATTTTATTTCCACCATCATCAATGTGCTCCTAAATTTTAACCAAAATAAGCCAAAATTTGGCCGAACTCCGGAGTTGCTATAGGTTGACTGAAAATATCTCATCTCCTCCTTCTATTGTATTAGGCAAAGCAATTCAATAAAAAGATGCCCAATGTGTTGTTTGGTAACAACCTCCTCTTTTACCCTCTTCCCACCACTCTGGCCAAAAATTCCAACAGGCTATTGGTTCCTAGTAGAGGTCTTAAACAAGCTGCCATACACAGGTCCTCACTTTTCCTCATGCAGTAGTTGGGAGCACTTGAGTTACAGTAATTCCTTATGGAAATGATTCAGTATTGGAGTAGATCTTGTTTTTCTGCCATGTTCTCTGTGTTTTTTTTTAAAGGTAGCAATGTCTCTTTAACAAGGAACTCACTTAAGTCAACAATTATTTCTATAATCCATATCTGTATGTAAAGGTTTCACTCAAATACACGTCTATACCGAACACCATTTAGATAATGAACTAGCATTGATCAGTTTTTACCTTACAACATACTTGAAAATGTAAGCTAGCAGTTGGTAGCCTTGTTTTTGGAAACAAGCCTGTTAAAGCAAGAACAGGCTGATTATTAGATAAAGTTCAAGCAGTTTACAAATATGTGACGTTGTCAGGGTCTTTACCAAGTCAAGTGATGAGGAATCTGGTTGTATGTTATTATTCATTGTGCAGGGTTGAGAACAGATATTGAAACGGAAGTAAGGATTGGAATAAGGACTGTAGCATAGACAAAAGGGGATTTTAGCAGAAACTGTAGAAAAAAACAGAGGTTGGGTTAGAGAGAGTAAAACAAGGGGTGAGACCTTTAGGCAAGGGGGATGCCTGAGAAGGGCAACTAAGCAGAAAAACTCTATAGAGGGTAACTAAGCAGGAAAACCCTAGAAAGGTTAACTACGCAAGAAAGCCCTAAAGAGGGTAAGCAGGGAAAACCTAGAGTGGGTAACTAAGCAGGAGTGGGCATTTAAAGAGAGCAATTTAGCTGTTATAATTATGTTGTAGCCAGATGGTCTCAGGAGATGCTGAAACCCTTATCCTGACACCTCTAGGTTAGGGGCCCCAGCTCCTGGACAGGGTATCCGCTTTAGCAGGAAAAGAAGAAGCATCTCTCAGAAGTCAGGCATCCAACTTCAGTGCAAAAGCCCACCTGACACCAACAGTGGGGGAAAAATCCAAGTAAAAACGCAAGGGTGGTCTCTAGAGAAGGAAGGAGGTATATGAGGACCAAAAATTAGACTTTTAAATGCATGTGTCAAGAGGTCAGTGTAGAACCTTGACAAGATGTAGTGAATTATGAAATCAACCATGCGAGGAAAACTGGAATAGCATACCATATAACCTGGCACTCAAACTGTTAAAATATCATCTTTGAACTCTTCATGTAATGCTAACCACCCCAGTCTTTGCCAGCTTGAGGCTGTCTCAGTTAGTCCATGGAGAGGAGGAGAATAAAATCAGGATTTTTATGTAACCAGACAGGCTAGTTAAAACTGTAGTCCATGACATTACTTTCATTACACATAAATATATGATGTACTAATAACATTCACTTACATTATGTTCACATGCTGAATGATTACATTTCCTTATCTTTAATTTAACATGTTATGCACCAATTAATGTAAACATATATAATCGGAGTGCTTTTTCATGTAAGAAATGTATATTCTCAGCATGATTTAGAATATGTAACTCATGTGTCTCATGTGTAAACATCCTTATTGTGACATGGCTCACATGACTCATCTTGAACTCTAGACTCGGCCATATTCTGCCATATGGTTCCAAAAGGCAATACTGGAAAAAGATATGTGTGGGGATACCTTTTTTATATATATATATATATATATATATATATATATATATATATATATATATATATATATATATATATACATATTCTTTATTTTGTCCTTTCTCAAAGAAAAAATTCAATTTAAAAAAACATAAACTAAAAACGCAAAAAAATGCACATATGCATTATAAACTAATATAGTAAGCAAATACATTGTCTCCTTGTTAAAAAAATAATAATCACAAAAGGAAATAGATGCGATAACGGCTCTAACGAATTTTTCTAGCAGTGGTATACACTGTAATCAGGGCCGTCTTTAACGCGGGGCAAACGGGGCAGCTGGAATTCTGGGGGGCCCCAATGCAGCTGTCCCGTGGGCCCCCAGCCCCTTCTTTCCGCGTTCACAGCGCATTGCGTTTGTGAACGCTTTTTTCCGGCAAGCCGCATCCAATGGATGCGACGGCCGAAAAAAAAAAATTTAAAAAAATGATGCCGGATGTGACATCGCGTCACATCCGGTGACTGTTTCCCTCCTCTGTGCAAGAGGGAAGACTGCACGGAGGAGACATCCGGCGGGGGACACGGAGCAGTGAAGTGTAAGTACTAGGGAAGGGGGGGGGGGGCGGGGGGCTGACTGGCACAGTATTACAGGCATCTGACTGGCATAATATTACTGGCATCTGACTGGCATAAATATTACAGGCATCTGACTGGCACTATATTACTGGGCATCTGGCTGACACAATATTACTGGGCATCTGGCTGGCACTATATTACTGGGCTCTGACTGGCACAATATTACTGGGCTCTGACTGGCACGATATTACAGGCATCTGACTGGCACAATATTACAGGCATCTGACTGGCACAATATTCCTGGGCTCTGACTGGCACAATATTACAGGCATCTGACTGGCACAATATTACTGGGCTCTGACTGGCCCAATATTGCAGGCATCTGACTGGCACATTATTACTGGGCTCTGACTGGCCGAATATTGCAGGCATCTGACTGGCCCAATATTGCAGGCATCTGACTGGTACATTATTACTGGGCTCTGAATGGCACAATATTGCAGGCATCTGACTGGCACAATATTATAGGCATCTGACTGGCACAATATTACTGGGGTCTGACTTTCACAATATTCAGGGTATCTGACTGGCACAATATTCCTGGTATCTGACTGGTACATTATTACTGGGCTCTGAATGGCACAATATTGCAGGCATCTGACTGGCACAATATTATAGGCATCTGACTGGCACAATATTACTGGGGTCTGACTTTCACAATATTCCGGGTATCTGACTGGCACAATATTCCTGGTATCTGACTGGCACAATATTCCTGGGCTCTGACTGGCACAATATTCCTGGGTATCTGACTGGCACAATATTCCTGGGCTCTGACTGGCACAATATTCCTGGGCTCTGACTGGCACAATATTCCTGGGCTCTGACTGGCACAATATTACAGGCATCTGACTGGCACAATATTACTGGGCTCTGAATGGTACAATATTACTGGGCTCTGAATGGCACAATATTACTGGTCTCTGACTGGCACAATAATACTGCGCTCTGAATGGCACAATATTACTGGCATCTGAAAGGCACAATATTACTGGCATCTGAATGGCACAACAATTATGGCATATGTGTGTGTGTGGGGGGGGGGGGGTAACATTGAGATGGATGGCGGGATTGCATGCAGGGGAGGGGGCAGGGTCCAGGGGGCCCAAGCAAATGCTTGCCCAGGGTCCAATCACTATTAAAGACGGCCCTGACTGTAATGTGTTATCCTCAAAACAACACATCAACCTTACAGAACCCTACTACTTATCTCCATGAAAACCTGCCAGGCATGCATCAGACTCGCAATAACTGTCCCATGGGATCTACCTATTAATTTTTACTTTTTTGCTATTATAATGTATAAGGATTTCTATTTGTCTTAGTCTGTTAATAAACCAATCTTTGTAAGTTGAACTCTGCTTTTGTTTCCATAACAAAGGAATAACTTCCTTCACTACATTTATGAGTCTTATTATTAAATAACTTTTAAAAGTTATCAATGGTATATTTGTATGGAGTAAGAATTAATTCCGCCTTTAGGGGGTTTTCCGAGTCTACAATAAAAATAATGGTTTTCTCAACTATCCCAAGAAACTTTTTATGTTAAGGCAAAGCTAACTTATGTGAAGTAGGCCCTTTTCTGTCTTACTTGTTTCTCCAGCACTTATTCCATAAAGAAGGGGAAAATCTATGAATATCTCTACACCATCTTAATACTCACTTAGACACCAATTTCTGATGTTTACTTGCTTCCAAACAATCTTTTATTACACTGAAACATTTCACCAATTCTGTCTGATTCAGTACAATCCCCAAAGTCTGGATCATCTAGAGAATTAAGAATTTTATATATTTTGGAGAGTGGGTGTGTAAGTCTGGGTACACAGTTTCTCAAAACTTGAAAACTCTAAGAAAAACATAGATCTTGATTTTAGAGAGGAAATGTAATGTTTTAGTTGTAAATATACATACAATTTCCCTTGCCCACATGGGTCTGGCAAGATTATAGTCTCCATTGATAAAAGGTTACCTGAAGTAAAATCTAGGATTTTACAAAGTTTTACATATTGGTCTTCTACTTCTAATTTAAACTAATGCTTGTTTTCTATACCTGGTAGAAAATTACCATTAGGTATAATTGGATATAGTAAGTCTGGAAAGCTTCCTATTTTACCATTTTTGATAAATCTACAGATATGTATAATGCAGCTAATAGGATGATCATTCCCTAAAATTAACTTCTAAACATGGCACAGCATGTATATAGAAGCAGAGATAAATCTTTGTTCAACCAGAATCCAATGTTTCTGAATTGATCTTGTCTACTCTAATATATGTACCAGATGTTCAGCTTGGTTGGTAATACATATATATCTTATTAGCATTTGTAAACAATTCATGGTGATTTATTTTTCTACATATATTTAACAATCAACTGGCATGTTTTAGTGAAGAATGGTCTAGGGATGTGAATTGGTAAAGTTTGAAACAGGTACATGACCTTGGGATAAGATTCATGGTGATCTCTCCCACTCTCCTAAACCATGATAAGTGTGGAGTCAAGCAACGTTTCAATTAAGCAGGATCTTTATCGAGCTTGAGAAGCATTGCTATCGTTTGGAATAAATCCTATCGCTGTGAGTGTCGGCTGCTGTGTATCATTCCTGTCAGATGTGTCCAGACTTGGGTCTAAGACCATATTAAAATCACCACCAACAAAAAATATGTCTTCAGCAAAATTTCTCAATATGATCAGCAACTGAGAAAAGAATACAGATTGACCAATGTTTTTTTTGTGTGGCCCCATAACATTTTTTAAATATAATTCTTCACTCCTGATCACGTCATATATTGTGAAATGCCAGTGGAGTATTCTTTGAGATCAAAATCAGAGTATGAGCTAGAAAAACAAGTACATTTTTTTTAAGTAGGTTGATTATAAGCTTTCAGATATGTTTCTTGAATTAAGGCAAGCTTAATCATTTGCAAAATAGGATCATGAAATAAACTATCGCGTTTTTGATGAGAATTAACACTTTCTAACGTTCATAGAGAGAATTTTAATTAAGTTTAAAACCCTCATAACATATCGTATTTATGTAACTGAAAGCAAGTGGTGAGCAACAATTAAACAACAAACAAAAATCTAAGAAGTATGAGAAGAATAAGAAGTGTGGCCAATAATCCATGAAATGCAATACCTTCTTGCATACTTGGATTAACCCTGTGGGGTAAAGAAGTCATCACCCGATGTCCCTGCTGGCATCTGGAGAATGAGTCCCCATGTGTACCAACAGAGATGCTGATGGGGAGAGGAGTCATGGTAATAGCATCAACCAAATAAACTCAATAAGTACAAATGCTATTATTTACCATTCTATATTAACTTAAATGACCATTAAACTGCCTATTTGGACTGGTATAGACCTTCCATTTCTAACTCCAGCAAAAACGACATTAGGTAAACACAGCAACCAAAAAATAATGAAACAAAAATATCTCTCCTACCACTTCATTACATCAGTATTTATATTTATCAAATATTGAAACAATTTTAGACACCAGTCCCTATGACAAGAAACCGAATTCTGAGTCTATGCTTATTATAGGGGAAACTACTACTCACAAAGTCCGAATAGTCCTACCTTACATAGTGTGCAATCTCATCTCCCCCTTTCCCCTTTCTCCCACTCCCCTCTTCAGCAGACACAAGAGGTCATAGACCTGTACTGAATACATACTGGGGATCATAAATCATGGTTGCATTCATTCTCCGGAGGTACAAGTGAATGTCTCTTCCTCTGACTTTGTAAGACTTCCCAGATTCATCCTGGTTCCAAGAAGGGTACATGTTGTATCAGGGCGGTACATCAATTTTAGGAAAGTCCAGATATGTTAGGAAAAAAGGATAATCTTCCTTAAAAAAACTGTTTTCCACCACTTCACTCATCCAGCTCTCTCAGCTGGAGATCAGAAACCAGAAGTGAGGTAGCCAAACCTCTTATGGCTAACCTTTTGAACTTCAGCTGTTTTTGGCCTAGATTTCGCATGATGCTCAACCAACCACTGTTCCCACCAGGGAAATAGTATTTATTACAAGTCCAATTTATTGTTAGTTTTGAATGCTAATTATAAGAGGGGCAGTGTGCTATCAAATTATGGCAATAAAACTGTGTTAGTTAAATATAGTAGACAGAAGTGCAGGGTGATAAAAATGTAATATGTTATTTAAATAATGAGTCAGAAACAGTGCTGTGTAAATGTCTCCAGCCGCAAATGCAAAGAAATGCACATCAATCACATAAAATTGGAAATAAGAGGTAAATGGATAGGTGCTGTGAGTTGATACTTTTTATGCATTTTGATTTTTTTAGATACTTAAAAACTACAATAAGTCATGCTTCTGATGCTAAAAATGTTTTCACCAATTATGTAAACCATATGTTTTATAGCTCTCTTTGTGCTGAAAATAGCAAGATTACTTTCCCAATTGGGTAATGCCTTTTTCAATATTTATAATAATTTAAGAACTTGATTCAATGCAGAGTGGTAAAACAGTCTGTAACTGTTTCATCACTGTTGACTACTTTTAATATCACACATATTTAATACAATGAGCAGTCGTGGATGCAATACTGTATGCAGGGCCTCTTTAAGGTACTTGCAGGCCCTGGGCAGAGTTCTCATAGTGGGCAACTTCTTCAGTCAAGTAGCTATTAACTTCTTTTTCCTTCCATGTATTTTTAACCGACTTCCTCTGCCATACTTACATATTTTATGTAAGATTTTAAATATATACTTATTAAAAATGCTTTTGTTACGGTACCATACTATGGTGGCACTTGTGCCTTTTTTTATCTTTGCATACTCTGACATACACTAGCCAATACCATTCCTGAAAGGGAACATGTTTCTAGTTTAGCTATTGCCTGGGAATATCAATTAAATGACACTTACCTCGGTTCCCCTCCTGATCCGCCGCCATCGCGGATCAGGAGGACGCCATCCCGTCGGCTGGGGCTCAGAGTGAGAGCCCCAGCATCTCCCGATACTGAGACGCACGTCCAGCGAACGGGTGTTTCATGAATATTCATGAGCCCAGTTAAAGGGCTATTTATTAAATTAACCCCTCCCTTGCCAATTGATCATAGGTGTGTCCTGATCAATTGGTAGTGTATTTAAACAGTCATTTCACAGGTTACCTTTGCCTGTGATAGTGCCTTGTGTACCTCACTAGCATTTTGACTCCTGATTGACTCCGTTTATCTGTTGCTGACCCGGTTCGTCCCTGTATACTCCGCATTTCTCCATCCGTTTGTTCCTGCATTCCTGATTATTCTGTGTATGACCCTGCTGTTCCTGACTATTCTCCGTCCGCCGCCTGCCTCGATTTCTGCTAGTGACCTGATTATCCGTATTTCTCATGTCCATGACCCGGCCTGTTTCCTGACTCTCCGTTTGCCTGTCTTCCTGTACGATCCTATACGGGCTCCACTTGCTGAGTATCCGGTAGTAAGTGTTCCAACAAAGTCCTTGGTGACATACCACCGGCGGCTCAACCAAGGGTGTGTAGTCATTAAGGTGAAGACCAATACTTGCTACCTACTGTACTTAGTGAGGGTCCTTGTAGCCTCATCAACACTTGTGGTCCATCTCCTGAACGAGACCGTTACATTAAACACCTAAAAAGAGCAATAAAATGCTCCATTTCTGGTACTCACCACATTGCAATTGGGATAATCTATCAAGCCAAGATCAAAATAAGTCCACTCCATTCCTCCATTCAATAAGTATTTGTATCTAGTTTTATTAAAGTCCTTTAAATACATTTAATATTTTTACAAATTTTGAAATCCCTTGTGGGTTTTTGTTGTTATAACTTATTATTCTAAATCATCCTGATATATTCACGTTTTGTCTGTTAATTGTTATATTTTTTATTTTCTGCGCTCTTTCTAATCTATTGTTTTTGACTCTATGTAAGTGGAAAAATAGATATTTTTCATACAGGAGTGAGCTGTCAATTTATACACATTTTGCATCTTGCATTTTGTAGCACCTAACACTTAAATACTTATTTTTTTCTGTTAGACAAATACAACATAACACAGATAATTAAAAAAGAACTGCCTTTTAATAGTTAAACAGTTTGACTAGTAGGATTTTGATGACTAAATCATTCAGCTGTCCAGTGAAAATACACACATCAATAAACTTGAGTACACATTTTAAAACATAATGTTGTCTAGCATCTGTGTAAAATAAACAGATACCAGAAGAGTGCCAAATAGACATATGGAATGAAGAATAAATGTGCACTTTGTGATAAATGGTATAGGGATGGTAATGCATTGTGTATTTACTCCTGGAGAATACAAAGAAATGTACCATACACAAGTATTTTCTTATAGATAGATAGATAGATAGATAGATAGATAGATAGATAGATAGATAATGAATTGTGTAATAATATATTTAACTCAATGTTAGCTCTATTTATGCTAATGATATGTGTAAACACATCAGCTCTCCATATTCAAACTCCTACAGTAACTATTCTGCTGTAGTCTGTCAACGCAAAACCTGCAGATGCACCCACAAGCAACACAGAGATCCACCTTTTGGGTCAGCGAACATCACTAACAATTATGAAGCCACCACGTCCAAGTGGATACTGGATGACCCCACAACTTCGTTATCTAGACTTTGGGTGCTTCTACACAATGCCACTCTACTAGCCACAGGACTATACAAAATATTATGTAGTAACATTTACTTAACAGTAGTTTTTTTCTTCAAAGGAACTACACCAGACTACAATGAAAATTGGCAAAATAAACTGTAAGAGCAAACCAAATCTCACTGCAACAGAGATGGACAGACTGCTACAATTGGCCATGGAGGGAAAATAGGTCATCCAAGTCTGCCTTCCACAGTTTTCTGTGCGATCCATAAACATATTCCCATGGCTAGGTGTGGTACCCGTTGTCTCCCTGTCTCCTACAAAGGGGGGAAAAAATGGTGTCAATTACCGTTTCTCCCTACTTTATCCCAGAAGAAAATGAGGCCCTAAGGTGATTTAATTTGTTTATATGGTAGAACCTTTACTGCTCCTACATCACACAAATGTGTATAAAATTCTTGAGAGTTTTACCATTGAAGTTACTTTTATGGTACACTAATTTGTCCTGTACTTTAAATAGGATATGTACTTTCTGCATATCTGCCTACAGTTCAAATTATAGTGTAAGCAGCCAGTCGTGGTAGGTTATCTGCCTGTCACAAAGAGTAGTGCTATTTATTAACAATGAGAAGTTTGAGGGCAGGTATAAAAAAGACAGAAACCAATTTAGTGTTTATACTTCTAGCTGATGTGCTGTCATGGATCACTAAGGGATAATTGTACAACACAGTTCTGGAGTACAAGTGGTCTAAACAGCAGGATCATTCCATTGGTTTCCATGGTGATTATTTTACTGTTTGTTTCCAAATTAGCTTTAATGTATAATAGCCTGCATACAAATAGGATATACTCAATAAAAATGATGATGAATATGTGGTTTAGGCATTTAGTAGATATGGTGGAACTTAAATATGTAAGTTTATTTAAATACTAGGATGACTGTGTGAATCAAAGTATTTTCTAGCCTACTAAATAGACTGGAAAAAACTATTTTTTAAAAATATTTTTTCTGAAGACAATTGATTTCTGATGGAAGGATTACTTTTTTAGGGTCACTCGATAAAGAAAGAATAACAGGGAAATGTTCCCATTAAGCTGCATTGGATAATTTTTCCCACTCTGTTCCATTGCCCTCAAGTTTCAAAATCCCATTGCAAATCCCTGTAATGATCTCTTTATTGAGAAGACCCTTCTATGCCAGTTATTAAACCCACATATTAAAATAATGGTGAAGCTGCATTTGCCTGTGATCTATGTCCGTACTTACACCGGCTATTAGCGTATCATCATTTAAATGGAAAAGGCATCTTATGTCTTGTGACTGCGAAACTGACTTTATCAATCAAAGAAATACCGTATTTGCTCGATTATAAGACGAGGTTTTTTTCAGAAAAAAAAATCTGAAAACTACCCCTCGTCTTATAATCGAGGTCTCTTATAATCTGACCTCAAATTGAGGTCAGATTATAAGACATGGATCCAGGTCCCCAGCAGAGCTGCAGGGGACCTGGATCCCCCTCTCTAGCAGCAGGGGATGTCTGCGCAACGAGCGCAGACTCCCCTGCTTCCGCCCGGCACGACCGCCGGGGCTTCTGTGAAGAAGCCGGGTACTTCCGCTTTCGTCACAGAAGTCCCGGCGAGCGTGCCGGGTGGCAGCAGGGGAGGTCTGTGCTCATCGCGCAGACTTCCTCTGCTGCCCCACTAGGCACCAGGGACAATCGAGCAGCTGGGGGATGTCTGCACTCAGGGCCGTCTTTAACGCGGGGCAAACGGGGCAGCTGCCCTGGGCCCATTTACTCCTGGGGGGCCCCAAGGCAGCTGTCCCCGCGTTCACAGCTCATTGCGCTTGTGAACGCTTTTTTCCGACGGCCGGAAAAAAAAAAAAACTGACGCCGGATGTGACGTCGCGTCACATCCGGTGACTGTTTCCCTCCTCCGTGCAAGAGGGAAGACTGCACGGAGGAGACATCCGGCGGGGGACACGGAGCAGCTTCATGTAAGTACTTGGGAACGGGGGGGGGGGCTGACTGGCACAATATTACTGGGCATCTGGCTGGCACAATAATACTGGGCATCTGAATGGCAGAATATTACTGGGCTCTGGCTGGCACAATATTACTGGGCTCTGGCTGGCAGAATAATACTGGGCATCTGAATGGCAGAATATTACTGGGCTCTGGCTGGCACAATATTACTGGGCATCTGAATGGCAGAATAATACTGGGCATCTGAATGGCAGAATATTACTGGGCTCTGGCTGGCACAATATTACTGGGCATCTGAATGGCAGAATATTACTGGGCTCTGGCTGGCACAATATTACTGGGCTCTGGCTGGCAGAATAATACTGGGCATCTGAATGGCAGAATATTACTGGGCTCTGGCTGGCACAATATTACTGGGCTCTGGCTGGCACAATATTACTGGGCATCTGGCTGGCAGGCACTATATTACTGGGCTCTGACTGGCACTATATTACTGGGCTCTGACTGGCACTATATTACTGGGCATCTGAATGGCAGAATATTACTGGGCTCTGGTTGGCACAATATTACTGGGCATCTGGCTGGCACAATATTACTGGGCATCTGGCTGGCACAATATTACTGGGCTCTGACTGGCACAATAATACTGGGCATCTGACTGGCACAATAATACTGGGCATCTGGCTGGCATAATATTACAGGCATCTGGCTGGCATAATATTACAGGCATCTTGCTGGCACTATATTACTGGGCTCTGACTGGCATAATATTACAGGCATCTGGCTGGCACTATATTACTGGGCTCTGACTGGCATAATATTACAGGCATCTGGCTGGCACAATATTACTGGTCTCTGACTGGCACAATAATACTGTTATCTGACAGGCACAATATTCCTGGTATCTGACAAGCACAATATTCCTGGTATCTGACTGGCACAATATTACAGGTATCTGGCTGGCACAATATTACTGGGCATCTGGCTGGCACAATATTACTGGGCATCTGGCTGGCACAATATTACTGGGCTCTGACTGGCACAATAATACTGGGCATCTGACTGGCACAATATTACAGGCATCTGACTGGCACAATATTACTGGGGATCTGACTGGCACAATATTACTGGGGATCTGACTGGCACAATATTACTGGGGTCTGAATTTCACAATATTCCTGGGCTCTGACTGGCACAATATTCCTGGGCTCTGACTGGCACAATATTCCTGGGCTCTGACTGGCACAATATTACTGGGCTCTGAATGGCACAATATTACTGGGCTCTGACTGGCACAATATTACTGGGATCTGACTGGCACAATAATACTGCACTCTGAATGGCACAATATTACTGGCATCTGAATGGCACAACAATTATGGCATATGTGTGTGGGGGGGGTAACATTGCGATGGATGGAGGGATTGCATGCAGGGGAGGGGGCAGGGTCCAGGGGGCCCAAGCAAATGCTTGCCCAGGGTCCAATCACTATTAAAGACGGCCCTGTCTGCACTATACGTGCAGATATCCTCCATGCTGCCCGGCACGGCAGACTATTATGACGGACAGCTGTCCGTCATAATAGACTGGCGTGTCGGGCAGCATGGAGGATGTCTGCAAGTATCGTGCAGACATCCCCCGGCTGCCCCCACTAGCCACCAGGGATCAACTTCAAGGTGAGGGGGAGGGAGGGGGCAGAGAGACAGGGACAGAGAGACAGGGGGGACAGAGAGACAGGGGGGACAGAGAGACAGGGGGGAGGGAGGGGGGCAGAGACAGAGTCAAGGGGAGGGAGGGGGTTAAGAGACAGAGACAAGGGGAGTGAGGGGGTTAAGAGACAGACAAGGGGAGGGAAGGGGTTAAGAGACAGAGACAAGGGGAGTGAGGGGGTTAAGAGACAGACAAGGGGAGGGAAGGGGTTAAGAGACAGAGACAAGGGGAGTGAGGGGGTTAAGAGACAGACAAGGGGAGGGGGGAGAGAGAGAAAAATGGGGGCAAGGGAAAGAGAAAGGCAGCATTGGCACATAAAAAGAAATAAAAACTAGAAATACATTTTTTGATATCATAATTTTTTATTAAAAAGCAATTTACATGTGAATATATACAAGTTGAACTTTTTTCCTATAGGGTAGTCTTATATTCAGGCTTTTAGTTTTTTTTCCTAATGGAATATCCAAAGTTTGGGGGGTCGTCTTATAATCAGGGTCGTCTTATAATCGAGCAAATACGGTATGTTGTGTTTGACTGAATGCTATCACAACCCTTTGGTAAATTGAATCTTTCCGTATGAGTCTCACAGTCTCCTGTGGTTTGAGTAAACAGAAATTGAATGAAAATATATTTTTTATATCTATTCTAATGCAAAGATATTCCATTTCTTTATACAAAAAAAAAGTCAGTAAGTTGAATCAATTTGTTTAGGCTTTGAACTAAAGGAAATATAGTCTAATTCAATATGGGATCAGTTGCAGGTGCTAACAATCCCAACAGCAGGACTGGTTCTCTATATAAAAGTCCTGGTTCCCTCCAGTTGGCATTAAACACCATTGCATAGCCAGTGAGATAGATCAGTAAGCTAATGCACCGTCTGTAGAATATGTCCAACCCTTGGATTCCCAGATTCAGTTTCTGGCAGGGTTGAGTCAGTCCAATACTCCAAAGTAGATAAAAAAACTACTCCAATAAATTGGTTAACAGTAATTCCCTTGGAAGTTGGGCAAAAAGTAACAAGCCCAGGATATACTTGAAAACCAGAGGATATCTAAACAGATGATTCCTGGTTTAACATGCTTATTATTATTATATAATGCAAACGTGTGCAGTACTGGTATTGTATAGGTGGAGCTCCCCAAAGAATATTTTGGAATTCAGAGAAGATGATAACTTTTTAAATCAATTAAATAATGTAGTATAGATTTCAAATTTAGAGCAATATTAGTACAATTGTGTAATTCTGCTTTATAGCTAAAAAATGCTAATTTAATTCCATTGTATCTTTTACTGTGCTATGGAGTCTTTGTGACACAGATTTCAATTTTTTACATTTGCATATTCCAAGGGATTATCTTTAGGTAAAGCCCACATTAGGGATAAAAAGAGGTACACATTTTCTATAGCTATATTTTTCTCACTTGTACTCAACACTATTCCTATTAAAGTGTCAGTAAACAATATTTTTAACTTCTGCTTCACTAAAAAAAGATAAAAATCCCTTGCCACTGTTCCGAAAAACAAATCCAAACGTGTACACTTTACTGTCCCGCATCTCTGTCCTGCTTTTCAGTTTGCAAGAGCAAGATGTTGGGAGGTATGCTGTTGGTATTTTTAGGATGTTGAGTACTTGTCTCTATTTCAAATTCAGCTACTTAATTTAAGGACAACTGTTGGCAAAAAAAAAAAAGTTCTATTTAATTGAAAAATTGCATCAAGTGTGGGCATTTTGAATAGAAATACTGGGACCTACTGGGAAGAATCTTATGATTTTAAGTGTAAGATTGTATTGTGTTTTTATTCTTTTCATATTAAACATTTATACTTACATCCCTGCCTTCTCTTCCCCTGTGTGACATCTCTGGAGCTGTGTTTAAGGAAAATACTGGGTGTTTTCTTCCATCTGCCTTGTGGGCTCCCTGATGCTATTATTCCTGAGCAGATTTCTGCTCAGGTACATGTGAGTGGACATTTCATACACTTTTTGGAGTGTTTTGCCTGACATACTTCATCATATATTGTTTATGTTTATTTTTTCCCTTTATATAACACGTGTTGGGTTTAGCGCACACAGTCACTTTATTTTGTTTTCATGCACATTTTTTGCTAGGAGTGGAATACTAGCTGTGTCTAGGTGCTGCTCACATATGCCACCATCTAAATCATGCACCATTCTTGGATGATTGTGCTCTCACACTATATCACATGTTCACATTGCACGTTTGTATTGGCAGTGCTACCACAGTTGCTGTTTGAAGTTTGATTGAAGATTTTTAATAAAGCTATGTGTCAGCAGTGTTGATTTTGTACTTTTTCAAACATGTCAAGAAGAGTAACTCCAGTATCCCTCTCCTTAAATTCAATATTGTGGAATATTTGCTCAAAGAGATCTGAAGTGACCTATCAACCTGCCATTAAAATAAGTGCCAGAACTATCTTTGCTGCACTTAGGGCTTACAACGTGTTTGGAATGCCAATATGTCTCATCTTTAATGAGGGTAGAGCTAAAGGCCAATCTAGTGAAATCTCTCACTTGAGACTGCAGATCAATAAACAATCTTGACTGATATAATTTAGACAAAGGGATTTTGATGTGTAGACTGACCCTGGTCATCTGTAAATAACTCAATTTGCCCCTTTCATTGGAGGAAGGTGGGTTCCTACAACTCTCAGATTACCCAAGGGTAAAATAAAAGGGTTAGCCAGCTATGTGTTTATATCTCTAAAGATTTACTACCTCAGTTACAGTTCTAGAATAGAGTCACTATATCTATTTCTAGACGTATCAGCTTTTTTTTTAAGCTAATCACTGTGTAAAAATTGGATGTATTTTTTTCTGTTAGATGACCTCTTGCAAGGTTAAGGGGAACCCTGACTGGCTTGGTGTTCATTACCGGAGTCAGGGTTTAATAGAGTTTTTCCTTTGTCATTTGCTCTTAATAAGGTGGAATGATAAGTGCTGAGCGTTTGTTACAAAACCTGCTTAGAAAGGCTAAAGCCGTGCTCTGAGGAAAAATGTCTGACAAGCTGGTGGCTGTAAAGTGAAAGCTGTTTTGCATAGAGTAATTTTTAAGAACAGAGTTTGTCTGTCCTTCATAGTTAGTTATAAATATATATACAAATATATGCAACACAGCCATGATCGCTTGAAACAAAATGGATTGGATTATTGATACTCACTCTGCATCACTTTATGCTGAACGTTAGAATACCATGCTCAAATTCTACTAATATTGTCGACAGTCTGCTTAAACCATCTTTGTGTCTGCCAACAGATTTACTTAGACCCTCATTTAAGCAGGTATGTATATAGTGTTATAAATGTTTTCTTCAGCAACAACATGGAGGATGCATTGATGATACAATGACTAATATTGGCACTACATTATTGGTACTTTTTCCTCAGAACATGGCAGATCCTCAATCAATATGCCTCCATAAATAAATCTTGAATATTGATGAACATTACTTGCCTGAAGGAAAATTCATTGTACATTAACGTAAAGATTCAATTACGGATCCCACCAAGTTACTCCACTGAGACAAAGATTTATCAACACAAGCAGTAGCCAAATTTTTTTTCTTATTTGTTACAAACATATTAAGGTAGATGACCACTGTTACTTGTTTTATTTTAATAAAAATGCATTGTGTTCTTCCCAAATTTCTTTAGATGGCACTACTTAGTTTATTTAGTGTATTTTGTCAGATTTTGGCTTCTCACAGTTCCTTATAAAGAGGGTATCAGAGTGACCATTCATATGTGAGTTAGTTTAGTACACATTATACATTTACAACTGTGCTAGTGATTGTTTACAAAAGTTGGTGGTTGCAGTCAGCTATTGTATTGGTCAAGTGGGTTCTTTATGGCTAAGCTTCTTTGCTACTATGTCTACGAAGCCCTCAAACCTGATTTTGCTTTTTTAGTCATGTAACTCTATTTTAGAGAAGAGATGCATCCCTTCAACGGAAACACACAATGTTATCACAGCATCATCTTTTATTCATAAAGAAAAACATATCCTACGGTTTCATGTTTAATAGTGTCTTAAGCCATAATAAGATTTCTGAAATACATAATTAGACATATTGATGATCAGAAAAATACAGTGAGAGGAAACTGGTAACAGAGAATATTCATGCTTTTCCAAAGCAATCTGGCTGAGCAGCATTCGATCATAGGCTGAGCATCTACATGCAGTTCAGGCAGAGGCAACACAAAAGAATCAGGTTGCCTAGGTAACTTGAAAAGCAGATTACTTTCCAAGTTAATGCTAGTTATTCAGCAAGAGTATATGATATTTATGTCATGCTTATATTTGTCTTTAGGGTCTACTCAAAAAAGAGAGAATTGCAGGGAATTGAGATGGGAATTTCAAACTTAAGACCAAAGTAGCTGAGTTGGAAAAAATTCTCCCATTCAGCTGCATTGGAGGATTTTTCCAGCTACATTGCCCTAAAGTTTGCATCAATTCCCTGCAATTTTCCCCTTATTGAGTATACCCTTTAGTTTTTACACCAGTTCCTTCAGTCGATACATGTCATATGTATCAGGTATCTTGATGACACCAATCCCACAGAGATTGTGTTGCTAAGCAAACACATTGGTGAGCTGCTGGAGCTATCCTGTGCAAAATATATGGTCAAGGACTAAAAATCGAATTCGGACAAAATGTAGTCCTTGGCTCTTTCTTTTGTTCAGGATAACTTTATGCTCATCCCATCCTTCAGTGTATTAAACTGCCACCTCTGCCACTTCTGCTTGGAGACTGTACTCTGCAACCACCACTCTCTCAGTAAAGTAAAATTTTCTTCTCTTCCCAATTTTAACATCTACCATTTTTGCTGGAAAACCATCCACTAACTCTCTTACCTTCAGTTAGACTTCTGTTACTTTTACATTTCTGACTCTCTAGTTTAAGATCATGTCCTCTCGTCCGAGCTTTTAACCCCTTTTTTAATTTTTGATATGTGGTTGTTGAAACAAAATTTTCTGCTAGTTATTTGTCTTGTTTTTTTCTTTTGATACCCTATATAAAAAATAATCTATAATTTATTATTAAAAAAAACATATATAAAAGGGGAAAATTTATGAAAATTTATTGATTTCATTGTTTTCCCAATAATATTCCACAAATCGGTATATATTGAGTCGACCCTTATATTATCAATTTAACGGTTCACCCTTTGTGGCTAGACTAATAGAGACAGACAGGCCATGAATGTGTTAGGTTACTATTTACATGCAATGTTTAGGGTTAACAAACATGGAATCCAAAGTATGAACTGCTTTGTGACAAACACTTTTTGCTCTTTTTACCCTGTTTTCTTCTATTGCTAAATCTAAATGTAGAATTCCTGCCAGACTCAATGAAAATGAATAAAGTTACGATTAAAAGGGCAATCTCAAGAAAGGTGCCAAAAAAAGTGGAAAATGAGAGAGATCATTTGCAAAAAATGTGCTGCAAACTCCTTGGCAGTATAGAGGGTTTACAGTAAATGTAAATGTGGACACTACCACAAGGCAGCATAAGAAAAAAATGTTATTTTAAAAACATTTTTCATTTTAAACATTACAATATTCTTGAAATTACACTTAATGCAGCATATTATAATTTCTTTTGGTCTCTGAATACCGCTCTATATTACTTCAGTTTGCATTAAACCACATAAAGTTGCCAGCTTGTTGTTTTTTTGCCAGGTTCACTTTACGATGCTCATCATCCTCGGTCATAATAGAATTACAATTCATTATGTTACCATTCATTTATACAATGCAGCTCTTGGTACAGAGCAGAAAAGGGAATTAAAGACTTCAATAGACAGAGAAAGATGGATAAATCTCGCCCTGCTTACGGTCTAGAGGAATTCTGATTAAAACAAATGGCAAACTATCAAATGGCTTATTCCGCAATGTGTCTCTTAAAAACCAGCCCGTGCCATTTTTCGGGTGTATTGGCGATGTAAGTGCAGGGAGCAACAGAAATATACAATACCAGAGCATGTGTTAAAACCCAGCAAGCACATAAAAATCAACGTAATATACCAAGTAAACGCACAAAGTCAAGATTCTTTGGAAAACAACAACCAGACCCCTTAAAAAATTAGCATGACTTTCTTAAAACATTCTTGGGATACCTTAAGGACCAAAACAGGTTAGTATGTTTCCTTTTGTGTTGGGCCAAAATCTGATGGCTATAGCCAAAGAGTCATACTGTCCTACGCATTCAGATCTACCTCGGGACTGTACTAGCGGGGTATAAAGCAAGACTCATTTTGCTGACCTTCTGTCTAAATAACCTTATAACAAGGGCAATTCCTCTTGGTTATGCCTTGGGTCCCTGTGACCATAGGAAAATTAGGGTGGTAAAAGAGGGCCATGATCTACGTACCTTAAACACTGAGATTCCTCCATAATTCAACACCCCTCAATACCTGACTGAATCTCTAGACACCAGATGTCTGTCCCAAGATTGTTTAAATGGACACCTTCTGTTCTGAAAAGTGAGTAGGATTCGGGTGTAAACTGTGGGTGTTTTGCCATATCTTGATTTACTCTCAATCGCACCTTGTTGTAAGTACGAGACATGAGAGCCTTGAAACTTACCATATTTCATTTTAGTCTTCTGTAAACATTTTAGAGGTACAATGCACAGGTCATTACCTCCCACATGAAAAAGTAGGATCTGCGGGGCCCTGACTAAATACAAAGACTGTGAAATTTCAAAGGAAACTCATTCCCACTGAAGACTCTCCATCCCAATACAACAAATCTGCTTGCTGCATACTGCAACCCACTGCTCTACCCAATACGCAAATGAATCCCAAGACTTCAGATTAAATATTCTTGAATAACCGGAACATAGTGAAAAGGACATGAATGATAAAACAATGTGACTGCATGTACAGATAAAACGCGTACCAGCATAGGATGACTATCACTAGAAGCAGCCAGAATGCCACCTACATACTCTGTCCCCTCACTAATTTATTGTTTTTTTCTTATTTTTATTTATTTATTATATGTAGGGTTAACTCAAGTTGTCTCGTCAAGTCTATATTTGGCTGACATTGCCGCAGCCCCAATCCGAAAGGTATGTGAGCAATACTCAATGGCCTGGCGCCCCAAATTTGTAAGAAAAAACTGGAAAACAGCTATAAACTGAGATTGAGATAGATATGTGCCATTGGTATGTATCATGAAGGTCCAGGAAATGGATGGTCAGGTAGCAATATACATTTTGTATAAATAAAGGAAAAAAACTCTATGTCAGTTTTGGAGTTTTCCGAATATGTAGCAAACCACAGGCACGAAACTAAGTGTGAACAATATGCTTTAAAATTCTGATGAACAAACAGATGGTAGGGTATCAACAGCTGCTGGCAATAGACCATAAGTGACTGGGCACCTCCTGTCCTTCTGATAATGACTCTGCCTGTACCCTTTTAATGCCTGTTGTGCTATAAAGGTTTTTGTGATATCTGGTAAGCCCTGAAATTTAAAAAAATAATGCCAATGGCTCCATTTTTCATGAAATATAAAGGACAGGTACTTCATTAATAGATTTTGTGATCAGAAAACACAGAAGAACCAAAATGTAGACGAATGAAACATATTTTAAACACCAAAATATATATATACAATAAATAATCTATTAACATTATATATTATAATAGTACAGTTATATTAAAATAAGCATTTTTACATTTTATTTTGTTTTTATGTTCATATACTTTATTTCTATGTATTTAATTAAGGCATGATGTTTTTTATTTTTTATTTTAATTGTTACTGATTTTTATTGTGTTACACATCGGTTCATTTTGGGACGAATTCCTCCCATTTAATTTTTTGGGATGACTATTTCTGTAATAGCCGTGGTCCTCCCAAAATGGCCTAGAAATAAGCCGCTTCCATCCTCATACAGGTTTATGGGGAGGACTAATGCTACCACTTTGTTTCGGTACATTACCTTCAGTTATTTTTCTCTGCTCGATGGGCAGCTATTTAAACATGCTCATTCCTTTTAAGTATTGACTGCTAAAGGTTGTGATACCAGTGTCCCCCTGTGCCCTTTCTTCTGATTTTATATTTTTGTGTTTGACCCATGGCATGTTCCTGACCCTGATTTCTGCTATTGTGACTCATGTGTATGAACCGTGACTTGTTTCTGACTCCAATTTGTCCAGTGTTACCATTGCTACTCCTGCATATGACTCTTGGCTTGTTCATCTTTGTGATCCTGTGTTGTATACCCTGACCTCTGTGTGTCCTTTCTTTTCTCTGCCATGATCTCGTGTTTTGTATTCCTGTCTTCATCCAGCGGATGCCTACATATTGTTATCACAGTCTCCGTGATTTGCCACTTGTGTTTTCATCCTGGTGTCCTGTGGGTAATAGAAGTGCCGCTTACCCTTTCTTAGTGCATGAGACTCAACCATAGGTTCTGTTTAACACCACTGCTCTGCACTGGAGAAGAGTTCATCAAGGAAAGCGACCTGAAGGTCAGTACTGTTTCTGCTTTTACTTTGGCAATATAACGAACAGTATCCATGTCTCATTCCATCACCATCATTGCTTCTCATCCCAGACGGAAGCAGATTATTTGATAAGCAGGGGAGGAGCACGGGGTAAAACTCATTTTCGAAAGCTGTAAATCGCGAGTGAACAGCATTATCAGCTGGAGAGAGGGCAGGACTGAGACTCGAAGTACTTAATGAGATTTTTGCCTCTCCTTCAGTATCATCAGAGATAAAAAAAAAAAAATGTTCAAAGCCTGAATTTCATTTATTTATTTATTTTTATGTCATGAAATATGACTCTGGGATGTTCATGATTAAGTCTGGAATGAGACTGCAGGTTTGTATCTGTAATCATTATTATTGCCCATAGAATGTGACATGGGCACAGTGAGAACAGCTTGGTTTGCCAGTTTGCTTTTATCCTACCTTTAATATTCTGAATGTCTATCTCAATCATTTTTTCATATTCATTCACTAGATTAGGCTATGTAACCAATACTCTGGGAGCTATAATACACATGTTCTTTGTAATAAAGGTCGGAATTGTCACTCTTATTAATCATCATTTAAGCTCAGGTTGCATTTTTATACATAGGTGTATACTGACATGATTTTGCATTTTAAGAGCCTTTTAATAGAGAACCAATGTTTTCACAGCGTGATCTGTACCTTCTGTGCTATTAATGGACCAATTGCAAAAGAAATTATACAGCCAGAGAACTGAATGGTAGTTAAACTGAAGGAAGAGTTTGCTATGCAAATTCAAATGCTGCAACACCTTTTTTTGTCAAGAATGGGGAATAAAAACTTACTACATCTGAAATGGCACTTCCTGCCATCCTGCTGAGCAGGATGTCTGTAATGCTAATGGGGCCCTGGGCCTAATTGCCCCATAGAGAAGTTATCAATGTCGTCTGCCCTTTTGCTGCAGTGCAGATCCGCAGATCTCATGCATAGATGTGTACATACACACATGCCACACTCAGCCCTTTAGTGACATGCCTGTTTGACTGGATCTTACCCTTGGTGACATGGGTGATCTTTTCAGTCATGCAACTTCCGGATGAGTTTGGGTGCCATGTTGTACAATTTTCATGTGGATTCAGGATTACATTAGTGATCTCTGAATAGCCCGAATTAAAGGGCCATTTGGATCACCAATGTGATCCGATGAGGTCTGAAACCTGGAGCTCCAATTTGCTTTGAGTAGGCCCTTTAGTGGATTAGAAAAATGAGACAAAAATGAAATATTTCCACCAGTCCTTTGGTTGTCTAGATCAACTTTACTGGTATATTGTAGCAAATTGCTAAAAGTGCACTTGTGTGCTTGTCAGGATCGCCACCGTGACATCCAGACTGCCAGACGTGGTCGCCCCAGATGCACCCAGCAGGGGATTTGAACTGTGGTTCTTCTGGACCGTATCCTGCTATTTTGCCTCTGAGCCATTTCAGAACTTTGAAATACTCCTGTTTATGTTTGTATTGCCTGCAGCACTAGGGGGCTGGACTTCACCAAAGGCTCAGACCTGTCAGTAACTCTCCAGCTGAATCACATACCTAATTAACAAGGTATAAGACACTGCCTCTCCCTAAGGGCAGTGTCAGTTCATTGACTCTGGATTCCTTGTTTGGTTCCTGTGATTTTTGACTTCCAGTATTCCTAATCATTTTCGGCTTTTGACCTTGGATTTATTACCCGTTTATTCTGAATTCTGGCATCCTCTGACCTCTGGCTTTCCCACGAAGATTCTTTTGCTTTTGTCCTTGTCTGTAACTTTACCTGGATATCCTGACCAGCCCCCGTGCACAAACTCACAGGCCACGTGGCTTCTTACCTGGTCACCCTGGTCTGTGTTTGTTTGCAAGGGTGAGCATACATCTCTGCCTAAAAGACTCCCAACAAAGGTAAGCCCTGACAAAACATCTCTTCCTAAAGGACTCCCCACAAAGGTTTCCCTGACAGTGCTCACTCATTGATTATCAAGAGCAATGGCCACAGTTTAGCATTTGCCATGCAAGACAGACTATAGTATAAAATATAGTACAAAAAAAACATGTTTTTGACACATACAAAGGTAGGTAAAACTCACAAACACATGTAAAAGTGTTTTGAACCTATGCACATTTGCTTGATGGTTGGAAGGAATTTACAATCTTTAGTCCTGAAACATTAAGTGCAAAACACTAATGGAGTACATGATGGTACCATAGTGCTTTGAACCTGTTGACTTGTTTAGCAACACTGTGTTTGAAGTTAAGGAAGAACTTGACAAATAATATATATAAAAAAGTTGGACATACCCAGTGGAGTTCAGATGCATAAAGGTTGCCAGGTTCAAATCAGCATAAGTAAAGCAAGAATCACACCTAACCACCTATGTAGAAAGTTGACATAGTGGTTAGAGAGTAGACAAGATGAAATGTAGGGTATAATATAACTTATATTATATAATATACAGTGAATAGTGTGGACATTGTGGAGGAACTTACAATACAAAGAGTAATGAAAAGAGAATCTGTGCAACGTGACAACAGATGATCGAGTATGGCAGAAACAAAAACTACTGTGTGGAGCATGTAAAGGATAATGCAGTGAAAAAAAAAATTGAGCTGACAATTTGAAGAATATTACATGGAGAAGGTTGGAATATTGCAATTTCACCCTGGGTTGTCAAGTTGAACTTTAATAGCTCTATTTTCTCTCTGCTCTTCAGAGTAAAACAGTTTACATGCAACATGTCCATCATTCTTAGATCGTGTGGGGGTATCACATGATAGGGAGAAGGTTTGACAAGAACAAGAGAAAGAGAGATGTCTCTGTGTCTGATGTGAGCTGTCATGGTCTCTCAGAACATGCAAGCTCTTTGAAGGATCATAGACAGTATCTTCAGTACCCTGGCCTCAATTCCAGGAATTTTCTAGGTGTAGGCCCTTGTCACCTCCTCCTCCATACATAAATGTCAGATATGCTTTTATATGTAAATGTGTGACTACCCTATATATATTAAATAACACAGATGTATCCATTGATATATCCACATATCCATATGTGCATTTCTTTTTTTAGAGACAGAATATAACAAAATAAAAAAATTATATTAAATTGTCAAATTTGTTAGATATTTTTGATATTGTTGTAAAAAAAATAATTATATGTGAATATCACATGATGTCACTATGTATCATTGGTACTAACAATGACACATGTATTGCAAAGCAATTTATTGATTGTATTGGTTTCTGACTAATCAGCTCATGAAAGGAGTATTGCCTGTTTTTAGAATGAACATGTTTCATTTTAGTACACCGTGAAATAGTTATTGATTTGAGATCTATTTTTTTTTACCACCTACCCCCAAAAAATAAAAATTGGAAGAATTTTCTGTCTTTCCACATAAACCATAATGTGTAATTCCAGAAAGTACCATTTTCAGCAGTTGCCTTTAATTTCCACGCAACATCTGTTTATCCTTTACCAACCAAATCAGTGATCAAATATCAGTATTTTACATTTTTAGATACCTTGCCAACGAAGAATGTAATTTTGCATACACACCTGTTACCTTTTCAAATGGCAAGAGGGACATTTTTGTTTGTGAAAGGTACCAAAGATGCGGCTGGATGTTCGTGTTCGGCAGGTTCGGCCGAACTTCGGAAAAAAAGTCCGGGTCCGTGCTTTAACTTGACCCCGAACCCCATTGAAGTCAATGGGGACACAAACTTTTGGCCACCAAAATGCCTCTAAAAAAGTCCTGGAAAAGGCTAGAGGGCTGCAAAAGGAATTACAATGTGGGTAAGAGTAGGACAAGTGCCCTGCAAACAAATATGGATAGGGAAATAACTTCAAAAAACATTAAAATACATATAAATTAAAAATACAGCTGAGCCATAAAATAGCACTAGATGGAATCTTTGATTTTAGCTTTGGAAGAACATAAATCTAAATCTAAAGCATCGCTGCCAGGAGGATCAACAGAATTATCCATTTGAGAGAGGGTTGGAATGCAGGGTATTCTCTTTCAGTTTATACTAAGTGACCCATAGGTTGAGGAGGCGGTGACCGTGGCGGTGTAGGTGGAAGCGGCGCTGGAGGAGGAGGAGGTAGACAGAATTTTTCAAAGTGCGCTGTAAGCACAGTATTGGACTGTTCTATTTGACTCTCAGATATAAAGTGCACCGCAAGACGCAAATGTACTATTTAGCACCCAAAACTATTCAAATTTTTCAAAGTGCACTGTAAGTTCAGTATTTGACGGTTCTATTTGACTCTCAGATGTAATACATGTAATGCTATTTCTATTCTATAAACCAAAATAGAGTCCCCATTCATAAGAATAGGTCAATTGACCTATTCTTATGAATGGGGACTCTATTTCGGTTTATTGAATAGCAATAGCATTACATGTATTCCATAAACCGAAAGTCTATAAACCGAAAGACATTCGGTTTATAGACTTTCGTTTTATAGAATACATTTAATGCTATTGCTATTCTATAAACAGAATGTCTTTCGGTTTATAGACTTTCGGCTTATGGAATACATGTAATACTATTGGCTTTCTATAAACCGAACTAGAGTCCCCATTCATAAGAAATTCTTATGAATGGGGACTCTAGTTCGGTTTATAGAAAGCCAATAGTATTACATGTATTCCATAAGCCGAAAGTCTGTAAACCGAACGGACACAGTAATGTTCGGTACGAACCCGAACAGTGCGGTTCGGGTTCGCTCAACACTAATTACCACAAATCTTTAAATGTCTTTGTGACCTGCTGAATTCTACTTATGTAATTAAGTAAGTCATCTAGAACAAGAACAAAGATTTTATTATTACAGTTTTAGTGCGTTGGAGAACTGTAATACACTCACACTTGGATCTAAAATAAGAATTGTCCCTTTAAAAGACACATTAGAGGTGTAGAAGTTACAGTTCTGTGGATGTATAAGACCATGCTTATACATGAGATCAGTCAGAAAGATAACAAAGGAATTGCACAGGGATCGAGAGTGCTGATTTTTAACATAGGAGAGTAAAAGAGGAAGTTAATAACAAGACAAAAAATAAGAAAATACAATTGCCTCGTTAATTTAAAACAATGGTGCCTTTAATTACATGGTTTTAATGACTTCTGTGGGCACTTGTGAATTGGAATGGAGGCATTACATCAGTGGTCACACTAAAGGCATTAGTTTATAAGGAGCTGGCCGAATACATGCTGAATGCTTTCAAAAACGAAAGAAGACCAATATACGCCAAACCGAAAATAGCCTCTATCATCCGCAAACATGAAATGAAAAAGATTTTATACCTGTCAATATTAATTTAATTTAGGGCAATAAATGAATGTCATCCACAACAATACCATTATCAGTGCATTTACAGGGAATAACCCGGCTACTCCGTTACTTAGAAAGTTATGTCACTGAGGAGAATTTGTAACCCATATTTACAGAACTGGCTTTTGACAGTTGCTCAAAGACTTCAATCAAGTCAAGATTTTGTAAGGATGGTTTCACAGAAAGCTTTGTCATGAACCAAGATCTCATTTTAAAAACTTGTAGTTATTTAATTTGAATCTTACACTGCAGACAGTGATCCCTTTCAGTAGCAATCACTTATGTTATATTTCTAAAGTAGGTCTCACTGTCTTCTTGCTTAAAGGAAAATTGTATTTAACATATTTTTCTTTTGGCAGCACGTTATTCCAAAAGGAATTGCATGTGATTCAGTTAAAAAATATCACAGTGAACTAACATGCGATAAAGCACTAGTTTTATGGTAAGGGGAAAACGGCAAAAAAAAAAACCCAGCAGCTATTTCCAACAATTTTAAGCTAGGGGACAGGCAGTGTAACAGACATCCTCAGTCCCCTAGCATTCCCCCATCCCTAGTGTGGGTGCCTTGTCAAATAAAAAGTATTACCTGTTCCAGGTTCCAGTGTTGATCCATAGCGCCCTTGATTCTCCTCATCTTCTGGACAAGGGAAGGGGCTCCAATCAATTTTAGGGGGGCTGAGAGCCATTTAGGTGGCTCCCAGGCTCGGTAATGTTCGGGGGTTGTCAGAGCTATAAACCTTTGCCCCCAATATATTTTTAGGTTGCTGAAATACTTGCCCAGCTCCCAGCCCCATTTATTATAGTTCCATATGTGTAACGGAGGTGCTGGGAGCCATTTTATAAAGGGGTTCGCTACCTGCCCTGGCCCCCATTTATATGTAAGGGGCTCAGAACCATTTTGCTGGTTCCAAGCCCAATTTATTATTAGGCTTATTTTTATTATTTTATTAGGTTTTAGAATTTTTAATTTTATTATTTCATTTTCTTCCTTTCATTTTTAATTTCAATCCTCCAGATTATATCTGGAGAATTTAAATGTCCGTAATGGCCATTTATCTGCATATTGTGTAACCAAAATGCTATGCTTTTCACAGTAAAACTGTTCCGATATGAATGCCTCCAATGCTTCAGTATCCAAATGGTCAGAATAGCCAAATTGGACACAAATTTCATGGATACGTTCGACTTGTATATTATGCCTGATCCGAATCCCCATTATATGCATAGTGTGGTAGGGGGGTGTTGGTTAACCCTTTTAGGCTGTAGTGGCTATTTGTGTTCCCTACAGCACGGAAAGGGTTAAATGTGCGAATATCAGCTAAATTTGCCTTAAACAGCCAATACGCATCTATGTTCCTTTTTTTGCTGTTAATGCTTAATGCTATTCCTTTTATACCGTTATATTTTTTAACGGGTGTGGTGATATTTTTACCACAACTGTTAATTATTCTGATGGTAGAGTGTGAATCGCAAATGCCCATTAATTTACCGCTTAATAGACTTCTTGACTTAACAGCACCATGATCGCTAAATAATATTGCGTCTTTTTTAAGACCCCTGCATATTGGAAAGGTGTATGTGCTAGCTGAGCTACCCATAACATTTTTAGAATATTCTATTTAAACAGCAAAGCCAAATGGTGTATTCCTTTAAAAACATTTTCAAAGATTAGATTCCCAAGTTTAGCACATAACAATTTGTCCAATCACCCGAGACTTGAACCATGGACTCTGTTTGATGTATGCCAACCTCATAGCTGATCATGTTACAGATAACTTTTATTTTTTGTGAACATCCTAACACAAATTTCAACTATAGTCTAACATTCATATATTTGTAACTCAACTAAAGAGTTTGTGAGCATTGGCAATCCAACATAAAATTATACCAAACTATCCCTCTACAAATGTATATTCAACTTTAAATTGATCATTAATCGCTGATATGCAGATTATGATACTAGAGTGTGATAAGAGGTGCACTATATACACATAATTCAAATATTTCACACCACTGCACAAAATCTGTTGTCTGTAAATCATTTTGCAAAAAACTTATTGATATTGTCACTGGGCTTATACTGAGGTGTACTTTTGTATATATTTAAAACCATACTATCACCACAATCAGGTAAATATTAAATTAACCCATATGGGTTGGTCAATCTCCATCTGAAAATGAGTTTCCATTTTTTTGTGGGGATGTATATTTAGTATTTAGAGCCATGTCATTGTAAGTTTAAGAGAGGGGTGCACATGTTTTTCCTGCCACAGACATTTGCACGCACAAATGTATTTCTACAAGACTACAACGCTATGTTGGCCCAGGAACCCTGCTGTATGTAAATACTGACCCATAAGAGATCTGTACACTAGACATTTAGTATATTTTAAAAACATTTATAAAGGTTCTGCCACCTCTGCTCATAGTCTATTTCTGTAATTCATTGAGCATGTTGTTCTAGCTTGACACTTTAACCTTCTATTCAAGTACGTCTCTCTTTGTAGTTTTAATGTCTTCCATGAATTCTGCATTGAGCACTGTTACCAATAGCCTTCTTTCCAAATCTTTGCTGTTTTCTTTTCTATGATCAGCTTCTTTGTTTATTTGTCATTACTTCCTTGTCTTTACCCTGAGGGAAGGTGTTCAAAAGCACAAAATTGTTTCTCCCAAACTGCTCAGCGTTTTCTAATTCCCACTCTCTCCTTCTAGCTCGCCTGGCGATCATCCAGCTTCCCCTCCAGGCCCCCAATGAACAAGTAACTATTTTGATTTTAATACTTCCATTACCTCTGCTTGCTATAAAACTCTATCCCTGCCTCTGTATCACATCTCTCGTCTCCCGGACCAGGACATCTCTTTATTAACCTTATTCCCCTTTCTGGTTCCTCGAAGGGATTTTCCATCCATCTTTCCACTCTTGTCGTATTAAGTGTGTCATCTACAAACATCAGTTTGATGTGTAACACTGAAACTATCTTATAGTCTGTGCTGTAAATGAAACAACCCTCTTTAATTTTTATTTACATAGTTTTATTCTCATCCTATGTCCTATTTTCTTCTGTAGGCTTCAGGGAACTCTACCTAATAACAAGAGCATGTCTTCTGGTCATAGAGTCGTATATTTATGGTCTGCTCATTTTCCTGCTTTTACTTTTTTTTTTCTTTTCTTTTTTTAATCCAAGCAAAAACTATGGAAACAGACAACAGAATCTCTTTGAGGCAGGAATTGAGTTCAGGTATATTTATTTTCTGTTATAAACCAATGAATCAACACAGTTCCTCTATGGGTTTAACTCAGTGTGTTCTAAACTCTACCATGTCCTATTCTGAAAATGTATTAAGTACAAATACAAGACATTTTAAATACTTGATTGGTGGGATAGAGGGAAAGTGGATATTCACAAACTGTACAGTATCTCAAATGCATGAATTTTGTGTTTCTCCTGTGGAGAAAGATTATAAAATAGTTTTGGGTTAAAATGCGATAGAAACAAAACTGAAATGGTCTGCTTGTTATATTGTTTAAAATGAGTTCTGTATGTTGTACACTTTTTATGGAGGTGTTCATTTGTTATTTGTAGGAGTAAAGTGCTTCCATACATATTTTAACGATGTGTTTATATGAATGTTTTTTAATAATTGCTTTAGATATATCCCATGTATAAGTACAATCCCAGGATGCACTTATACATCCTGGGATTACAGTTATTTCACACTGGGCCATCAGCCCTGCAGAGGGAGGATATATTTCTATTTCATGTTATAGCTGATGTTAGGTTTCATTGTAGGTCAACTTCTTTTTAATCTTGTTGTGTTAAACAGTTTTGGAGTTTTATGAATAAAATAATAATAATGTCAAACGTTATTTACTGGACATTTTTTTTATGATTATCAAACAATAACTCCAAAAGTGTTTCCTATTTTTTCACTCATCATTGTGATATCATCTGATAGCAAAATGTCTAGACACGCACTCCCCTCTCACATTTACATTTAGGAGATGCTTAAAAATAATGTTGACTTGTATATCTTTATTTTATTGTAAACATTATAATCTGAGTGGACACATAATTGTCATGGTTGCTTTTTTTTTTTTTTTTTTTTTACAATAATATATGCATTAACTAAATCAAAATAAACAATAGGGTACTATTGAAAATGAATGATATATACAATTGTCTAAATATTTCCCTATAAACAGTTGTGATAACTAATATGGACATAACAAAACATGGAAAAGAGAGTTGTGGAAAGATTCAGTTTCAGCAGTTATGTAAAAAAATTATGTTAGCGGTAAATTAACAAATATTTGCTATTCAATACCCACCGCTAAACCAGTTAGCGAGTGTGGTAATTTTTTTTATTTTTTTCCCCATTAACTTTCCATGTCAAAAACATGACCTTAAGGCTACTGGCTTAACGTTGCCAAAATTTGCATTACCCTTTCAGTGCTTTAGGGAACACAGAGGGGGACATGTATAAAAACGTATAAAAAAAGCACAATACTTACATCATCCTTTGTTATAGATGTCTCCCAACTGACTCATAGAAGAGAAAACCAAACAAGAAAAGGCCATATAGAGTAGTAATTACTAAAAGCAATAAAGTAAAGACAAAAGGTGAGATAAGTGAGAATGTTACACTCACTTATTCCAGAGCTTAAACCCTGCTTGGTTATAGGTCTCCTTTTAATTCATGCTGCCCTCAAGGAGTGAGAGGGCACCCTTAGATGTTAATCTGAAGACACAAAAATAGGAGAAGTCTCTCTATTTCAAGGACTTTTGTTGAATTTGCTGTTATGCGGATTTGGACTTTTCTGCGGTTCGAGGAGACCCTGGGGGTCAGTGTTATATACAGCTGCTCCCTGCATCAGGAGTGAGTCTGTACACGTCAATGTAAGAGACTACATGTTTTTATTAAATCTTATATACATTGTCACCTAAGAAGTGTCTTTTCTCCTGTTTTTGTATCTTCAGATTAAGAACTAAGTTTGTTGCCATTACTCCCGCCCCATGATTGGAGGCTAAAGTTGTGAAGGCCAGACACTGGCTTTGATAGCAAAACACATCTGGTTGCTGTGATTGGCTGTCAAAGCAGTCATATGTGATAGCGGAAACCTCTGCAGACATGGTTGAAGTGTCTAAGTCCTGAGACATGTCCAGTTTTGGCAACTGCAGTTTACCATGACGTACCAGTTTACCATGACGTGCATGGCAAGTCCTTTGTTTTTAAGGGATTAAGAGAAAACAGAGATATAAAGAAAACTTCAAAGGTGCCACTGAATCACTGACGTTTTACATTGCACTGTGCAGTAACATAATTCTTTCTCCAATACAAATGCTTTCAGGTTAGAATACATACCAACTGTATGACACAAGAAGCATCAAAGGCCTACATCAACTCAAAGTAGTATGTACAGTTATCTACATTAGGTTAGGTGACGTTCATTGAACCAGAATGTCACACTGCTGCAGTAAACCAATTTAAAGATGTAAAATGCCTTCTCCCACTTCTATGTTACAATTTTCCTAAGTTAAGCTTCTCTGTTGGGGTTTTTCCTTCCTCATTTACTCTTTTTCTCTTTCATGACATGTCTTCCACATGAGGTTCAGAACATGGAACATATGTAACAATAAATATGTTTTTTATTTCTATTTCTGTGGTGTGCAAGGTATATCTATATTTTGTCTTTCACTGTTTCTAAAATGTTTTAGCGTGATTTTTCTCACACCATTTATATTCGCTTTTTTCTTCCTGTTAAAATTAGCTCGCTCACTCCATTCCCGGTGTCGTTTTTCTATTTGAGCTGTCTCTGCCTTACGCCATAGTTTGCTCTCTTTTCCCCCAGATCAGTTCACCAACCTCCGCCTCAATCAAGGTCTTAGGCTCAGCACTTCTATGGAGCATATGTTTCCCATTTATTATGTAAAACCAGTAAAAATCCAGTGTAACTTCTTATCTGGTGGCTCCATGACAATTCCAACACTCAGATTTTCCTAACACCCATTTCTATCAGTTCCACATTACGTCAGGTCCCTTGATACTGTTTTGTGAATCTCCTGTCACAGCGAAAGCCAAGGTGAATTGTACTACTTCTCTGTACCATGACAGAACTCAATAAATTAATCTCCTCTTCAAGATAAAACCTGTAGACTTCACAGAGAGAAAACACTTTGGTAAATTCTCCAGGTTTTCTGCTTTCAAAATTCTCTGCTGGAATTACTCTTGTACAGACACGGTTTCATAATTTGCAATAAAAGTTAACATATAATCTTTGGTTGCTGAAGAAGAATTCATATTTATTTATTTTTTTTTTTTAATACCTATTTTATTTCCCATTATGTGTTGCTTTTCTTCACACATCCCCTCAAAATAATTTTTATTGTGTGTAATACCACTGGATAAATAAAACATAATATTTGATTCTTCATGTACACCTACATTTTAATATAGTTACTTCCTGTTTTTCAGCATTAAGATTTGTTCCCATGTAACCTGTATGTTTTTATTTATGATCCTACTGAACCATGTAACCTTATAATTCCTACAAATGGACCATGAAACAATTCAATCCTATTTTTGAACATGACCTATATCCATGGTCAGGGCTGGCCCAAGACATTGTGCTGCCTGGGGTGAACAATGAAATGCTGCTGCTGCAGTGTCAGAGCAGTTAACATACAGAGATAGTATGTCACTCACACATACAGAGTCATACACACACAGACACACACTCACTCACTTACTCAAACTGACACATACACACTGTCAGGTCTTACCTTATCTGGTGCAGGCATTTCTTGCTTTGAGCTCCATGTGAAGGAGGGACTGAGAGATTTTGGTCTGCTCCAGACTGAAGCTCCCCTGACACAGAAAGAAAAAAGCCCACAAAGTGCCGCCCCTGCCAGGGTGCCGCCTGGCAGAGTTGCCCCAATCTACCCCATTGAAGGGCCGGCCATATCCATGGTCTTACTTGCTCTTCTTAAAGGGACAATGCTGGTATCTTACTAAGTCTAGCAGTGTACACTGTTTTAAGATGGCTGAACTTCAGTGAAACAAGATGGAATATGCATAGAAAGCCCTCCACTTTAAAGTGTTAGGGATGTAGAAGTAAGGTGCAACCATCAGTTCTTAGGCATAATTATGATTGCCATTTTTTTATACATCCCGACACTGTCATGTTCGCAGAAATAGCGCGTCTGCCAAAATTGATTTGGTGGAGGTTTTCTGGCACTTGATTTGTAGTGCCTGGTTTTTAATACATGGGGAGTACTGGCATTAAATGTAGCAATGCACTATTGTTTTCTAAAAAGTGTAAAAATGTTTGTATTAATGTCAATATGCTATAATATTATATAACATCAATACATTATAATAGTGTATAAATATCTTTGTATTTAAAATATGCTCACTTTAATTCTTCTATTCTTCTTAAAATCTGGAAAATTGAAATGTTACCCAGAATTTGAAGTGTGATTGACACATGGAAGATGAAAATCAAATTTTTTTATTGTTAAAATGTCCTGTTCTGAACACCTCTGATGCTTCAGATTCTAAACGGCCCCAAATGCTGATTCAGACCTGAATTCAGGTATATTGGCCACAATGCAATGATTTGTAAAATTTGGCTAAATGCCCAACCCAATCCAATTCAGTCCTTATCGATGTATAGTGAATCAACCATTACATATCAGATTTTATTGTTCACTTTACTGATGACGCAACAGGTTTATTTATTATGGCTATGATGCCTACATGTTGAGGCATCATGCAGTACTGAACCCCCCCATTCAGTGTTAAGGGTGCCATATCGGAGAGGAGCAGGCCCGTGTATGGCAAGAGGGATGGAAGTGATAATAAAAAACTTCCATAGCTCTGTTACTGTTGTTTGACTGTCCATAGAAGCAGTCAGCAACATTACATTGAAGAAAATTTTGAGTGAGGGGTATTTACGGTTAGGGTTAGATTCAGGGTTAATATTGGAGTCAAAATGTCAAGGTAGGCGAAAATGGTTAGGAAACAAAAACACTAGTTTTGATTATTGCCCTATGATAAAACAGAAATACATGTAATCATACATACTTCTGGACTTCAGGATCTGTTGAATTGTGTTAAATAATTGTCAGGTCATAGTTAGAAAAAGTGTGGGGGGTTTTAAACATTTTTCTTCATATGTTACATTTTATTATAGTAAATTATATGATATGATGAAAATAATGGTATCTAAAAGCCATTTTATGGCAATAAAATCAGTATATAAAACATGTGGGTACATTAAATGAGGAAAAATAAAATTACAGCTAAACACAAACAGCGCAGAAATGTTAAAACAGCCATGGTCATGAAGGGTACTAAAAAATTCAAAACAGTCCTGTCACTAAGGGGTTAAAATAATCTCCAAACAAAATGTCCTAGACATGATTCATTTTACTCTGCTCATAATGGTCTATGATTTTCTGTGTTTATAAGTATAATGATTGGTATGTATGTAAAAAGGTATAAGGTCTTAAACATTTTGCCACATTTTCTGACTTTACCACTTCTTTACAGTTAAATGAAGACGAACATATGAATTGCGAAATAGACTTATCAGTTTTAATCTGTTGATTGCCGTGCTGTCACGGCTAGTTAGTATGAGGAAACAATCATATTGTCTGTTTCACTCTTTATCTTTATGTATCTATCTATCTAAATATAATCTGAGTGGACAGCAAATTGCAGCGGCTGACTTTTTCTCTTTACAATAATATATTTATTTATCAA
The DNA here is from genome assembly GCA_036172795.1 of Pelodytes ibericus. NCBI lineage: Eukaryota > Metazoa > Chordata > Amphibia > Anura > Pelodytidae > Pelodytes > Pelodytes ibericus. The sequence continues at coordinate 163,344,437 of CM069857.1, forward strand.
CTTAATCAAAATAAATAAAAAAAACAGGACACTATTGAAAATGGAAAAAAAAAAATTTGTGATATGTATACAATTGTATAAATATATATCATACCTCTATTCAGGCTACGGAATGTTTTCATTGTTTCTACTAATTGTGGATGTTATATTATATATATATATATATATATATATATATATATATATATATATATATATATATATATATATATATATATATATATATATATATATATATATATTACTAAAACCTTACCTATAAACAGTTATATGTACATAACAAAACATGGAAAAGAAAAGTTGGGAGAAGTAAGTACATCCAAAAAATAAAATTTATTTGCGGCACTCCAATTTTCAAACTGATAGATTTATTGTAGAAAAAACAGCACATGGGGAAGACAAGAACAAACTTAAAACACACTTCTACTAACATTTATTCATAAGAGATAAAATGTGATAATCGTAATACTAAATAATAAAAATAATAAAAAAATAAAAAAATATATAAAAATATATAAATAAATTATCAGAAAATCGTAAGATTTCGAATACAGCGTTGGTATAACACAAAATGCGTCATGTGTGTTTTAAGTTTGTTCTTATGACCTATGATTAAGCGTTACAATACGCAAAACGCGTAAGGTGTAGTCTCCCTTATACCTGTTCGTTGGTTTGTGTCCTGTGGTCTGTTTTTGCACCAATAAAGCACTTTTTACCTGTCTGGATCAGAGAGTGGAGTGCACATTCTTCTTCATTTGGATTGATTGCTCGCGTTTAATCAACAATGTGGAGCACCCACCCTTGCAGCAGCTAAATAGTGAGTAGAGCCGGCTTGGAACCCAGTGTTTGCTACTGTTTTTTCTACAATAAATATGTCACTTTGAAAATTGGAGTGCTGCAAATAAATGTATTTTTTTGATAACTACAATTGCCCTGATATACCTGATAATTGCAATGGGCAAATTGGAGACCATTGGATATAAAGTATATTCAGTGTTGAAGAATTACAATCAACATCTCACATTTGAAAATTTACCCCTTGTAAGAGGGCAGTAAAGATGCTATATATTAAAGGTGATAGCTGCTACCCAAAGATGTTACAAAACTGTCTATTTGGAGTAAAACATTTTAGTGAACAACAAGTGCAATGGCACAGAAAGCACAACAATTGTAATTGGTTGTAAAGTTCATGTTGTGTATATGCAACCTGTACAAATAAATTAAATAATAATTATCTTTATTGTGCTTATTTTATATGCACATACGTAGGTGTACTACTTAATAATCATAAAAAATCATAATATAACCATATGTTATATATATTTTGATAAGTAGCTGTATTTGCACAATGGAAAGTCTTCTATTATGCTGTTAGATTAAAAAAAAAATACATTTTAGTTCATATTTTAATTCAAATATGTAGTGTACATGTGTAATAGTACCAACCAAGGCCTGTTACTGAGAATAATCTCATTGTTAATTGAGTTATTGAAATTAACGCAGGTAGATATTTTTTATTAGATCTACAGAGAACAAAAGGAAACATGATAGAATGTGGTTAACTCATTGCTCACATCAAGATGCCTTATACTGCTTTTTGCAATGGTAATCTTACCAGTAGAACTAATAGCCTACCATAGAGTAAAAATTACCAGGTAATTCTAATTGATCATTTTCAAATTACATCCTAATGTGCATGTATTTAAAATTTCACTACACGGGGACAAAGTCTCCATTCATAAATTTATGAATGGAGACACTGTCTCCGTGTAGTGAAATGCCGACAGCCTAAAAACCGAACGTTCGGTTTATAGACTTTTGGCTTATGGAATACATGTAATCCTATTGCTATTCTATAAACCGAACGTTCGGTTTATATAATAGCAATAGGATTACATGTATTCCATAAGCCGAAAGTCTATAAACCGAACGTTCGGTTTATAGACTTTCGGCTTATAGAAAACATGTAGTACTTTTGCCTTTCTATGAATCGAACGAGAGCCCCATTCATAAGAATTTCTTATGAATGGGGCTCTCGTTCGGTTTATAGAAAGCCAATAGTATTACACGTATTCTATAAAACGAACGAATAAAACGAAACGAAACAAAAATAATGAACGAATTTCGTCTGAAACAAATGCAGTAATGAACGAAATTCGTTTTAGATGAAATAAATAACATTTTCGTCCGAATGGACGAAAACGAAACGAAAATTTTAGTTTTGCACATGTCTAAAATTTTCCCTAAATTCCTTTCTCCAGATGTTGAGGTTAGGACTATATACATTTAGGTGTGTGTGGTCCCCACTCCCTCATCACAAAATGGTATAAAACAAAAAGATTCTAATTCAATTATTTAGCTACCAACTAGTGCCTGCTTTTCCTCAACTAAAGTTGTTGCTATTGTGCAGCTTTTTTATACTCCTCACATGTAATCTAGGTAAACAGGTCTGCAAAGTGAGCATTGCCAAAATGTTAGGCAATAATAATTTTACTGGTTTTGTTGACTCACCGTATTTAATCAAATATTAGACAAGGTTTTTTTCACAGCAAATTCTGTGAAAAAGTCCCCTCATCTTATATTCAAGGCCGTCTTATAATCAGACCTCAGAAAAGGGTTTAGAAGACTTGGGTCCAGGTCCTCTACAGAACTGTAGGTGACCTGGATCCTCCTTGCAGACAACTGGTCAATATTACATGACCTCCTGGTGCTCTGTCTCATAAGTCCTGTCGAAAGTGTTGAGCTGTATTAGAGGGTATCTGTGTGCAATGAGCAGTGCAAAAACATACTCCGACTGTCCCACTAGAAACCAGGGAAGCCTGAGATTGTATTGGCAAGTGTGGGGGCAGATTGGCAAGTCGTGGAATGCATTAGCAAGACTGAAGGTATATTGGCAAGTTTGGGGGGCATTGGCAAATAAAATGAAATAGAAACACAACATTTATTTTTTTCAATCAGATTTTAATTAAATATGAAAAAAACAGTTTACATATGCTTTAACCCCTTTGTGATGCTAGGACGTTCAATGCCGTCCTGATTTTAGTGTACTTAAAAGATGCTAGGATGGCATAGAATGTCCTGCATTCTTTGGCTCCCCACAATTAGCTGTGGTCAGATCCTGCTGCAGAGACTAGAGTGGCATCCTACCAGTCAGATGAGGCCACTTTGAGTGGGCTCAGTCTGAAGGGAAAATGTAGCCAGTGCTCAAAGCAAGCACCAGCTACATTTTACTTAATAGTGCTGTGCCGAACTTCCAGGTTCAGACGTGATGTCTGGAGGTATCGCGATCTTTTGGCAGGGACCCACAGGGTCTATGAAGACACTGATCCCATCTCTGCCATAATGTTCCTGGCTACCGACCACCTTGTAATCAGTGGCCAGGAACAAAATGTGAAGTTTTTGTGCTTTTGTCATCTGGGATGCAAGCACCATGAGCCACGAGGGGGTTGATATTTATTAGTTAAACCTTTTTCATATTGGGTTGTTTTATATTATTTTTTTTTTGTAAATTAATACTGAAAGTTTGGAGAGTTATTGTGTGGTGGTTTGTACAGATTTCCAGCTTCAAATTGGTTAGGAATGTGAATTGAACTTAGGTGTTTGCCATTGTTTGGTTTCTAATGGGCATAGGCCTACTCAGGTGATAAAAACCGTCCTTGGGGGATGTGCTTTTCAGTGTGTGTTGTGTGTATATAAGGCTTAGTGGAAATTAGCTCGGCTAATTTAATAACTTGGCTGCTCTTCTAAGAGCTGTTTTCAAAGTCTATAGTTGGAGATATTCTGGTGATATTCAGGAGGTAGTCTGAGGTATACAATAGGTGAGAAAAATGGCAGATTTGGTTCACTGAAATAATTGTCATGCATTTGTTTCACGTTCCATTTTTTGGAGGTTTGGATGCTGTCTAATCTGTGGACAGTTCTCTAGATTGCAGCAGGAGATTGCATTTTTAAAGTCCTAGATTTGTAAATTATCTGTAAAACTCGGAAGACTGTTGCAAAGCCCCTGCCACAGAGGCTTCCAAGGAATGGCAGGTGGGTTACTGTTGGATCTGGTAGACTTGGATCTGGTAGACTTAGAGTTGTGGATAAAAAGCATGTCCCGCAACCTGTGGCTTTCCATAATTCATTTTCAGCACTTTCAGAGTGCAGTGGTGTTATGAAGGCAGGCTCAAACACATAGTTTGAGGAACCACCCTCCTTAGAGGCTAAGGTGTGCAAGGAGAAAGTGAGGCCTGGTAGAAAGCAGTTGTTGTTGGGTGATTCTATTATAAGAGGTATGGAGACAGTATTGGCTTAATGAGATGTCTTCTGGGAGCTACTGCGCGCAGAGACAGGAGGCGTATTGCTAATATTCTTAAGCTAGCAAATCAGAAAGGGGAATTGGATGTACTGGTTCATCCAGTTTTCAGAGGTGAAGGAGGTTTTTCTTTTTCTTGCCAATGATATATGGCAGGTTGTGTCCACACTGTCATTTTCGTGCATAACATTCAGAATGATAGACAGATGCGTATTAGGGACTTTAACTTGTGGCTTGGGGAATGGTGTCTGGAGCAAGGATTTGGCTTAGTTTCTCATGGTAGTTGTCTTTGGGATATAAATTAACTGGACAAATAAGATGGTTTGCATCTTTCTCAAGAGGGAACAAATGTTCTCAGTGAGCAGTTCAGAGTTTTCACTAGGAGGTTTTTAAACTAAAAGAGGAGGGCAAAATGGCGGTAAAACATCAATCCGATTGCCCCCCAAAACTGGGACAGAAGGTGCCTGTAGTCAGTGTGCTAAAAAAGGATACGCTTAGAGTCATGTCTACAAATTCTCACAGTTTAGGGAATAAGAACTTGAACTTGTGGCAATATTGGCAACTGAGAATGTCGATTTAGTGGCTGTTAGGCAGACATGAAAAATAGCTACTTGCGCCAGGTGTACATTACATTACATTAACATTTATTTGTACAGCGCCACCAATTCTCGAAGCGCTTTGTACAGAGCAAAGAAAGGAACTACATACTAATTTAGACAAACTAGTACAGACTGGTACATGAGGTAGAGAACCCTGCTCGTAAGCTTACAATCTAGAGGGAATGGGGTCCATGACACAATTAAGGGATTGAAGAGGTCAGATGGATTGAAGTTGTAGTAACAGTAGAGTGGATGGGAGGCATTAGGTGGGATAGGTCAAAGAGGGAGTGTGTGTTCCAGCTAGGTTGGGTAGTAAGCCTCTCTAAAGAGATGAGTTTTGAGGGACTTTTTAAAGTTTGAAAACGAGGGAGAGAGCTGGATGCTCTGGGGAAGGGAGTTCCAGAGGTGTACGCATATCCATTGGGAGTAGTTGAGGAGCCAACTTGAAAGCAGGCCATATTAGATTTAGTGTTCACAAAATGGAAATTTGTTATCAGATATTACTGTAGGTGAAAGTTTAGGATCTAGTGATCACCAGTCAGTGTGGTTTAATATAAGAACAGTGACGCACACAAAAACAAACGTTTTAGATTTTAGAAAAACCGACTTTTCTAAAATTAGATTATGTGTAAAGGAGTCATTATCAGACTGGAGCAATTTAAATGTAGTCCAAGAGAAATGGATTAGCTAAAAGTTGCACTACTAATTGCATTAGGCTTGTCAGTTAGAGCAAAAAAATTTAAGAATTAAATTTGCCAAAATAGTAAAAAACAAAAAGCTAGCATTTAGTAATTCTAAAAAAAATACAGAGTGAGGAAAATACAAAGATCTATAAGAGTAGACAGAAAGAGGCAAAGCACACGCAGAAGAGAAAAAAGCAGTCAGTGAAAAAGGGGGATACAACATTTTTTAGATACATAAATCAGAAAAGGAAAGTAAAACAGGGATTAGTTAGATTAAAAACAAAAGAAGGATGGTTTGTAGCAGAGGATAAACTTATAGCAGACTGCCTTAATGCATATTTTTGTTCAGTTTTTACAAATGAAAATGAGGGTAAGGGACTTCATGTAGGGAACAAGACTTATGAGGGCATGTAATTTTACAGAGGAAGAGGTTTTACTTCAGTTGAGAAAAATAAGTTGATGGGCCATGACCGTATCTCCAGAAGGATATTGATACTTTGGAGAGAGTTCAGAGAAGGGCTACTAAACTGGTTCATGGGTTGAAGGATAAAACTTACCAGGAAAGGATAAAGCATCTTAACATGTATAGCTTGGAGGAAAGATGTAACAGGGGGGATATGATAGAAACATTTAAATACATAAAGGGTATCAACACAGTAAAGGAAGAGAGTATATTTAAAAGAAGAAAAAATACCACAACTAGAGGACATAGTCTTAAATTAGAGAGTCAACGATTTAAAAGTAATACCAGGAAGTATTACTTTACTGAGAGGGTAGTGGATGTATGGAATAGCCTTCCAGCAGAAGTGGTAGAGGTAAACACAGTCAAGGATATTAAGCATGTGTGGGATAGGCACAAGGCTATCCTAGCTATCAGATAGGGAACTGGGGACTAATAAAAATATTTAGAAAATTGGATAGACTTATCTGCCGACACATTCTATGTTTCTATTAGAAACAGAAAGGGGAGGAGGTGTTGTTGACAGAACATGTCTTTGGTTCAAAGAAGCAAATCTCCCACTGCTTGGTTTCATCCCTAGTTAGCTTGCATATACATAATGATAATTTAAAATGCAATTGTATCTGCAGAACAGAACCAATATACTATGTACAATCTACTACACTTCCCCTTTTATTAATTTATATTCTCTCCCCATTTTATCTCCATTCGTCCACTCACTACATTTTAAAACCTTCCTGGTCCATCTAAGTATAAATTACCATATCTCAGTGGTTACTCTGCTTGTTTACTGCAGGTGCAGCAGCCCTGATCATATAGCGTTTTATTTCATTTAGTCACTTCCTGTGCTCCTCAAATACTTACTTTTCCCCTAGAGGCAGTCAGAAAAATTACAGTTAAAAAATAAATAATTAAATAAATAAAAGGAAAAAGCTAACCATATATCTACTAACCCTAGATCTAGTGTTAGGGTTACAATTGGGGTTAGTGTTACAATTAGGGTTAGAGTTAGAACTAGGGTTAGTACAAGGGTTAGATTAAGTGGTGGGGTACATTTTGTGTTACATTTAGGGTTCAGGTTGGGGTCAAAAGGTCACTGTAGGAGAAAATGGTTAGGAAACAAAAAAACACTTGTATCGTTTTTTGTCCTATTACTTGAAAAAAAAAACACAGAAAAACAAGGAAACATTAGTATTTCTAAACTCAGGACAAATATTAGAAACTATATAGATGGGTCCTTTTTTACAGTTTGTAATTGTGTAAAAAGAAATCAGGTCAAAGTTAGAAAAACTGTTTATTTTTTGGCAGATTTTCATCATATTTTATATATTTTTTAATAGTAAATCATATCATATGATGAAAATAATAGTATCAGAAGAAAGCCCCATCTGTCCTTTAAAAAAATTATATATAATTTGTGTGGGTGTGCTGAACACAAAGAAAGAAATCGCAGTTAAGCAAACTTATAACAAAAATAATGGAATTCTTGTCTTCAAGGCATATCAAATGCATCATCAAACTCTGTCACTAAGGGGTTAAGTCTATGGAGTCAATAGCATGGCCGGTATTTTTATTGAAGGAAAGGTGGATAGCCTAGCTAATGTGCAAAATGTTTGGATCATTACAACATACAGTAGTTTAAATCAATTTGTTTTTCTTATGAGTTTTCACCATTGTGTGGGTCTCCACTTTTATTTTCTGATTACTTTTTTCTTGACTATCTGGGTGAGTGTTTTAATTATTTATTCCAGCTGTATAGCCATGTATAGCAGTGATTTCTGTTTAAATAACATATATTTGGATTAACACACCAAAGTCACTTTGGGTAATTATACAACCTGCCCAATCTCTTCATAAATCTCAACTCAACATGACCTTTACCGATAGCATCACCTATCATTTTATATTAAGCTTCCTTTTGTTACTCTATGCAGGTTATCCATACAATTCCTTCTATCACTATTAGCTTTTTCCTATTAAGTCTTCTGCTAATGAGGCAATATAGCAGATACATAATAATCCTAAATACGGCTTTGAGATGTGAGACTTGTACCCCCCTTTGCACTTGGTATGCTCCCCTGTAATGAACAGAAGACATCTGGTAATCTATCTCATTCTTAGATGACTGCTCGGCATGAAACTTCACCAATTCATTAACAGCTCATTCACACAGGTGATTTACATCCTGAAAATCATACTGAGCCACTGATTGACTGCACGTTGAGCCCAGTTCATTCTGTAGTACATTACATCTTTACTATATAGGTACTAAACATGCTGAAGCTGACATCATTGGGTGTCTTCTTGAATCAATTTAGGATTGTATTTCTTTTCAATGCTTGATTTTTAAATTCTTTAAATAGAGGACGACAGAAGAAAGGAGGAATATTTATAAGAACCAATCAAAATTCTTTGCAATGTTGGTTCAGTTTCCCCCTGAATCAGGGTAAGTAATTATTAAGGTTTTAATATTCACAGACTTAAGGTAAGTATTTATGCAGGGTTTGATCACAGAAGCAGGGTAGTAATTATGTAGGTTTTAAAACACTTTACACAGGAGCCGGGTAAGTACTTAATGTGGGTGTAGGTGAACACAGTAGCAGGATAAGTACTTTTAGACAGAAAGTATGATGCAAAACAGCTTTACTAATAATTGATAGAAATATGACAAACAATAAAAAAAAACAGTCCAAAGTGGGTAATCAGGCGAGCCAGAATCAGGAGAACAAAGGTCAGCAAAGTCAGGATCAAATCCAAAATTCAGGAACCAGAAGTGAAGTCAGCCGAACCAGGTCAAAGCAGTGCTGTATTCACCGCGAGGCATCCTAGGCGGATGCCTAGGGCGGCAAATTTTGGGGGGCAGCAGCGCCCCCCAGCACTGGAAAGAAAAAAAATGTGAAAAAAAAAAAATGTAAAAAAAAACAAAAACGCGGCCCTTTAAAAAAAAAATAGACCGCGCTTGCAGGCAGAGACGGAGGTGAGAGGGGAGGCTGCACGGGGGAGAAACCTCCGTGCTGCCTGTTCGGCTCCCCGTGCAGTGTGCCGACACGGAAGTGCCGACAGTCACGTGACGGGCGCGCTGACGTCATACGCGCGCCCGGTCACGTGGCCTGTCGGCACAATCGCCGGGAAGCCGAACAGGCAGCATGGAGGGACCATGCTGCCTGCCTGCCAGGGAAAGGTAAGTGCTGATGGGAGAGTGTGTGTGTGTGTGTGTGTGTGAGAGACTGAGTGTGATGGGAGTCAGAGTGTGTGTGTGATGGGAGACAGTGTGTGTGACTGAGTGTGATGGGAGTGTGTGTGTGATGGGAGTATGAGCTTGATGTGAGTCTGAATGATGGGGCATGTCTTAGGTGTGTAACGTGGGTGTACAGCTTGGGTAGGGGGGTGCCCGGATTTTGTCTGCCTAGGGCAGCACAAAATCAAGATACACCACTGGGTCAAAACACAGGAAATGCACTTGGTAACCAGAAACAATGCAAGGTTAACCCCTTAACGACAGGTGACGTGCCAGGCAAATCGAGGACTTGCCGACAGGTGACGTGCCTGGCACGTCATGCACTAAACTGAGTAAAGAAAGCGACCAGCGGTCGCTTTCTTTACTCTAACGGTGTTGCTACAATGCCTCTAGGTAGAGGCATTGTGCAACACCCCCCAAATGTGCAGGGGCGCGCTACGATCACTCCACGGAGTGATCGTAGCAGCCATTTAAAAATGGCTGCGCCGGCTGCACACATGTGCTTAGAAAGCGAACGATCGTTCGCTTTCTAAGCATCTCCGGTGTTGTTAAAGTGCCTCGCCAGCGAGGCACTTAACAACACCTTGATGCTCCCCAGAACCGATGGTGGTCGCTCTCCTGAGCGACCCCATCGGCTCAGTAGAAGGGAACGCTGCCTATACAGGCAGCGCTTCCCTTCTAATGGCAAGAGCATCGGAAGTGAAAGTATTTCACTTCCGATGCTCTAGGGGGAGCCAATCGATGCCTGCACAACAGATCTATGTGATCTGTGTGCAGGCATGTATGGTAAGTGCTCTGATGAGCACTTATCATACTGTCAAAGGCAATATTAGCAAATATTGCCTTTGACAAGTATTGATCTGCCTCCCTCACCTTACTAGTTTTAGTAAGGGAGAGAGACAGATCAGATAAAGTAAAAAAATAAAATAAAATAATAAAACAAATATTTAATAAAATTTTAAACACCAAGGGCTTTTATAAAAGCCATTTAACCCCTTCCCTGCCATTGATCGCTGTGTACGCAGTGATCATACACAGCAGCACATTTTTTGCTGTCTGTGCATTTTTTAGGGGTTAATTTTTTTTACTGTAATTCATTACAGTAAAAAAAAAGCTCTTTTAAGAGAGATTAACCCCTTTCTTGCTGTAGATCACTGCCTAAGCAGAGATCTGACGCAAATGCAGCAATCTTGCTGCAGAAGCATTTTTAATTTTTTTAAAACTTTTTTATTACACCCGTCACGTGTTAATTATACCCGCTAGGGGACTACGTTTAACGTAATTTTTTTTTTTAAATAAGAGCTATTAACCCCTTCCTTGCCGTATATCACTTCCTAAGCAGCACATATGGTCACTGCCTAAGCAGTGCATATGGTCACTGCCTAAGCAGCGCATATGGAGCAATCTAGTCGCAGAAGGATTTTTTTTTTGCTATCAGCATTTTTTTTGTCAGACTCGCTAGGGGTTAATTATACCCACTAGGGGATTACGTGTATTCCTTTTGAAGCTGTCTGAACACGTGTATAGCGATCAGTAACAGCCGATCAGTGGCAAAGGTGGTTTGGTGATTTCTCAGATGAGCATCACCATTCGTCTGGTTCGATCAATATTGGTAAATATTGTTCTGACCCATATGGATCTGCCTCCCTCTCCTCACTTGAGTTTTAGTGAGGGAAAGAGACAGATCTGTATAACATAATTTTTTAATTGTAATAAATTAAATAAAATGTTAAAAAAATTGTGAGTCCCAAGGGCTTTTATAAAAGCCATACCCTTTGTATAGTGTAGTGTATTAACCCCTTCCCTGCCACTGATCACTGCACAGCAGAAATTTTTTTCTTGTCTGTGCATTTTTAGGGGTTAATTTTTTTGTACAGTACTACAAAGGCTCTTATAAGAGCTATTAACCCCTTCCTTGCTCTACATGTTCAAATTCCAAGTTTGAAAATCAAAAAGCGCACCTCTCAAATGTAGCCTTTCAACACCCAACAAAGCTGACAAAGCTATGCATGGGTGGTATCCCTGTGCTCGGGAGATGTTGCTGAACATATATTGTGGTATTGTTTGTCAGTGACACATACCGAAATATGTGAATTTGTGTCTAAAGTACAATGTATGTGGGAAAAAATACACAATAAAATGACTACCACAAACTTTGACAAAGGCTGGTGGTAGAATTGGTGCATGGAAAGTGTTAAAATAACACCATTTAAAATAGCCTAGGTGTCTACTTTTACAAAATATATACTTTTTGGGGTAAAATACACTGTCCTACTTTAAAAAAAAGTCCCAAATGAAAGATGGGCTCAGGCTGGCTACACGTCAATATTCCAAGTTGAAAATGCGCACCTTCACAATGTGGCCCTTTTAGCCCCCAAACAACCCAACAAACCTATGCATGGGTGGTATCCCTGTACTCAAGAGATGTTGCTGAACACTTATTGGGGTGTTATTTGGCAGTGACACATACCAAAATCTGTAAATTCATGTCTGAAGTACAAGGTTTGTGAAAAAAAAACACAAAAAAATGACTACCACAAACTTTGACAAAGGCTGGTGGTAGAATTAGTGCATGGAAAGTGTAAAAATACCACCATTTGAGATAGCCTAGGGTGTCTACTTTAAAAAAATATATGGGTTGATGTGGTAAAATACACTGGCTGGTTTCAAATATGTCCCAAATGGGACATGGGTGCAGGCTGTCTGCATGTCAAAATTTCAAATTGGAAAACCAAAAACTTCACCTCCCAAATTTGGCCTTTTACCCCCCAAACAATCCAACAAACCTATGCATGGGGGGTATCCCTGTACTCAAGAGATGTTGCTGAACACTTATTGGGGTGTTATTTGGCAGTGACACATACCAAAATCTGTAAATTCATGTCTGAAGTACAAGGTTTGTGAAAAAAAAACACAAAAAAATTACTACCACAAACTTTGACAAAGGCTGGTGGTAGAATTAGTGCATGGAAAGTGTTAAAATACCACCATTTGAGATAGCCTAGGGTGTCTACTTTTAAAAAATATATGGGTTGATGGGGTAAAATACACTGGCTGGTTTCAAATATGTCCCAAATGGGACATGGGTGCAGGCTGTCTGCATGTAAAAATTTCAAGTTGGAAAACAAAAAACTGCACCTCACAAATTTGGCATTTTAGCCCCCAAACAACCCAACAAACCTATGCATGGGTGGTATCCCTGTACTCAGGAGAAATAGTAGAATCTATTTAGCATGTTTTTTCGTTCGCTATTGTCGATGAGGAGAAGTTGTTTCAAATAAAAACAAAGAAATTTGTGTATTTTTTTTTTTTACCATATTTTATTATTTTTTTTTAATAATATGATAAGATATGATCAAAAATATGGCATCCATAGAAAGCCCTTTTTGTCCCGATAAAAACAATATATAATATGTGTGGGTACAGCAAATGACGAAGAAGAAAATTACTGCTAAACACAAACAGCACAGAAATGTTAAAATAGCCATTGTCCAGAAAGGACAAAAATGTTTCAAAGGCTCTGTCCTTAAGGGGTTAAGGAGCTAATGAGAAGTGCTGCTTAAATATCCTGGATTAAATAGGAAGGGGGCTGGCTAACAGAAACCAGGTGAATACCAGTGGTAACAGTTTAGAAAAGCAGCTGGTCATTACAAAGAACTGAACAACACAGGTAGGGTAGGAAATGACTGCTATTTAACCCCTTTAAGTCATTCTGGACAATGGCTATTTTAACATTTCTGTGCTGTTTGTGTTTAGCTATAATTTTCTTCTGTGACAATTGCCCTAGCCACACACATTATATATTGTTTTTATCGGAACAAGAAGGGCTTTCTTTAGATACCATATAATATACTATAAAAAATATATTATATTTTATTAAAATATAGTGAAAAATATTTTAAAAAAATGCACATTTTCAGATTTTTATTTGAAAAATATTTTACTCATCTACAAAAGCTGATGAAATAACCTGCTAAATATATTCTACTATTTCTCCTGAGTACAGTGATACTACCCATGCATAGGTTTGTCAGCTTGTTTGGGGGATAAAAAGGCCACATTTGAGAGGTAGGATTTTTGGTTTTCCAACTTGGAATTTTGACATGCAGAAAATCTGCGCCCATGTCCCATCTGGGACATTTTTGAAGCCAGCCAGTGTATTTTATCCCATCAAACCAAATATTTCTTAAAAGTAGACAACACTCCAATGTGTTCTGCAACATCTTCTGAGTGCAGAGATACCACCCATGCATAGGTTTATTGGGTTGTTTTGGGGCTAAAAGGTCACATTTGGGAGGTGCACAATTCCAACTTGGAATACTGAAATGTAGTCAGCCTGTGCCCATGTTCCATGGGACATTTTTGAAGCTGGCCAGTGTATTTTACCCCATCAAACCGTATATTTTTAAAAAGTTGTCACCCTAGGCTATTTCAAATGGTGGAAGTTTTATTTTTTTTATGTATAAATTTTTATTGAATTTTTTATTTTATTTTTAGGATACAAGAATAACATTTACTCATAATATCTCCTTCAATAAAACACCAATATACATTTACAGATGGTGGTATTTTAACACTTTCCATGCGCTAATTCTTCTACCAGCCTTAGTCAAAGTATGTGTTAGTAATTGTTTGGTGTTTTTCATACATGCATTGTACTTCACACATGAATTCACAGATTTTGGTATGTGTCATTGCCAAACAACACCACAATATGTGTTCAGCAACATCTCCTGAGTACAGGGATACCACCCATGCAGTGTTGGATTAAGTGGGGGTGCGGTCACTGGCTGTGGCATATTAATGGGAAAAATGTCTGCGGCAAATTAAAGGGCATAGTGACTGTGGAATATTAATGGGCAAATGGAATGTGGCATATAAATGGCCATAATGACTGTGGCATATTAATGGGCATACTAACGGTGCCATATTAATGGGAAAACTGGCTGTGGCAAATTAATGGGCATACAGGCTGTGGCATTGTCATGGCCAAACTAACAGTGGCATATTAATGGGAAAACTGTGGCATACTATTGGAAAAACTGGCTGTGGCATATTTATGGGCAAACTGGCAGTGACATATGCCAGGCACGTCATGTGTCACTAACAACATTTTTCTGCATGACGTGCCTGACACGAAGGGGTTAAAACAGGTTAAAAATGATTCAACACTGTGGACATAAATGGTTAACATGAACTGTGGAAGTGTGTGGGGTGTGGATTTACCCGGATAACAACACAGACAAAATGAGACCACATCAAATCATAATTTTTAATTTCAAATAATATCATTTGCAATAATAATTTTATAATTAAATAATAGTTAAAAATAAACAAGGTCAGGTCAGGGCAGGGAGGTGGCAATGAGAAGCAGGTGCAGAGTTGGTCAGCGAAGGAGTTGACTGTTACCGTGAGTAACCAAGGGTTCCATATCTACTAGCAAGATGCTACAGTGTCATCAACTCATCATTATCTTATGAGGTGGAGGAGGATATACTTGGGCAACTGTCCAGTCATGTGTCTATTATTGTCACCCTCATCAGACTGATATCAAACCACCCGTGCAGATAAAGGGATGTTAGGATTACCAAAGGTGCAGCACTACGCATGAAACAAGCATGCTGCCTTTCCAATTTACTTGTATTGCAAAATATCACTGTGGTGTTACACTCTAGCCTCACAGCCTGTTCATCTGGTACATTAATCTCTTCTGTGCCTGTTCCGCAACTACTTCACCTAACTGACTACACAACTCAGTATCTTTCTTCATGAGCTTCTCATGAAACCACTCTTGGTTTCCCACCATTATGGTCAGCTGCTGGTAGATGTTGCAAACATCAGAATGAGTTCCAGCTGCAAGACCATAGACACCATCATCGAATGCCATCTTTAGAGGAGATTGTGGAGGGCTTCCTGATGTGCCTGTCTGATCACGACTGATGGGCTCACAACCCTGGGGAGCATGATAGTTGCCACTATAGATGTAGCTGGAAGAGGAAGATGTTTAAGGCATTGCAATAAAGAATGCAGGCACCACATTGCAATACTGAATGCAGACAGCACATTCTCTTACAATTCACATGCATGGTCATCTGAATCCATAACTATGCTACACTGACATTCCTAATACTAATGAATCAGATACATAACACAAGCCCATGCTCATCTGCTTGCATGCTAATCCTGTGATTGAACTCACGAGGGCTTACACACTCCTATCACTGCACATAGATATCATGCATCCACATTTCCATGTACATGGGTGTACAGTAGTATGTCCATATATTGCATTCCAGTGGTAACCAATGACATATGCATTAACATAAGACAGGAGTGATGTGGTATACATGCAGGGGCGTCACTAGGGTTGGTGTCACCCGGTGCGGAAACTCATGGTGTCACCCCCCTGGATTTCCTACATACAATGCCAAACAGATTCCTTAGTAATGCCAGTTAGATAGCCTATTAACTATGCCACACACAGGAGCACATAACTATGCCACACACAGGAGCCCCATAACTTATGCTACACCAGGGCCCCATGACTTATGCAGCACCAGGGCCCCATGACTTATGCAGCACCAGAGCCCCATAACTTATGCAGCACCAGAGCCCCATAAATTATGCCACACCAGAGCCCCATAAATTATGCCACACCAGAGCCCCACTATTTATGCCTCACCTCTGCCCAATAATTTATGCCACACACACAGGTGCCCCATAATTATGCCACACACACACAGGTGCCCCATAATTCTGCCACACAAAAGAGTCCCTTAATTACGCCACACAAAAGAGTCCCTTAATTATGCCACATATGGGGCCCAATAAATATGCCACACACAAGTGCCCCATAATTATGCACACATGAAACCGCCATTAATTATGCAACACACAGGAGCCCCACGAGGTGACACTCTTACAATTATAGATACCAGTAATATTGTGCCATTCAGATCCCAGTAGTATTGTCCCACTCAGAGCCCAGTAATATTGGGCCACTCAGAGCCCAGTAATAGTGTGCCAGTCAGATACCAGGAATATTGTGCCAGTCAGAGCCCAAAAATATTGTGCCACTCAGAGCCCAGTAATTTTGTGCCAGTCAGATACCAGGAATATAGTGCCAGTCAGAGCCCAGTAATAGTGTGCCAGTCAGAACCCAGTAATATTGTGCCAGTCAGAGCCCAGTAATATTGTACCAGTAAAAGCCCAGGAATATTGTGCCAGTCAGACACCAGTAATATAGTGCCACTCAGATACCTGCAATATTGTGCCAGTCAGATACCAGTAATATAGTGCCAGTCAGAGCCCAGGAATATTGTGCCAGTCAGAGCCCAGGAATATTGTGCCAGTCAGAGCCCAGGAATAGTGTGCCAGTCAGAGCCCAGGAATAATATGCCAGTCAGAGCCCAGGAATATTATGCCAGTCAGATACAAGGAATAGTGTGCCAGTCAGAGCCCAGGAATATTATGCCAGTCAGAGCCCAGTAATATAGTGCCAGCCAGATGCCCAGTAATATAGTGCCAGCCAGAGCCCAGTAATATAGTGCCACTCAGAGCCCAGGAATATTATGCCAGCCAGAGCCCACTAATATAGTGCCAGCCAGATGCCCAGTAATATTGTGCCACTCAGAGCCCAGGAATATTATGCCAGCCAGAGCCCAGTAATATTGTGCCAGTCAGATGCCCAGTAATATTGTGCCAGTCAGATGCCCAGTAATATTGTGCCAGCCAGATGCCTGTAATATTGTGCCAGCCAGATGCCCAGTAATATAGTGCCAGCCAGAGCCCAGTAATATAGTGCCAGCCAGATGCCCAGTAATATAGTGCCAGCCAGAGCCCAGGAATATTGTGCCACTCAGAGCCCAGGAATATTATGCCAGCCAGAGCCCAGGAATATAGTGCCAGCCAGAGCCCAATAATATAGTGCCAGCCAGATGCCCAGGAATATTGTGCCAGCCAGAGCCCAGGAATATTGTGCCACTCAGAGCCCAGGAATATTATGCCAGCCAGAGCCCAGTAATATAGTGCCAGCCAGAGCCCAGTAATATAGTGCCAGCCAGATGCCCAATAATATAGTGCCAGCCAGATGCCCAGTAATATAGTGCCAGCCAGAGCCCAGTAATATATTGCCAGCCAGATGCCCAGTAATAAAGTGCCAGTCAGAGCCCAGTAATATAATGCCAGATGCCCAGTAATATAGTGCCAGTCAGAGCCCAGTAATATAGTGCAAGCCAGATGCCCAGGAATATAGTGCCAGCCAGATGCCTGTAATATAGTGCCAGCCAGATGCCCAGTAATATAGTGCCAGCCAGATGCCCAGTAATATAGTGCCAGCCAGATGCCCAGTAATATAGTGCCAGCCAGAGCCCAGTAAAATAGTGCCAGTCAGAGCCCTGCTCGTTTTAAACCCCCCTCCTCCCCCCCTTCCCCATCACTTACCGAATGGCTGCTCTGTGCTCCCGGACTTGCACGGAAGAGGGAAACACAGTCACCGGTTGCTGTGATTTTTTTTTTTTCTTTTTCTTTTTTCCGGCGGCCGCGTCCAGTGGATGCGGCTGCCAGAAAAAAAGTTAAGCAGCGCGATGCGGGGGGGGGGGGGTGTGCCGGCAGCACGGGTGTCACCCCCGCTGAAGGGTCTCCCGGTGTGGTCCGGACCCCCCCGCCCCCCCCCCCCCCCCCCCCGGGACGCCACTGTATACATGTGTATCTAGCTTCGGCAGTAGATCCACGGACCTGCACATAAGGAGCAGCAGTTGATGGGAGGAACCCAGTACAGCAGGTGGTGAAGCTAGGTCTGAAGTAGAATCCATTGTTAAAGGAACTGTCTAGATATCATATTGTCTTTGCTGCAAGTTAGCCGATTGTAGCATAAAAAATTGGGAGAACATTCTAATTGATCATTTTCAAATTGCATCCTAATCTGCATGTATTTAACAAACTCTCATTCTGGGGAATATTTTCTCCCATTGTACTTCAATTTTACATGGAGGGAATGATACATGACCTAGTCACCAAAGTTTTAAAAACACTGTCATTTTAAAAAATTGTCTGTCATTCTCCTAAAATAGTGATTTTGTTTAGTTGTTCTGGTCCGAATCCAGTGGCCTTGGTGCACCGCGCTACCTGAGAATCCATCTGTGCATGTCTTTTGTGCTCCACCACCATTGCCTATAAACTGGAGAATTGCCTTTCTAGCTGTGTAGGAGTCTCCATGCCAGCCAGCCCACTGCTGTCAGCTGAGGTTTGGGCAATGCCCATTGTACTCATACTGCCCTGAAATGAACTGCCATGCCCATCATGCTCAGACTGCCATTTAACAGACTGCCATGCCAATCATGCTCAGACTGCCCTGGCATGGACTGTCATAAACATCATGCTCAGGCTGCCCTGAAAAGGACTGCCATACCAAGTCTGTCCTGAAATGGACTGCCATGACCCTCATGCTGCTTTTAAATGACTGTGATGCTCATACTGCTCTGAAACAGACTTCCATGCCCATCATGCTCAGACTGCCCTGAAATGAACTGCTATGTCCATCATGTCCAGGCTGCTCTAAAATGAACTGCTACACCCATAATTCCCAGGCTGCCCTGAAATGGACTGCCATGCCAGTGTTGCCCTGAAATGGACTGACATGCCCATCATACTGCAATGTTAATGATAGTGAGTGTAATGTCAATCATGATAAAAGGATTGTTAGGTTATTGGGTTATGAGGATATTATTACCTAGCTGCATTATTAGTATAAAAGTAATAAAATGTTTCTCTTTGGAACAAACTTTTCATGGTCTTGTACCGTGAGGACGCACACTGCCTATTGACATCACTAAATCAGGAAATCCCATTAATTTGAATGGGAATAAGTCTCATTGGTTCCTGCAGCAAAAAAAAGGTAACTGACATATCACTTTAACAGAGGGGGCGTGCTTGAATTCCTACAAACCATTGTACTTTCACAAATTCATCTAAGTGTATATCTTTTATATTTCAGGCAATGCAAAATGTACTTTATAAGTACTTTAATGTGCATTATTTGAAAGAGGCATTTTGGGCAGCAGACAGTAACTATAATGTTAAGTGCATATAGTTGTGTGCGGAACATCTCACATCAACTTTTTCACTGGGCTTCCTTCTTGAAATAGGGAATTGCATGTAGAATGAAACTCCCAAGTTAAGGCTTTAGTAGCCAAGTTGCAATCATTCTGAAGAGTTGCTGATATTGATAATGTTTCAACTTAGGATCTCCATTCACAACTCCATGCAATTCCCTCATCATGGTACACAAATACATGCACATATATTAGTATGTTTGATCTACCTTAGACCTGGTGAAGTCCATGGAGCTCCTGAAATAGCTTATGTGTACTGGGCTCAGGCCATGAGCCGTCATCACAAGATGATGCTTGGAGTTGAGGGGTTACCGCATCAGATGCTAGGTAGAAAGTGAGAGAACAGTGTTATTACATTAACTGACATATATAATATATCAATGGATGTTCTAGACCAGACAAGTCTGTGTCATTTGTCCCCTCAATCCTTGTGATTGTCTCAGTAGCTCCTACTCTAAATCCAGCAGGTCAGCAGGCTTACGAGGACTGCCAACAGTGACTTGGGATAGCTTTCTCTTCACATGTCTCTTTTTGTTCGAATACCGGAAATATAACTATTGTTTATCATTTGTACTAGATATGTGCATTAGTTTTCGGACTACTGCATATTCGGACGAAAACAACGAAAATGAAAAATGAACAAAATTCCTTTGTCCATTCGTTCATTAGGATGCCGACAGCCACTCCGACATGTCGAATTTAAATTTCCTCTCAATTTTAGCTTAAGTTATTGTATGTAAGATTTCATATCCATAATTATCAAAATACTTAGTAATACAATCTATGTTAAATGTTAAATGCTTATATACACTGACTTTGCCTCCAATTCACTTCATGTACATCACATCCTGATTGTGAAGTACAGAGAGAGAATGACAGCAAAATGACAGTGAAAGGAAAAAAATAAACTAATTTTCTGTTTAAAAAAAAGTTACCCCTTCCCTTTCTGATCACAGGTTTTTTTTTTTTTACTGTGATCAGTTTCCTTCCAAGTTTATGGCCCTCATTTTGATTTTTCTTATGTTTTTTTTTTTTTTTTTTTTTTTTTTTAAATTTTACTATATTACTTATATTATTTTCATATATTATTTGTATTACAGTTAACCCCTGCAGGCCTGTGCTGGGATTCTGATTGCTCTGACCAATTCATTATACTGGCCAGAGTTTTTTCTGTACTTTTTTGGGGGTCTGGGAACCTATTTTTTTTATTTTTATTAGCTAGGTAATTGGGCTAAGTGGGTCAGTGTTAGTGTTGTACTGGTTGTCTACAATATTATTGGGAAAATAGTGATTTAAAAAAAAAAAAAAATACTCCCTTTTATATGTATTTTTGAATACTAAATTGTAGATCATTTATATGTACATGGTATCCAACTAAAGAAAATTCTGACATATAACTTGTATGGGTACGTTAAATGAGAGAGAGGAAAACTAAGTTTAATCAACCACATATCAAAATGAAAAAATCTTCTCTGGTCATCAGCCCAGGAAAATCCCTGGTTCTTTAAGGGTTAATGCATGCCTTAGGAGTATCCCTGACTGAATGGCGCAAAAATACCAGTAACATGCTCTAAGAGTTTTCGCAGTACAGTTCAGATTTTGGGGGTCTGTCACGCTGTCCCGCCGAGCTCTACCTCTGTCCTGCTTTTCAGAAGAGAGGTAGAAGTCATCAAAACAGCGGAAATAAAAACCATGTTCTTCATCTGTTCTCCGGTGTCTGGGACACTGGAGACCTGAATACTGCACATGCGCAGTGCTGCCTGGTTGTGTGACAGTGTGACCGGACATGCGTGGTGGCGCTGTCAGTCTAGCTCCCAGGGATACTCTCAAAGCATGCAAGTACCATATGTCTTAAGGGTTCCCTAAAGGGTATACTCCACGAGAGAAACTGTAGACAGGAATTTCAAACTTAAGTACAAAGTAGCCTTAATATAGATTACTGGCTCTTTAAAGCCAACAAATAACATGTGAAACTGTCAACTGTGAATATTATATAAAGGTTTTTTATTTATTTTTTATTTAATATGCAGCATATCAAGTATTTTTATACACTTTTATTAATATTATTTTAATCATACTTACATCTTCACCACTAAAATTTGACTTTCTATGTTCCTATCCGTTTGATTTCAACAAAATCATGTCCATAAGCTTCTATATCCGAATTCCCCAACCACTTAGAGCCAAATTTTGACAGCTCAATAGCATAGGTCAGGGATGAAATTCAGATGATTTCAACTTTTTCAACCGAATTCTCCAACCTTATACTATTGAAGGGAGGCCATTATCGTCCATTGCTGCATTTATTTCACTATTCAATTTGTATGAATGAACATTTCACCTATGTTCATTCAATACATAGTATAAGGTTGGGGAATTCGGATGAAAGAGACGAATTTCAACAGTTCAGTAGCATAAGGTAGGGGATGAAATTTGTATGAAATTCGGATGAATTTGAGTCTTTAAACCGAATTCTCCAATAGGTGAATTATTTTCCATTCGTACGAATGAAAAAAAGAAAACGAAAATAATGCACATTTCGTCCAAAACAAATGCAGTAATGGACGAAATAAATAACATTTTCGTCCGATAAAAAACTTTTCCCATCTATAATTTGTACACGTTATCCCATATACACATATGCTTATGTCTATCTGTACATGTATGTATGCATATATTGATACATGTATAGAGAAACCTATGTACATGTGTTATCACAGATGTACAGTTCTACTGAGAAACATTGATATGCACTGCAACTTTGTACTGCAACTCCCCTGGCCCTTAGCTACTTGCAGCATTCATTTATACATGTTATTTGCTGCAAAGCGCTGCTTACCCAACCCTCTCCAGCTAACATGCTCTGGATAGCTACAGTTCTCTGTACACACCCTTGCAGCTTCTCCATGTGTGGCAGCCACATGCAACATACCCTGTAAGTGTACATTCATGACAATTAATACATTTGTGAATTCAGGGTGATAAAACAAGCTATCTATGGTGTACTGGTATTTTAAATGCACCTTTTCTTCACCACCTCCTCCAACTAGTTGTTCACACCAACTGAGTTAACAGCATCGACAATCTGCTGCCAGAGTTTGTATTTCCTCCTCTGGCACCTGCTCTCTGCTGCTGCTCCTGTCACCCAGTTGTAATGTTGGTACAGTTTTTTTTCTGCTGTTACCTTTTTAGGCTTTGCTTTCCTCCCACTCCTGCTACCACTTTCTAGGTTTCCCTTTTGCCCTGATCCCTGGCTATTTGGATTGGGGTTTTTTTTGTTTCAATTATTATTTGCTGCCTGCTGGGCGCAAATCCTGCTCTAAAATAGTCATCTGGACAGGGATGGTAGTACTTTATGGCTTTAAATGCCAATAAGCAATCTTAAAATAGATTCTCCATTCAATAGGAAGCCAATGAAGAGAGTGGATAATATGTGTAATATTGTGATAGGTGCTGTACAGTTGGTAAAAAGCTTATTGTGAATAAAGAGGTACCCCATTTGTATGGTTACTGTACTATGGTTTTGATGCATAATAGGACGTGAATTTCAAGGATACATGGGAAAAGAAAACTTACTTAGTAGGCATCTGTATGTGAATATATTTAGGTATTACCATTCATCTGATGGGAAGTTTCATGGAAAGACATTAAGATTGTATATTTGACCTATGTCTGTCTGGAAGGTTTGACATTAACACCTTTATTTTCCATGAGTGCAACAAGCCTCTAAACTACTGCCAATTAAATGTAGGCAGGCTATACCCTCAAGGAGCCTCACTGAGGGATTTCATTAGTGTTTTATTAAATGGAGAGATGCAGGCATTCTTCCTTTGTGCTTATCGCCAATACCGCCTTTCCTGTTGAATTATTGAAGTTCTTTCTATGCTTCATGAAAAAGTCCAGTGTTGCTTGCTAAAAGACTCCGATGTGGAATTATGATAGGCTTTTTACAATCGTCCTTTGAAAGCATGTTTTTTTTTAACCCTTGTGAACAATATACTGTTCGCTGTGTATTATCCTTAGGAACAGCGGGGTGATGACAGAAAATTATATTGTCCAACCAGTCTGCTCTATACTTGAGCTGTAGAACCATACAGCTAGGCCTTCTTTAATATTAATTATAGCTGTAACTTTCTTGCTGGAGAGACAGATCACCAGTGCAGATGCGTTTACGGGAACACTCACTAAGTACCAAAGGTAGAAATTATTGGTTTTCACCTTAATGACAACACACCCTTGGTTGAGCCGCCGGTGGTATGTCACCAAGGAAGAACAAAAGAGAAAACAAGCCGGCTCCACCAGAGGACAATTGACATATGTCTCGTAAATATCACCTGATAAGGGGTGCTCCAGCTGTAGTGGCAGCGCTGATAATGAGGAAGAAAGTAGCGAACAAAGGCGTATGCACTGCCAATGCGGTGAAAAATAGATGAATATTTATTAGAAGGATCCGATTAAAACTCCATATACAATCAATAAAACAGAGACAAGACATGGGGTACAGGAATATGCCTTACGCGTTTTGCGTGAACACACGCTTATTCATAGGCTTGTCACCAAGGACTTGCTGAAACACTTACTACCGAGTACATAGCAAGAGGAGCCCAATTAGGACAGCACAGGACTACAGGAAAGAGGAGAGACAAAAAACATACTGGGTCACAGAATGGAGATATATGGATAACTAGGTCGCAAGCAGAATCGAGGCAGGCAGCAGACATAGAATGGTCAGTAACAGCAGGGTCATACACAGAATAATACAGGAGCACAGGAACAAATGGATTAGAGAGATACGGGTAGTCAGGAACGAACCGGGTCAGAAATCAGAATATCAAAATACAATCAGGAGTCAGAACGCTAGTGAGGCGCACAAGGCACTATCACATGAAAAGGTAACCTGTGAAATGAGTGTTAAATGATAGGACACACCTCTGGTCAATTTGGCAAATGAGGGGTTATTTGATAAATAGTCCTTAAATTGGGCTCATGAATATTCATTAATCACCTGTTCGCGCATGGGTGCATGACGTTACTGAGCTTGTGTCCTGCTGAACTCGCAGGCGGATGTGCGTCTCAGAACTGGAGATGCTGGGGCTCTGACATGGAGCCCCAGCCAAAGGGACGGCGTCCTCCTGGTCCACGATGGCGGCGGAACAGGAGGACTAATAAGGTGGGTGACAATAGCCATGTTAAAGGTAGACATATGCCTTGTTAAAGGTGGACAAATACTTATAAACTATAAATGCTTCAATGCAAAGTAGTAACGTTTGCTTTACAAGGTTTGGAGTGGTGGCCTTCCAGGAAATGTTCCCAGTTTTTAATTCTACATATGTAGACTAGTAGTATGCATGGCTGCTATCAGAAATTGTTGGGCCCCTTACTGAACAAATGGTCTGGACCCCATCCTATCCCAGTCCATTTCTCCAGCATTCCTTTCATTATTGCCTCCTAAGAGCATCACCTAGCACAACCAGGACATGCCCCAGAACCCACATTGCACACCCAGGACTTGCCAAAGCCAGTACCCACCTTGCATCCACAGAACATGCCCCTGTACCCACATTGCACACCCACGATATGCCCCAGCACCCATATTGCAGTCTTACAGAACTTACCCCCCTTGACTGCCGGGCCCATAACAGGTGTATAGCATCTTATGGTGTCCCTGGTAGTATGTAACCCTTCAGATTAAATAATTGTGTGGCAGTGGATATAGATTTTTATAAAAGTTTGTGCAGCGTTATTTAAAGTGTGACTTCTTCAAGCACCTCTTGTTCTCTCTAGAACATTATTACCTTATTCTGTTCATTTGAATGTCTTCAGATATTTGACCAATCACATGACTGGATTTTTACCGTAGGATAATTATTGACATAGCATTCACTGAGAAATCTAAAAAGTCCTTTTTTTATTTTGTAAAAGTGAACTCCTTGGCAATGATCCAGAGCTATTTCCAACATCGACAATGAATATAGAATTATCTCAAATGATATTGAAAAATTAGATTCATTCACTGCTGTGATAACTGATCTTCCAATCTGTCTCAAAGCCTAAGCAGCTGGTGTGGAAATAAAATCTGATTTTAAAAAAAGAGAGTGCATGAAAGAGGGAAACACAAAAGTGGTGCCTGGCAGAAAACATTCATTAGTAAGGGTTCTAGCATGGTGAAAATAAAAGGTGTGTATTTTCCGAGATTACTCCCTCCTTTGGTTGGGGCATCACAATCCTAATCAATTTGCACAAAATAGTTTTGAGTTAACATCTACTGGTCAGGTTAGACATGCTTTATTTAACATCTGCACTATTCATACACGCAGATAAAGATACACTTCATTCACGGAAAGAAATTCAACTGAACATTTAGTGTGTTGTTGATTATAAATCTGATGAAGAGGGGAGAGGGTTAATCTTGAGAGTGCTTGATGATTCATTGTTCTCGGTGATTCACACCATTTTTTTGTTCATCTGCTGCTCTTCTAGTGACCTGCACCATCCTCAGGGCTCTGTGACTGAGAATGAGGCATGCTGAGTTTTCAAGTGCTCACAGCATCACTCTGCCTTTTCAGACGTTGTACCCCACCAAAAAGCACCAGGATCTTAATTTATTTCATAGGGCAGAGACTGAAGTCAAGAGAAAAGATGTCTAGGAGGGCTTCAGAAAATGCATTTGCTTTCTTTAATGCTTTCCTTTACAGCTCTAAATAATAATTAATATGAGCATCATTCTCCTTTTAAATAACTACAATAGAGAACAAAGTGACAGTGTATTTTCTCTTTAAATTGTAGATATTTACATTAATATCCATTCATCTCTGCTCTAAAACTCTAACCCATTTTGAGTTTGTATTTAAAAGGATAAATAAGAAGATACAGGGTCACCATGAACTATGCAGAAGCTGAAGAAAAAACATGAACTGCACCATCTCTTTCTATATCTCTCAACATTGAGCTCCTTATAATCAGGACACCGGGGCTAGAGGCAATAAAACTGACACTATCTGTGTGTGCAGCTATGTAGAAATCAGACTCCAAAAGATGTCAGGAGTCTGCACAATCTCTGCCAGTTCCAAAGTCCTGCAAAAGTTCTGCAATTGCCAAAGTCCTCCAGACATGAGTCTCTATCCTCCCCATAGATGTCTATGGGGAGGATAGAGGCTACTAATTTGGTGATCCCAACTCCTTCAGATTTCGGAATGAAAATCAGCCACTTTGGTGCTTCCTGAGCAGTGTGAATTCATAGGCCATTCGGATTACCAAAGGGAATGGAAGAGGTCGGAAACTCGGAGCTCCGCTTTTCAATAACAGAACAGAGAGCAGCCCCCTTGGCCAACATTCCCCTGAAAAAGTCTGAATTTAAGAACCCAAACCACACAAAGAAGCTTTTTATTTAAAGCACTGAATAAAATAAGACTGTTGGATCAAAATGTTATTTTAGAGTGCCTTAAAATGCCACTCAGAAAAAAACACAGACAGGCTCACATGCTACATGTGAACATAAAAGGAAAGTAGAGAGATTGGTAGTGATTCTAGCTGGAAGATTATAGAGAAATCGTTTCAGTAAAGGTGCATAAAGTGAAAATTAAGTCCAGAACAATATCATATATTTGCAGTATTTCATTGTGCTTTAACTTAACTAAAGGGTCTAATCAAAAGAGAGAGAATTCCAGGGAACTGGGATAGGAATTTCAAACTTTAGACCAAAGTAGAAGAGTTGGAAAAATTATCCATTCCCTGCAATTCTTTCTCTATTGAGTTGACCATTAAATTGCTCTGAATGAAAATTGTTTCTCAATCATTGTATAAGTGAATATTAGCTGCTGAAAGTTTCAAAACCCTAGCTTTTTCAAGTAAATACTCTAGCAGAAGAGTCACTTATGTATCCATCTGTTCCCATTTATATCACAAGCCACAAAACACAGGAAATCTATATATAGAGGACTTTAATGTCCCTAATGAAGCTATGTCTATGAATAAGGGCTAAACTCTGAAGTAACTCAATCCAATTAAAATGGATTTTGTTGAGCTCCCCAGCCCCATTATTTTAGACAGCCTCTAAACCTATCACATTCTATCCTCTATATTCAGGTATTTGCTTGAAAATAAGCAGAAGTTGCAATTGCTCTGGAAAAGTCCCCTCTTTTTTTATTCAGTGTTGTCTAATAGAGGTCTGATAATAGGACTAAAATCTGGGTGCCCCACAGAGCTCCAGGGCACCTGGATCCTCCTCACATATAGCCAGTGGATGTCTGTGTGCAGCACAAATGTGACCTCCCCGCATTTCCCCTCAGAAGTCTTCAGGCAGAGAATAGACAGCAGACAGTCTGTGAGTGCTTTGGTAGTCCTGGGAGGCACATTGGCAAGTCTGATGGGAAACTGGCAAAATTGGGCGACAGACTGGAAAATCTGGGGGCAGATTAAGAGGCCTGGGGGAAGATTTATATGTTAGGTGACGCACTGGCAAGTCTGGGGCTGCACTGAAAACAAAAGGAAATACATACAAGAAATGCAACGGCTGTGACCCGGGTAGGTACTTCAGGAGGTCAATTCCGTCAATATATTAAATAAAAGTTTGAATTTGTTTCAATGTAATTTTGACTCCTTATCAAATGAAGGTGCAGTTGATACTGATGACCCTGAATTGTCACTGAGGAATATGTGTGCTGAGTTGGAGATGTTAAGGATCATAAATATTAACTACCCCTTTATCTGATAAAAAGGCCAAATTATATTTAAATAAATGCCTAAATTCAACACTTTTCCCACTTTTTTTGTATCATTTCCCAAGTGTGAAGGGCTGTCACATTATGTCTTAGATTGAATTTAGTAATGTGTTTATATCAGATGAAGGGGTAGTTAATATTAATGACAATGGATTGTCACTGATGAATATATGTGCTGAGTTGGAGAAGTTATTCACTAGATAAATCTCAACTAAATGTGAAAAAGGAACACTAGAAAAATATCTTAAAGACCACATAATTCGAAGGGGGTTATATTTTTTAAAACTCCCCACCATTTACCAAGATGACCACTTGTTTTAATTTTTGTGGATAACATTTTGGAGGAATGCTCGGTTAAATTAATGGAGTTAATGATCAGATTTAGATGGTTTTACCTATCCAAGATTGATCATAATTTGAGGAATTTGGAGGACCAGAGTACTCCCTGTTCTTTATTGTTGAATTTGAAAACTCTACCTCCAATATTAAATGCAATTTGGGTAAATTAGAAAGAGAAATTCGAGGGAAAGAAAAAGAAACTGATCACGTATTACAAGTCAACCTACATATAAGCTCATCTGCTTTGCTTGCTTGTTTATAGTCTATGATGATTCCTGTCTGTTCGTTGAGTCTGTGTATCCTTGTGTTTCACTTAATAGTTCGGACACATGGTGGCACTCCCCTAGTTTCGGCGACATGGTGGAATTTCCTAATTTGGCCACTTGGTGGCATTTCCTAGTTTGACCACTTGCTGGCATGTCCTAGTTCGGCCTCAGAGCTGCACCTGCTCAAGTCTTGTCATAGACCTATAAACTATAAAAGGAAGTGGAATAATGCTGGTAATCAAGAACGTAGACAACTTTTAGAAATAAACTCTTTTATATGACCTTGAAAAATAGTTTTGTAACATTAGCTATCTATCCCCAAGAAAGCAGGAGTTTTTTTTAAGAATACTCAAGTCAGCAGAAAATGGAAGCAGAATTCACTCAATTCCAGATTAAAGAGAGAACTGGAGTCAAGATACAGCAAAGAAAATGGAGAAGCTAAACCCAGTTGGCATTTTTAATTTAAATGATTACCCTTTGACCTCAGATGAAATAAAGATCCTTAACAGAGGAAGGAAATTTGCACCCACAATAGGAGCTAATACATTTAGGACCTATATAGATGTGCAAAAGTTTGTTGGGAACTTGTGTCTTAAGAACTGTTTCATTATTAATCTATTCAAAATAGGTAGTTCCCAAAAAGACATTATCTTTCATCAAAAACTTGAAAAATAAATCTACTTTAGATTTATGAAATCAGAGCAAATACAAACTTATGAAAAAATGGTCCTATATGAGTTCCAGGGTGTTAAAAAACCCAACCAATTTAAGCTCAACTTTATGTGGTACAGATTAAGTCCCAAACTATTTACTAGTACAACACCATAAAAGCTGGGAAGCTGTTGAATATTTCCTAAAAAAAGGCAGCCTACTTACCTAGCACCCAAATTGACTTTATTTTAGAGTGAATTTGAGTAATTTTAGAATACATTTTTTTCTGGTATAAGGATAGCTATTACCTGAAAAACACTGGGACACTAGACAAGATGTTGGACAATATTTTCCATTTCAGAGATACGAGAAGGTAGTGACAAAATGCCATACATTTATGAGTTTTCTCATAACTGAGCTTCTTTCCCAGCACTAGCCTCTTGGGAAAGAGAACTGTCTATAAGCATTCCTTCTGATCAATGGATCAGATCCCTTGGCCAGATGAGCAAATCTACCCACCGTTTGAACTTAATGGAGAATCAATTAAAATTAATGAATAAGCGGTATCTGACTCCAAAAATGTTAAATCTCATGTACCCTTAACATCCTACGAATTGTTGGCGATGTGGCAACCCAGATGGATCCTACAATCATATATGGTGGAAATGAGCTAGTATACCCAATCTGGAAACAGACCTTTAATTGGTTTAAGTTGCTAGCTCAGGTAGATCTCAATGTCGAACCAACATAATCCCTTTTACATCTTAATTTGGCTCATTTGACCAAGGACTTGAAAACCTTGGCCATCCACTGTTTCGTCGCTTCTAAGATGATAATAGCAAGGCATTGGAGGACTAATATCCCATTCCAGGCTATACATTTTAGGAACCAACTGCATTTCCAACTCACAATGGAACGAGATTTCTGTCTGTGTATAGATCAGACACATAAAAAATTTGATATGTTTCAATACTGATTGTATAGGATGCTGAGTAGCTACGATACCTGAGATGTTATAAATTTATTGAGTCAAATGTGTGTGTGCTTTATTTTCCACCTGTCTAGTATCTCCCTGTTATCCTGATGTGCGGTCTGTCCCAACTCAAACAATGTAAACGTCAGTACATTATTGGTATTTTTAATGCAAAGTAATAATGGCTGCCAACTTGCTACCTTTAAACTAAGGAACAGTTTGGAGTATAATTAATATGCTGTCAGTTTTAGATTTAACTAATATTTATATGTAATTTGTTATATTTATGATTTGGAAAATAAATAAAGAATTCATGTTTTTAAAAAAAATATGGATTTGCCAAACACAGCATCTTTCTGAGGTTTGCTAAATAACACCAAAATAATCTGCTTTAATTTACTTCATTTGGATTGACATTGGTGACAAGACTAAAACATAAGTGCTGAGATGAAGTGAATATACACTCTGGACACACTTATACCTAGGGGTCGTAACTCTGATTTTGAATTGTGATTTTGTACTTTCACTTTAAAAGTGCAGTGTTTGTCACTTTTGATTTATCCTCTGCCAGAATACCATATTTTGCTGTTCTTTAAAGGAATTGTCATGTTCATGTTAGTGTTAAATCACCACTGTCACTTTAATTAATACAGAGCTATATTTCTTGCTACTAATCTTTTGGTTGCTTTTTCTAAGGTCTTGGTCAAGTATTATCCATAGGTTTATTAAATGACACTGGTTTTACATCTTTATTTTTACATTCCCATTTTTTAATTATTTTACCTTATTTTACATATTACTTTTTTTGTAATATTCATATTTATTTGTATTCATTATTTTCATATTCATTGTTATTTCCTTTTTCTTATTCTTATTTATCCTTTTATTTATTCACAATTTAATTTTTGTTAATATTTTCCAATATTCTATATATTATAGTTTATTTTTTATTCTCACCTTATTTAATTTGGGGGGTTTTCTTATTTGTATTTGCTGTGTATTGTATTTTATTTGCCGTTAAATACATATACATATATTACATATAATCAGGGTTGCCACCTGGCCGGTATTTAACGGCAGGCTAATGTTAAGTCAATTGCGACAGTACCAAGGCTGGTATTTTTCTGAAGAAAAGGTGGCAACCTTACATATAATATGTAATACAATATACTGCATATAATAAAAATAGTACAAGAAAAACCAACACATGTATCCCATACACCAATTAGTAACCAAAATAAAAGTTGGGTAATATGGATATATGAATATACATACAACAACATATATTATTGCACACACCAATATAAGAGCTCTGTTTATATTATGTCAATGGTTATTGATCATCTTCAACAGTTGTTAGGTTATATGTACTCTGGTGCCTTCATATCACGTTTAACACAATACCATTTCATGTCCACAGTGTGAATGCCAACATTGACTGGCAAGGCACCATTCTATTCTGTGGAAATTAAAAGTGAGTAATAGGAATCACTAGAAACCACTGGGACACAGTGAGAAATTTGCCACGTGGGCTTCTGATCACATAGCACATTACCACATGATCACCACCAGTGCAACGCACCCAACTATCCCCAGTACTACCGTTGTCCCCACATCACTTGCCAGTGCAGTGGCTAGAGGGCCACACAGGGTTGCAGGACCAGTTGCAGTGGTGACCCTGCACGGATAGGTGGTGTGAGGGCAAACCTAGTACGGTAGAAAGATAGGGTTGCCCACTGTGTCCTGGTAGTTTATAGTCCTGCCCCTACCTAATGCGCTCGTTTATGTAAAGGTCTGCCCAGTTTTATCAATACTTCATCATTCATCATACAATCATTAGACCCTGGCCTTAACTTAAATCTAGGATAGCCTTATGCCTATCCCATGTATTCTTAAACTCATTTACTGTGTTAACCTCTACCGTTTCTTCTGGAAGGACTTTTCAAGTATCCACTACCCTCTCAGTAAAGTAAAATCTTTTAAATACAATCTCATCCTTTACCTTGTTGATTCCCTTTATGTTTTTTAATGTTTCCACCATACCCCCTCTGTCTCATCTTCCTTCCAAGCTATAAATGTTAAGATCCTTTCATGGTGAGTGTTATCCTGCAATCCTGCAAGCATTTATCTCCTTCTGGAGATAGAAATGGTCCCCAACACTGCATATAATAATCTAAGTGAGGTCTCACAATTGCATGAGCACTTCCCTCTGTCTAGTGCTAATAATGCTCCCTATACAACCAAGCATTCTGGTAACATTTCCTGCTGCTCTATTACATTGTCGTCCTACCTGTAAGTCCACAAAAATAATTACCCCAAAGTCCCTTTCCTGTGGAAACAGGGAAAAATGGAAAACCACCTCACAAGTTTCATGGTAATGGCTCTTATTTATAATGAAATTCTAGGGGATCATATTTGGAATTATAGACCATATCGGAATTTTATGGAATACACTCCTATATTACAATAACTGATTGTAGTGAATCAAAGAGTAGGATTGCATTTAATCAAAACATTCTCTAGCTAATAGATAGTGACACACCAAACACAGTCTTTTACATGATGTGGCCTGCCAGTAAGTAGAAAGCTACAAAGCCCAATAATCTGGCATGAATACTATATTATAAATGCAACTGTCCTGCATTCAGTAAATACTGCAGCACTAAAAACTATTTAAACTCCCTTTGCCTGTGCCTAGCACAGCTGGGAGAATATTTATGTCAATATTGGCGTAATAGGTTTGATCCTAGTTTGTGGTAGGCTAGATGTGACAAGGAGATGTCACTGAGTTATTACACCTCCCCTGGGGCGGTTGGCACCTCTCAGAGCTGCCTTCACAGCTGCTTGGACACTTCATATGCCAAGCTATTTCCTTTTATCTTTGTAATAGCAGAGAATGCAGAGAGTGTGCTTGACAGTTTGTAACTTCAAAATGGTTAGGAATGATACCCTCATTCAGTTAAAGTAGGAGAATCTGCCATAGAGACGGGAGATATAGGAAACTCAGGGGCAGAGGGAAGGAGACTTGTATTTAAACAAAGGCAGAGAATAGACTAATGAGACAATCAAAGGATATTTATCATCTGTATCGTGCAGACATCCTCCTATCTTTGTCAAGTGGGAACAGCTATAGTAACCTGTTAAATGACTAAGCAATGATTTCTGTTTCAAGTGACAATGCTCACATCACTTAAAAACATTAAAAATGTAGAAAATAGTGTAATTATAAGTTCGACTCAATTTAGATATATCTGATAAATAAAGCAGAATTTTGAAAATATCCAAAATTCAGCTACGCATATAGACAATTTTGACCCAACATCAACAATTTACACCAATTATGGATTGTTTTTGGGTCCTAGATGGTTCAGAGATTTTCAGCCATGGGAAAACTATTGGGGCTGTTGCTACTCAACTCACCTTTTAGTGAATAGCCCCATATGAATTTTCCCTACTCAGTATGGCCCGAAACCTCCAAAAATGAACCCAAAATCAGAGATCAAGAACTTGAGAATTAAAATGAAAACATTACAAAATAGTGTGTTTGTTTGTTTTTTAAAAACTTTAAAATGTGGCCGACTTACCCATTGGCTCCAAAAAATAACATTTAGCTTGCAGGGACCAGTGGTATTAGGGGCCAGACCCTTCATCCACGGTACCGGAGCTGGGCAAGTGCTCCAGGCACCATTGTACATAAATATACCCCCCTTTCCGAATCAAAGGCTGGTCAAAGGT
Organism: Pelodytes ibericus; assembly: GCA_036172795.1. Taxonomy (NCBI): domain Eukaryota; kingdom Metazoa; phylum Chordata; class Amphibia; order Anura; family Pelodytidae; genus Pelodytes; species Pelodytes ibericus. The sequence continues at coordinate 163,378,510 of CM069857.1, forward strand.
CCCGTTACCCTTTAAAATAAAATTATTAAGTCCGCTGGGGTTCAGGTACTGGCCATAGGACCCTAACCCACATAAAAAATAATTCACAACTTACACCCCCTCCCTCCCACCACTTTCCAGGTAGGGGAGGATGTAATGATGAAAAATGACCATTAAAAAAAAATGACCATTGTGTGGCAGAAGGGTGGGCAGTGAAAATTACTGCCCAACCCCTAACACACAAAGGGTGCCCTGTGAACATAATTATACTTGTTCCTGATGTGCAAATCCTTTCCTCCGCAAAGAAAGTTTCCTTTGGCACTAGGGGGATATATTTATGCATGATGGAACTCTTGCAGAGCGCTCAGCACCATTTGTTATATAATGGGGGGATTAGGGCAAGAAGCCCTGGCCCCTCATAAATCTATATATATACCAGAGCCATTTTGCAGGCCCCATGGAGCTATTCATTTTGCCCAAGGGGCCAGTCAATGTTGTGCCAGTTATTTGCCACATGTGCTGGCCTCTGGTGGTCTATTTTATTATTTTATTTACATATTTTTTTTTTAAATTATTATTTCATTTTGAAAATACTTCAGTACTTCGGTGGCCAGGAACAAATCGTGACGTTTTGGTGCTTGCCTCGTTTGGGACGCAAGCACCATGCCTCACGAAGGGCTTAAGAAGGTGTGCATGGCCTCTTTCTAATTTTCGCTTCTATGTTGTTGTGCATTATAAGTCCCTATTCATCTCTATAGGAACCATTCAATTGGAGAAGAGAAAGCTAAGGAAGATATATATATATATATATATATATATATATATATATATATATATATATAGATAGATAGATAGATAGATAGATATATTTATATATATATATAAAAAACTCAGAAAAAGTGTAATAAAAGTGTAAAATGTAATATAAATACAAAGTTGCCACACATTGTTATCAGCTTTATAGAAACCATAATTGAAAACATTTTGATTACATAACTGGCATCACTAATAAGCCTATGTGATGAAGAATAACCATTCCAGGCATACCTCGTCAAACTTGGCTCCCACCTTAGATCTATCTGGAAATTTGAATAAGCAATTAAGCAGTTGCTCAGGGACTAACTGGACTTACCTGGCATGCGAGTGTCTTTCTGGGAAATATAATGAGCACCCACTCAGGAGCATTAAAACTGACAACCATTCTAGGCCTGCTGGGCATAATAAATCACAATAACTGTGGGACTATCTGGGCATTGTAACTTGCGCAATTGCAGCATCATAAAATATTCATTCAGGTTAATGATGATCACAATGTGAGTGATGGCTAATTTAGCATTTCCACTGATTTTATTTAAAGCCGCTTTCAAGTTCTAAATATATATAACCTTTCTCCTGTGCTGCTGAGGGCTCAATTACAGATTCCACAGGTATACATGGTTGGTTAAGGCAAATTACCTCTATCTATCTATATGTCTGTCTGTCTGTCTGTCTCTAACAGTCTGTCAGTCCATCTATCTGTATCTTTACATCTATAGATACCTGGATAGAGATGCATAACTATATATATCCATGATTGCTGTGTTTTTTAAAACACAGACAATTAAATAGTGCTTCATATGATGTGTGCAATTATTTTATAAGCTGTGAATTTCATTACAAATGTCTAAATGAAAATGAAACACACATCCAATGCAAGGGGGCTTCAACATGAAGCCCAAACCAGATACAAATTTAACTCTGTATCATACTTATTCAGTTAGCGAATGTTTTTTTTTTTTTTTTTTTTATTAACACTCAGACTTTGTGACACAAGGAATGTTCAATTTGTTCGTCCCATTTGTCTTTCAATGTCATCCTTGTGTCATATTTCCATTATCTATTTTATATTCGTGTATTATTTTAATAAAGATAAAAACGTGATCTGATGTGAAATCAGCTGTTTGTCTGTTATAGTAATAGAGTCACGACATGATCTAGAATTCCTCCTGTCCTGTCGAGTATCCCCATTCTGTTTCCCTTACATCAGAACCTACATAATACATTTACACATACAAACATATAACAAACATATAACAAAACCGTGTCACTGGGGTCAGGCCTGGAGGCTGTTTTATTATTAAATGTTGGTACTGTCATTATCTGATTCCTACGTTTCTCCCCCACAGTTTCACTCCGATAAATTCTCCATGCTATATCCTATTTTCAATTTTTTCCAACCATTCTGCCCAGTTTGTATTTTCTCTAAATTTTATATCAAACTGATGTCCTATCCCTTGCTCCATTTTTATTTGACTTAGCACTTGATTTTTTATTTCCTGCCACACTGGTATAATTTGTGAAGCCCATCTCCTTGCTATTGCTAGTTTCGCAGCCGCCAGAATATGAATTATGACAGGTTTCTGAGATTTAGACATCTGTTGATTAAATAGATGTAATAAAAACACTCCTGGGTCCCAGCTAAGAGTTATCCCCGTTAGTGTTTTGATTTTTTGTAGAATGGTTTCCCACATTTTAGTGGTGTCCTCACAACTCCAAAAGATATGGAGAATATCCCCTTTATGTTTTGCGCAGCGCCAACACTTGTCTGATTTATTGCTGCTTATTTTTACTAGTCGTGTGGGCACCAAATACCAACGGTTTAACAATTTAAAATAAACTTCATTTAAATTTAAACAGTGGACTGCTTTATATGTTGTTCTCATGGCTCCCAGCCATTCCTCTTGCGTTATTTGTCGGCCTATATCTGTGCTCCATTTTTCTCTATATATATTGTTTATTGTTGTTTTAGAATGTCTAATTAAAGCCATACACTTAGATATCATATTTTTCATGTTATTTGTATTCAGTATTTGTATTAGTTCTTTCTGGTTGTTATTATGAGGTTTCCTAACATGTTTTAGTAAAAAATGTTTTATTCGCATGTATGTATAAAATTCTTTATTAGGCATTCTCGTATCTTCCGTAATCTGCAGAAAAGTCTTAATATCTGATGAGGAATACAGATCATTTATTTTTACATAACCATGGTCCTCCCAGATTTTTACATTTAAATCTTGCATATTTATAGTTAATAATCTTAGCGGTAACTCCGACAGCAACAAGGATTTTATTTTCAACCTACTCTTTAATTTTATCCACGATTTCATTGTGTCATATAGGTTCAATGCACCTAATATTCTCTCCTCATTATTTTTTATATCTCTTGTATTGCTTTGACCTGCTTTCAGCCTCCAGAATAATGCCCCTAAGTCCTGACATCCAGTCAGATGCTGTTCAACTGTGTACCAACTTTCGTTTACTGCTTCTTTCTGTTGAATATATATAGCTTGTGCGATTTTACATGCGTGCGAATAGTCGGCTAAGATTGGAACCCCCAGTCCTCCATCCCTCACTCTTAGTGCCATTGTTGTTGCTTTAATTCTCGGGCGGGAATTCTGCCAAATGAATCTGTTGATGGCTGACTGTGCCATCATCATCCAATTTTTTGGGATTTCCAAATTTAACATTTTAAACAGATATGTCCATTTGGGTAATATATATGATTTTATTATGTTTATTCTTCCCCACCATGAGAATCCCATTGGTTTCCATGTTGCTAACTTCTTATTGGTTTCCAATAGTAGAGGGAGGAAGTTTATTTGCGCCAGCTGTAATGGATCTGAAGTGATTTTTATTCCCAGATAAGTTATATAGTTTTTAGCCCAAACAAAGCCGAATTGTTGAGCCAAAGATCTTCTTTTTTCTTGCGTTATGTTTGTAGCTAATGCTATAGATTTGTCTAAATTTAATTTATACCCCGAATGTCCAGAATATACTTGAATTTCATTGATTAGTTCGGTCATGGAGTTTGACGGGTCAATTAAGGTAAGTATAATATCGTCCGCATAAAGATTAATTTTCAGATTTGTATCCTTAATTTCCAACCCTTTAATTTTGGGGTTATTTCGGATCGCCATTGCCAATGGTTCAATAGACATCAGATAGAGTAGCGGTGATAGCGGACATCCCTGTCTGACTCCGTTCTGGATATCAAACCAACTTGATTTGAAACCAATGCCTTTTATTTGGGCCGAAGGGCCATCATATAGGGCCATTATGCTTGAGAGAATTTCCCCTTTGAAGCCAAACGCCTGCAGCACCTGCTTCATATACGCCCAGCCGACCCTGTCAAAGGCCTTCTCTGCATCCAATGACAGGGTCAGCATGGGTATCTTCTCCGCCCTAGCAACCTGCAGGACACCAGCCAATCTTCTAATGTTATTTATTGGGGATCGCCCATGGACAAACCCTGTTTGGTCCTTGTGTATGAACTGTGGCAGCAGTAGCTTTATCCTCTCCGCTAGTATAGATGTATATAATTTCATATCCACATTCATTAAAGCGATTGGTCTGTAGTTCTTGATATTTTCTGGGTCCTTATTTAGTTTGGCGATTGGTATTATGAATGCTCTAAGTAATTCTTTAGGAATCCCGTTCTTAAATTCATTGAAAGCTTTCATCAGATCGCACTTTATTTGATCTTTTAGTATCTTTAAGAACCCATTATCAAAGCCATTCGGGCCAGGGGCTTTCCCTAGTTTCAGTTTGTTTATGGCCCTGAGTACCTCCTCTTCTGTTTGTTTAAAGAATTTAATTGATCTGTAGTGATTTTTGGTATTCGTAGTTTTTCCAGATAACTAGGGCATTCTTGATCTTTATGTTTTGGGAGGTTGTATAGGTCACTGTAGAACTTCATAAAGGCCTCTGCGATCTGATCTGGTAACAGGATGTCATTATTATCATGTTTAATTTTAGTTATTACTTTTTTAAGTTTGTCTTTTTTTAATCTCTGCGACATCGATTTTTGTGCCCTATTGCCATGATAATACCACTTTCTTTGAAATATCTCCAGAGCTCTATTGGCCCCCTCTATCAATCTTTCCTTGATATCATTTTCTATTTGTGTTATACACTCTGTTGTTTGTGGGTTTGGATTACGTTTGTTTTTTGATGTTTCTATATCTAGCTGTATATACAACTGCGTTAACGGCAGCCCTCTTGTTTTCTTATCTTTTATTTCTAAGCTTATCAGGAGACCCCTTATAACGCATTTGTACGCACACCAGATGACTGCTGGATTTACATCTGTTCCTCCATTTTCACGAAAGTAGTTATCTGTCATATTTTTAGAATATGATTCCGGTTTTCAACCTTCTTCATTAGATATTGATTAAGTTTCCAGTCTTTTGGTTGATATCTACGTTGGTCCGTCAGCTCTAAGATCACCGCGTTGTGATCAGAGAAGGCAAACTCTACTATATTTGTCTTAATGGCCACATCCGCGTTGGTCCTGTCTACCATAATCAGATCGATTCAGGAATATGCTAGGTGAGACTTCGAGAAGCATGTAAAGTCCTTTTCACTGGGATGGAGGGTCCTCCAAATATCCAATAAATCGTAGTTCCTCATTAATTCTCTAAGTCGTCTTGAGATGTTCTCCGTAGTTTTATTTCTACTGTCGGTCTTTTTCCCTATTCTATCCATTTGGGGATTCATCACACAATTGAAATCACCTAACATTACTATTGTTCCTTGGGCTATCCTTCTTATTTTCTTACAAATGGACCAAATAAAACCTATAGGGGATTGAATTGGAGCATAAATATTAGCAATTGTGTATGTTTTATTGTTTATTTCTGCTATCGTAATTATGTATCTTCCTTCTATATCGGAGCTCTGATATCTGATCTTAACCGCAAGTTTATTTGAAAATAGAATGGCTACTCCTCTCTTTCTCTGATGGGGCAATGATGCATGTATCATTGTTGGGTAATCTTTGTTCTTAAACCTAGATGAATCCGTGTCCCTCCAATGAGTTTCCTGGAGAGCACATACCATGATATTCTGCTTTTTCATAAATTGGAGAATTATACGCCTCTTCTGAGGGGAGTTAATCCCTTGTGCATTCAATGAAGCAATCCTAATCGTCATTTGAGACGGATGCGACTTTGAAAGACTTTCCTCTTGCCTGATCCCCAGTGACACGTAGACATACAACAAGACATACAAAAACAAGTGACTAACGCACCTCCCCCTCTTTTCTTTGAGGAAATATCATAATCTCCCCTTTTAGCAGGTATTCCTGTCCCATAGTGGCAGGTTCCTGCTCCATACATCCTAATCGCCATTGCATGTAATCAAACATACAAGGGCCTTAGGCTGTTCGGCACCTAACGTAGCAGATACTCAGTTAGTTCCCCCTCTTCCAAAAAAAAAAATAAAAAAAAAAAAAAACTTTCCTGGGTATTGAGCACTTTTCGATTTTTATACACGTTCTTTATATTTATATTTTAAGATCTTATCTTGCCCTGTAGTGTTCTTCCTTATAAACTCCATCTTTAAACCTGTGTAGTAAAGCCTTATCGTTAATTTAAATCACTAATCTTTCATTCTGTATGTGCGTTAATTCAATTGTCTCCTACGAGTACTTTATAAGTGGTTGTGGCTTAACTATCAGCATTAGCTTAAGTGTATAGAACTTTACTCCCCTTAAAAGGTTCCTATCTTAATGTCTAAATTCGTAGCTATTGTGTTATAACTCTGTGTTTTAATAATTACCATTTATCTGTGTTTATAATTAAATGTGCTGAATACGTTTATAGTGGTAATTACAAGGTGATCCCCCTATCTTAAATGTGAGATATATTTATTCTTAATTAGTAAGAATTACTAATAATACATTATCCTGTTTCAAACTAAATATTTTATTTTATTTGTATTCCTTATTCCATCTTTTGTCAATTTCAAATGTAAGCCTTTCTATGTCTATTACTAATTGCCCTGTTGTCGTAAGGTGTTCTGTAGGATATGCTTAATAAAGTACATTCTACTAAAAACTTTAAGTGTGATCCCTAAATGTGAAAAAAAAAAAAAAAACCCTAAAGGAACAGCATATTATACACCTTCCTCTATATTCCCTCTTCGTAGCTGTGTAATAAATCCTCATCCTTAATTTAAATTTCTAATTCCCCTTCTATATGTGCGTAAATTCGATTACCTCATACATCTAAATTTTAAGTGATCGTGGCTTAACTATCAACATAAGCTTAAGTGTATAATACCTTAATCACCTTAAGAATTCCTATATTAGTATCTAAATTCGTAGCTATTGTGTTGTACCTCTAAGTTTAATAATTAACACTCATCTATGTGTATTATTGAGTGTACTAAATGCGTTTACAGTAGGTTAATTATTAAGTGATCCGCCTATCTTAAGTGTAAGATATATTTATGCTTAATTAGTAAAATATACTAAAGATACATTATCCTATTTTTCCCTAGATATTTGTTTATTTATGTTCCTTGTACCATCTTAAAACAGTTAAATGTAAACCTTTGCATTCTTAAAAAAAAAAAAAAAAGAAAGGGGGAGCCTAATTAATACATAGTGTAAAATCGCGTCTGGACTACGCATCCCTTATCCTGATCCCAAAAGCCGTTTATTTGTACCAGTCTATAGTTAACCCATAGTATCCTACTCTTCTTGCACCCTATAAGTTTTTGTCGTCAATCCAGTCCTGTAGTTGGTGAGGTTTATCAAAGGACTCTCTAATCCCTTCGTGAGTCAACCGAATCCCTGATGGAAACCTCCATGTATATCTTATTTCCATTCTCCTCAAACACTCTGTTTGTGATCTAAAAGATCTTCTCATTGCTCTCGTATGGAAAGAGAGATCTGGAAAAATTTGTAGGGACTCATATTTTGAACCCTTATGTTCTCCAGCCGAGAATTCCTGTTGTATCTTAAGTTTATCTCTGTAATGGTGGAAGCAGACTATTACATCCCTTGGAAGATGTTCCGGGGAGTTTCTAGCTTTCACTGTACGATGAAATCTTTCTAATATATTACATGGGTCTTTTGTTTTTAGGCCCAGATAAGTAAAAAAGTCTTCCAGGTAATTTCCCAGCTCTGATTGAGACACAGCTTCTGGTATGCCTCTTAATCTGAGGTTAACTCTCCTTGATCTGTCCTCGATTTCTGCAAATTTTTCTTCCAGGTTTGAGACCTTAATCTCTAAAAGTTTGTTGTTGTTCTTTTGTCCCTTTACCTCAACTTCTATATTTTGTAGTTTCTCCTCTGTAGTAGTGATCCTTTCTCCCAATTTATTTAGCTCCATCATTATCTCACTTTTTATGTCTACGGCATTTTTGTCTATCACTTCCCTAATTTTAATGAATTGGGATTCTAGTGCCTGCTTTAAAAGGTCATTTGTTAGGGCACCTGTTTCGTGTTCCAAGCTTTCTTGTGTTTCTTTATTTTGTTCTGGTTCGACATCTTCTAATGTGGCCATACTTGTATCTTGTGTTATTTTCTCTTTAAGATGTTTCTCTGATTGCGGAGAAAAATAGGTAGAAAGTCTTTTTTCAGATTTATCTTGTTTTTTTTTAGAAACCTTTGGTTCCATAACTTTCCTTGATGCCATCTGTGGTACTCTTATATACGTGGCCCTTTAGTATGTTACGTTTTAGAGTATTTATATGTCTTAGATATCAGTTCTTTGTATATGGAGCTAATTACTCACACCTGCTGCTCTTATGGCACGCAGTCCACCAGTGAACCGTGGGGTAGATATATAGTATAAGGAAAGGTATATACTAGTCTGTACTTATCACGTTTATGATCCTTTTATCCAGCCGTCTATCTCTTATAAGGGCTAAGACTGTCAGCTGTGTGGTGCGAACATGCGCTACCTCTCTTAGATATGATTTATGTGGTTTACAAGAACCCAGTAATTTTTATAAACGAATCAGAGTTAAGGGGGTAACTCCCCTCTTCCAGGCAAAGTATGATACTTGTTTCTCACATTCATTTAACTATGGGACACTATGAATGATTACATATAGCACCATTTGTTAGAACAATTCACGAGTTATGCAGAGTGGTTAAATATACCGGGGGGTAAACCCCGAACTCACGTGACCCGACCTGAAGTTCTCAGCGCTCTGACCGCAGGGCTGGATTTATGCCATCCTTGTAGCCTTAAAACATACCATTTAACTGACTCCTTACTTGTATGACGGCACAAGGGGAAGGAAAGAAGTATAACGGGTATTTCGTTTTCTAAGGGTGGTTCCGGGGATCGTGGAACAGAATGTGCAAGTCTTCAGAGCGTTTGGTGTCCTGCTGCCGTCGGTGCCTCACAGCCTCCCCCGTGCATGACGCAGCGTGCGTCCTACGTCATCACTCCGCCCCCGTTAGCGAATGTTTGTTAGTTTGTTAAATAAACATTAAAATGGTTTCAGTATTTTTATAAACACTGTGGCCATTGTTATCCAGCATGTATCTGTGTCTTTATTATAGACAGATTAACAACATTTTGACATTGCACAGTCATGGCTAAGGTGGCAATTCAGAAGCCATCCTTTTAAGAAGGCATTTCATATCAAAGTGCCTATGGATGTAAATAGCATGCAATAATATCTGTACATGAAGGGCTGTATGTTGTATGATCCTATCACTGCATGTTTTTAATATAGACAGTATAATTAAAAACAACTTAACTGGCAATACCTGTACTCATGACCTGCATGATCACCCTTTCCCAGCCACCCTCAGACATGCTGTGTTCCATTTAATGTATTCCAAAAGTACACATATTTATTATTACAAATGGCAACAATGTTTTAATATGACAAATGTACCACTTCTTATCAGTCTACAGTATATCACTGTGCATATTTCATACTCACATAGATGAAAGTTCTATTCACCTTCTTAGATGTTGTTTTCTCCCTGACTGTACTCTCGAAGGTGCCATTTTTGAGCTTTTGAAACTATTATTTTGTTTGGTTGTGGCCCACTTTAACCCAATTTTTCCAACTAGTGTCCAGTTGATGTCGTAGGTTTTTGATTCATGTTAAGAATAATAGTTCACTCTGTAGTGAGCTGAATATTGACAAAAACAAGGGTGACCGTAAAGTATATGCTTGTTCCTTAATGGATGAACCCGCACAGTGTTTAGCGCGAGGCAAACGCGCTAAAAAAAACCTAGGATGGCACTTGCCTTGTTTGCCCCTGGGGGGCGGCACAAAATACAAAAAAAAAAAGTCTTGCTTGCCAACAGAGATGGTGGCTGAGGAGATCAGAAGATCTTCCCTCACCACTGCTCTGCCTACAAGCAAAGAAATGCTCTGCCTGTTCGGCTCCTCGTGCAGTATGATGGGGTAAAACATCTGACACGCGCTGGGTCACGTGGGCTCTCTGCACACACTGAGCTGGGAGCCGAACAGGCAGAATGTCCTAGCATGCTATCATCAGTGGTGCGGAGAGATCTTCTGATGCAACCTCACATGCAACCTCCATAAAAGAGAAAATAGACACCTCCACGATTAATAATTGGAGAAATTAATTTCTTTAACTGTTAGCTGATACTGTCATAATTTCCTGTATGGACATTACTGAAACTGTAAAAAACATTTGCCGCTTTTAATGAAAGTAGTAAATGTTTGTGTTTTCACAGATGTACATACAAAGATCTGTGGAAAAATGAAAAGAAAATTGAGGAGCATAAATTCTTGTTTTCAAGAAGCCCCTAGCCACCAGGGACAAGGGTAAGTCCGAGGTGGATGAGGGGGGCATGTGTTGGGGAGGCGTGTAATGTGATGATGGGGGCATATAATGTGGTGATGGGGGGCATGTAATGTGGTGATGAGGGGCATGTAATGGGGTGATATGATGGAGGCATGTAATGGGGCGATGGGGGTGATGTAATGGGGCATGTGATGGGGTGATGAAGCCACGTAATGGGGGTGATGGAGGCATGTCATGTGGTGATAGGGTGAGGGAGGTATGTGATGGGGTCATGTAATGGGGTGATGTGGGTTATGGGGCATGTCGTGGGTATGCAGTGTGGGTAGGGGGGTGCCCGAATTTTGTCTGCCAAGGGCAGCACAAAACCAAGATACATCACTGAGATGAACCACATTATTACACTACAAAAATGATCCATGTAGTTTTGTACGGTCCCTTTTCATCCATGAGGCCCAAAATTACAATATTTATAGAAAAATAGGCATCTTTTGTATAATTCCATTTCTTGTGTTAAAGACAAGCCCTGCAAATTCAATTTTTTTGTCTCTCAAAAGCCAGAGCTGCCCCTGCATACAGCTTTCAACTGAATGGTGAAATATTTGAATTTAGATGCAAGGGAGCCAGTACACAGAACAAGAGGGCAACCATCTGTGCCTGAGTTTGGCAGAATCATTTGCAATATGTACTCATAACATGCAGCCATGTGTAGATCAGCAGTAGGAACAATTGTTTGAAAGCAAGAATTTCTGATCCTCAATTTTTTTTTTTTCACCCAAACACTTACTACTTTCATTAAAAGCTGTAAATGGTTTTTACAGTTTCAGTAATGTCCATATAGGAAATTATGATAATAGCAGCTAACAGGTAAAGCACTTCATTTCTCCTATTATTAATCGTGGAGGTGTCTATTTTCTCTTTTCTGGAGGTTGCATGTGAGCTTAATAAACAATAAGGGCCACATTTTTAAAAAAAAATGGCATTCGTTTATTTAAACTGAATACATAGTAAATTAAAAGAACCAAGCAAGTTTAACAAAAAGCATGAATGTTTTATGCAGATGCAGATATGCATTATTTATTTGGCACAGCCAAACAATCACTAGGACCGCCAATAAACCAACACATGTGTGGTGGAAGGCATAACTAGCCCACATAGGCTTTTTAAATAATAATAATAAACACCATTTAGTGCTATCCCTAACCCAATGGTTAGGTTTAGAGTCCATCAAAAGATCACAGACCTTGCTGCAACATGGGTCCATTGTACCTGCATTCTGGTGCAGTCTAAGGGTTCCTCAGCGGGGTCATGAGCCAAGGTGTACATCTATATCCCTTGTCACCTGTAAGACATGGCATGATACATTGATTAGTAAAATTGGCACAGATAAAATGGATTTGACCATAGTAAATTAATGTAGTATAGTGTACTTAGCCAAGTGCCATCTCTCAGGCATTTCACTGTTAACAATTTTGCTGCTGATGTACGAATCCCGCATTATGGCTACATCGTGACACGAGCCAAGATGCCCTGACTTGACACTCATGATGCTCTGTTGAGCATCACAGATAATCTAAATATTCAGGGAGAGATAATGCTTCCATTTTTTACATAATTCCTCTCTGTGTGATGGGGTCCTCAGTCCAACATGAGTGCAGTCTATAGCCTCAAGAACATTCATAATCCCAGCCATTCAGTCAAAGTGCTATTCCCTATTTCCCCATTAATTTGAAATCCTGTAGCACATGTTGGGAGGAATTGGGATGAGGTAATAATGGACCAGAATATATATATATATATATATATATATATATATATATATATATATATATATATGCCAGGAGTTTACTTATAGAATGTAACTATTTGGAACATTGTAGAACATGATACTAACTTTTACCATTAGCATTATGATAGCAATTGTGTGGTACAAAATAGCATCAAGAGGTTTGCAGGGGATTTTTATGGAGAATTTAAAGAGAACTTTGTGCAGTAAACAGGGCAAAAGCCAGAAATAACTAACTGTTTAGTCATACCCCTCCATGCTTTTGGAGCAGTGTAACCTACAGCTCAGATTTTGAAGCCACCAATCAAATAATAGAAAACTAAAGAAATAGGTTTTGTAGTCTAATACATTAAAAACACACTCATTGTAACATTTAACAAGTAGTCTCAAAAAAGGAGGATATCATTGTTTGTTCAACCTTTGTTTCTTTGCTAATTGCTAGTATTGCAGTGCCCCTTCTCTTAAATAACTCACACACTGGAGTGTGTATTTACAGATTACACATGCAGAGCTGGTCAGGCTGCTGGTTTGCACTGGCACTTCACCAATCCAAGCTGTTGCACGTCTGACACGTCTGTCAGGGTCTGCTGGGTGCCGAGAGTTTCTATGATAGTCCAGAGAGAGAACCTTGTTTCAAAATATAATCAAAAGAGGGATTCCTACTCAGGTTCTTCTCTATTGGCTATATATATAAAACCACAGTATTTTACTGAACTGGCTGTCAGGAACAAGTGAAGCATCGAGACGCCCAGGAAGAGAATAAAATGGCAAGTGTCTTAAAACGTTTCTGTAGGCTAAAAACTGGATCACACAACTTAAATGCCCATTCCAAGCAAAGTTTATTTTTGTTACCAACATTGGATTTATTTGTGCACCTGGTTGAAAGGATGTGAGCACTATATAGAATCCTGTGCTTTGGATATGCTTATTGCATGTATAGATATCATCTAATGCACTCTGATTGTTGCTTGTTTGAAATATTTTGATTGTTGCTTTTTTTTCTCCCAAGATCAATAATGGAGGATAAATAGAGGTTGCAAATCTGACTTTCGTGAATCAATTCAACAAAGTTTGAATATAGACAACCAAATTTTAAGAAATCCATATTTTATTTGTAATTTTTATGTAAAAAAAAATACAGCTGGTGGCTGCAAAGGCCAGTAAGATATTGGGATGCATTAAAAGGGGTATTGACTAACGGGAGGAAAATTATTCTGCCACTTTATAAGTCAATGGTAATATGCAGTTCAATTCTGGGTGCCATGTCTAAAAAAGAGGCATTATGGAACTAGAGAAAGTGCAGAGGAGGGCTACAAAACGAATAAGAGAAATAGAAAGTTTTAGTTATGAAGAATGGCTAGAAAATGTTTTCGAAGAATCTTAGAGAAACTACTTCTTAGAGGAGATATGATAATGTTATAGAAATTTGTATAGGGCCAATACAAAGTGCTCTCCATGGAAGCAAGTCTTTTTTCAACCTAAACTACTATATAACTACTCAGTGGCGTCCCGAGGGGGGGGCGGGGGGGGCGGCCCGCCCCGGGTGCCACTGACTAGGGGGGTGCCACCGGTGCTGCCGGCACCCCCCGCGCTGCTTACCTTTTTTTTTTTTTTTTTTTTCAGGCGGCCGAATCCTCTGGATGCGGCCGCCGGGTGAAAAAAAAAAAAAAATCACAGCGACCGGATGTGACCATACGTCACATCCGGCGACTGTGTTTCCCTCCTCCGTGCAGGAGGGAGAAGAGAAGACTGCACGGAGGAGTCGTCCGTCCGGGAGAAGCAGCGATTTGGTAAGTGATGGGGGGGGGGGTGGATTGGCACTATATTACTGGGCTCTGGCTGGCACTATATTACTGGGTTCTGGCTGGCGCTATATTACTGGGCTCTGACTGACACAATATTACTGGGTTCTGGCTGGCACTATATTACTGGGTTCTGGCTGGCACTATATTACTGGACTCTGACTGACACAATATTACTGGGTTCTGGCTGGCACTATATTACTGGGTTCTGGCTGGCACTATGTTACTGGGTTCTGACTGGCACAATATTACTGGGCTCTGGCTGGCGCTATATTACTGGGTTCTGACTGGCACAATATTACTGGGCTCTGGCTGGCGCTATATTACTGGGCTCTGGCTGGCACTATATTACTGGGTTCTGACTGGCACAATATTACTGGGCTCTGGCTGGCGCTATATTACTGGGTTCTGGCTGGCACTATATTACTGGGCTCTGACTGGCACTATATTACTGGGTTCTGGCTGGCGCTATATTACTGGGTTCTGGCTGGCACTATATTACTGGGCTCTGACTGGCACTATATTACTGGGTTCTGGCTGGCACTATATTACTGGGCTCTGGCTGGCACTATATTACTGGGTTCTGGCTGGCACTATATTACTGGGTTCTGACTGGCACTATATTACTGGGTTCTGTCTGGCGCTATATTACTGGGTTCTGGCTGGCGCTATATTACTGGGTTCTGACTGGCACAATATTACTGGGCTCTGGCTGGCGCTATATTACTGGGCTCTGGCTGGCGCTATATTACTGGGCTCTGACTGGCACAATATTACTGGGCTCTGGCTGGCACTATATTACTGGGTTCTGGCTGGCGCTATATTACTGGGTTCTGGCTGGCGCTATATTACTGGGTTCTGACTGGCACAATATTACTGGGCTCTGGCTGGCGCTATATTACTGGGCTCTGGCTGGCGCTATATTACTGGGCTCTGACTGGCACAATATTACTGGGCTCTGGCTGGCACTATATTACTGGGTTCTGGCTGGCACTATATTACTGGGTTCTGGCTGGCACTATATTACTGGGTTCTGACTGGCACTATATTACTGGGCTCTGGCTGGCACATTACTGGGTTCTGAGTGGCACTATATAACTGGGCTCTGACTGGCACGCTATTACTGGGCTCTGAGTGGCACACTATTACTGGGCTCTGACTGGCACTATATTACTGGGTTCTGAGTGGCACTATATTACTGGGCTCTGAGTGGCACACTATTACTGGGCTCTGACTGGCACACTTACTGGGCTCTGGCTGGCACTATATTACTGGGTTCTGGCTGGCACTATATTACTGGGTTCTGGCTGGCACTATATTACTGGGTTCTGGCTGGCACTATATTACTGGGCTCTGGCTGGCACATTACTGGGTTCTGAGTGGCACTATATAACTGGGCTCTGACTGGCACGCTATTACTGGGCTCTGAGTGGCACACTATTACTGGGCTCTGACTGGCACTATATTACTGGGTTCTGAGTGGCACTATATTACTGGGCTCTGGCTGGCACTATATTACTGGGCTCTGACTGGCACTATATTACTGGGCTCTGGCTGGCACTATATTACTGGGCTCTGACTGTTACAATATTCCTGGTATCTGACTGGCACACTATTACTGGGCTCTTACTGGCACACTATTACTGGGCACTGACTGGCACAATATTCCTGGGCACTGACTGGCACAAAATTACTTGGCATCTGACTGGCATAATATTCATGGGCACTGACTGGCACAATATTACTGGGCATTTGACTGGCACACTATTCCTGGGCTCTGAGTGGCACACTATTACTGGGCACTGACTGACACAATATTCCTGGGCACTGACTGGCACTCTATTACTGGGCTCTGACTGTTACAATATTCATGGTATCTGACTGGCACACTATTACTGGGCTCTGACTGGCACACTATTACTGGGCACTGACTGGCACAATATTCCTGGGCATCTGACTGGCATAATATTCCTGGGCACTGACTGGCACAATATTCCTGGGCATCTGACTGGCATAATATTCCTGGGCACTGACTGGCACAAAATTACTTGGCATCTGACTGGCATAATATTCCTGGGCACTGATTGGCACAATCTTACTGGGCATCTGACTGGCACAATATTCCTGGGCTCTGAGTGGCACACTATTACTGGGCACTGACTGGCACACTATTGCTGTGCACTGACTGGCACTATATTACTGGGCTCTGACTAGCACAAACAATAATACTGGCTCTGACTGGCACAATATTCCTGGTATCTGACTGGCACAATATTACTGGGTTCTGAGTGGCACTATATAACTGGGCTCTGACTGGCACGCTATTACTGGGCTCTGAGTGGCACACTATTACTGGGCTCTGACTGGCACTATATTACTGGGTTCTGAGTGGCACTATATTACTGGGCTCTGAGTGGCACACTACTACTGGGCTCTGACTGGCACACTTACTGGGCTCTGAGTGGCACACTATTACTGGGCTCTGACTGGCACAATATTACTGGTATCTGACTGGCACACTATTCCTGGTAACTATAATTGTACAATTTTCAAACATTGAAAAAATTGTGGGTGTTTTCTTGCATTTTTATTGTGGGGGGGGGGGGGGTGCAACACTCGGGGTCCGCCCCGGGTGCCAAATGCTCTAGGTACGCCCCTGTAACTACTGGATAACTATGTAAAATGTATGGAAAAAGTAAGGTCATTTTCAAGTTGTATCATCCTTTAATTATGTTGCATTGGACACAAACCACAGCACAATTTCAAAATGGGGTTGCTATTTTTTTTTTTTTTTATATATCAATCTTTATTAAATTTTACATTTTCCAGACCAAATCATACATAAAAAAGCATTGTTTGGCATACAGAACAAAGAGCAAATTCCAAGTTATCAAACTGTTAAGTAATATTAAAAAGCAATATCTTTCAGAACTATGAACTTACTATTCAGGCAGACAGTTTTAATTTCTGCTAGTTCATCAGTCAAAAGAAGGAGGGAAAAAGGGTGAAAGGTGAGAGGGGGGAAAAAAAAAAAAAAAGGGTAGAAAAAGCAAAAAACAGTTCCAATCACAATTTAGAATTCCTTTGCCATCTTTATGTTCTGTTGAGCCATTCATATCCAAACCATTCTCACAGTAAACATTCGCCTGTCATTCAAACATCATTCACTCCTATAGGTCAGGCCAGGGGGAGAGAGGCGGGGGCAGAGAGGGGGGGTACGGCCCAGCAGTGGCGTAGCGTGGGTTGTCAGCACCCGGGGCAAGGCAAGTAATTTGCGCCCCCTAACCCGTGGATTTTAGCACTGGAGTCTCTTCTACTAGATTAGTTAAAGAAACCCTTACCCCCCAAGCACATGTATTGTTTGTTATGAAAATACTTATGTAATTAAAGTAAAATGCATCTAAATACAAGTTTATTTTCCAACACTTTATTGAGTGCGAACATGCATTACACACATTCTCCACATTTTCAGCAGGTCTATGAATACAAATATACACATGTAGTAACCTAGCATGGGCCATGCTATTATATGTCGTCTCACAACCATCGTAAACGACAAACAATATCAAGAACAAAAACTAAACATCAAAATGGAACCATACCCTGGAGATGATCCAAGACTGGGCTAGATGGAGCCAACTTCCTCAATCCTGTACCTCTAATGTTACCCCCCCCCCCCCCCCACACACACACACACACATATGCCATAATTGTTGTGCCATTCAGATGCCAGTAATATTGTAACTTTCGGATGCCAGTAATATTGTGCCAGTCAGAGCCCAGTAATATTGTGCCAGTCAGAGCCTAGTAATATTGTGCCAGTCAGATGCCTGCAATATTGTGCCAGTCAGATGCCTGCAATATTGTGCCAGTCAGAGCCCAGTAATAATGTGCCAGTCAGATACCAGTAATATTGTGCCAGTCAGATACCAATAATATTGTGCCAGTCAGATACCAGGAATATTGTGCCTGTCAGAGCCCAGGAATATTGTGCCTGTCAGAGCCCAGGAATATGGTGCCTGTCAGATGCCTGTAATATTATGCCAGTCAGATGCCTGTAATAGTGTGCAGTCAGAGGCCAGGAATATTGTGCCAGTCAGATGCCTGTAATATTGTGCCAGTCAGATGCCTGTAATATTATGCCAGTCAGATGCCTGTAATATTATGCCAGTCAGATGCTTGTAATAGTGTGCCAGTCAGAGGCCAGGAATATTGTGCCAGTCAGAGGCCTGTAATATTGTGCCAGTCAGATGCCTGTAATATTATGCCAGTCAGATGCCTGTAATATTGTGCCAGTCAGAGCCCAGTAATATAGTGCCAGCCAGATGCCTGTAATATTATGCCAGCCAGATGCCCAGTATTATTGTGCCAGCCAGATGCCCAGTAATATAGTGCCAGTCAGATGCCCAGTATTATTGTGCCAGTCAGATGCCCAGTATTATTGTGCCAGCCAGATGCCCAGTAATATAGTGCCAGTCAGATGCCCAGTATTATTGTGCCAGTCAGATGCCCAGTATTATTGTGCCAGCCAGATGCCCAGTAATATAGTGCCAGTCAGATGCCCAGTAATATAGTGCCAATCAGATGCCCAGTAATATAGTGCCAATCAGATGCCAAGTAATATAGTGCCAATCAGATGCCCAGTAATATTGTGCCAATCAGATGCCCAGTAATATAGTGCCATTCAGATACCCAGTAATATTGTGCCAATCAGATACCCAGTAATATAGTGCCAGTCAGATACCCAGTAATATTGTGCCAATCAGATGCCCAGTAATATTGTGCCAATCAGATACCCAGTAATATAGTGCCAGTCAGATACCCAGTAATATTGTGCCAATCAGATACCCAGTAATATAGTGCCAGTCAGATACCCAGTAATATTGTGCCAATCAGATGCCCAGTAATATTGTGCCAATCAGATGCCCAGTAATATAGTGCCATTCAGATACCCAGTAATATTGTGCCAATCAGATACCCAGTAATATAGTGCCAATCAGATGCCCAGTAATATTGTGCCAGTCAGATGCCCAGTAATATAGTGCCAATCAGATACCCAGTAATATTGTGCCAATCAGATACCCAGTAATATAGTGCCAATCAGATACCCAGTAATATTGTGCCAATCAGATACCCAGTAATATTGTGCCAGTCAGATACCCAGTAATATAGTGCCAATCAGATACCCAGTAATATTGTGCCAATCAGATACCCAGTAATATAGTGCCAATCAGATGCCCAGTAATATTGTGCCAATCAGATTCCCAGTAATATTGTGCCAATCAGATACCCAGTAATATTGTGCCAATCAGATACCCAGTAATATTGTGCCAATCAGATGCCCAGTAATATAGTGCCAATCAGATACCCAGTAATATAGTGCCAATCAGATTCCCAGTAATATTGTGCCAATCAGATACCCAGTAATATTGTGCCAATCAGATACCCAGTAATATTGTGCCAATCAGATGCCCAGTAATATAGTGCCAATCAGATACCCAGTAATATAGTGCCAGTCAGATGCCCAGTAATATAGTGCCAATCAGATACCCAGTAATATAGTGCCAATCAGATACCCAGTAATATAGTGCCAATCAGATGCCCAGTAATATAGTGCCAATCAGATACCCAGTAATATTGTGCCAATCAGATACCCAGTAATATAGTGCCAGTCAGATACCAGGAATATTGTGCCCCCCCCCCCGTACTTACATGGAGCGGCTCCGTGTCCCCCGCCGGATGTCTCCTCCGTGCAGTCTTCCCTCTTGCACGGAGGAGGGAAGCAGACACCGGATGTGACGCGACGTCACATCCGGCGTCAGTTTTTTTTTTTTTTTTTTTTCGGCCGTCGCATCCATCGGATGCGGCTTGCCGGAAAAAAGCGTTCACAAGCGCAATGCGCTGTGAACGCGGCAGCAGGGGCTGGGGGCCCACGGGACAGCTGCCTTGGGGCCTCCCAGGAGTAAATGGGCCCAGGGCAGCTGCCCCGTTTGCCCCGCGTTAAAGACGGCCCTGGCGGCCACGCGGCCGCATAGGGCTAGTGCGCCCCCCCAGATATTGCGCCCGGTGCGGCCGGCCCCCCCTGCACCCCCCACGCTACGCCACTGCGGCCCAGGGTCATGGATTTTCCCCATAAGGTCAGTTTCCGGAGGCGAGGACAACTCACGGTGTTCTAAGTTCTTAAGGGTTCATAAGATGGGGCGAATGATTCACCCCTTCCGAGAGGGTTTCTGTCCAAAGGCTCCATATCATTTTTATTATTATCTATTGTATTTTCATTACGTACAAATAAATATTTTTCTGAATTAGCTTGATCATCAATCTGCATTTTAATCTCTGACCATAGTGGAAGATCTGAGTTTTTCCAGTGTCTTGCTATGCACAGTTTACTAGCCAGCAGGACATGCGTACACAGGATGTTTAAATGCTTGTCCGGGGTAGGGAGTTCAAAATGAAAAAGAAATGTTTGCGGTTTCAGTTCATAATTGTTCCCACAGATTATGGAGAACAAATCTGATATTTTCCTTTTAAGATATTCCAGTTTTTTACACTTCCACCACATATGGAAATGAGTCCCTATCCCGGTCAAGCATCTCCAGCACTTATCATTGGGTGGGTCTTGGTATTTGGCTAGCCTAGTGGGTACTAAATACCAGCGATGCATCAATTTGAAAAATTGCTCATGTAAATTAATACAGTGTACAACTTTCCTGGTATTAGTCCAGGTTTTAAACCATACCTGGAGTGGGAAATTGAAATTAATTTCTCCTTCCCAACATAGGACAGCCTTAGATTTCTCAATTGTTCTGCTGGATTCCAGAAATCTTAGAAGTCTGGAAATCATTTTTTTTTGTTATTTTGGAAGTTATCAGTTTTTCACAGGTGTCTAACTGTGCTGGTGTGTCTGAGAGTAGAAAAGATTTAATTCTAAGGTATTTAAACACATCCCTGGGAGGGAGTTTGTATCTATCACATATAATTGAATAAGAGGCAATGGAACCTTCCACGTATAGGTCCTCAATGTATCTCATTCCTCCTTTACCCCATTCCTTCAGATCTAGATCCGTAATGCATAGCGATATTATTTCTAGAGGAGCTTTCTTCGATATAAAGTTGTTAATTTTAGTTTTTTTTTTAATCCGAAAAAGGGAATTCATTAATTCTTTAATTATTACTGATTCTATTCTAAGCGTCTTGTAGTATTTAGGTGTTAGCCAACATAAAAGAGCCGGGTCTATATTGTTACAACCTGCTCTTTCAATGTCAAACCACCCAGTTTTTCTTCTCTCTGGTTGATTCCAGGCTAAAACGTGGGCCAACTGGGAAGCATTGACAAGGTTATCAAGATCGGGGTACCCCAAACCATCTTGATCTAGACCATGCCTAAGTGTTCTGTTAGGAACTCGGGGTTTCCTGGCTGACCAGACAAACTTTGAGAAAACTAAGTCCATTTCCTTTAATATATTTCCGTGAATCCTAAATTGTATTGTTCTTAGCACATAAAGAACTTTAGGGATCAAGTATGCTTTTAATACACTAACGCGACCCAGCCACGATACCTCTAATTTTGTCCATTTATTTACCAATAACTTTATTGTAGCCAAGAGGGTCGAGTGGTTTATAGGACCAATTTCTTCCATCTTAGAGCTAATTTTTATTCCCAGATAATCTATTGTTCCTGTTCTATCAGTGAAGAGCCCAAGATGTTTTAAAATTCGATGTTGGGTTGGTGTTAAATAAAGCATTATACATTGAGTCTTGAGAAGATTTATCTTATAATTAGAAAGAGATCCGTAGAGATCAATTGCTTCCAAAAGAGCGGGGATTGTGACTTCAGGTTGGGCCAGAGTGAGAAGGACATCGTCCGCATATAGCATAATTTTATGCGCACAATGTCCTATCTCTATACCCCGGTTCATCTGTGATCTGCGTAAGTATTCTGCGAGGGGTTCCATCGTTAAACATAGAGCAAAGGGGCCAAAGGGCATCCCTGTCTTGTTCCATTTTGAATCGCAAAGTATTCCGAGTCCAGGGAAGGACCAGCTATTTTTGCTCTTGGGTTTACATACAGTGCCAAGATCCAATCTAGCATGATACCAGTTATTCCGAATGCCCGTAGAGTGTATGCCATAAATGTCCAGTCTACCCTATCGAACGCTTTTTCTGCGTCCAGTGCCAGTATAGCTGAGGGGATTTTCCTATGATGTATTATATCCAAAATATTAATAATTCTACGGGTATTATCCTTGCCTGACCTCATGGGCATAAAGCCCGCTTGATCAGAGTTGATAAGATTAGGGAGGACCACTTTCAACCTTTGTGCTAATATTTTGGAGTAGATTTTGATATCCAAATTAATTAGAGAAATTGGTCTGTAATTCATTACCACCGTGGGGTCCTTCCCTGGCTTCGGGATTGGGGATATACTAGCCTCCATCATCTCGTCTGGGAACCTATGATTGTCTCCAATAGAATTAAAGACTCTGACAAGGATAGGGGATATAACTGGGTCTAGTATCTGAAAAAAAAGGGCAGGATAACCGTCTGGACCTGGTGCTTTGCTACTCTCCATCTCTTTAATAACTTTCGTGATTTCAATTTCTGTTATAGATCGCTTAACTTGCTCAAGTTGTCTGCATTTACTTGTGGAAGGTGTAAAGTAGCTAAAAATTTATTATCTCTACTTTTGGTTTAGGGAGGTTATATAGAGATTCATAATATGCTCTGAATGCTACAGCAATAGCTTGGGGAGATATGCATGTTTTATTCTCGTATACTATTTTCTTTATTCTAGATCGTTGTGTAATATATTTGAGTTTCTTTGTAAGTTCTTTCCCTACCCTATTATTACTGTAGTACCAGGAATTTCTCAACCTTAACATAGCCCTATCCGCTTTGATCTTTAACCCTTTTCTAATCAAATGTTGCAGCTCCTGGATTTCTTGGATGTTCCCCCTATCAGGTGTATCTTTATTTTTCCTCTCTACTCTGGCCAAGAGGGCAAAGAGTTCTGCTAGATTTCCCCCCCTTTGTCTCTTGGCCCAGGAACCCTTCTTAATTAAGTGGCCTCGCAGAAAACTCTTCAATGTGCACCATAAAGTTGTTTCTGATACTTGTTTGTTATCGTTGTGTTCCAAAAAGAATCTTGCTTGGTCAAGGAGATCTTGTTTACTGTCTTGGGAGGTCAGGATTGACTCGTTCAGTCTCCATCTATTACGTTTCTTATACCCTGAACTATCTCTAATATGGATAAAAACCGGCGCGTGGTCTGACCATGTGATACTCCCCAGTTTAGAATCTACACATCTCTCCAATGTCGGGCCCATCATAAGGAAGTAATCAATGCGTGAATAAGAGGCGTGAGTACCCGAAAAAAAAGTATAGTCCCTTTCCTCGCGATGCTGTGCCCTCCACACGTCGTATAGGTTATGGGCAAAAAGACATCCAGAGAATGCTCTAGCTTTTGACACTAGTCGGTTTTCATACTTAAGTTTCCCTGTTGCCCCTCTGTCCATTTCCGGATCCCCTAAAGAGTTCAGATCCCCCCCTATAATTAACAGCCCCTGGGAGAGTCTCTCTGCTTCCTCCATTGACGTATCCATAAAAGCAACAATACTGTCTGAGGGAGCATAGAGACTCATTAATGAATAGGTTACATCGTTGATCCGACAGATCAAAATTAGTCGTCTACCCTCTTGATCGCATTCATGGTGTAAGTATTCAAATTTGTTTTTGGCAGCTACAATGATTGCCACTCCCCTTTTTTTCTTGGTTACAAGTGAAGAGGCATAGATATGTGGGTATTTAGAGTACCTCCATAGTGATTCCATGCCCTGTCTCCAGTGTGTTTCTTGGACGAGAATCGCGTCCACTGCTACTCTCTCAAGTAAATCATATAAATAAAACCTCTTATAAGGTGAGTTAAGACCCTGTGAGTTAATCGTCGCCAGCTTAAGTGTCCTCATGACTCAATCCCCCCGGTCCTCCCCCCTCCCCCACCCCCCGCCCGCCCTGCCCGATTCCCTATCTTCCCATATCTTTGAAAATGGATTATATGTACTGATTCGCGACTGGAGGCCTGGCCTCCCCCGCCTCTCCCCCCCCCCCTTCCCGCCTGCCCCCCCCCCCTTCTCTCCCCTTTCACTTTTTTTTTTTCTCTCTCTGTCCCTCTTCCTTTAATTTTTCCATATTGGATCGATGCTGAAACTTTACCCCTGCTCCCGCCTATATGGTTTTTTTTTCTCTTTTTTGTCTCTTTTTCTTTTAGGATGTTATTCACGTTAACTTGAACAATATAGAACAGTTAGGATTGATATGAAGTATCTTAAGTCTCTATAACACGCCCCATCCCTGATGGGTCAGGGATCTTCTTTTTTTTTTGGGCTCCCGAGCCAGGCTGTTGGATCCAAATTTTCTTTTTGGTTTCTGCTCAGCCATTAACAGCTGGGATACATAGTTGATTGGTTGACTGAATGGAGGACGTGTATGAGAAGGGAATGGGTATGAAGGGGTTGTTATTTTTTACTCACCACATATGTTTTATATACTGCATGCAGTATGTCAAAGTCATATGTAACCTGAGGAAAACCAATTAACTAATCAAGGATCATACCACACAGAACCACATTAATTAGTTAACTGATTCGATATGGTCCCATAAACATTGCAAGGCAGTATGCAACATACATCCAATCAGTTAAAATGACCAAAGAGGGAACCTTTTGTTTTGGGCGAAAGTGGCTATGGGCTGGGCATTTGTCGGTGAGCTTATGGCCAATTGATAGCTATTTATGTCACTGGGTAAGACATTTATGATGCAATATATGTACATGATACTGATACAAATTTAAAGCTCTGTGCTCCTAGAACTCCACCACAGGAGGAAAGAAGGATGTGGGGCAATAATAGAGACTGTTTCCCCCTAAATAGAGATTCTTGGTAGGCATGATGCAAAAGTCATATGTGGCCAGTAAAAATTGAATGAGGTGGCAACTCTACCTGTCCCTGATCCCAGAAAAAGGTTATACAGTTTCCATTCTGTGGAATGGTTCTGTTCTCTAAACTGTAACACTGAGCTGTTAGTGTTGGCAAAATAGGAAAATGTAAAAAAAATTTTTTATCTCAGCTATTTTGGACTGTTTTACAGCCTAGTTGTCAGTCCATCACAGATTGCTGTTTTGTGAATAAACCCTGTATGCGATCAAAGGAGGTGGAAAGAAAGAATGGATGGATGATAGCTGACAGAAGATTCTGGAATCCATCATCACTGTTGATCCTGTATTAAGTGTTCCTGAGCCTGCTTTGCATCTTTTAATAAGCTGTAACACATAGAAAGTGCTGTCGTATGTAATTGATCCTTTTGTGTCCTCTTTACACAGCCAAATATGGTGCCCACCAATTACTGCTAAACTGACTGACTGATTGTGAGAGCTGGGTGTTAACAGCAAGTTTTAAAATAATGAAGGATGAATGTATTGGCAAAGAGCACTGTTTGTGTGAGGTGTTATTAGGTTTTCAGTCCTGGACTGTCTTTCATTAACCATTTCAATGGCAAAGTTCACTGCTCAATGAGGTGTAATCACTACTTCCTATACTGTATACAAATGTATTGGTATGTCTATAATTGGGAACCAGCAAAGCACATGTGAAATTGCAGGCTTGCATTTGCTGTTTGTCTTCCAAACCCTGCAATGCATTAATGATCATTCAGCAAGTATTTTATCACCCCTGTCCTGAATGGGAATGTGTTGCATAACTGACACAAATCTGAGTGAGTAGGGGTAGTCTAAATGTGTGTGATTATAGAGAAATATAAGTGAAGATCAAGATCCTGTGCACTACATATAAAGTGTGCCATCTGACTTCAGTAGATTTCTCAGATTCATGTATCTTCTGGTTCATCAAGTCCTTCTCCACTACCATTACTACCATTTTGTCCTGTATCAGGCAACCACACCAATGCAGATCTCTCCTCTACGAGCTCAGACAATCCCATACTCACACAATACAGTGCTTTTTATAGGTCCAATGTTTAAATAATCAAACAAGGTTTGTCATAATCCTTCACTCGTTGTTACATTCCCTTGTTGAATGGGAGATAGAGGTCAACGGTCAATGTTCTTAGTTTACACAGTTATGTTGATTATTATTTGCATTGTTTGTTGTAGATGGTAGTGTGTCTAGGCTGTAGTAGCCAACATTGATATTTCTCCATGCACATGGTTTTACTTTTGCTGCTGTGCAATACATAGCAGTGCTTATTCTTAATTCATTAAACTTATAGTACCAGCTGACCTGGTATATGTATGTGTGTGTGTGTGTGTGTGTGTGTGTGTGTGTGTGTGTGTGTGCGCGCGCGCGCAAGTCCTATCCTACACACCAGTGCTTAGGAGAACCTTAACAAATTATTTGAAGGTCAGTCACTAGCAGTCGCAGTCAAGTCCCTCTCCTTTACCATTACTCCCACTTTCTCTTCTACCAGACAACCACATCAATGCCAACAGCTCCTCCACCAGCTCATTTTTGTCTTCATCATCCTCTCAAAGCCTCCCAATTGGTACCAATAATCTTTTGCTCTTCAATGAACCATCAGAGGCACCTTTTTCGTCACTTTACTATTCTACTGGATCTTTGTCCTTTCTCCTCCAACTTTCCTATTTCCAGCTCTCATTAGTGAGTCAGGGCACTGGGCCCATTGGTAATGTCAGAGAGATCCCAAAGGAAATGCAGTGTGGGAGATACTGCAGTGGGAGTACTACTGTATCCCAACTGAAGATCTCCCCCTACTCCCACCACTTAGAATCAAATGAAGTAGCACTGGACTTACAAAGCTAATAGCCTCTCAAGGAGTTGACAAATACAAATAGAGGGTCGGTTGAGCTTAAAAGGACACACTTGGCATGTTGTGCAATCGACCTCTGTTTAAAGCATTACAGGACATGCTATTTCAATCTGGAGGCGTAGTAAATGACTGATAACGGGGTTAATCTGACAACCTTTGGTATCAAGTAGAAACGTTCTTCCTGTCTGACACTCTTTCAGACAAAATAGGCTCAAGGGTTGGAGAGAGGGAAAATGAAAATGGTCTGTGCAAAAGGTTGCCTTTATTATCTTATTAAAGATCAAAGCAATCTGCTACTTAAAAGAGACTGACAATTTAAGAACTCTCTTTCAGCATCTTTCAGCATTTAGCTTGAAATCTGATGCTAAATCACTAGAGGTTGATTTGCCTTAGTGCAATATTCCACCCAGCTACTATGTATGGATATTCTATGTAACATCTCCGTAATGCACATTATTTCAGTCACTCAGAGCCATGTAATGGTGTATTGGTTCTTAAATGAGAATGAGAGTACCAGCTAACATTTGTCCCTCAATGGTTTTAAGTCTAATGAAGGATATTGCTTAACCCTCAAGTAGGAAATACCAAAATATAATATACACAGGATTATTTCTTATTAATGAAAATGCTATGGAAAAGTGATTCAAGTCCAGTTAAAACTTATTGTTCCAAGAGTCACGCTTTGTTTGTGTTATAAGTTCATATTTCTTTAGAATATGCTAAAGATCCTATTTTCTAACGGATGGGTTCGATTATATTGCACTGAGCTTTAATCTTTTTTATTTTTAAAACGCTTCATTGATATATGTGGGTGAATCAAACATCATGGAACATTTTATGAGGTGTTAACACCTCATAATCAACAAGGATTAAGTGTTAGTAAGAATTGTGGTTAATGGCCATACCAATTGTTCTGATTCAAATAGTTTTTGCTTTACTTACAATTTCACTTATGACCACAGGAGTGTCTTAAATCAGATGAAGCCTGGTCATACTCATTAAAATGTGTCTTTGTAATGTATATTATGTAATAGTACCATTTTAATATACACCTTATGTCAAATCAATAGTTAAGAAGTTATATTAAAATTAAAATGGGATCTCTGCTTCCAGCTGCAGCATGGGTGAGTGGATAGTGCACACTGGTATTGCACATGCAATTGGTTCCTGAAATGCTTTACACAGAGGTCAATTGTTCAACATGCCAAGTGAGTGCTGAGACTATATTCTTCTAGTCCATCTTCGACATGTCATGTTATGCATGACAAAGTCACCTACAGCAGTATTAACATCATGAATGGATCTCTTTTGTGCTTTTCGTTTCAGTGTTTATCTCTTTCTAGATTCTACACTACCTGCATTAGAGCCCACATATTGCATGCTGTTATTTGACCAGTTACTTTGTTAGCAGGTAAAGTATGATGCTCAGTACCAGTAGCAGACCAAGAAAACAGTTGGTTCCTATTATGAATAAAAGGGTATAATATTTATCTGCACCCAGTTTCATCTAATCGATGGAGCTATATATATTTTTTACCCTGCTACCTATTTGGCAGCTTTGTTTGCCTTGGAGGGTGCCAGAATATGCAGCGGTACTCTTCTGCATCTCTTCAGACTAGATAGCAGGGAAATTGTCAAAGCAACCAAGCCTTTTTGATACTTCGATCTGATACATAATTAATAGATCCCAACTTCGGGTTTCACAGTGGCACAACTTTGAGAAAACAGCAATATGGAATCCAATAGTGACTGCCAAAACAGTTCCGAACATAGAATTTAAAGACCACTCATGAGGCTGGTCCAAATATTCATTTTGTGATTTCATCTTTATTACAATTTCATCAATAGAATAAACATTAGTTATGGGATTGACTAACCTTGCTGAAACTCAATAACAGTAAGGCCCCAAACAGAAGAGGAACAAAGAAATAACCTAGTAAATAAAGGCAACAAGCCACCAGGCAGTACCCCTTGTACTGTCTAATAAATGCAACTATAAACAAGGAGCTGCAAACTGAATAAAAATCAAGATTTTATTACATCAAAAAATGTAAAATATAACAATATCCTAATAATTGATCCATATCCATACCCATCAATAATCTTAAATTTACATAATAATGCAAACTCCAAAAGCAATACAGCAATACAGCATAACATCTTACTGGGAGGAGACAAGGGCATATAAGAGAGAGGATGAGACCTTAACATTTTAGTTGTATTAGCCTTCTTCTTGAGGCACCGAGCCTACTGTCTGAAAACATATGTAATTACCGTATTTTTCGCTCCATAAGACACACTTTTGTCCTCCTCGAAAGTAAGGGGAGATGTCTGTGCGTCTTATGGAGCGAAGATTGTGCTCTTTTTATGCCACACTCCTCCCCCTTCCCCAGTACTTACCGTATATACTCGAGTATAAGCCGACCCGAATATAAGCCGAGGCACCTAATTTTACCACAAAGAACTGGGAAAAAATATTGACTCGAGTATAAGCCTAGGGTGGAAAATGCGGCAGCTACTGGTATATATTGCCCCCAATATGCCATTTAATATGCCAGGATATTGCCCCAATATGCCAGGATATTGCCC
Source organism: Pelodytes ibericus (assembly GCA_036172795.1). Lineage (NCBI taxonomy): Eukaryota > Metazoa > Chordata > Amphibia > Anura > Pelodytidae > Pelodytes > Pelodytes ibericus. The sequence goes on from CM069857.1 coordinate 163,408,074, forward strand.
CCAATATGCCAGGATATTGCCCCAATATGCCAGGATATTGCCCCCAATATGCCAGGATATTGCCCCCAATATGCCAGGATATTGCCCCTAATATGCCAGGATATTTCCCCCAATATGCCAGGATATTTCCCCCAATATGCCAGGATATTTCCCCCAATATGCCAGGATATTTCCCCCAATATGCCAGGATATTTCCCCCAATATGCCAGGATATTTCCCCCAATATGCCAGGATATTTCCCCGCAATATGCCAGGATATTGCTCCCAATATGCCAGGATATTGCTCCCAATATGCCAGGATATTGCCCCAATATGCCAGGATATTTCCCCCAATAAGCCAGGATATTTCCCCCAATATGCCAGGATATTACCCCAATATGCCAGGATATTTCCCCAATATGCCAGGATATTTCCCCCAATATGCCAAGATATTGCCCCCAATATGCCAGGATATTTCCCCCAATATGCCAGGATATTTCCCCCAATATGCCAGGATATTTCCCCCAATATGCCAGGATATTGCCCCAATATGCCAGGATATTGCCCCAATATGCCAGGATATTTCCCCCAATATGCCAGGATATTGCCCCCAATATGCCAGGATATTGCCCCCAATATGCCAGGATATTGCCCCCAATATGCCAGGATATTGCCCCCAATATGCCAGGATATTGCCCCAATATGCCAGGATATTTCCCCCAATATGCACGGAGGAGGGAAACTCCGGTCGCATTTTTTTTTTTTTTACCTTATTAAAGCTGTGCAGCAAGACCAGCCAATCACAGATGATTCCATGTAATTCTATGGAAGTTATTGGAATAACTATGGGAGATCTCAATACAAGTAGCTATGTCTCATGCATGATTCATACTTGTAATTGGAAATTATATATGTATGTATAATTTTTATTGTATGTCTTTAAATGTGGGAAATGTAGTATAAGTTTTATTGGTTTATGTTCCGGAATGTCTAAGTAAATTGATTTCATTATAACCGTTGCTGTGGATTCTTGATATTTTGTTGCTGTGCCAATATTTGAATTTTGCTGGATTTTGGTTAAAGTTGGAGCTATCGGGGGCGGAGCTGGCTGGCAAGAGGAGAGGACGCTTTCACAGAGAGCTCCCTTCATACTCAACTAAATAGTAATTTTTAGGGGAACCCCATCTACTTTGGAGACTCTCTGATTCTCTACTGATACCTTAGACATGAGGTGCCAAAAAGATGAGAGACACAAATATGATTTTCCTTGCTCAATGGAGGTGACACACTTGTGGAGCAGCCTACTAGGCCTCAAACCATTATATCTCTGGCACTGATGATTAGCCTCCCGGACACTACTCTTGTGGATAACAGAGAAGGACCCGGGACACACCCAGTGTAAACAGCTTAGACCCACAGAGCCAATATTCTATCGGATGAAGCACCTGCCACAAGGGCGTATCTTAAAATTTTACTCTCACAGGAAAATGACAAACTGTGGCCACTTTATGTGGTTCAGCAAGCACCATTTTTTATTGGCAGTTCTATCTTGACCATCCGGTACTCGGTAAAAGGGTAACCTCTCTTTTCCCCACTTTTTCCCTTCTCTCACATAATGCTCTTTCTCCTCTTCTTTTTCTCCTCACCTTTTTTTTTCCTCTATCACTTTTCAATTTCTTCTCCTATTTACTTACAGTTCTAATTAACATGGCAGTTGTGTTATCTCTTATATACGGAGGGAAAACATACGACTGCTCTTTGCACTGCTCTAGATAGGAACCGTTTAGTTTGAATATATTTCTAAACTCCACTCATACAATGATCACTTATATATTTTGATGTGCTGTCTCGTCTCAATGTTATGTTAATTGACACGTGGCTGACTGCCTATTATCTTTAATGTCTGGGATTTTTCCATCCTTGAACTCAAAGTCTATGCTTATTTGAATATCTCCTAGTGTTGAAAAAAAAATTGTGAGAATGTCTTCTTTTAGTTATACATTTCACAACTTATATGATATATTAAGTTCGATTATCTCAGTTTTATATGTTAACAAAACATAAAAAATTGTGTCCTTTGTGTATCTGATTCGACATCATTGTACATTGACTGTTATGTTTATTGTTCATGCTGTGTATGCTATTTCCATGACACAATAAAAACTTTAATTACAAAAAAAATTGGAACTATCAGAATGAACCCTACATAATACAGGGATTGTAAATTAATAAGCCAGTGAGTGTCTCTATTACTGCATGTCTTATAAATACATCCATAGATTTAGGTTAGTTATTGTAGTCAGACAAATACACAGGCCTTCTGTGAATATATCTAAATACATATCTAGATGATATTTGATATGTAATTATATGTGTACATTGTGGGATATGTTGTAGTCTCAAGCACATAACACGCATATGTATATAGCCCATACATCCTCTCAATTCCTAGTTTTAAAAGTTAAGAACCGTGTTTTTAAAGTACTCAATTAAAAGTATTAGCGAGTATCTTTGAAAATTGTCACATTCACCAGAGCCTTCTTTTGAATAAACGCAAAGTATTTTTTCTATATCTGTCTTTTACATCATTGAATCATCATTGTGTGCAAAGGACTCTGTTATTTCCTCTCATGGACAATTTTCCCAATGCACAAATTTAAAATTTGAGTCTCTGCTTCTCTATTTCTCTATTCTAGTATTTACTTTAGCTCCCTATGTTTCCAAGTCCTTTCCACATCTCTCTTAATCCAATCGTTGTTTCTTTACAGTATTCTATTCCATCATCTTTTTCTCTTTGTTTCCCTCTCAGTTTCTCCTTATTACTCTGCTACTATCTGTTCTTTTTCCTATTAACCCTTCTTCTCTCTGTGGTTTATCTTCCCTGTCACATGACAAATAATAAGCCTGCCAACCACATCAAGGTACCCTACATTCTGGCAAGGCCCTAACTCTAAAACATGACTAAAATAATAATATTTAACTCAATTTAAAAGTCAGACACTGCATGGAAACACATGAATTACTTGTAGCAGCAGAGACTGGAAGCTTGAAGAAATGGAATAAACGGATGTGGTTCATAGCTGAAAGGAAACAAGGCAAAAAGGAAACAGAGAAAACCTGGAATGAGACGGTACTACAAAAAGCAGGAAAACCAGAAATGGATCATAACAAGAGAACAACGGAACAAGAAAGCATGAGACAGGGAAAACCTTTAACAGGGTTCTAGGATTTAGGGCAACTAAAGCATGGATCTAAGACAGGGCTGGAAGACTAGAACAGGGCTGGAAATCTAAGGCAGAGCTGGAGCTCTAAGACAGGGCTGGAACTGAACTGTAGCCGGACTGGCAGGATCTGCATTAGGACAGGTGCCACTCTGAAGCCAAGCCTGGGAAGGTGCCACATAGGGGTAAGTGTCAGGGACTGACCGTGCCTGGACTTGAACTCTGACTTCCATGTTCCTAGTTCTCTTCTTTAACAGTTTGCCAGCCTGTCTTTTACATTTTAGCCTATGTTCTAGTAACAATGAATATACAAAGCCTTGTTATTATTATCAACTCTCCTCACCTGTGTCTAGTCATGTGCTCACTCTCATAAAAGCCTCTTCCTGCGAATCTACCTTTGCCAGATTATTGTGGTTCCTGCCTGCAGTATATCAAGCTTTCTATTGATTGTTACTTACCTGTTACCGATTTGGACTGTCTCACTACTCTGCTTTCTCCTACCCACTGACCTTGGCTTGTCTGACTATGCTTATAGTCTTTGTTCCAGCCTCACAGCTCTGCTAAAAGACCAGATTGTCACTCAAAGCTCAGGGGCTCAACCACCTGGGTAACGAGTGGCTGCTTCTGGCAGAAGACCTTGCTGATCTGGCTGCTGGACTCCAAACCTGCTAACATCAGTATCATTACAGCAAGACAGAACAAGAATATAAGCAGAAAGGAACAAGCATAATAAATAGACAAGAAAGGAAAGCAAAAAGGATACCGAAAAGACTGGATACATACAGGATGAGCCTGCACATGGTTAAATCATGACATTCCATTCTAATCTCCTCTAGTCTCCTCTACATGGTGCACAGAGTAAGTAATCCTGATCAGCACATCAGGGAGGGAGTAAAGTAAAATCCTTGCTGTTTGTAGAGTGTTTATAACATGAATGTTTTTGGATGGCACTATATTAATTTAAACCACAAAACAGAATCTGTAAAATCTCTTCCATACTGAATAACCAGCCGACCAATTAAAATGGCTGCATGTGTAGCTTCCATAAAGCCTGCTGGTCACATTTGTCCCCTTACTGGATACATTTGTGACCCATAGAAGGAGTGCTTAATTGTATTGATGTGTTTGGCAAAGAAGTATTAAGCATAATTAGATGTAAGTATAGAAAAAGTGATATATATCAGAGTGCACAATGGAAAGTTATTTAATAGAATTATGAGAGGTACTGTACATGGTGGCCCACAAGCATGGGGACTCACCACTCAATGTTTTTTGTTTGTTTTTTGTGTGGCCCCTATCCTGGCACATAGGTGCTATTAAATTACCTCATTAAATTAATATTATCTAGTCCCCCGATATTAAACTTATGCATGTGGCCCTCCACATTAAAAAGTTGTTTTAACAATTGAATAACATTGGATATATTTGGATAGCGTTTCATCCAAAGATCTAAATAAGGCACATGTCCAACTCCAATCCCAAGGGTTGAAAATGTAGGTTTCAATAGAATATATAACACATGCAAAGTGATGGACAATGTTAATTGTCTGGTTGCATGTTCATTTCAAAGATGTTATTTGTGTGTGTTTTATGCTGCAGAAGCCAGAGAGTTAAATAATATCTTCTCTGCATGTGCTCTGCATCAGGAGTGTGTCACAGATGGAAGCAGGACGCAAACATTGTTGACTTTCATTTTTTGGCACTAGAAAGGTTGCAGCATGTAGAGATTCACCTCGAGCCTGCAAGTTCATTCTGCAGCAGCAGGCACTAAATGAATGAACAGAACAGGGAAATTGTACAGGCTGAGAGAGGAAGAGCAGTCTGATGTCCTCCTGACTTGTCATCCCGCAGGGTAATATGACTTGTGCAATCAGCCCCCTTGCAGGGTAGGTTGCAGAGAAATGAGTTCTTAATAACAAGACCTCCCTTAGAACTACTAATGAGAGGTGCTAATTATAGAGTCACAGAGTAGATTTAATAAATTCCTTTCTGCAACTTCCTACACTTATGGTGAAAAATACTTTTTTATGCTACATCCAGAGGACTTTAAGAGGTTTAAAAGACAATGAACAGTCTCAGTCAGGTAACATAGCTACTAATAAATCAGTAATATGTCAGTAGTAGCACAGCCAGCGCTGTATTTACCGTGAGGCAAACAAGGCAAGTGCCTAGGGCGGCACTTGCCTTGTATCCCTTTAGGGTGGCACAAAACCGGGAGGAACCTCCGTGTTGCTTGTTCGGCTCCCCGTGCAGTGATACAGGGAAGTGCCGACAGGTCACGCGATCAGCGCTCTGACGTCAGACGGCCGTTGGGTCACATGACCTGTCGGCACAACCACCGGGGAGCCGAACAGGTAGGATGCAGGACACCATGCTACCTGCCACTAGCTACCAGAAACAAAGGTTAAGTCATGGGGAAAAGGGACATGTATTGGGCAAATTGGCAGGGGTTTATTAATGGCAAATACTGGTATATTATTGGGAAAATTGTCAGGGGCTTATTAATGGCAAATAATACTGACATATTATTGGGCAAATTGGCTGGGGGATATTAATGGCAAATAATACTGGCATAATATTGGGCAAATTGGCAGGGGATTATTAATGCCAAAAAATACTGGCATATTATTGGGCAAATTGGCAGGGGATTATTAATGCCAAAAAATACTGGCATATTATTGGGCAAATTGGCTGGGGCATATTAATGGCAAATAATACTGGCATATTAGGGGAAATTGGCTGGGGAATATTAATGGCAAATAATACTGGTATATTATTGGGCAAAGTTGTCAGGGGCATATTAAATGGCAAATAATATTGGCATATTATTGGACAAATTGGCTGGGGCATATTAATGGCAAATAATACTGGCATATTATTGGGCAAATTGGCTGGGGAATATTAATGGCAAATAATACTGGCATATTATTGGGCAAATTGGCAGGGGATTATTAATGCCAAAAAATACTGGCATATTATTGGGCAAATTGGCTGGGGCATATTAATGGCAAATAATACTGGCATATTAGGGGAAATTGGCTGGGGAATATTAATGGCAAATAATACTGGCATATTATTGGGCAAATTGGCAGGGGCATATTAAATGTCAAATAATACTGGCATATTATTGGGCAAATTGGCTGGGGAATATTAATGGCAAATAATACTGACAATGTGTATGTAATGGGTGATGGGGGCATGTAAATGGGGTGATGGGGCATGTCCTTGGTGTGCAATATGGGTTATGTTGTGGGTGTGCATCGTGGGAAGGGGTGCGCCCAAATTTTGTCTGCCTAGGGCAGCACAAAACAAAGATATACCACTGAGCACAGTTACAATCAATACAATATCCAAAATAAGGAGCCTGAGCTCTGTCATCTTGTCATCAGCCACCACATTTAGACATAATTATGAGTTCCATTAGCCTGGGTTAGGATGATGCTGGCCAGTATTGGTGCCCACATATTACCATTAGGTCTTGCAGGACAGAATTAATGACACTGCAGCTGACTGCTCAGACAAGGATCAGGGTTCATGGATTAATACCCACACAGAAGACAGAATGTGAAACCTCTAACTGGAAGAAGCCTTTGCATTCCTGGACTGCCTTTGGGCATCTCTGGTGATGCAATGGGCATTAATCAGGCATATTCCCCCACAGTACTATTGGTATCACTGGTACACCCTGTCACTCAGGTTTGTAGCTTCTTAAGATAACATTGCTAACCGAGGGTTACAGGTGACCTTTCCTACCTGTATGGTATTTAGTAATACATGGATTCCAGGAACTTTGCATGGTAAATTTATATGGTACGTTTTTCATGTGGATACTTCTGATTCAGTTTTGCAGGCATTTAAACAGTTGGCAGATGTATATAGACTTCAAGATCTATCATTACTGAAGCAAGGTATGCTGGTACCATATATATATTCAGGGTGATCTTCTACTCTTTAGTTGGTAGTTAAAGTTACATGAAGGTAGATACCAGTCAACACCAGTCAGGGAAGTTACTGCGCACTGAACCTAGATCTTGACAGGCTGAACTTGAACTGATCTTGAACACACTTCTACTAGCTTGAATTGGTTACATCACTACCCCTCAACTGACTAGAATTAGCTAAGACTGTATCAGAGTAGTTGAAGGGAAGGCTGATCATGCACCCAACGCATGCTGTAGAGCAGACCAAGTAATTGGCTTACTTATAAAACTTGAGAATGGTGTGAAATTAACCTTTTAATTCCCAAGGGAGCTCTACTTCTTTTGACGAATAAGGTTCTACCAGGACCAGAAGGTTAGAAATATGGGTGTGATCAGTGGATGTGACGTTAAGGAGGGAACACTTCACTGAGACGTCCGGCCAGGGACACGGAGCAGCAGCCAGGCGGTAAGTACTGGGGGAGGAGGGAGAAATGGGCAAATTGGCTGGAGCATCTGAATGGCGCAGTATTACTGGCATCTGAGTGGCACAATATTACTGGCATCTGAGTGGCACAATATTACTGGCATCTGAGTGGCACAATATTACTGGGCTCTGAGTGGCACAATATTACTGGCGTCTGAAGGGCACAATATTACTGGCGTCTGAAGGGCACAATATTACTGGCGTCTGAAGGGCACAATGGTATTGGCGTCTGAATGGCACAATGGTATTGGCATCTGAATGGCACAATAATACTGGCATATTAATGGGCAAATTGGCTGTGGCTTATTAATGACAAAATGATACTGACATATAATTGGGCAAATTGGCTGTTATAGAGAGAGACATGTTTGTATGTATATATATGTATTGTTGTCAGAATAGAATTGTACAATTGTCAACTCGTGGGGCTCCTGTGTGTTGCATTATTAATGGCGGTCCAATGTCTAATTATGGGGCGCTTGTGTGTGGCAAATTTATTGGGCCCCATGTGTGGCATTATTAAGTGACTCTTTTGTGTGGAATAATTATGGGGCACGTGTGTGGCATAATTATGGGGCACCTGTGTATGTGTGGCATAATTAATTTGGCAGAGGTGTGGCATAAATTGTGGGGCTCTGGTGTGGCATAATTATGGGGCACCTGTGTGTGTGTGTGTGTGTGTGTATGGCATAATTAATTGGGCAGAGGTGAGGCATAAATAGTGGGGCTCTGGTGTGGCATCATTTATGGGGCTCCTGTGTGTGGCATAGTTAATAGGCCATCTAACTGGCATTACTAAGGAATCTGTTTGGCATTGTATTGGAGGAAATCCAGGGGGGTGACACCATGAGTTTCCACAACAGGTGACACCAACCCTAGTGACGCCTCTGGGTGTGATTCAAGCATGCATATAATAGTGAATATTTCTTCATTCAGTAACAAGTGAGCTTCAGAAAATACTGCCTGGTGTGCAAATGCTGATAGAGCCAGCTGTAACAACATTTAACTATAAGACGAAGATAAGTAAAGCAGGTACTTAGAGGCAGTCATTCACTGTCACTATATGCCAAAGACTTATAATTTGGCTCTGTGGGACAAGATGCCACACAGTGTCTACAAATGATGTGTAAAATATGATATGCATTTATTTTAATTTAAGACACTGACTGTTTACATCGTTATCTGTGTGAAATATTTTGCCACGCTCCGTATCATGTAGATGAAACGATCTGTCACATACTTAACAAGACCTCCATAAGTAGGGTCTGTACTGAAGTCAGTTTAACTGATATTTGTTTGTCTATTACATTAAATAAAATGTGTCTTTTTTTTATTTATTTTTTTATTAAATTCATTGTTATTTAAAAATTGTTTTGTAAGATATCCACCACAGAGCTATCTAGTAGCACATCTATCCGTAGTACAGCTACAAAGGGAGCTTGATTCATTGGTGGTTGTTACTCTCTGTCCATATTTAGCAATGTTCAAAATTGCATGGATGCCAATGAAATGCTTTCTCCTTATAATTATTGAGCAATCACTTAAAGGTACTGTATCACCTGAACATTGTTTTTACTGTGCATGTAGAGCATAACAAATTATTTAAAATGATCTACACATTGTATTAGAAAGGCTGCAAGCAAATGCCTAAATCAGGAGAAAAATGTTTCTGTGGAGTCTCCTGCTTATGACATCACCTGTGGCACAGTATACAGATGAACTTCTTTTCCATGGAAATGTGTAACTTGCATACCATGCCCAGGGCCGGCGCCACCAGTAAAGCGACTTAGGCAGCTGCCTAGGGCGCATCTTAGCTGGGGGCGCCGGAACCCTGTGTCAAAAAAAATAATCCTCCCCCTTACTTACCTCGTCACTGCTGCTCTGTCTCCGGTGGAGGTCCGTGGCTGTGAGGGAAGCGTTGTGCGCTCCCCTCCAGCCAATGCGCATTCAGTAAAGTTTGTTTAAAAAAAAAAACTTTACTGAATGCGCATTGGCTGGAGGGGAGAGCACAACGCTTCCCTCACAGCCACAGACGGGCAGATGAGAGCACCGGGAGAGCAGCAGCAAGGAGGTAAGTAAGGGGGAAAGGGGAGGATCCTGGCATACTGTGGGGGAAAATACTCTCATATTGGGTGGCAAAGTCCTGGCATATTGGGTGGCTAAATCCTGGCTGGTATATTGTGGGGGAAAATCCTGGCATATTGGGTGGCTAAATCCTGGCTGGCATATTGTGGGGGAAAATCCTGGCATATTGGGTGGCTAAATCCTGGCTGGCATATTGTGGGGGAAAATCCTGGCATATTGGGTGGCTAAATCCTGGCTGGCATATTGTGGGGGAAAATCCTGGCATATTGTGGGGCATAATCCTGGCATATTGAGGGGCATAATCCTGGCATATTGGGGGGCAAAATCCATTGGTGTTTGTCTCCAGTCCCCAGAGCCAGACTGCAGCCAGAGACCAGATCATCTTAATGTCCTGGTGGTAAGTAGACAATTAAATATGTTTATTATTTAGTTGTTTAGTTATTAATACTACATTGGAAACTAATTTACCTCTCATTTAAAGGACACTATAGTCCCAGAACCACTACAGTTTAATGTAGTGGTACTGGTGTCTATAGCCTGTAGCTGCAGAGAAAATACACTGTGCAGTACTGGTGTTAAAGGAGCACTATAGTGCCAGGAAAACACTCATTTTTCCTGGCACTATATAGTCCTTAGGAGTGGGGCACCCTTGTGTCCCCCTCCCACTGGGCTGAAGGGGTTAAAACCCCTTCAGCCATTTACCTTTCTCCAGCGCCAAAGCTGGGAACTTTCCTCCCCGATCCTCCTCTCAGCTGTGAATGTTTTTTTTGTTTTTTGTTTTTTTGGATGTTCCACGTCCTCCCACTGTAATGTCCACAGTGAGAATCACGGAAGCACCTCTACCGGCTGATAATGTGTGTGTGGGGGGGGGATGGGTGCGGCAATTTTTATTTTGCCTAGGGCGGCAAAAATCCTTGCAGTAGAAACAATATTCAGGTGATAAAGTCCCTTTAATTAACAGTCAAATGGTTGAGATAATTACACAACTATCATCACTTAATCTTACTAGTAGCTACCTATATCCAATGACTCAGAAAGGCAAAAAACATTGTATGGCAAGGGGTAAAAAAGAATTCTCTCACTCTAGAGATAATCAGATTTTTCAATGGAAAAACATAAACTAAACTAAAAGTCATGCTAATATTAATGCATCCAACATTTTGGATGATATTAACTGCCAAAGCTATTTAATTTAACTTTGATTAGGTCCCATCACCATTTGGTCACATTCCACCTAATATTGAATATATGCTGTATAATTTCCCCTTAAAGGGACAGTTCCATCTATCTCATTTTATTGATATCTTGGTGTGAGCACCAAGAGAAAACTCGGTAATATAATTAAAAGACACACTCACACAAACACTAAATATATATTCACTGTACAAACAATAAACAAGATGTGCGTTGTTGCGCACGTCTCCATTGTAATTGGACAATAAAGGGTGTACGCCACAAAGACAGAACTTTAGGGAATTTCAACCTTAAGGTCAAAGTTGGAAATATTCTACCATACAGCTACATTGGAAAATGTTTGCAACTCTGCTAATTTGGCTTAAAGTTTGAAATGTTCATCTCAATTCTCTGCAGTTCTATATTTATGTTTTTATTCGATTTACTGTTTCAAGTATTACTTTATCTGAGTGTTCACACCAATATATCCTTATCATTTGCATCTAAAATTGTATTAAGCAGGGGGAACACGCTTTTTGGTGGTTTTCTTGAGCCGCTAGGCCTTCTCTACTTTTTCTGTTTTACTTATGGTTAGTTCCTTACCCACACTGGGACAGATCTACACTAAATGGTCTACTCAGGTAGCTTAGGATCACATCAGATCAATTTGCTTGTCTTGGAGGAGAAAAAAAAACATTTTAAATTGTTTAAAAAAGCAAAAAGTAAAGTATGGTGGATAATAACTGTTTGCCAATATGTGCATACATCACACAGCAGCACACATCGGCAGTTTGTTTTGTTTTTTTCCCACCAGTTGTCCAGCTAAAGTTGAAGGTCAAGCAGCTTTTTGCTGGATACATATTACTTTTACATGCTTTGGCAGTATGTAGACTGGAAATGTTTGCAGGGAAAACAGCTAAAGGGTCTCTGTCAGTCCAAATATCACTTCGACTGTGAATGTAGAGAATATAAAATAATGAAAAATGATCTATATATTGTGCAAATGCATAGAATAAGAGTAATATATGTTTTAAATGAGTCTCTGGTGGCTCATGTTTATGGCATTACTTGTGGTCTCATATGCAAATGAATACATTTTCAATGAAAAATGTGTAAATTGCAAATAAAGCCACAAGGTGATGTCATAATCAAGGCAGGCATTTAAAAATCATTTTTGACTTTTATGCATTTGGATACAATTTTAGAAAAACAATGTATAGAAACAAATGTTTTTATTCTCAACGTACACAGTATAAGCTATTTTTTGTTGATCCCGGTTTATAGGAAGGCAATAGTACTACATGTTTTCTATAAGCCGAAAGTCTATAAACCGAACGTTCGGTTTATAGACTTTCGGCTTATGGAATACATGTAATCCTATTGCTATTCTATAAACCGAACGTTCGGTTTATAGAATAGCAATAGGAATACATGTATTCCATAAGCCGACAGCCTATAAACCGAACGTTCTGTTTATAGGCTGTCGGCTTTTAACTATACGAAGACAAAGTCTCCATTCATAATTTTATGAATGGAGACTCTGTCTCCGTATAGTTAAATGCTATTGTATTCTATAAACCGACTCTATTTCGGCTTACAGAATGCAATAGTACTACGAATGGACGAATGAACTAATGATTTTCGTTTATTAACCATTCGTTCATTCGGCTTTCGTTGGCTTAGAATTTTCGTTTTTCGGACGAATGGACGAAAATGCTATTTTCGGACGAAAATGCTATTTTCGGACGAAAATGCATTCGTCCGAAAACGAATGCACATGTCTAGTACCTGTGAATATGACTCTGCTCCTCTATACTTGGCTGTGTTTAAACACTGTCTTGTACAGTATGCATCTATTCCAAGCTGTCCATATATAAATTGTATTTAGAGGGGAAAAGTGATCATTGCAGACCGTATTTCCATATGTCTACCCAGAATCCCATGTAGTGGTGGCGGCAATGTGATTGTGACATTTCTGCGGAAAAGTTACATTTTTGGATTTTCAGACTTTGTGTTTAATAATATCTCTTCTATTTATGATATGATTCCTTTATGGTGCTCAAAGTTAGCGCCTCCACCCCCAGGGGAAAAGTTGTTGTCCTGAGCAAGTTCTTATGCCAGTTACTGTCCCTACATCTGGACTCCAGACAATTCCAATACACTCTGTGATGGGCATGAACCAGTATCTATATACAGCGCAAAACTCTGCTATGCTGTACTTGAAGCCCATGTGTAGAAAATCATCTTGCACTGTATAAAGCTGTCTAGTTGAGTGAGGCAATCTTTAATAAGCTTTGCCCATGGCACACTAGAGCCATAAAGTTGTCCTGCTGCTCCCTTTAATATATACAGTAGTCATTCTGAAATATTCACGTTATGCTTTAACTGCATATTTTGTTAATTTTTCATTTTCAGCATACATCATTTTTATTTTTTATCAGTTTTCTTTCTACAATCAATGTTTTTTCATCCAGCTTTGTTTCCCCTACTGCTGTGTACTTCTTTATAAAACCATCTATCACAGCTGCCTGAGGTCAGATTAACACCCCACAGAGATTACAGATGCCCCCTCTCTACCATTTGCTCATCCCTGAATTTTATCATCACAAATGAAAGAAATAAAGGTTTGTGCTTGTGACACAGGATACAACACTCAAGCACTGAGTAAATTAGGATGTTACTTTAGTACATCAGATTTTCCAGCTTTCTGACATCCTTATCCCTTCCGAGAACTAGAGTCACAGCTTATGTACAACTCTGTGATGGACAGCTCCATCTGGCCCGTCACTACTTTGGTTTTAAAAGTTCAGAAGCCTGATGTAAGGAGAAAAGGGAGAAGAGCACTGAAGATTAAAAACCTACAATAAAATTGAACTTGGCATTAAAAAGAGAGAGCTACTCGTTTCATCTCACTGCCGGCAGTTAAAACATGACTGAAGTCAGGAAAAACAAAACATCATAAAGGGGACTCTGGTTTTATATAATTTCTGGAGGCACCTCCACCTCTACTGGATTGAAGATCAGCATTCAGGGCAATTTCAAAGAGAGGTGACAATGTGCACCATCCATGACACAACTACATATTGAAAAGATCTAAATAAAACATAAAAGGAGTGAGGAAAGCTGTTGATGCATTCATTGTTTTTGCAAAAATACATGGAAATTGAGTGTTTGTACATATCAGCTGCCAAGAATGGATCCTTTTATAAATGTTCCTCTTGTCACTGATATTTTAATGTATTGTTAGCTTTTGCCTTGTTGTTTCCAGAGGGGGAGCAAACAAATAGTGAAGATAATCTGAGGTTTCTAAAACAAAGGGCTTTATTCATGTAGCACCAAATTGTTAAGGGAAATTCAAGGACCCATATCTTCCTTCAATTTCTGTCAATATGGTGATAAGAACTGCCCAACAAAATGAGCTATTAATGTACCACAAAAATGCACTGAAGTGACAGGATTTGAACCATAATCAAATTTCTCAGCTACCAAATTGACTTGAAATGTACTGAAAATGAAAACATCCCTTTTTCCATTGTAGAATTTACTAGAATTGCCCTTAGAACCTAAATTTGGCCTCATGGCTCAATGCACTTGCCCACTGGAATTAGCATGCCTTTTCAATACTGATGGAAGTGATCAGGGAACACTTAGTGTCATTTAGGCAGTCAGCAACATTATAGGTGGGGGAAAAAAACTTTTAGAAAAACACCAAGATCTATGATTAGGGTTAGCTTTAGTGTTACAGTTACATTAGGGTTAGTGCTATGATTTGGGTTAGCTTTAGAGTTAGGAATAGGGTTGAGGTTAGGGTCAGAAAAGGTTCTGAAAAAGCAATAGAATATTTTAAATTATTGCCCTATAACTTGCAAAAACACAGCATAAAACCATGTAAATATAGGCTGTTTCTAAACTCAGGACTTTTATTTATGTGCAAAATAAAAAAAATAAAAAAATGATTTAGCACATATTTTTATTAGCATTTATAGATGTATAAAATATTTTTCATGTAAAGGTTAGAAAAAGTTTTGTTTTTTTTCCAAAATGCCATCATATTTTATCCATTCTGTGGTAAATTATATGAAATTATCAAAATAATGGTATCTAAAGAAAATCCTTCTTATGCCGATAAAAACAATATATAACTTGTGTGGGTACAATAAATGTGGAAGAGAAAATTTACAGTTAAGCACAAACAAAGTGATCAAAAATGTTCTAGAAGTCCGGTGACTAAGGGGTCAAATAAAAATACATACCCCTTCTTCATAGCAGAGGGGAGACCAACCAATCAGACCGACGACCAAGAAAGATGAGTCTGTCAGCTGTGTTTTGAATAGATTGCAGGGGAAAGAGATGAACCAGAGGTAGTCCAGTCAGAAGGCTGTTAGAATAGTCAAGGCGAGAGATCACAAGCTAGTGCACTAGTATTTTGGCGGTCTCTTCAATGAGGAATGGGCGAATGAGTGTGATATACCTTAGGTGCAGCCGACAGGATTTGGCTAAAGACTAAATATAAGGAACAAAGGAAAGAGAAGAGTCAAAAGTGACTCCAAGACATCGGACATGGTCAGCTGGTACGATGGTAGCATTTTGAACGGTGACTGTGAACCCAGGTGTAGGGACAGAGTTTGAGGGAGGGAAGATAATCAGTTCTGTTTTGGAAAGGTTAAGTTTCAGGTAGCGATCAGACACCCATGTGGAAATGTCCGACAGACACTCAATTACAATTGACACTACAGAGGGCGTGAGGTCAGGGGAGGAGAGGTAGATCCGCATCCAGGTGGTATTGGAAACCAAAAAATTCTCCCAGAGAGGTGGTGTACAGGGAAACCAACAAGGGCCAAGGATCTCATCAACATCTAATGAGGAGGCAACTGTCCAGGCATGTCGGTATCATCATCTCTCTCCCCAGAATCTCTATTCTCAATACTGAAATAAATTAATAAGCCCTAATATATAAGCTTTGCCACTCTTAAAAAAAAACTTATACATATAAATATATATAAAATAACTTAAATGTTCAGTTATTTTACAATCTAGCAGCAACTGGTAATGCTTGGTTCGGATTTCTGACTCTCCATTCCAAGCACCCTCCTGTCCCATCTTTCAGCTCATTATAGCTCTTCCCCCAAACTGTATGGCCCCTCCTCCTCCATTGGAGCCCCACCACCTTACAAGATCAGACCCCTAAATGCATACAATATTGCTTATTTTCAGCCAGATGTTTCTGTTGTGTAGGGTGTAATCATTTGGCTATACACTATGAGCAAACAACAACAGATTTGGTAACCTAGTAAACCCATTTTGATTTGAACCATTAAATGGCCAGGGGCCAAATTGAGAATCTCTTGCCAACCTGATGCTGCTCTTTCTCAATATAGTATATTTTAGAGCTGTACATCTCCGTATTTGGTACTGTATTACACCACTTGAAAAAGAAAAAGAAAAGAAAAAGAAAGTAGCTGTAATTTACGAAGGATTATTTATCAAGGCAAGAATTACTTAAATTTGTGTATTTGTGTGCCAAGTTTTCAAAGTTGAGGGAGCAATCAGGACCAGCACATCCATAGGCAGTCATCTAGGGGGCAAAACCTCTTGGAAAGCACTGTGTGAGTCTAGCAATGGATTTTATTGAAGATTGTCAGCATGAGAGGCATTCAAATAACAGTTCACCAAGAGCACAATTAGCCTTTAAAATGGCACTAGGAGAAAAAATTATTTCCCTCCAGCACAATTAAAATAGAAGGAACTAGAACTAGTACTGTCGCCCCATGCCAACAACTCACATTCAATTAAGGAAGCACGTCTGGACAGTGTAAAACGAATATTCCAGGTGACACATGCAAGTGTGCATTCAACATAATATGTATTTATGAATTGGTATTTAAACTGATAGAGATCTGCTAGACATAACCCAATCACTGATTCATTTCTATGACAGAAGACCTTTTAAGCTGCTAGCAGTTAGATTTAATTAATATGCTTATGTGAGTAAAACAGATTGCAAATATCTGTGCATCTATCAATAAAACAAACCTAAACGTCAACTGATGTGAGTACTTTTCTACATAAAACTCTATGTATAGATTTATTAATGCTCACATGCTGTACATTCGTCAATGATTCCCAACTTTGTTAGTAACACAGCACATCTAAAGAAGCAGTTCCGCCTACACATTTTTTGTATGTTGTACATCTTTTTGGTAAATGTTAAATAAATAAATAAAACAAATCACTTATTTTTTGTTCTACATTGAAAATAGTTTCAACCTGCTTATGTACACATGCAACATCAACTGGAGGGAGTACACTATATTTGAAGCACAAGTGAAAAGAAAAATGTTCAGTTGCCCTTTAATACGTAATATTATTAACAAATTATATTCTGTGCCTGACCTATAAAGTAAAGGAATGCTGCTTATAACAACTACGTAAACAATACATGTTATGTATATATTTACTCTCAAGGAAGCAGTTGACATGGTTTAATGGACATGGCTTGCATCATACTGACATGTTATGATATATCTCCCTTTAAATAAACCACTCCCCTTCTGTGGCATTTATTACTACACCAGTTATTTATAAATAGCATTGTTTAAGAAGTGCATTACTTACACCACCAGGTAGCACTAGAGAGTGAGTGAGGATGTTTACATCCATGTGGGCTACATCGGTAACCATGGGATACCAGCAATGTCTTGTAAAAGGGAGAGGATAGACTGTACTTGCTGAAAGGAAGGGGAGTAAAGAAGCTGCATGGCAGAGGGTAACACAGGTGTGAATGTGTTCCCAGTAAAAAAATATGTTCCGTGAATGAGGTCCAAGTGGCATGGGAGTTCAGAAGTTACAGTGCAGGATATGGAGACACGGGGCCTGGTGCAGGGTAACCACACTCCCCTTGAAGCTTGAGGCCCCAGGTTGGTGGGATCAGTTGCTATATCTAGTAAAACCAAGGCTTGGACTGAAGATACCCTGCAGACATACTTGAGGAGGCATGGAACATTAAAACTTTGAGGACTGAAATAAACTGAGCAGAGCATAGTGAATACAAACAGAGCAGAAACTGAACTAGAAATACAGAGTACAAGGCAGAGGAGAGACTGGAGCAGGACAGAAGTAAATATAAATAGGCAAAGCATAAAACAAACTAAGGTTAAGCCATACAGGGCACAGGGCTAAAATACAAAAACATAAATACAGTGCAGAAGCAGACAGGGCACAGACAAATGGCATTACAACATAACTTAAAGGCATACAAAATCACACATACAGAGAACAAACAAAGTACAGGGTTAAAGAATAAGGATATATAACAAACATACATACACGAATACAGGAACTAGCCTTTAACTCTGTGATAAAAATGATGAGGGTTTTGTTCACCTGATGGTTATTAGATGGAAGCTTGCCAACCAACATAAAGGTTTATTTATCAACACATGCATATATTGTCTCTACATCCGTCTTATAAAATCTGCACATTGCACCTGTAACTTAGGTGTTACAATTAACATGATTAGTTTGACCTTTGTACTGATTTGAAGAAACACCCTATTTAACAGCACTGTTTTTACTCTGTCTTTAGCCTATGATTAAGCGTGAGTACACGCGAAACGCGTAAGGCGATTTATTTACACCTTATGCCTTGCTGCTTCAATTTTCTGTATTATTGGACCACTTGCTAATAAATTGTTTATTCACCTTTGAATTGGGAGTGCAGACATCATTTTTTGTTCTTCTGCCATTACGTTTCAACAGCACCCCTAACCACATGGTTTATAACTTCGGGAGCATTTCTGTTATTATTTTGAGTGGAGCCGGTATTTGAAGGGGATTTCCCTGTCTCCTTCTCTCTCTCTTTTCTACCAACATCAAGGTACATCACATATGGCAAGTTCCTAACACTAAAACGTGCCTAAAATTAACAAAAGAACTGAATATATAAGACTGACACTAAACAGACACACAGGAATTAGCTGTAGCATGATTGCACAGACTGGGAGTTTGAGACAAACTCAAACAGAGCACAAATGGATGGTGCACATTATATAAGAGCATGAAACAAAACAGAAGACACAGAAACTCGGAATGTAAAAGAACAAAAATAGGAGGAAAACCAGAAATGGACCACAACAGAAGAACAAAGGAACAAAGAAGCATGGGAAACCCTTTAACAGGAATCTGTAAAGGCTCCTAACTGGATTCTAAGATAGGGCATCCTCCTGGGGTTCTAACATAGGGTATTCCCCTTATGGGGTTCTAAGACAGAGCATTCCCTTAATGGAGCTTTTAAGACAGGACAGCCCTTTTACTGGGGTCAGGACAGGGCAGGTGCTGGAGTATGGCTAGACGTGGGCAGGTGCCAGTCTATGACTAGGCTTGAGCAGGTGTCAGACAATAGCTAGACTTGGCCAGGTGCCGGTCTGTGGCTAGACTTTGGCTGGTTCAGGACAATAGCTAGATGCTATAAGTATAGCAGTATATATCATAATGTGTCTTGGCATCCAGTTTTACATAATTTTTTGTATTGTTAGTCTTGTTTATAAAAATGATGGATATATTATTATTTAATTAATAAATGTTAGCATAATTTAGCATAAAACAGGCCATGACCACAACATACAGTGAAACGCGTATGTGCCACCAGCTGTCATGGTGCACTGAACATCTTGGGGAAAGATAAATATTAATTGTTAATAAACACAATATTATTCATGACACGTCTTCATTTTACTTTTAGTGTAACAAAAACTGTGTTTTTGGTGGTGTATGTCATATGAAAGCAGGCCATTAAATTATTATCTGCTACAGGCTCTATGACTAGAGCTTGTGGCTGATGAAGGCTTTTCAGGGGAATTGTAGGCTTCAACTCTCTACAAATGTGTTGGTCTTGCAGCTGACAGTCCATGCTTGATGAAACTGTTGCCACCATGGGTATCTTTGCATTTTGTAAGATTGCAGAGAGAGATGAAGTTAACCTATTAAGGTATACAAAGGTCAGTTAATGAAATCTGATACTTCTCACTGTGTAATTCCCATACTCGAGTTGTCTTGCCCATGGTGTACCAAATAGTACACATCACTGTAATACTTTGATCTTAACAGACAGAAGGAAAATCCTTCTTGATACAACATTAGTATAGTTTTTTTCCTTTGTTATTTGAAGCTTTTTATTTAATACACAGCACTGCAGTAACTCGTTTGCTATTAAGGAGAAATTGCTGAATTTTACCTCCATTTGCAGACAATTTGGGAATCATTTTCAGCCTTCTGTTACTGGCAACACTGCAAACATAAAATACCATCTTCTTTTAACACTTAATGCTCAGTATAAAAATGTGTACATGTAAGACAAATGCACCAAAACCCTTTTGTACCATTTGTATGGCCACGTAATGAATACGTTAAGTCCTTATACTGATGGACTTTATTCTAGATCACTGGAAATAGAATTCTCAACAGGCATAATTACTCACTTGCTTATTGCTGAAGCCTGCTTCTGTCTACTAAACAGCATTCAGTCCTATATATGATCTCACAGTTCATTAAAGTCAATGCAGTTGTAAAGAAAGGAGTTATCTGATGACCAGCAATAGTTTAGAGGCACTTACTGCATGTCACTGGCGATGAGGATTTATCAGTACCTATCACAGAAAGGAAATTTAAAAAAAGATACATCAAACTAAACTGCAGTCAAAAGGTTAAGATATTTAATGCGTACAAATGAGTTCAATACTATGTATCTTGCATTCTTCATACAAATGTATGTTTCCTAGGCACCTCCTCATGCACAATGAAGATGGATGAGCAAGAAGATGGCAGATATATGGATAGACAGATGGCAGGTTGATGGATAGGTAAATAGATAGATAGGTAGATAGATGGGTAAATGGAAAATAAAATGGACCAGGGCAAGCCCAATTTCCCTTGATCTAACACCCTTGAATTAACTACAATGAGAACTACATGTGTGGATTGTGACTAGCGTAGGCAACACATCCCCGACAATCATTATGATAGGAAGGCCGGGCAGGGGTTTGTACTGTTCTCTGTACATTATGTCCCTGCCATTGTGTCCACAGCTATAAAATTGGAAGTTTTTATGGTATACAGATAGAAATAGTGGATCAATGCAAATCTCAATAACAGAATAAAGACCTGTAAATCTTGAATGAGGTAACTGCTTCAATCAAATTGGCATGCAAATGCAAAAAAGGAGAAAGGACAGTGAAAACAAAAAGCTTACAAGTAAATTAAAATATAGCAGCTTCAAAGCAAATAGATTCGCCACCAGGATCTACCTTTTGGACCTTTTGTTTTGAAGCTGCTGTATTTGATTTCACATGAAAGAATTTTGTTTATTAAATTTCCTCTTCTATCTGCCATTTCTGATGGTCTTTAATCTTTTTTACATTTATGAGCACTACATCAATGCTGATTAGGAATTCAAGACTATCGTGGAGCAGAAACTAATATGTATTAAAATACGAAATGCGTCAAGTGTGTCCCTCTGCCCACGTTTGTTGATTTTCTATGAAAAATAATTGCACAATAAAGCAATTATTTTGCAAGGATCCAGAAAGCCAACTATTGCTATCATCCTTTGTCAATGTACATCTGTGGTCAGAAGTGGCAGATTCAAGGGGGGGCAACTGGGCTATAGCCCTCATCCCGAGATGTGGTGTATTTGCATGCTGCAGGGCAGCATGTAGTAAGGGAAAAAAGTGTGTGCCAGTGACATTAACACAGGCTGCTTGCTCCGCACCCTAGCAAACCATATTACAAAATAATCTGAGCGCCGGTATCACGGCGCTCAGTAGAGAGGTGGCAGCGTCTGCAACAGAGTGCTGGGACAAGTCCTGAGAGCACGGCAAGTGCTGGAGCAAATCCTCAGTGGAAGATGGATGCTAGGGAAAGTTATGTGAGTACAAATCTGCAGTGGCATCCCGAGGGTGTGCGGGGGGTGCGGACAGCATTGGGTGACACCTCAAGCGGGGGTGACACCCTGCTGCCGGCATCTCCCCACACCGCGCTGCTTAACTTTTTTTTTCTTTTTTCTGGCAGCTGCATCCGCTGGATTCGGCCGCCGGAAAAAAGAAAAAAAAACACTGTGACCGGATGTGAAGTTACGTCAGGCGGTAAGTTATGGGGAAGGGGGGAGGAGGGTGGAAGAAAACGAGCACTGGAATGGCACAATATTCCTGGTATCTGACTGGCCCAATATTCCTGGTATCTGATTGGCACAATATTACTGGGCTCTGAATTGCACAATATTCCTGGTATCTGAATGGCACAATATTCCTGGTATCTGAATGGCACAATATTCCTGGTATCTGAATGGCACAATATTTCTGGTATCTGAATGGCACAATATTCCTGGGTTCTGAATGGCACAATATCCCTGGGTTCTGAATGGCACAATATCGCTGGTATCTGAATGGCACAATATTACTTGGCTCTGAATGGCACAATATTACTGGGCTCTGAATGGTACAATATTACTGAGCTCTGAGTGGCACAATATTACTGGGCTCCAAATTGCACAACATTACTGGGCTCTGAATGGCACAATATTCCTGGTATCTGAATGGCACAATATTACTGGGCTCTGAATGGCACAATATTCCTGGGCTCTGAATGGCACAATATTCCTGGGTTCTGAATGGCACAATATTCCTGGGTTCTGAATGGCACAATATTCCTGGTATCTGAATGGCACAATATTCCTGGTATCTGAATGGCACAATATTCCTGGGTTCTGAATGGCACAATATCGCTGGTATCTGAATGGCACAATATTACTGGGCTCTGAGTGGCACAATATTACTGGGCTCTGAGTGGCACAATATTACTGGGCTCCAAATTGCACAACATTACTGTGCTCTGAATGGTACAATATTCCTGGGCTCTGAATGGCACAATATTCCTGGTATCTGAATGGCACAATATTCCTGGGCTCTGAATGGCACAATATTACTGGTATTTGAATGGCACAATATTCCTGGTATCTGAATGGCACAATATTACTGGTATCTGAATGGCACAATATTCCTGGTATCTGAATGGCACAATAATACTGGTATTTGAATGGCACAATATTACTGGTATCTGAATTGCACAATATTACTGGCATATGAATGGCACAATAATACTGGCATATTAATGGGCAAATTGGCTGTGGCTTATTAATGACAAAATGATACTGGCATGTAATTGGGCAAATTGGCTGTTATAGAGAGAGATGTCTGTATGTATAGATATGTATTGTTTTATAATTGTATAATTGTCACCTCGTGGGGCTCCTGTGTGTTGCATAATTAATGGCGGTCCCATGTGTGCATAATTATGGGGCGCTTGTGTGTGGCATATTTATTGGGCCCCATGTGTGGCATAATTAAGGGACTCTTTTGTGTGGCGTAATTAAGGGACTCTTATGTGTGGCATAATTATGGGGCACCTGTGTGTGTGTGTGTGTGTGTGTGGCATAATTATGGGCCACCTGTGTGTGTGGCATAATTAATTGGGCAGAGGTGAGGTATAAATAGTGGGGCTCTGGTGTGGCATAATTTATGGGGCTCTGGTGTGTGGCATAGTTAATAGGCCATCTAACTGACATTACTAAGGAATCTGTCTTTTATTGTATTGGAGGAAATCCAGGGGGGGTGACACAGTACCCGCACCGGGTGACACCAACCCTAGTGACTCCCCTGCAAATCTGGGTGTGGGGCAAGTTCTGTGAGTGCAGTCTGGGTGCTGGGCATTTTTTCAATGGCATGTTTATTTCATAAAAAGTTGAATATAATATTAAAAAGTAACATAAGTATAAATGCAACATGCCCCTGCCTGACCTATTGAGTTATCTGCTTACAATTCTTTATTCTATGACCCCAAGTACAGCTGCCAAAAATAATGTTATTCAATCTGTACCACCCATCATTTAAAACTCTTCACCTGGCTCTTGTCCTTAAACACAGAGGCCATCATTAATTTGACGCTTCTTGTGTCACCATCTCTATAAAAGCTATCCAGACAGTACCTTTAACTGCACATCTGGACAGATACTTTAAATCTTTTTCTAATCAAAAGAGACAAAAACAGCCTTCAGAGAGCACTAAAGTTACTTTGTATCCTATTTGTTTGTCTCCCACCAACTCGAAACACCAAGAACACTTTCTATTTGAACTTTGTTGGCATCCACCTCTAAGGTCTCCCTTTGCGGCGAAACGCGTTTGGTTTACCACCATATTTGGCACATAACTACCATACCCATCATGTTTTTTAAACTTATCATTTGCACTTTTCTATTGTAACATTTTGTAATCCACGTAATTTTTATTATAACCTATTAAATTACTGAATATTTTTAAATATATACTACCCTGCAATATTTCTTAGCGCAAGCAATAGTATGCTATCAACCACTGGCAGGACCTGACCCCATGCTCAGTTGATGTTAGCTTTAATTCCAGACATGATGGTTTTGCTTCAAATTGCTGATATAGCAAAACACAGGTAGCAGGAAAGGGGTGGAAAATTAGCAATTCAAACTACAAATATTTGTAATAGATGATAACAAAATGAGGGACCAATGCAGTACAGTATCTAAAATGTAACACAATTATCTGGGAAACAGTCCAGACCTATTTTCTTAAAGTCTACAAGGAACCTTCTTTGCCCAGTAAATGTTAGGCAGTGTTTTCCATCTATATTAATGTAGATGGCCACATACCCATATTCAGAAGCTTGAGGACAACACATTATTCATTTAAGGAGACAATTCTATAGAAGTTATAGGTATTTTATCCAGTCCTGGGGGTGCATTGGCAAGTCTGTGGGCGCATTGGCAAGTCCTAAGGGATGAAATGACAAGTCCTACAGGTGCCCTCACAAGTCTGTGGGTGCATTGGCAAGTCTTTTGGGTGCAGGGGCAAGTCCTGCAAAATCTGGCCTGCTCGACAACAGTGAACTAGAATATATATTTTATTAAATGATGCTCCTGTTGTGGACATAAAAGCAGTCTTAGTAAATGTCATTAATATATACTGAGTATAAAATAATAACTATACACTGTGAGTTTTATACAATTTATATATTTTTCCATGTATTATCCCCTTGTGGTGGTTTGTTATAGATTGTATTTGTATTTCCTGACACAAGATATCGACAACTGCTGACATTGCAAATCTTAGATCTCGTTTGACAACCAGCCGGATTATCTCTGATCAATGGGGTCCCACTCCGGTGATTTATAGCCAAGCTGGCATATTGCAAAGGATTAGAGCAAAATCCATCTCTATCAGATATATCCCAATGTCAAAATGCTCAGTCACTAACTAACACCCTCTGTTTTCCACATTGCACCATGTCACTTACTGACAAACAAGGAAAATATCCCTGTGACACTGACAAACACAAGTCTATGTTTATGTTAGTAAGTTACATGAATCTGTGCTGTTGTTTATAACAAAGGTTGAATTGACCACCCTATATTTATATTTATCCATAATCCCTCTTTCCCCTTTTATCTGCAAATGACTTCCCTTTGCTCTGTTGCTCAATACCCACTGTTAGCGCCATTAATGAGTGCATTGATATCATTACCACACCTGTTTAAAAGATTACAGCACCCGCTACAATCTTCCATTCTGTCAATGTACCATTACTGCAGCCGTTAAAAAAAATAACTTTAAGACACTTCTATGTGGTAATTACTCAACAAACAGTGATTTAATGACAGCTGGTAAAAATAAAAAGCCCCAAAAATCGTTCATTTTTGCCCATCGATTTAACCCAAAAAAGTACAGCCTAAATGTAAATCACAGCCCATACATGCACATTTGAAACCTTCCAGTGCTGTAGGGAACACAAACAGTTCTCCAAACAACACTGAAAGTGTCAACCTGTAAAAAAAAGTTGAGGGAGCCTTGGAAGCTCCCCCAATGTCCCCCACCTCCCCCCTCAAAATTATTGGTATCAACTGGGGCCTGTGGCTTCCCACTGGACCAATGAAAAAATGTGTCCCCTACTGACCGCGGGCAGGCACAGTACCCTGAAATAAAAGTGTAAAACAAAGAAAAAAACGCTAGCTCCTTAATGCACCAATATTTAATCCATTCTTATAGCCATATAGCGTCCACTTTGCCCTCATCATGCTCTGTCGGGTACAACCTTTGTAAAACTGTGGTAGGATAAGGGGCTAAGAAGGATAAAGGATAGCAATATAGAACAATGTGGCATCATTTATTCGAAAATGTCTTAAAACTTTCATACGTGGAACCAGAGGAATGTGCCTATGACTAAGCACCGTGCACATGCACATAATGCATGAGGCGTATTCTCGCTCTCTCTGTGGAGGCTATCCCTCTGGTTACACGCATGTGTTAAATAACTGATATATTTTCAAATAATTGACTCCACAGTGTTCTATATTATTCCAAATTGAATAAACTGCAGTAGTTTTCAAATTGCAGGTGGGTTAATTAGCGGGGGCCATTGGATCTACTAATCTACTGACTTTGGTATTTAGAGGGGTATCTAGATATCAAATTCATTATTGAGTGGTCTCTTGATTTTACACCTGAGTTAAAAGAGGATTTAGTTGGAAGATACCAAAACAGTGATTTACCCGGGGGGGAGAGCTGGCAATTATTGCCCTTGGAGGGGATGCCAATGGTGCCACATCATCAGCCCACCTTATATCATCAGAGATACTGTAGACACACAAAGACATGCAAGACATATTTGTTGACAGATACAATACAGAGATTCATAGGCAGACAAGGCAATTGTACAGAAAGATTGCAAGTTCTACTGACTGGAGAATTTAAAAGTGAAAAGTGGTGGAGCCCCAACCAATTGACTGAGATTAGAGAGTAGCCTGGGTGGCAATAGCCTTCCTTCCCCCTTGCCAGCCCTCTGCTGGTTTTACTCAACATTAACTCATAATTGTGCTGACATCAATGATCGTGATAAGCAGCCTGTGAATGATGAAAACATTGGCACATGAGTCTGGTAATCGGTGAAAAAAGTAGGTGCCGTTTAATTGATTAGTAGTCAAATAATAATAAGCAAGCGGTAACATGGGGTGCAATAGTATGATCACCCATTTCTATTCATATGATTAAGCGTCACTTAGACGCAAGACGCATGATTTGATCACGAAGTTTCACCCCATGTTACCACTTACTTAATATTGTATGCCTACTCATAGATTAAACAGCACTTACTTTTTTTCACCAGACTTGTGTGCCGACTTTTTCATTATTTGGATTTATTTACCTGCATCAGAGAGTCAGTCTGAGCACCGTGTCATATTGGTCTGACTATTATTTATGGACAGATTTAAAGAGGAGCTCCAGATTACCTTGTGGTAAAATATGCTACATAAGCAGACGGTACAGAAGATGTAAATTTAGGATTTTGTATTTGCCCTTCTTTAGAATGGGAGCTATGCACTTAAAGTGAGATGCAGGTGAGCGAGGTCAACATTTCATGTCACTGACTTAATTATACATTGTGCAGGGAAAACCTGAGTTTCTCCTGCAAGAAGAGCTCCATTGGCACAATAGCTCCAAACGTTTCCCTTTTACAATCCTCAATCCCAACCAGCATTTCAGGTTTTAAGCATTATCTCATATAATCACAAAATGGATTTATTAATCTACTAAATAATCTGATACCCTTTTGACCGAGCAGGAATACTATACCGTTTTTTGCTCTGAATTTGTTATAACAGTAATAATATGGTACACTGTAGAAAAAAAAGATAAACTGCCAATTTGTTTACTTGAATGATTAGAAGAGAGAAAATAATTGGTAGGTAAGATTAAATAGAAGAAAAGTATAGGGAGGGAGGAAAAGAAGTGGGGAGGGGGGTTGTTTTCATGAGGTGAGAAGAAGGGGCTTTGATTTCCCCTTTTATTCAGGATGGCAAGGCTAAGAATAGAAAAGGCAGATTAACATGGTTAAGTACAAGTGTACCGCATGTAGATGCAAGTGTTGCAGACATATAAAGCAAGGCAAGACGTTTGTTTCTTCTGCCACACAAAAGATATATTATCCATGATGTTCTGAACTTATTTAATACATCTTATGTAGTTTATTTGATTACTTGCTTGCAGTGTCTGGCACAATATGTAGAACTCTGAAGACAGGTATGACTGAATATTTCTCTGATATATTGAATCCAAAATGTACAACAACAGTTAGTCACCACCTTAGCTCCTTTGGTGGTCTAGATCTCACTAAATTCAATGCATTGAAAGAGTGGCCATGCCTTTAAGAAGAGGTGACCTCTTAAAGTTGCTTAATAAGCGTGAAACCTTTTGAATTTTAGAAATAAGAATCAGAGGCCCACTTGGTATGTGTCTGTTATGATATATTCATTATTAGGGTACCTGTTCCTATTGTTGTATTTTATCTCTCTAGTAAGATTTATTAAAGATTAATATCTGTTGCCATAGTAAGACTTTGAAATGTTCAATACTACAGTGCGTGGTTGTACATCACCTGTTATTGTGGTCATTTGATTCACTATATTATTATTGTAAATATGTGTATTATCTGTCATGCTTGTTCTGTATTAGTTTGACTGCATTTTGAAGATGATTATTATGCATACCATGTCATCGTTTTACATTTTTACAACTGGATTTATGTTTGCTACATTTCTATGAAGTCTGTGATATAATCCATTCGTTATATTAGCACCAATTTACATGCTGTTCCCTTGCCTATTTAACGGGCACATTTTGTTACTATGTCTGTTCACATATGCCACATTTTTTTTTTAATTAGTTGCGCGTGGTATATAAATGGCTGTGGGATAGTCACAAAATTGTCTATGATTAAGCGCTCTGATGTAGAGGGAATCATGTAAGGCGTTTGCCCCACAGGGTGTCTGTATTCTGTCTCCGTGCTGCTTGATGGAATACATTTTACTTCTGTGCTTGACTAAACTCCTGTGGCTTTGGTTTATAAATTGTATCAGACTGTACACCTCCGACGGACCTTCTCCCCTGACAGCCTACCATTTTAAAATCAGCTTCCTATTTTTTTTGAGAAGAAGGAGCTGGTCTACTTCCATAAATGCTAGTAGAGTACAGTTTTCCAGGTGCCTGTTCTTCCAAGTTTGGAATATTAGACCGTTTGTATACACACAGTTTACAGAGAGTGCAGAATTATTAGGCAAATGAGTATTTTGACCACATCATTCTCTTTATGCATGTTGTATTACTCCAAGCTGTATAGGCTCGAAAGTCGACTACCGATTAAGCATATTAGGTGATGTGCATCTCTGTAATGAGAAGGGGTGTGGTCTAATGACATCAACACCCTATATCAGGTGTGCATAATTATTAGGCAACTTCCTTTCCTTTGGCAAAATGGGTCAAAAGAAGGACTTGACAGGCTCAGAAAAGTCAAAAATAGTGAGATATCTTGCAGAGGGATGCAGCACTCTTAAAATTGCAAAGCTTCTGAAGCGTGATCATCGAACAATCAAGCGTTTCATTCAAAATAGTCAACAGGGTCGCAAGAAGCGTGTGGAAAAACCAAGGCGCAAAATAACTGCCCATGAACTGAGAAAAGTCAAGCGTGCAGCTGCCATGATGCTACTTGCCACCAGTTTCTGCAACATCACTGGAGTGCCCAAAAGCACAAGGTGTGCAATACTCAGAGACATGGCCAAGGTAAGAAAGGCTGAAAGACGACCACCACTGAACAAGACACACAAGCTGAAACGTCAAGACTGGGCCAAGAAATATCTCAAGACTGATTTTTCTAAGGTTTTATGGACTGATGAAATGAGAGTGAGTCTTGATGGGCCAGATGGATGGGCCCGTGGCTGGATTGGTAAAGGGCAGAGAGCTCCAGTCCGACTCAGACGCCAGCAAGGTGGAGGTGGAGTACTGGTTTGGGCTGGTATCATCAAAGATGAGCTTGTGGGGCCTTTTCGGGTTGAGGATGGAGTCAAGCTCAACTCCCAGTCCTACTGCCAGTTCCTGGAAGACACCTTCTTCAAGCAGTGGTACAGGAAGAAGTCTGCATCCTTCAAGAAAAACATGATTTTCATGCAGGACAATGCTCCATCACACGCGTCCAAGTACTCCACAGCGTGGCTGGCAAGAAGGGGTATAAAAGAAGAAAATCTAATGACATGGCCTCCTTGTTCACCTGATCTGAACCCCATTGAGAACCTGTGGTCCATCATCAAATGTGAGATTTACAAGGAGGGAAAACAGTACACCTCTCTGAACAGTGTCTGGGAGGCTGTGGTTGCTGCTGCACGCAATGTTGATGGTGAACAGATCAAAAGACTGACCGAATCCGTGGTTGGCAGGCTTTTGAGTGTCCTTGCAAAGAAAGGTGGCTATATTGGTCACTGATTTGTTTTTGTTTTGTTTTTGAATGTCAGAAATGTATATTTGTGAATGTTGAGATGTTATATTGGTTTCACTGGTAAAAATAAATAATTGAAATGGGTATATATTTGTTTTTTGTTAAGTTGCCTAATAATTATGCACAGTAATAGTCACCTGCACACACAGATATCCCCCTAAAATAGCTAAAACTAAAAACAAACTAAAAACTACTTCCAAAAATATTCAGCTTTGATATTAATGAGTTTTTTGGGTTCATTGAGAACATGGTTGTTGTTCAATAATAAAATTAATCCTCAAAAATACAACTTGCCTAATAATTCTGCACTCCCTGTATAGGCTTGTTTGTGGCATATTATTTTATGGTATTTTCATGTGCATTCTTACAGTTAACTGTAAAGCAGCTCAATCCCATGCCAGAGATAATGGGCTTTTAATTATCTTTTCAATCACTTAATTGGTGTGACAACAATAGTGAGAGATCTAGAATGGAATATTGTTCTTTGTAGGTGCGTGGGGAAATGATAAACAGTGCTATTATTTTATAAAACTTGGATCCCACATGGAATGGAAGGGGGTGGAGAAGGAAGAAGTAAGAAGAAGAAGGGGGAGGGAGTATCTTTGGGCGTGAATGCCAAGCCCTCTTTGGATGGAAACGACCATTTGGCGATTATAGGGGAGTCCACTGTGTAGCTAGAGAATGGTATTTTCCTCTTGGGCAGTAGCAGTTTCCTAGTCATAGACTCACAGATGTGTTTGTTTAAACAGCTCTTTTTATTTACTGGGGGGCAGGTTGGGCAACACATTTTCAGTATCTTGCAACTCAACTTTCAATTCCAATAGTAAACTCCTAGATTATTATTTTAAGATCTGGTCGACAAATGTTCTTGGGTTCAATATCTGATACCAGGTGTTATTCTGAGAGCTGACCATCCTGTGGTGAACACACTTTCAACATTTTCTGTAAAGATTCACCCATGTGCAGGCTCATCCAAGCTGTATCCAGGCATTTCAGTATCCTTCTTGCTTTGCTTTCTTGTTTATTATTTATGTTCATTCCTGTCTGCTTGCCCAGTTGGCCCCAGAGGGGGACCTTCCCAGTTGGTCCCAGAGCGGCACCTGCCAGTTGGCTCTACAATGGCACCTGCCCATCTGGCCACAGATCAGCATGTGTCCAATTGGTCCTAATATGGCACATGCCCAGTGGGCCCCAGAGCAACACCTGCCTAATCCGGCTCCAGTCCAATTCCAGCCCAGTAATAGGGGTGACCTGTATCCTGTGTTAGAGTCCCTATGATGGGGATGGCCTGGGCCCAGTAATAGGGTGACCTGGCCCTAGATGTCCTGTCTTAGAACCCCATAATGGGTACACCCTGTCATAGAGTTCCAGCCCTGTTCTAGTCCAGTTCTGGTTTTCTTGCTTTCCTTGCTGTTCTCATCCATGTTTTCCATGTTTCTCTCCTCTTGCCTTGTTGCTCAGTTCCTGTATTTAATGCACAATTACACCAGTTTCTGTTCAGTCCTGTGCAGCTCACTCTACAGGTAATCCCGGTGTGCAATGTAAATCTTTGAACTTATGTTATCCATATGCTAATACTAGTTAGGGACTTGACTAATTGTGGGGTACCATGGTGTGGTTAAACTCAAGCAAGCTTGAACTTATGGCAATAAGTAACCAAACCCCTACTATTTACCATCTTTATTGTAAGGCTGTTCCTGTATTTATATTTATTCCTTTGCATGTTACCCGTCGTTTCTTAGTCCTGGCCTCTGTGTGTTGTATCAACAGAGGCGGCTATCTAATTGGGCAAGTTAGGCGGTTGCCTAGGGCCTCGCGCTTGCAGGGGCCTCGCGGCTGCCTAACTTACCTAATTGTCTTTGAGGTGACAGGGGAGCCTAACGCTGCCTGCATAAAGCCCCCTGTCACACTGACCTTCGGTTTCGATACTGAAAGGGGCGGCATGCCGCCTTCCTTGCCATTCTTTTTTTTTTTCTTTTGCTCTTCGAAGGTGGCTTTGCACTACCCATGGACCACACGCTATATACTATGGAATAGGAATGCTATGCCCCCATTGTCAGCAGCAGAAGCACCATCACGTGTGGTCTGTGAGCCCACTCTCTCCTTCTCCATGCAGGTACCTTGACAGGTGGGGAGGGAGGGGGACATGTTTGGGTAGATCTCAGTCCTCTATTGATAGTAATAAAAATCATTAAACAAAAATCTGCTAGTGTGTGTGTGCTGGCTGTGTGTGTGCTGGCTGTGGGAGTGTGATTGAGTGTTTTCTGAGTGTGTCTGTGAGTGAGTGTGTGTGTGCTGGCTGAACATGTTTGTGATTGAGTGTTTGCTTACTAAATGTGAGTTATTGGTTGCTGACTGAGTGTGTGTGAGTGAGTGTGTGCTGGCTAAGTGTGTCTGTGAGTGTTTGCTGAGTGTGTCTGTGAGTGAGTGTGTGCTGACTGAACATGGATGTGAATGAGTGTTTGCTTGCTAAGTGTGTCTGTGAATGGGTGTGTGTGTTATTGTGTGTGTGACTGTGGGCACAATAATGTTTGGGGTCATATATGACAGTAGCATGTGTAAAGACAATGATAGCAGTAATTAGCTTTTTGGGAACACTGATGGGACTGATAACCTGTCTGAGCACAAATATGGCACTAATAAGATGTTTGGAAACAATGATGGTCGTGACAGGGTGTTTGAGAACAATGATGGCTCTGACGAGTTTTTTGGGCACATAGATGGCCCTGACGAGTTGTTTGGGCAAATAGACGGCCCTGATGAGCTGTTTGGGCACATATATGGCCCTGATGAGATCTTTGGGCACATATATGACCAGTCATATGCTGATCAGATGCAAAAAATAGCACATACATACATACTCATATGCTGATCAGATACGCAAGCTAGCACATACATATACATTCATATGCTGATCAGATACACACGCTAGCACATACATATACACTCATATGCTGATCAGATCCACACGTTAGCACATGAATACACACTTATTTGCTGATCAGATTCACATACGAGCGCACACATACACACTCATATGCTGATCAGATGCACACACGAGCACACAGATACACACTCATATGATGATCAGGTGCACTTACAAGCACACACATGCACACTCATATGCTGATCAGATGCATACACAAAGTGTATGTGTGTTCTTGTGTGTGTATCTGATCAGCATTTGAGTGTGTATATGTGTGCTATACCAAGTGCTTTTGTTTATAGACATTTGAAGAATAATTATGAGACATTTAAAATTAAAGGAGCTGTGAATTCATAATTAGGAATTATTTTAAGACTGGTCTTAAAATATGGTATTTATACAGTTCATTTTTGTAGGCCTCACAAAGTCTAGAGCCACCTCTGTGTATCAATGCCTTTTGTCTGTGCCCTGCATTAAATCTAGGTTATTATCTGTACTTCTGTGCCTTGTACTGTTTAGCCTTAGTTTGGTCTCTCCTCTGTCCTGCTCCAGTCTGTCCTTAGCCCTGTGCTTGGTATTCAGTTATGTTCTGCATCCACTGCTTTTCTGCTTTTGCTCTGCTTGAACTGTATCTTAGTTCATTCTGTCCTAGCCTGCAACATCCTACTTTCCTGCAAAGTTATTATCCATGTCTGGAGGGTGTTTCCAGTCCTAGCCATGTTATACTGGATACAGAAGCTGCCTCCTCTGTATGTGGGGTGCTACCTGGAGCTATCAAGTGCAAATATCCAGCTCAAGGCTTAGTCTCCACTCCTGTCCTGTAGCTCCTAAACTCGGGCACTCAGGGTCCCATGCTACCAGGATTCAGTGTGTTACAGTTTCTATGACAAATGTTGGTGGTTTCAGGAAAACAAGTCATCAAAGGTCTAGATAAGTCTACACTGTCTATTGTCATTAATATTTGTATTATCTATATCTCAAATTTTTTCCGTCTGTAAAAAATAAGATTATTGGGTAATTGTGGGGAATGGTTAAATTGTAACATACTGTATGTAGAGACAGTTTTGGTATAGGAGGTTCTTTTTGAAGATTTTCAAAGAAATGATTGTAAGGATCTTGGTTGAGGTCAAATCAGTGAGTTCGATAGGTAAAAAAAATCTTTTCATTGTAGATCACGCATATCTTTAATATTTGACCTGTGAAGGAAAGAGTAGTAAAGCAAAAGAGACAGACAAGTTTTAAGAAAACTATCAGTTCCAGTGCACTAAACACTTTTTAAGTTGAATAAATATATAATGATTGTCTGCAAAGGTTTTGGCTAGGGTTAAGAGAATTCTTTATAAATCATTGCATTGCTAAGACGGTCTAAAATATAATCCTATGGAAACATTACCTTTTAATGGCAATTAAGTCCTTTTGAAAGTGACTATATTTCCACTATATGTATTATGGCAAATGTGCAAGTTTATAATAATAATAATAATAATAATAATAACAAAATATTTAATCATGAAGGAAAGCTTGAGATATCCTCTTGTTTTTAAGTACATACTGGTTATGGTATTATTGCTTAACAGTCAAGGAGGAGAGTTATGTGCTGACTTCAGATTGCATAGACCCCCTACAAAAAAAACTCAAGGGACCATGACTGCTGCAGACTATCCCCAGGGACCATGCCTGCTGCACACCAGCCCCAGAGACCATGCCTGCTGCACACCAGCCCCAGAGACCATGCCTGCTGCACACCAGCCCCAGTGACTGCAGCACAAACTGTGCTGGGGGGAGCACAAACAGTATGTCATTGTGTCAATTAGTTTCTGGTTAATTAATTTAGTGTAATATTGTGCATAATATGCAAAATGTATGTAAATGTGATTTTGGAGTGTTTCTGTGAGAATTGTTGACCATTCATCCAGTGGCACTGAAGTTGGATGAGAAGTCATGGCTTGGAGTCTCCATTCCAGTTCATCCCAAAGGCGTTTGATGGGGTTGAGGTCAGGGCCAGTCAAGTTCCACACTAAACTGATCCAATCATGTCTTTATGGACCATGCATTGTGCACTGGGGCATAGGTATGCTGGAATTAAAAGGAGCCTTCCCCAAACTGTTTTCCCAAAATTGGAAGTATAGCACTGTCCAAAATGTCTTGGTATTGCCCTTCAGTGTAAATAAGGGACCTAGCCCAGCACTTGAAAAACAGCCCCATACCATTATCCCTCCTTCACCAAACCTTACAGTTGGCACAATGCAGTCAGACAGGTAACATTCTGCTGGCATCTGCCTAACCCAGACTTGCCCATCAGACTTCCAAACAGTGAAGACTCCACAAAACATGTTTCCACTGCTCCAGAGTCTGGTGTGCTTTACATCATTTTATCAAATGTTTGGCATTGTGCTCAGCAATGTGAGACTTGCATGCACCTGTTTGACCCCGCTCTGTTACTTTAAGTGGTCTTCCACAGCATGGCTGAGTGGCTGCTGTTCCTAAATGCTTTCACTCTCTAACAATACAACTTACAGTTGACCGTGGAATATCTTGCAGGGATGAAATTTCATGAACTGACTTATTGCAAAGGTAGCCTCCTATCAAAGTACTATGCTTGAATTCACTGAGCTCTTCAGAAAAAAAGAAATTCACAAATGTCTGTAAATACAGAGGCTAGCTGCTTTATTTTATACACATGGGGCAGTGTGTGTGATTGAAAAGCTGAATTCAATAATTAAGTGATGTGTCCCAATACTAATAATACTAGTACTAATAATAAAGTGGTGTGTCCCATATATATATATATATATATATATATATATATATATTCCTACTTTTCACTGGCATTATATACATCCTTTGTATATATTTATTGTTTATTTAGATCATAATTGCTTTGTATATACATATTTCTCATTGACATCATCATGTAAATAATTTATTTTGTATGTATTGCCTGTGTTATATATCCATATTGGTTATTGGAATCATATAAATCCTTTACATGTTCTGAAGTCAGAGCCCTGGGTCACGTGACCCATCATCACTCCACCCCCGAAGAAAGAAACGCATAGGCAGCCCGATCGCTAAGCGCAGGCTGCCCGTGCGTTTTTTACACTGCTGGTCAGAAATTTTTACACTGCTGGCCCCTAGAAATTTGCCGCCCTAGGCATCCACCTAAGATGCCTCACGGTAAATACTGCACTGGATAAGACCAGGGTCCACCCATGAGGAGCATTGTGTGCTACAGGAAAATTCTCTCAGCGCTAAGAGAACTTAGGTGGCTCCTAAGCGTAAGCTGATCAAGGTGGTGGAATAGATGTGGTCAGGGAATACAATTTCCCAGTACATGAAACTGATGGTATACAAGGAGGAATTCCTGAGGTTGGTTCGAAAACATCCAAGTGGTATGTGTGGGAGCAAATCCTGACATCGCAGCAGGTAAGATTGTGTTTTACTAATGTAAATGCATTTCTCATAATATATCATGAATTAACAGTTTCCCTGCATGTTAACACTTGAAATAATTTGCCCTGTGGACTGTAATTATGTGACAAAGGAATTTCGATAAATATAAACAAATAGAAAAATAATCTTTTTTTCTTTACATTTTTAAGATGTTTTAATTATATTAATTATATATTATATTAATAATCATTTGTTTTTCTCTCTTTTTACTTCATACAGTCATCATTGCCACCCCCACACTCCTTGCTGCCGAGCCACCAAGAAGCACACACAGAAGGGACCGGACATCCAGTGTGGAGGAAGCTGAATTTCCCTCCGAGGCGGAGGAGGTATCCAAAAGGGGTGAAGAGGATGAGAAAGTCAGAAGTCACCTTCTTCTCATGGACTCATTTTTCTTCCCTTCAGATCAGACTTCCTACTCGGCCGCCTCTCCAGCTAGATTTTCCCACCTATCATGGTCCATAGATGATGTGGCTACAACCCCTTCTCTGTGTAGTAATCTATCTAGCATACTGTTGTCTTAGGTTAACACATGTAATAGGACTTTGACAAGGGCTAGCAAATGGTGGTCGAGTTGAATGCAGAATTGTGTTTAGTTAGTAGCTCATGGGTGTCGAATTAGGAGGTCGAATTAACTTTTGATACTAAAGGTCTACTCAGGTAGACCTTCCTATACTCTATAGAAACGAATCAGCCCATTTTAGTGCAATTTGGGGAGGAAATAGCCACAGTTGTCCCATAGAAGTCAACAGGAGGATTTTGTTTTTTGTGAAAATATCCCATATCATCCTGAAATGGCCCCGTTATGGGCAAAAGTTAAAAAACAAAAAAAATCAATAAAAAATTATGATAAAGTAAAAATAAATGTAAACATTAATAAAAATTATAAATATATTAAAATAAATTAAATAAATATTTTCAAAAATATAAAAATTATTATATTAACATATATATATATATTCTTATAATATAGAACATTAATTTATTAGTCATTTGTATTATTTATTTTTTATTTACAATAGTTTTTTATTTATTCTTAACTTTTGAGCTCAACTTAAAATACCCGAAATTGTGCTATTGTAGCCAAATTTGGGACCATTTCAGGTGCTTTCAACCCTTTTTTTCCTCTTGCGAAGATCAAATTTTAGAAAGCAGACTGTAGCTCGGGCAGTATTTGGAGAAATGAGCAGACATATATGGACATGTTATCAGAGAATGGGAAGAAATAAAAATATGGTTAACCAGAAATTAAAACCAAATCAGTTATGAGGAGGTAGGTAGATGATGTAGGTACATGCTTCTTGGTCTCTTGTGATTCTCCCTCACAGGCATGGGTGAGAATGTAGAGTAAAAACATTTTAGTAGTAGTGCAGCATGACAGATGCTCCAGGGTAATGTAAATGTGGTTATCAAAATAAAATAATGGTGTTATAGCACTCACCTATACATTCCCAAATCCAAAACACATCTGCTTCTCATTATTAGACGTTGCTGTCAGTATTTCTGCTTATTATGTTAGACAACCAGCACTAAACTAGATTGGTGACAAACTGTATTCAAATAAACCCCAAAAGCAGCTTTCAAATTCAACAATAAGATTAACAAACCTACAATGAGATGAAGGCTTCTCTGAGATTGAGTGGAGTCTGCTTTACACACAGTTTGGATCACACCCAAGATGAAGCGGAGAGCAAATAACTTAGCAGATAACTTAGTCCACTACGACTGAACAAGAGCAGCTGATAGGATGGGCACAGATTTCCACTCACATACCTCAGCGCTGCATGGATTTGAGCTAATTCCTCTACTGTGTTAACCCAATGACTGCCAGTTGTTACTTGCTATGTGTTTCTCTTGTTACCTCTGAAAAGTGTTTTACTTAGAAACATTACTGCTGCTCTTTGGTGCCACATGTAAGATAGGCTAATTAGGCAGACGGGGGGTGTGAGAAAGAGTGCCAGACGAGGTGTTTGAGAAAGAGAGAGAGACGGGGTGTGCGAGAAAGAGAAGGACTGGTGTGCGAGAAAGAGAGAGAGACGGGGTGTGCTAGAAAGAGAGAGAGACTGTGTGTGAGAAAGACAGAGAGAGAGAGAGACTGTGTGTTAGAAAGACAGAGAGAGAGACTGTGTGTGAGAAAGACAGAGAGAGAGAGAGACTGTGTGTTAGAAAGACAGAGAGAGAGACTGTGTGTGAGAAAGACAGAGGGAGAGACTGTGTGTGTGTGTGAGAAAGACAGAGAGATGGGGTCTGTGAGAGAGAGAGGAAGACGGGGTGTGTGAGAAAGAGAGGGAGATGGGGCGTGTGAGAGAGAGCCAGACGAGGTGTGTGAGAGAGAGCAAGATGGAGTGTGTGTGTGTGTGTGAGAGTGTGGGAATCTGGGCTCTAGCCCCCGTTCATTTGTTTACCTAGCAACGCCCCTGGCAGGAACCAACCTGATGAGTTCACTTAACGGGGGAACTAAGTTTTGTTCTTGCACAATGTATAGCTGAATTGGTAAGATGAAATGTTCATCTCCCCTCAACTCACCTGCTATTCCCTTCAACTCACCTGCTACTCACCTCAGTTCACATTTTAGTGAATAGCCCCAATAGTGTAGTGTGACTTATGTAGTAGATTACAGACTGGACAGATGACATTTTTGCAAATGCCTATGGATCAGTTCCCCTGCTAATTGAACTCATCAGGTTTCTTCCTGCACAATGTATATATCACCTCAACTCACCTGCTATTCACTTCAACTTACCTTTTAGAGAACAGCCCCATATATGTTCCCATTTAACCAGCATTACTATCTTTAGCTAACAAAATTAAATTCCATGGGTCACAAATGCTGCTGGCAGGTACAACTACTATGTTTTACAATACCAACCATAAATATTTTGGAGTTATTTTCAATTAAATGGTGACTAAAACCATTTTTTTTTCTTTAACGATAATGAGACAAAAAGGTTGTGAATCACTTCTGATAGGATTATCTGCACAGACACGGTTTACTTTCTGATTACAAGTTAACATGGATGGTTTCGTCACTCTTTACTGTGGTTTATTTATACTCTGTGGTTGAGGAAGACTATGGGGTCTGTTCACTAAAGGTGGAGAATAGTGCAAGGAGGTCAACTTGGGAGGTCTCACACTATTCATTAAATTTAACTCAACCTGTCCTCCCTCCACCACACCAAAGTCCACCTCATTCTTCCATCTCAATCTCCCTTCAGTGAAAAATAATTAAAATTGCTATTCACAAAAAATTGCTATTCACATCCTATCCCCCTCCTTTATAGGTGGTGAGTTGTATTACAAATAAAAATAAGTTAGTAAAACAAAATCCCCTTTCCCTCAAAACTGGGACCATGGGGCTCCAAAAAAGTGCGATTAGTACTAATGTCGACCTCCAATCTTGGATTTTAGTGAATAGACCATATGCCTGCATGCTTCTGTTGCCTGTGAGTATTACCAGTAGATTCTGTATTGTAGTTTATTATTGGTAATTGGAAATGTACTAGACAAAAACAGAAATGTATGATGTATGTGCATGATACCTCAGCCCCTTCTCCCTCCCTTTGTCATAACTTCATTGTATTTGTCTTCGTTTCACAGAAAGCTTCAAATGCAGGAATATTGCCTACCATTGTGAGAGGGAATGTCAGAAGCATTACACAAAAACCCAAAGAAGAAAATTGTGCAGACATTACCATTCTGTATCAACATGTACATACTCTGTGTCATTACTTAGTCACAAGCTGTATTAAATGGACTGGAAGAACAATGGCAAGTGTAGGAGCAAGGATGTTCTGTTTGTGTTTGAATGAATGCAGAATACACATATGAGACAAGGATGCCATAATAGGAGGTGACAGGTGTTTTATGCTAAACCTAACGTCACTAGACTGCATAGAAACATAGAATATGACAACAGATAATCATTTTCTTTCTGTCAAATCTGCTCAACTCCTGTCTGTTGTTTATCAGCAGTAAAGAAGTATAAGCCTGTAACTAGTAAACCATTCAGAACACATGGGCAATAGCTATAGACAGTTCACAAAAAAATAGTAAATGGAGACTGGGGACTACACCTCAAAATAGAAAAGAAGGTAAAAAGAAAGTGCATGGCTTCATCAGTTGAAAATCAGAAAATGTAAATATGTAATTGTACATGACATATTTTGATATACATAATGGTTACGCATAATCTGGTGTTTAAGTAATGCTGTCAAGTCTCTTCTGAGGTAAAACATTACTTCTTACAATGTCTTTTGGGATTTTGTGAATTAGCACAGGGCCTCGAATATTGCATATATGAAAATAGGTTTGTGTAAGCCAGCTATGGAAGTTTTGCTAACAACATATTATGAGTAACATGTTGCTCCCTTATGTGGGATGTTTGGTGTTTTGATACTGTTTTGGGATATTTTGTCATGGCACTCATTGTCCATTACAGTTGATGCAGTTTTGTTATCTATTTATAATGAATTTTATACTAGAGGTGAGTTTTGTACTTAGATTGAATGAATGTATGCATAGGTAGTGTTGAGCGAACCCGAACCGCACTGTATGTTCGTGTTGGAGTTCGGGGTTCGGCAGGGCCAGCACCACGTGTAAGGCGACCTAGGCAGCCGCCTAGGGCGCAACTTAGCAGGGGGTGCCGGAACAGTGACAAAAAAAATCCTCCCCCTTACTTACCTCCTCGCTGCTGCTCTGTCTCCCGGTGCAGGTCCGTGGCTGTGAGGCT
Source organism: Pelodytes ibericus (assembly GCA_036172795.1). Taxonomy (NCBI): domain Eukaryota; kingdom Metazoa; phylum Chordata; class Amphibia; order Anura; family Pelodytidae; genus Pelodytes; species Pelodytes ibericus. The sequence goes on from CM069857.1 coordinate 163,449,442, forward strand.
GTGAGACAGAGCAGCAGCGAGGAGGTAAGTAAGGGGGAAGGGGGGAGGAAGATGGTGGCTAAATCCTGGCACATTGAGAGGCATAATCCTGGCATATTGAGGGGCACAATAATCCTGGCATATTGGGTGGCTAAGTCCTGGCATATTGAGAGGCATAATCCTGGCATATTGAGGGGCATAATCCTGGAATATTGAGGGGCATAATCCTGGCATATTGTGTGGGAAAATCCTGGCATATTGAGTGGCATAATCCTGGCATATTGAGGGGCAAAATCTTGGCATATTGTGTGGGAAAATCCTGGCATATTGAGTGGCATAATAATCCTGGCATATTGGGTGGCTAAGTCCTGGCATATTGAGAGGCATAATCCTGGCATATTGTGTGGGAAAATCCTGGCATATTGAGTGGCATAATAATCCTGGCATATTGGGTGGCTAAGTCCTGGCATATTGAGTGGCATAATCCTGGCATATTGAGGGGCAAAATCCTGGGATATTGAGGGGCATAATCCTGGCATATTGAGTGGCATAATAATCCTGGCATATTGGGTGGCTAAGTCCTGGCATACTGAGTGGCATAATCCTGGCATATTGAGGGGCAAAATCCTGGCATATTAAGTGGCATAATAATCCTGGCATATTGGGTGGCTAAGTCTTGGTTCATTGAGAGGCATAATACTGGCATATTGAGGGGAATAATCCTGGCATATTGAGGGGCATAATCCTACAGCGATTATTCAAATTACAGTGATTATTTTAGTGGGTGCTATACTACATATTTGTACCCTGCCCTGAGCCCAGTGCCACAGAGAGTGCAGTGCTCTTGCAACTGCATGTGTGCCAGGCACATGACTTTAATCCTGTTCTGTTAGCTCAGTGGGCAAGGTCTAGGCATTTTTAAATACTGCAATTTGTTGGTGTTAAATTTTACATTTGCGTCCTGCACTTCATATCTGAGAGTCAAATAGAACAGTCCAATACTGTGCTTACAGTGCACTTTGAAAAATTCTGGCTACCTCCTCCTCCTCCAGCGCCGCTTCCACCTACACAGCCACGTTCACCGCCTCCTCAACCTATGGGTCACTTAGTATAATCTGGAAGAGAATACCCTGCACTCTCAAATGGATAATTCTGTTGATCCTCCTGGCAGCCATGCTTTAGATTTAGATTTATGTTCTTCCAAGGCTAAAATCAAAGATTCCATCTAGTGCTATTTTATGGCTCAGCTGTATTTGTATGTATTTTATGTTATTTTAAGTTATTTCCCTATCCACATTTGCTTGCAGGGCACTTGTCCTACTCTTACCCACATTTTACTTCATTTTGGAGCCCTCTAGCCCTTTCCAGGACTTTTTTAGAGGCATTTTAGTGGCCAAAAGTTTGTGTCCCCATTGACTTCAATGGGGTTCGGGTCCGGGGTCAAGTTCGGACTCAAGTTCGAGCACGGACATGTACATTTTTTCGAAGTTCGGCCGAACCTGCCGAACCCGAACATCCAGGTGTCCGCTCAACTCTATCCCTTGTTCTTACACCACCTTCTCAGCCACGCATTGATCTCCCTAAGCTCCCACTGTTTTCTTGATGTAGCATGTGGTACAGGTAATATTTCAGAGAATATTACCTGAGAGCTCCTTTCCTTAAGCGTACAAGAATGCCTCTTCTGAGCTGATCTCCCCAGCATACTCGCACAAGCTGGCAAACATGTTGGGGTGAAATAGCCCAGAACAAGCCTCCCTAGTTCTCCGACCCCTGATTCCCCTTACACAGCTAACCCAACTCTCTGCCCTAGAAACCTCTTCTTCCACATCTCCACCCTCTTCTACACTGACCACAGCCAATGTCTGCTCCATGAGCAGTAAACTCCACTCCATGTTGTCTATGTCCCTCATTGTTGCTAGTTGCCTCTTTAAATCTAGTATGATATTTTCCAAATCAGCACCAGCTCACATTTGAGTGGCATTTTCCAACATGCTCTCTAATGTAAAATACACAATATATATGGAATATACAATGATTTATACATTACAATCCTTCTTGTCTTTTAACTCCTTCTTTAGCTCCTCCTACACTGGAGGAGTTTGTCACTTCAGGAGAGGTCACCGGAATTCGCTCAGCTCAGTATTCACCTGTTTCTTGTATTTCCTTCAAAGCAAATAACATTATTTATTTAAAGAATGAACAATTTTGGCAGAATGAATAAGTAAAAATGACAGGACCCAGACATAAAAAGATATTAAAAGGCTTCCCAAAACGACTCACAACTGCAACTGCTGCCAAATGTACTTCTGCTAAACAATGCCTATTTTTTTTTTTTTTTTTTTTTGTTTCATAATAAAAACATTTTGCACCTTCATAGAGTTAAATAGGTTGTGTAAATCAAATGCTAAAATTTCCAATTAAATCCATTTTTGGTCTAGGCAGCAGCTCAACAAGTCAAGCAGAATACTTACGCCAGGCGCTGTAATTAAATCTATTTTTTCCACATAGTGCTTCAGTTGCGCAGAACATAACAACCTTCATCTGTAGATCATGAGTGTAATTCACCACAGACTGATGTGGACTTTCTACTTCCTTATAAATAAAAATGGTGTCCATCTGCATGTGCAAGAGATGAATGTGTATTGCTCTTCCTGGTCTGTGATTTGCTGTGTAAGGTTGTGACCAAACTTATCATTGGATAATGTACTTAGGATCTGCTGTTAATTAGGTTTCACAAAATGTGACAAAATGTGTCATTTAGCTCTTTTCCTTTGAGATAGTTTTCTGGCTTATTCTATGATAAATAGGGGGGATGTGAGCTGATAACTATCATCCGTGCTCAACCCACACTGACTAGACCCCATGCTATAAGCAAAGCCTTTTTATATGTTGAAAAAAATTATGTGTATTGAAATGGAAACTATTATTGATTTCAGTTGGGAGCCAGCTGTGCAATATTTCATGAAGATTTGTTAGCATTTTAATTTCCAATTGGAAATTTCACCATCCTTAATTTCATTCTGAGAACTCTGTATGAACCAAAAAGTAGGTGTCCATGCAAGGAATAAATAAAGGCATGTATCACCCTCTAACAGAAGTGACCAAAATAAATGTCTGTGTGCTGCAACTTATCACCAGCCATGAGCATCAATACCATCATTAATAATAACTTAGCCAGTGCTGTAACATTAATATGGCTATTTATCATTGTCAGTGATATAAAACACTGACTTCATGTCAGACAATAGTTTTTACATAAATATTCAAAGCACACATATAAACCACTCAGACTATGTGTTATATTATTTACATTCAACTAATTATTTGTACATATGTGTGCATGCGATTTGCACCATACAGTAAGAACATGGAGGGTATGACCACAGATCTAAATTATCTCATTCCATAGTGATTAGAGGATGATTTAAATTTGTAGACTGCGAGTGGAGCAGAAGTTATGTCAGAAACAATCCCTGGCATACAGGTATTTAGTTATTGTTTACATTATTTACATTACATTAAACCCATATTTATTGTGCTGGAAAGACAGAATAAATCCCCTACACTATAGGGTCTACTCAATAATGAAAAAATTGCAGGGAAATGAGATGGGAATTTCTAGCTGAGTTTTTTTATTAGCAACCAGGCAGTTTCCAAGAATTAACCCCTCTTTTAGCAGAGGCAATTTCAGGAATTTCTATCTAGTACACACACAGAGTCACTTACACAGTCTCTATATCATACACAGTCACATAAACAGTATCTTGTCACACAGACACACACACAGGGCAAACATTAAGTGTTCAAGCGCCCTGTGTGGGCCACCACCATGACATCCCCTACCCTCATGTCTGTCTGTCTCCTCTCCCTTCCCATATATGTCTATTTCCTTTCCCTTCCCATGTCTGTCTCTTTCCTCTCCCATGCCCTAACTGTCTCTCTTCCTTCCTATGTCTCTCTCCTCTCCCATGTGTGTCTCTCTTATTCCCACCCCAACCATATTTGCTCTCTCCTCACTTCCCATATCGGTTCTCTCTCCTCCTCCCATACATTTCTGTCCCCCATGTCTGTTCTCTCTCCTTCCCCATATCTGTTCTCTCTCCTCCCCTTCCTTGAATATCTGTTACCTCTTGCCCCCATGTCTGTTGCCCCCCCCTCCCGTGTCTGTGGTCTCCCTCCCCTCCCCCATTCCATGTTATTTAGGGTTGCGTGCTGACCTGCAACAGGCAGCACCAGCTCTGTGTGTTAAACATACACACATCGAGCTCATTCAGTGCTGTCCTCGCTCCCTATATTTCCGAATCATCACTATGTGCAGGGAGTGCAAGCAGCACTGACTGAGCTCTACGTGTGCTGCCCACTGCTCCCCAGTGAAGCACGCCATGCTGCTTTACAGGGGGGGTGGACATTTCACCTCGGCACCCGGTGCGGTCCGCTCCCCCCTGGATCAGCCACTGCACAGAGCAGAGGGCTGGTGAGTACACCAGCAGTGAGATAAACCACAGCTTATGCATTTCATGCCAAATCAGTGCAGATTTGGCGCAAAACACGCAAGGCTTGTTTTATTTCACTGCTGATGTATGCTGGGCATGGGTGTAGGAACCCCCGAAAATCTGGGGGGGACAGCATTTTTGCTCGCCGGGTATAGCAGCAGTAAAAATAAAGCTTGTCACAGTGTATATTATATCACCAAGTTTCCACCAACATTACCAGGATCCTTGGTATACAACAGATACATTCACAGCACAACATCTGCATCAGGCAGGTGCATTTTATCACTGTTACATGAAATATAGTCAGCGAGCTGTGTGTACACCATAAAACATACATCAGTATGAACCTACCACTTCTGCTGGAATGCCATTCCATGTATCCACTACCCTCTCAGTAAAGTAATACTTTCATTAGTCCCTGACCTTATCTTATATCTAGGATAGCCTTATACCTATCCCATGCATGCTTAAACTCCTTCACTGTATTAACCTCTACCACTTCTACTGGAAGGCTATTCCATGCATCCACTACCCTCTCAGTATAGTAATACTTTCATTGGTCCCTGGCCTTATTTTATATCTAGGATAGCCTTATACCTATCCCATGCATGCTTAAACTCCTTCACTGCATTAACCTCTACCACTTCTACTGGAAGACTATTCCATGCATCCACTACCCTCTCAGCAAACAAACATTACATTTCTGACCAGAAAAGAAACTGTAAAATATTAAATATTTCCAGCATTTCCAAAAGCTTAAGGTGGACCCCAAATATATGTATATAACTAGTAACATTTATACCAGGGCTTGACAACCTTAACTAAGTTTTAGGAGCCAGGAAAAAAATCTAGGAGCCAGACAACAGCACATACACACAATCACATGCAGTCATATACAGTCAGTCACATAGACACATATACTCATACATACAGCCTGTCACACATATACATACTGTCACATAGACACACACTCATACATACATACATACAGTCTGCCAGGCACACACTCACACATACATACAGTCTGTCAGACACACACACACTCATACATACAGTCGTTCACAGACACACTCATACATACATACATACATACATACATACAGTCTGTCGCAGACACACACTCATACAAACATGCAGTCTGTGAGACACACACTCATACATACAGTCTGTCACAGACAGACACACTCATAATCAGTCACATATACACACAAACTCATACAGTCAGTCACAGACACACAAACTCATACAGTCAGTCACAGACACACAAACTCATACAGTCAGTCACAGACACACAAACTCACACAGTCAGTCACACACACTATATCTCATTGCAGGGAAGGTGGGCATTTCCGTTCCAGGTTTGTCTGTGCCTCTTACAAAGGCACAGACCATCATTACTTATTAATTACATTATTTTGCCCATTCATTTGTCAGTTTTATTTTGCCCACATTCATTTGCCAGTGTTTTTTTTTTTTTTGCCCAAATTCATTTGTCAGGGTTTTTTTTGCCCACATTCATTTGCCAGGGTTTTTTTTGCCCACATTCATTTGCCAGGGTTTTTTTTTTTTTTGCCCACATTCATTTGCCAGTGCTTTTTTTTGTGCCCACATTCATTTGCCAGGGTTTTTTTTTTTTTGCCCACATTCATTTGCCAGGGTTTTTTTTTTGCCCACGTTCATTTACCAGGGGTTTGTCTTTTTGTGCCCACATTTATTTGCCAGGGGGTTTTTTTTGCCCACATTCATTTACCAGGGTTTTTTATTTTTGCCCACATTCATTTGCCAGGTTTTTTGTTGCCCACATTCATTTGGGCAGTAATATTGTGCCAGCCAGATGCCCAGTAATATAGTGCCAGCCAGATGCCTGTATTATTATGCCAGTCAGAGCCCAGTAATATAGTGCCAGCCAGATGCCTGTAATATTATGCCAGTCAGAGCCCAGTAATATAGTGCCAGCCAGATGCCTGTAATATTATGCCAGCCAGATGCCCAGTAATATAGTGCCAGCCAGATGCCCAGTAATATAGTGCCAGCCAGATGCCTGTAATATTGTGCCAGTCAGAGCCCAGTAATATTGTGCCAGCCAGATGCCTGTAATATTATGCCAGCCAGATGCCCAGTAATATAGTGCCAGCCAGATGCCCAGTAATATAGTGCCAGCCAGATGCCTGTAATATTGTGCCAGTCAGAGCCCAGTAATATTGTGCCAGCCAGATGCCTGTAATATTATGCCAGCCAGATGCCCAGTAATATAGTGCCAGCCAGAGCCCAGTAATATAGTGCCAGCCAGATGCCCAGTAATATAGTGCCAGCCAGATGCCTGTAATATTGTGCCAGTCAGAGCCCAGTAATATTGTGCCAGCCAGATGCCCAGTAATATTATGCCAGTCAGATGCCTGTAATACTGTGCCAGTCCCCCCACCCCCCTTCCCTAGTACTTACACTTCACTGCTCCGTGTCCCCCGCCGGATGTCTCCTCCATGCAGTCTTCCCTCTTGCACGGAGGAGGGAAACAGTCACCGGATGTGACGCAACGTCACATCCGGCGTCAGTTTTTTTTTTTTTTTTTTTTTTCGGCCGTCGCATCCATCGGATGCGGCTTGCCGGAAAAAAGCGTTCACAAGCGCAATGCTGGGGGCCCCGTTTGCCTCGCGTTCTGGGGGGGATTTCCCCCTACCTGTTCCCCCCACATTTTTTCCTGGGGGGGATCCGTCCCCCCCATCCCCCCCGCTTCCTACGCCCATGATGCTGGGTATTCCCACAATAAACCTAAAGAGAAACTATTCTGAGAAGTGGAGTGTTATTTTCTTCATCTCTGCTGTTTCTTTATAATGACCAGTTTATACTAAACAGAAATGAATGCCAAGAAAAAAAAAAGGTTTATTGCAGAACAGAATGTGTGAAGAAGATTATGCTTATTTTTGTTGCATTTTAAGTTTAATAGTAGCATGAAAATAAAAGCAAGTTAATGGGCAATGATAGCATATTGTTGTTAAATTATCTTAATGTCCAATGTCTTAGCTCTTCAAGAGTTACTGAGATTTATCCTAGTAACGAGGGAATCGTTGATCTTGCTTTCCACCAGCAAGCTGCACATGTATATTCAAAGTGACCCTATTATACAAAGTTAAACAATTCAATGGAAATCCTTTGAAAGACTAACCTTCTGAATATTTATCAGGGATCTGTAGGGTGTCTGGCTAACCTCGAGGTCAGAGTTTATTTTGTAGCTTTTAGAAGGTTTGAATTATATTTCGACATTGGAATGAAGGTTTTTGTGCTTTCAGACTGCAATTTTCAGCACTATGACAACTTAAAATCTTTGAAAATACTCAGTAACATTGTAACCTTACATAGCAAGAATGTTTCAGAAAGAACAATTCCACATCTAACATTTTAATGATAGAGAGAGACTGATTTACAAAGTAGGGATAATATGGAAAACATTTTTTCGTGTGAAAAGTTCAACTCTCATGAAAACATACACAGATTACCCTTCCATATTGTATTCCAGTTTATATACTCTTAGGTCATAGACAATCCATGTTGTCCATATGTTCTTCTCCAGTAAGGTGCAAATGAGAATTGAAAGTACTTTTCATACCTAATTTTGAACCCAGTAACATTACACCATTGCAGTGTCAGACTGAAAATACCAGCAGTGTATAAAGCATAATAATAATTGCCAAGTATAGTAAATTGCCAAGTACAGTAAATTGACATGTAGTCAACATATCCTGTGTGTATAGTTCAATATAAAATATTGATACTTATCCAAGAATGTAACCATGAGTTATGGCATAATCTATACATAATAGAAATGTGTGCAAGAGATTAGCATTCAGTGTAATGCACAGAATATCCACAATTAAAATGTAAATTGCCTCATAATTCACTTCATGGTGATAATCCTAAGTATGAAATGAGTGGGACAAAAGGCTCTGATTTTCTGTGTTTTTCCTCTGGGTAATCTTTATAATGTTTATTGGTCGTACAGTGATATGAAAGATAATCAGAGGTTTTACTTGTTGATTTCAGTTTATATTTTAACTTGGGAAATGATAACTTTGTATCCTATACTGCTACTTAATCAGTCCCTTTATTCCAGTGTAATTGAATATGTATACACATTCCTACTTTGTCATCTTTAGCTAGGACAGGGGAAATAAATGTATTAGATTGAATGCTTTATTCTGTTTATTAGATTTGGCATGTTTTAGGAGACTGCTAGACTGTAAAATGCAGAATGTAACTAATTCCGTGTAATTCAGTGCGTACAATGCTCTTGTATTCTGTACAGCAGGTTCTGTAGTGCACAGGTGTTTTAATGGTGCATGCCACTTCTTTAAAGGAACAGAATCCCATCTAAACAGGCAATTCTAAAATAATTCAGGTCAGCATGTCATTCTTTTTCCAGCACATTCATGATTCTATTAAGTTTTCTATAAGAAAATAACTGTATCTAAGCCATAGACCACCCTTGTCTGGGGAGCTTTCTGAAAATAGCCAAAGTCCTCTTGAAATGTAAATGTAAAAAATCATATATTAAGGTCCCCAGACCTCATATAATTAAATAAAAAAAAAGGCAAACAGCCCAAACTGGAGATTCAGACCCCAATTGAGGGATATCGAGTAGCTGCATTTCGGGCATTTGTTTGATTTCACTATTATGTCCGATCCCAATCCATTTTGGGACAGAACATGCATATTGAGTAGACCCTTAGAATGACCATTGTATTTGACCCTTAGAACATCTGCAGTGGCAGAACAAGGCACCAGGAGGCCTAGTAGGGTTGCCACCTTTTCTTCCAAAAAATACCGGCCTTGGTACTGTCTCCATAGACTTAACATTGGCCTGATGCCAATTTTTTACCGGCCTGCCGGTGAATACCGGCCAGGTGGCAACCCTAGGGCCTAGTAGCAAAACACTTCCTGTACAGTGACAGCTTGTGCATGTGTGTGATGTCATGTATCAATGTGTGGTGTCAGTGGTGTGCAGGACAAAAACATCATAGAAAGTTTCTTGCAAGGTGAATTGCACCAGCTACCCCACCAGTAGCTCCACACATGCTGACCTACTTTACACACAGTACATCTAATAGGAAGGGGAAATACAAATTTACTACAGCGTTTTTTATAGAAATTCAGAAATATAGTGCAATTAAGGTACGTAAAAGTAAAGTAAAAAGCACACAGAGTGTATTACCTCCTTATAGACCTGCAGCATAACTTTTCAGATCAGGCATTTTTTCCTGGACACATATCGTTTTAACATAGCGTCCTGGATTATATTGTGAACATGCATTTCAATGGGAAATCAAATTATTAATCAAGGTTTATCCTCTGGGCACACATATATTCTACAAAAAAGTTATTTGCGTCCAGGAAAATAATGTTTGATATGGCAATCCTATAATCCTAACTTTTAAATTAGGAATGAACATAATCCTAGCCTGAATAAATGTTCTCTTACAACAGCCACTTCTCAAGATACAATTATCTCCACAAGCAGTTGTTTTATTTACATGGCAATAAACAGGCTGTTAGACATGCTGTAATGGAATCTTTAGTGTGAAACCTTTACGGATTGTAAAATCCATTGATGACACAACCATAGTAAATAAGTCTGTGTAGGCAGTTACAGTGAAGATATCTCAGTAAAAAACCCATATACCTATATAGACCTGACATGCAACCTCAAGTTTGTTATCAGGACTAACCAGCAGAAGCCTTAAAAGCAGTTGATCTTTCAATTACTAATGAGTACTGTGGTGAATTGACAATCTAACTGCAAAAATCAGGCATTAACAGATACGTTTGAAAAGATTTCTAACTTGCCTGGCTTTTCAGCTGTACTATGCGTCTGATTTTTTTTGCAGACCTATACACTACAAAGAAGAATGGCTTTCTCATTATTACTTAAGTCCTAACTTACGTTAGGAAACATTAATAATCCTCCATATATATGTTTTAGGTACAAAAATGACAGGTAAATATCCATATATTAAATAGTGTTCTGAGGTGTTTAATACAGTGTAAATAAAGATGGCTATTTACAATTAATACAGTGGTCAGTCATTAGCATAAAACCTGCATTTAGTGTTATTTTAGTGAGATAGCTCAGTGGGCTAATGTATCATCAGTACAACCACTCGGGGTCACAGGTTCAGTTCATGGAAGGGTTAACTCAGGCCTTCATCCTTTTGAGTTAGATAAAATGAGCAACATAAAATTGGGTAATTGGGTAATAGTAACATCCCCAGGATATACTTAGAAACCAAAAGAATATCTTAATGTACATTTCCAGGTTAAACACTTTGTTATTATTTCCCTGCTAGTATTGATAGGTCCATATAAAAGCAATACAATAGTTGCTAATCGAAAAATAAATCTTTACTGCCCATAAACCACTTGGGTATCATCATTTCACCCGTTGTGGCAGACAGCTAGAAAGTATTTTTTCCTCACATGTAGAACGCTTTATATAAAGGTGGCATAAGAAGGACTCATCGATGATGCTTGTTGTCTATGCTAGATGCCGTAGTTTCCTCATAGTGTGCTCGAATACACAGAAACCTTAGAGTAAAGTTATGTCAAGATCCATTTCATGTAGGTAATTGTCAAAAAGGAGTGCAACAATTGTCAAGAGAGATTTGTTACCATTGACTCAGTAACAGGTTTTACTTAACACCATGTGCTATGTTTTATGTCACTTTCATAGGGACCTCCAAGGTTGCTATCCGTAGGAATGATTGTTTACTGAATTCCAGTCAAGTCTGGTAGAAAAGCGGGAAAACTCAAGTGGCAGAGTTAGCTCCATAATGCTCACAAAGGTCCTGACTAATGTTACAAAAAACAAGCACCATGACAGGAAATGTAACTTTATTTTAATATCCTTTAACATGACACAATAATAAGTCCACAAATCAGACTTTTAATTACTCATTCGTTTTTGTTTTTTATGTAACAATGTGTCTTGAGTTAAGAATTAGGTAGCTAAATCTTGGCACCCAGTCAATGGCCTTCAGGGCACTTAAATTAGTAGATCTGCCTGGCTGATGTTTAGCATAATATGGGTGTCAGGATCATGTCAAGTTGCTCTTCACATTGCATTCCTATGCGTATTAAGAACCATATATTCACAGCAAGGCCAGGGTATGTTATCTGCATACAGATGTCAGTGTTAAATATGAAAGACGTGGCCCTAGATATGGAATATGAAACCTTAAATAGATCCTGAGTCCATCCTCATCCTCATTACTGTTGAAATGTATGCATTCTTCTTTCTTACGATTGATGGCAAAGATACACTATTGTATATAATTAATATACACAAATAAGTATATTCTAATCACATCCCCTTGGGCAAGAAGCAAGTGATACCATATTCCATTAAATTATATAAATAATTAAATTAAATGGTAATATGTCCTCTTCCCCCTCCTGTTTTATTTATTATTAATATGGTAATGCAAATATTTCCCTCTGGTTCAAGCTAAGTTGGTGGGGGTAAAAGGTTAAAGCATGTGTGACCATGATATTAAATTATTTAGCCCAATAATAGCCTTTTTATTAATATACACATAGACATACACTATAGTAAGTAGTGGGTTGGTCTTATATATCTCTCCAGAATATAGATGCTTAGCTGGGTATGGTGTTTATCAAAACCACCATGATGTTGTCTAGTTAGAGGTAAAATTGAACTACAAATGTAGACAAGAATTCTTTAGGAAAAACAGTTCTCCTAAAGTACATATCTATCCTAGTTGTCACTCCAATTTTTCCCTACACAGGTAAATTATCATATTTAACTAGATACTTGTAATATCCAGCTGTCCAAGGCATGACACATGTGCAATGTATTAAAATTGACCTGAGTATATTGAATTTTTTGTGCTGGTCTGTGTGGCAAATGTGTGTTTCGAACACTATATTTCACAGCCATTTTACTGACTTCATAAGTACTTGCTATGCAAGGTATGTTCTGTCTGATCTACCAGTGTTAGTTGTCCACTTACCCAACCTCCTCCTGGACAGTGAAACAGTCCTGTTCTATGTTTAAATCTGGATTCACTCACAAGTAGCGTTGAGCGAACCCGAACCGCACTGTTCGGGTTCATACCGAAAATTACGGTGTTCGGACCCCGGACCCGAACACAGACATTTCACTGTATGTCCGTGTTGGAGTTCGGGGTTCGGCTATAAACCGAAAGACATTCAGTTTATAGACTTTCGGTTTATAGAATAGTAATAGCATTACATGTATTCTATAAACCGAAAGTCTATAAACCGAACATCGTTCGGTTTATAGACTTCTATAAGCCGGAAGTCTATAAACCGAACATCGTTCGGTTTATAGACTTCCGGCTTATAGAATACATGTAATACTATTGGCTTTCTATAAACTGAACTAGAGTCCCCATGCATAAGAATTTCTTATGAATGGGGACTCTAGTTCGGTTTATAGAAAGCCAATAGTATTACATGTATTCCATAAGACAAAAGTCGGGTCCCCATTGACTTCAATGGGATTCGGGGTCAAGTTCGACCCCGAACCCGGACTTTTTTCCGAAGTTCGGCCGAACCTGAACATCCAGGTGTCCGCTCCACACTACTCACAAGCTATTTTAACCAGACTCCATGATACAGGAAGGTGTAGTTTAAAAACTGACAAGAATGACGCCAATATAACTGACACATGTAAAACTACAGGCACAAGGTTTATTAATACTGGCTGGATGTTTATTTATGCTTTATGGAGATGTACCGATATTTGTCATTTACCACATGTAATTTAACACCTGCACCATACTCTCCACTTGTTTAAGATAACAATTATGCAAGATTAATGATGTAAGTCGTTTTAATATATTAAAATAATGTAATAATAGTGAAAAACAAGATTTATCTCACTGTAAGAAAAAGATTTATCAATATAAAATGTAAATATATTCTTATGGCAATATAATAATAGAAAAAAATACACATTCATGAACTAAACAATACATATTTATTGCTTTAAAACACAGAAAACATAAAATATTTCTCTCCAGTATTGGCTAAAATACTATCTTCTATAATGTATCATGTTGCTGGAGGTAGATGTAATTGCTGTTCATAAGTCCAAAATGTAAGGGATTTCTGTAAGACAAAAGAGCAGTCATTTGCAAATGTCTCAAACAAAAGAGGCCTTGCTAAGCAGTGCCAAACATTACCACCTGTTTATGTGTATTGTCGGTGTGTATTGGCCTGGCTTGGTATGTATTTTGGAAGTTCGGGTTTATCGTTTGTTGGTGTGCAGCAGTATGATGTTATAAAATAAAAAACATTTGTATACCATTCAGAACCTGCAATTTAATTTTAGGTAACTTAGCTACAGATTTTTACAAAATACAGAAATACAAAGTCTATTAACATAAGGAAGGCTTAGCTACAGTGACCAAACAAGACCATCTAGGGCCTTGGTGCAGACAAAATTTGGCTAACTGTGGCTCTGATGCTGGACAGTGTCCAGGGCCAGTGCAAGGATTGGTGCCCCCCTCCTCTGACCCGCCACGCCTTCATCTCACATGCTCTAAATTTGTCACAGATTGACACCCTAACACACATTGAAACCCTTAAACACAAAGATGCCCTTGCAGTCACACACAGACACATTTACCACTTACACAAACGCTTACACAGACACACTGGCACACACACACACACCCTTACACAGACAAGGTGACACACTTACACACACCCTTACACAGACACAGTGACACACTTACACACACCCTTACACAGACACAGTGACACACTTATACCCTTACACAGTGACACACTTACACACAAAGCACACCCTTATACAGACACAGTGACACACTTACACAGAAAGTGACACACTTACACACACCCTTACCACTTACACACACACAGTGACACACATAACCTGAGACACACTATTTTGCCACTCAATATGCCAGTATTTAGCCACTAAATATGCCAGTATTTTTCCCCTCAACATGCCATTCTTGTGCCATTCAATATGCCGATATTTTGCCCCTCAATATGACATTTAATATGCCAGTATTTTACCCCTCAATATGCCATTATTTTGCCATTTAATATGACAGTATTTACCCCTCAACATGCCATTTAATATGCCAGTATTTTACCCCTCAATATGCCATTATTTTGCCATTTAATATGCCAGTATTTTCCCCTCAACATGCCATTTAATATGCCAGTATTTTGCCCCTCAATATGCCAGGATTTTGCCACTCAATATGCCATTTAATATGCCAGGATTTTGCCCCTCCAATAGGCCATTTAATATGCCAGGATTTTGTCCCTCCAATATGCCATTTAATCCAGCCATGCGGCTTCAGTAAAGTTTGTTAAAAAAAAACATGCGACCAGAGTAACTCCGGTCACATTTTTTATTTTTTTTAACATACTTTATTGAAGCAGCACAACGCTTCCTTCACAGCGGCGGACCTGCAGAGCAGCAAGGAGGTAAGCAAACCCCCTTGTGGCACCCTAAGGCAGCCGCCTGTGCTGCCTTACGGTAGCTCCGGCCCTGACAGTGTCTATCATGGACCCCCTTAAAGGGACAGGAAACTGTGCACTGCACCTCACACACCCTTTATTGTACTGATAATGAGTGTGTGCATATGTGTCACTATAAATCCCTTTTGAATGCCAAAGGCAATGCGTTGTCCACCCTTTTGAAACTAAAATAAACAAGCATTTATGCCTAGCCCTGTACAGAATATATCAAATATACGCAAGAGAGGCACACTAATATAAGAGCATGTAGCTTGCCATGTAACTCGGCAGTGTGAAACTGTGCATTTTAAGTGTTAGCGAATATTCAGTGCTTGCATGGCATTGAAGTGTTGAGGTTTGGTCAGATGCATTTGTATATTTTGCATCAACAAATATATGTTGATAATTATATTATCTGTTGCTAACAGGAGCGTATGCTCCATATGTGCTGGGTGTGTGCCGCGCTGTGTTTTTCAAGGGTTTGTGTACTCTGAACAGAGAGCACACAAACACTGGAAATACATCCCGGAGACGGCAGCTACGAATTCGGCAGCTATGTTGCCAATTCGACCAGCACAAAAAGTATATGAATTTGATTGTATTAAAAGTATACTCTGCTGCCGAATTCTCAGCTGCCGTCTGTTACTCAGATGTATTTTGTGTATTTCCGGGGGTTCGCGTGCTTTCTGTTCGGAGCACACAAACCCCCGGAAATACACTATGCCGATGAGTGACAGGTGTGCTAAAATTGCGCCTGTTTCAATCTATTTTTCTATTAAAATGCTTTAACACTCACCACTCCCCCCACACCCTGCAGGCTGTTACCATGGCAAATATGACCAAGCGTGGCAACAAGCGAAACGCGTCAGGTGGTCCTCCCCCTGCGTTTTGACTTACCAGTCCATGGATGTTATTCATCTCATCTGTATGCATAATTTTTAAAGATAATAAAGCACCTTATTTTTCACCATCCTGGAGCATGGAGTGCACACCTTTTTGCAACTTCTGTGTCTACATATTGCGTCTGTTCAGCGCTGTGGAAGCACCCACCCTTCATGTGTTGGATTGTGTGGAGTGGAGCCGGATTTTGAGCCTTTTTTCTTCAAATTACCATAGCAACTGCCCATGACACTATGCCCACAAAAACATAATAATACAGGATAAAAATTGTACATCCTGTAATTCACACATCACCCACAGTAGAAGTTGTATTGGATATGGCTTGCAAAGTCATTAGTGATTCACGTCACAGAATCAACTTCATAAGTGCATATTAATGATATTAAGTACCTCCCTTTAGAAAAACCACGACTTTGACATGCATATTGATATCTGATCTATGTAGCATTGTAAGAAGTGCATTACTCCTACCAACAGTTGTCGCTAGGGAGTGAGTGATGACTCAGGGAAGGAGAGACAACACATTGTGGAAAGACCAGGAAACAACATGGTCAGAGAAATTAAGAGCTCTGAAACTATTTCTAGTTAAAAGTAAAGCTTTTATCTTGGGCTAACTAAGTGCCAAGAAGCTGGGGTTTAGTTGAATGCCTAGTATTTTAACTAAGAGTAGAAAGTAACTGCCAGAGAACCTCTTGCAAATCTTCCTTATCGACCTGGAATCAAGAGCCATTTTGGACACGACTTCAGAGAGGTTCAGTAAAGCACATGGCTAAGTACACGTGTTATCTAACGAATACAATGCTATTTAGAATGTAACAGTTGTATGTTTGTAACTTGGTTTGTGATTTCCTTTTAGATATATTGTTTTTACCGCCAGAGGTATATATAAAGTTTATAGCACAACGTTTTTTGGTATTCATCTTTACATAATTTATCTGTATTCTCGAATCAAAGAAAATTATTGTTGTACTGTTAGTCTTGTTTGTCTAAATAAATATTTATTAATTATTGTATTAATTATTTAGCATAATTTAACATAAAGCAGGCCACGACCGCAACAGAAGTAATTTCACAAAATCAGTGTTTGGCAAAAATAAATAAAAGCAACATAACAGCCATATTATCCTTTTGAAAGAAATGTTCATTGTCAACTTGATTATCTAGAAATAAGATGTTTTTCTTCAAAAGTGTTTGGATGGTGTACCTCCCGAGCGCCAGTGTATCTTAAGCAAGTCAAACAAGGCACTGGCTTTGGGTGGTACTTTTCAGCAGTCTTTGACTGAGGTAGTAGGAGGTCTTCGTTCCAAATCAGAGATACCTTTGTTTGAGCCATGGGCACTGCTGAAAAGTTAAATTGCTGCACCTCTACTTTTCCCAGAACACTGGATATGGAAGTACGAGTATGAGACTGTAGATTCACGAATGGATGAACTTTGGATAATAGACACACCGCCACTGGTACTGAGATACTGGATACTGGACACACAGTCACTGATACTGAAACACTGGATACCGGAGTCAGATTGGAAGCTGAAGTCAGAATAGTGGAAGTCAGAAGAGTCAAAAGCAAGCAGAGGATTTGGTAGACTGGGACAGAATATCAGGAGAGGTCAAACAAGCTGGGTCAGGAGCACTGGTCACAGGAATAGAGAAAATGCAAGGAAGCTAACAACAGGCACCAGATAACCTATCACAAGCAAAGGTAAGGAGCAACTGAGGGGTTTAACCCCTTGGCGACACAGGACGGACTAGGTCCGTCCTGTGTGCCGAGGCGTTAGTGAAACAGGACGGACCTAGTCCGTCCTGTGTCAAAACGAGCACTGAAAGCGGAGTTTTTCCGCTTTCAGTGCTCTGATGGTATTGTAACGATGCTTCCGTGTGGATGCACGATCTTGGTCACTGAGTGACCAAGATGGCGCTGCCCTTCTAAGGGCAAGAGCACAGGAGGCAGGAAGTACCCCAACTAGAATGGATGCCTGTCTGGATTTGGTAATAACAAACAATGAGGAGCTTATCTCAAACATCCAAATAAGAGAACACTTGGGGAATAGTGACCATAATATGGTCTCATTTGAGATTAATGCAAAAAAGCAAATTGGTAAATACGCCACCAAAACACTTAATTTTAGAAGGACTAACTTTGATGGACTAAGGGCATCGATTGAACATTTAGACTGGGAACGATTGTTTTCTGGACTAAACACAGAAGACAAGTGGAATGCCTTTAAGCACACATTACAAAAGTACACATCCCAATATATACCTTTGGGAAACAAATGCAAAAGACACAAATCAAAACCAATGTGGCTTACAGGTAACGTGAAACAGGAAGTACAAAACAAGAAAATGGCATTCAAACATTATAAAAACACGGGATCAGCATTATCATTTATAGAGTACAAAGAGGCCAACAAAGCCTGCAAAAAGGCAATTAAAATGGCTAAATTGGAAAATGAGAAAAGGGTTGCCAAGGAGAGTAAAACTAACCCCAAAATGTTTTATAAATATATAAATGGAAAAAAGCTAAAGAGGGAAAATGTTGGGCCCTTGTTATCCCAAATGGGAAATTTGGTAAGCGAGGACAGAGAGAAAGCAGACATTTTAAATACTTTTTTTTCCTTCTGTTTATACTAAGGAAGAGCAGATGGACGAGCCCCTGCTACAGGAAGTTATGGGACATTCGCCGCAAACATGGGATTGGCTGACACAGGAAAAAGTGCTTAAGCAATTACACTCTGTTAAGATAGACAAGGCCCCAGGACCAGATGGTATACACCCAAGGGTACTTAGAGAGTTAAGCATAATTCTGGCCAGGCCACTATTCATGATCTTTAGGGATTCATTCAGTTCAGGTACAGTGCCAACAGACTGGCGAAAGGCGGATGTCATTCCAATATTTAAAAAGGGATCAAAATCTCTGCCAGGTAATTATAGGCCAGTGAGCTTGACATCTGTAGTGGGGAAACTATTTGAAGGATTGCTAAAGGTATACACTCAAGAATACATCTTGAACCAGAATATAATTAGTAAAAGTCAACATGGTTTTGTGAAAGACAGGTCTTGTCAAACAAACTTAATAACATTCTATGAAGAAGTCAGTAAAAATATAGATCTAGGCGTGGCAGTTGATGTGATCTATTTGGATTTTGCGAAAGCATTTGATACAGTTCCACACAAAAGGTTACTCTACAAATTGAGAGAAATAGGTTTGGGGGCAAATGTGTGTATGTGGATTGAAAATTGGCTAAAAGATAGAACACAAAGGGTTGTTGTAAATGGAAAATTCTCAAATTGGACAAGGGTATTAAGCGGAGTACCTCAGGGGTCTGTTTTGGGCCCTCTTCTTTTTAATTTGTTTATTAATGATCTGCCACATTGTGCTGAGAGCCATGTCTCCGTGTTTGCGGACGACACTAAATTAGGTAAGGCAATAAAGACTAATCTTGATGTTTTTTCTTTACAGGAAGATTTGGACAGAGTGGGGGACTGGGCAGTAAAGTGGCAAATGAGGTTCAATATAGACAAATGTAAAGTTATGCATTATGGGAAAAATAATAACAAAGCAACATATACGTTAAATGGTTTTTCCCTGGGAAAAACTACTAATGAAAAGGATTTAGGAATAATTATAGACAACAAACTTGGCAACAGTGCCCAATGCCAGTCAGCAGCTGCAAGGGCCAATAAGATATTGGCATGTATAAAACGAGGTATAGATTCACGGGAGGAGGATATCATCTTGCCTCTTTACAAATCAATGGTAAGACCTCACCTTGAATATGCAGTACAGTTCTGGGCACCAGTCCTTAAAAAGGATATTAAGGAACTAGAAAAAGTGCAAAGGAGAGCTACAAAATTAATAAGGGGTTTGGAGGATCTTAGTTATGAAGAGAGACTTAAAAAATTGAATTTATATACGTTAGAAAAAAGGCGTCTCAGAGGGGATATGATAACATTATATAAATATTTGCAGGGCCAATATAAAGAGCTCTCCAGTGACCTGTTCATTAACAGAAAGGTACAAAGAACAAGAGGTCACCCCCTCAGACTGGAAGAGCAAAGATTTCATAGACAGCAAAGGAAGGGATTCTTTACGGTTAGGACAATAAAGTTATGGAACTCACTGCCAAGAGAGGTAGTGCTAGCAACCACAATAGATGCATTTAAAAATGGTTTGGATGTTTTTTTAGGAAAGCAGAACATACAGGGCTATTAATAATAGAATAAGCATTAATAAAAGAGCTTATTGATTCAAGGAGAAATCTGATTGCCTCTTGGAGTCAAGAAGGAATTTTTTCCCCCAGGAGGCAAAATTCGAAATAGCTTCCTTAGGGGTTTTTTGCCTTCTTTTGGATCAAAAGCTGTAATGATAGGTAGAAGGGATGGACTTGTGTCTTTTTTCAACCTAAATTACTATGTTACTATGTTACTATGTTACCTGCTTCCTGTGCTCTCTGGCTGTCACACGATTGCCTCTTCACAGAGGCAGTGACTGCCAGGCACACTGACAGGCAGTGGGGATGCTCTGCTGAACATCCCCACTGACTGGTCAGATCAATATTAACCCTATATTGATCTGACCAGTTATGATCTGCCTCCCTCTCCTCACATTTTTTTTAGTGAGGGAGAGAGACAGATCAAAGTTATAAAAGTAAGTAAAAGTAAAAAAAAACAATAAATACACAACACACGAACAATAAAAAAATTTTTATTAAAGCAATTCCCTGCGTTTAACCCCTTCCCTGCCACTGATCTTGCGTAAGCAGTGATCATGCACATCAGCGCATTTATTTTTGCTGTTTGTGCAGTTTTTAGGGGTTAATTTTTTTTGTACTGTAATTTATTACAGTACTACAAAGGCTCTTCTAAGAGTTATTAACCCCTTCTTTGCCTTCGATCACTGCTTACGCAATGATATTGACGCCAAAGCAATTTTTATCTGTCTGCATATTTTTTTTTAATTTTATTTTTACACATATCCGCTAGGGGATTACATGTAAAGTAAAAATATTTGAGATTTTTTTTTTTAAGCTGCCTGAGCGCATAGCGATCAGTAACAGCGAATTAGTGGCAAAGGCGGTTTAATGATTTCTCAATTAAGCTCACCATTCGCCCTGGTCAGATCAAAATTGGTCGGATCAATATTCACAAAAATTGATCTGCCTCCCTCTCCTCACTTACTTTTTTGTGACGGAAAGAGACAGATCAGTATTAGTGATATAAAATAACATTTTATAAAATTGTCAGGTTTTATGACACTGTGTATTAACCCCTTCCCTGCCATTCATCACTGTATAAGCAGTAATCTTGCTGTCTGCACTGTTTTATGGATTAATTACTTTGTACTGTAATGTATTACAGTACTAGATAGGCTCTTCTAAGAGCTATTAACCCCTTCTTTGCTCGAGATCACTGCTTACGCACTGATTCTGAGGCCGCGGACTCAGGGTTCGATTTTGACCCTGGTCAGCTTTCTGATACATCATCTAGTGATGTATCGGTGGCTGCTGAGCCGTTGCCACAAGGAGTGATGGGGGTCTACCGTTAAAAAAATATATGGTTTGGTGGGGGTAAATTACATTGGCTGGCTTAAAGGATATATCCCATATAGGACACGGACGCAGGTTGACTACATGTCAAAATTCCAAGTTGGAATTTTGAGATGCGCATCTCACAAATGTGGCCTTTTAGCACCAAAACAAACCAACAAACCTATGCATGGGGGGTATCCCTGTACTCAGGAGATGTTGCTGAACACGTATTGAGGTGTTGGTTGGCAGTAGCAAATACCAGAATCTAAAAATTCCTGCCTGAACTACAATGTGTGTGGGGAAAAAATGACATCCCAACCCTTTGACATAGGTTGGTGGTAGAATTAGCACTTGGAAAGTGTTAAAATACCACAATTTTAAATACCCTAGGATGTCTAGTTTTCCAAAATATATGGTTTGATGGGGTAAAATACTTTGACAGGCTTCAAAAGTGTCCCAAATGGAACATGGGCGCAGGCTGACTACATGTCAAAATTCCAAGTTGGAAATGCACCCCCCCTAAACGTGGCCTTTTAGCCCCCAAACAACCCAACAAACCTATGCATGGGTGGTATCCCTGTACTCAGGAAATGTTGCTGAACACATATTGGGGTTTTGTTTGGCACTGACACATAATAGGATCTGTGAATTCATGCCCGAAGTACAATGTATGTGAAAAAAAATTACTATCCATAACATTGACATAGGATGGTGGTAGAATTAGTGCATGGAAAGTGTTAAAATACTACCATTTGAAATACCCTAGGGTGTCTAGTTTTCAAAAATATATGGCTTTGTGGGGTAGAATACACTTTTTGGCTTCAAAAATGTCCCAAATTGGACATGGGCGAAGGTTTTCTGCACGTCAGAATTCCAAGTTGGAAAACCAAAAAGCGCACCTCTCAAATGTGGCCTTTTAACCCACAAATAACCTAACCAACCTATACATGGGTGGTATCCCTGTACTCAGGAGATGTTGCTGAACACATATTGAGGTGTTATTTGGAAATACCCCTTCACATTTTAAGGTAATGTTTACCTAAATTACAATATGTGAAAAATTAAAAAAAAAAGATTTTTTGCTGCAAACTTTGGCATAGATTGGTGCTAAAATGGCTACATGAAATGTGTCAAAATACCCCAAGTTAAATGCCCTGAGTGGTCTAGTTTTCAAAAATATGTACATGTTGGGGGTCATTCATGGATTTAGTACAGAAATCAGTGTTACAATGTCACTAATCGCTAATTTTGAAAGAAAGGATTTTAAAATAGCTTTGCACCACTTATAGTTCTGGCCCTGTAACATGAATAAAAAAGCACAAAAACATGGGCTATTTCTGAACTCAGGACATTAATTAGAAACTTTTTAGCAGTGTTTTTTTGTTGTCTCTTGTACATGAGTATACGATTTTTCAAATAAAAGTCATAAAAAAAATATTTTCAATTTTTTTTGCCATATTTTATTATTTTTTTTACATCAAATTATATGCTATTATCAAAATAATGGTATCAAAAGAAAGCCCTTCTTATAACGATAAAAACGATATATAGTTTGTGCGGGTACACTAAATGAGACAGAAATAAATTAGAGCAAAACACAAACACCTCAGAAATGTTAAAACAGCCCATGTCACCAAGCGTCGGACAAGCCAAAAAAGTCATGTCACTAAGGGGTTAAATAAAAATCTGGCACCAATTGCCAGTAAGGGAGGTGTGACCAATCAAGGATGTTTGGGGTCAAAGATGGCACTGACCAGATGTTTGGGGTCAAATGTGACACTGGAAAGCTGCTTGGAGACAGGAAGGGCATGTTTTAATGTATAACTGTAAAAAAAATGTGGAAAAAATAAATGCCACTTTTTTTGCTTAAAATGTTGTGGGGGGAGGAGGAATGCTAAACATAGATTATAAGGCACAGGAAGCAGGGTCCAAAATAAGCAAGCTGGTATAACAGAATGATAACAGGACAGCAAGGTACACTTAAAATTATGTACAAGGACTGGTAAAAGCATCAGAGATACATGGTATACAGAGATCCCTTCCAGTCAGGGTGTGATAGAAAGCACTGAGGTGAATTGGAACCCGGGGTTGGTCTGCTCTCTTCAAAGCCTATAAGCTGCAAAAATAAGTACCACTTCCACGCCTTCTATGTATATGTGTACTATAAACTGGATACCAGGATAACATTATTGTATACAGACTGTTCCTACAATGCAATGGGTAGCACTGTCCATGCATAAGCTACAGTTAAGATAAGTCCCAGCAAACCATATAATTGCATAAGCAGAAGATGAACATTGCTATTCCATTTTAAATCCCTGTATACCCACTTGTTTCACCACAGGACATGTCAGGCATGTCCATTGTCAGGAACAGAGTTCCCGGCTAGACATGCCTGACACATCCACTGTTGCGAAGGGGTTAAGCAGCAAGTCTCATTAACTCCTTGACTTTGCATTGTTTCTGATTTCCTCTTTTTCAGTTTATTCCTGTGTTTTACCTGGTACTGCTGACTTCCCTTCTGGTTACCTGGCTTTTGGCCTTGATCCCGACTTCACTTGATTCCGGCTAGCTTGATTAGCTGCTTTGGTTCCCGACCCTGGCTCACCTCTTAGATTTTGTTTTTGGATACTTTTTCCATTATTTCTATTTATTATTAATAATGATGTTTGGCATCCAACTTTCTGTCTCTATCTGGTTCCTAGTCCCTAAAAAGTTGGGATTAGACACATTTGTGTTTCATTCTCTTTACAAGATATGTGTGAATGGCCTAAGCATCAGTCTCTCCCCTAGGGAGATTAAGGAGGTCCCACTCTAAGATGTATGGGATTCTAGCCCAGTATATTGAGGGCCCAAAATAAGAACGCATAAGGAACGTAATATATAAGGCATTTATAGCATGTGTGTTGATGGTTGTGAGACTATACAATATCTATATATGACATAACGTAAGAAGAGGAATCTCTGAATTAATAAAGTGTTCAAGTAGGTCACTTGCCTAAAGAGGTGAATGGTAAGGTGAAAGGTGTAGAGGAGAACAAGGAATGCCACCTATAGCATCCAAATGAGCAACCAAAAAAGTGAAGGAATAAGACAAGAAGGAGTCTAAACAAGAAAAAAGACTCAGGCTTTTTCTCCCTCACCCAAGCTATAGGAAAGAGGGTCTCCAGCTCGGATAATGTTTTTGGAGTAACCTTGGATACCATCCAGGATCCAGTGGAAGCAATCAATGCCCAAGAGGTGACACAGGACTTTCTCAAGCAGTGTTTTAAAGAGCAACTTGCTCCGGCATGCTTTCAAATGCACTAATGTCTCAAAATGAATTATTTAATAAGGAAAGCTGCTAAAAAAAAAAAAAAAAATCGAATCAGACATAATTGGATTTTTTTTCTGGGCCAGTATCAAACAAGGGAAAAAGCAGGAAAAAAGTATGAACAACTAATTTCTTCTGAAGAATATCCTAGAGTTCTGCCGCTTCAAACATTAGCGGTTAACATAGAAGACATTAACTTAACCAGATGGAAAGAGGCTGAGATTAAAAAAAAAGATTGAGGATATAAGCACAAAGGGGTTAGAAAAGCCCTTCCCAGAAATGGTAAAAGAATTCCAACTCCCACCCAAAGAAATCTTTACCTACATAAGAATAAAAGACTTTTTGGATAAATCACTAAATGGGGAGATAACTACGGCAATTAAATGATTCCTGAAGTTGTACAACTTATCCTCATACAGGAATATTATTACTAAGTGTAGAGATTTTTTTAATATGGAGAAGGAAAGTAGTAAGGCCCCGGCCATCAGTAAATGGGAAAGAGACATAGCGTGCTGTAATACCTCTAACGAATGGCTAGGCTCACTGAACCAAGTATACAAAATAAAACATTGTCTTAATCTGAGGGAGGTACACTTTAAAATATTAAACAGATGGTACTTGGTTTCTCAGAGACTAGCCAAAATGTACCCCCATGCGATCGATAACTGCTGGAGGTGCGGTGCCCAAGGAGGAGATTACATGCACGTGTGGTGGCAATGCCCCTTAATAAATAAGCTATGAATCAAAATCTTTAAAATGATAGAAATTTATACGCAAATAAAACTCGAATGTAAACCTGACATCACTCTTTTGCACTTATCCTTAGAACGGCTTCCAAAACAACTAAAATACGGAATTGTACATATTTTTTGGGCAACCAAACTAATGATAGCCAGGGGCTGGAAAACAAATGACCCCATCAAATGGGTCAGGGTTAAGGAACAGGTACTATATCAATGTAAAAGGGAAAGGGGGGGTTGCCGCCCAAAACATAATCAACAGCACTAACTTTAAAATATGGCATTTTTGATTCGAGAAACTATCCTAACAGGACGGAAAAATAGCAATGAATCACCCAAATAAGGAGATAAGGAGAAGGGTGGGTGATGAAGGAGGGGAAAGGAGAAGGGAAAGAAGAAAACATAAAGATATAACAATTTATACAGATTCATATAATAATGGAAAAAGGACCCAGGTGACAGACGAAATGTATGTCTTAAAAAAAAATCTTGCCAAGTTTTCTTCTGGATATCATACAAAAACAAACCACCAAATTGCATCCCAAAAAACTAAAAGTAATCTCTGTAAAAATTGACATATCAAATAACTGCATATTCAAAATAAATAAACCCATGTGATGTGCATAAAAAAAACAAGGAAGATGATTCAGTTTATTGCGGTAACTAAGGTGCAATCAGTGATCCAAACTGAATCATCTTTCCCTTTTGGTGATGTACAATCACTTAAGAAAAGAGCAAATAGATCTATGTTTTATTCAAGAGACATACTGGTACTCAGGAAATAAGTTGAGATAGGGGAGGGGTTTCCAAACATGCCACTAATATAAAGAAAAAAGTAGTAATTATTTTCTCAAAATTAGTTTAAGTAGAAATTCTACATCCATCAGACTTTGGATACTGAGTGTAACTACATCATAGCCATTTGTAAGATAAAGGATGAACTATATGCCCTGGTAAATATGTATCTCCCTAATAATGCACCAGTGGTTCTGTTGAGAAATAAATTAGAAACTGTGGATAGGATTAAGATGGGATGCTGTTTAATTGCAGGAGATTTCAATTGTGTGGTTGACCCGACCTTAGATAAGATATTAATGAGATGAACAAGGGTACAGTGAAACAGGCTAAGTCATCAAACAAATTCTTAACCATTATGCTCTCTTTGATATCTGGCATATTTATCACCAACACAATTTGCAATACATGTGTCCAGTTGTCTCTATCCAGGATTGACATGATCTGGGGAGAGTCAGTTCTGGTGAAAAAAGGTGGGGATCAGAGAAAATGTGTGGTCAGATCACAGTATAATGATGATGAACCTGATTCGGCCCCAGATCGTGGAATCTATAACCTCCTTGTACTTGAAGTATATTTGTTACAAAATAAAAATAATGTGCTATATCTAAAGAATAAAATACAAGAGTTTTCTTAACATAACAATCCCAGAGATCCATCTCCTATCGTAAAATGGTGTGCATGTAAACAATACATAAGAGGCCTGCTTATCAACTTAAATTGTCAGTTTAATAGATCTAGGGATAAGAGTCTATCTGAGCTATATATAATGCTTTATAACATTTCAAGGGGAAATAAAAATGGAAAAATGTCAAGAATTAAAGAAGTTTCAAACAAGAATCAATAATAAATTGAAAGAAAAAACAAGTCCCTAGAAAAATTAAATATGACTTTCCATAGTAAGGGAAATAGAGCAGAGAAGATACTGACTAACAAATGTAAGAAGAAAAATATCCCAAACAGAAAATTAGATGTTTTAAAAATACATAGGGATAAAGGAGAGAGCGCAGCTAACTTGTTTTTCTTTTGTTTTTACTATATATTGGGGCTGATGTGTACTGTAGTCATTGCAGCCGCCCAGTGATGGGAGTGAGCGCAGGACTTTTCTTTCTGCATGTGTATCCAATTTTTGTATTACTCAGCCTTGTTACAATGCAGCTGCCCATCCCATGTGTTCCCTATTAAGGTTTAATAATGTATAGGGGTGTAAATAAAAAACGCCCCTTTCTGTCTCATTAGAGATTTTTGCCAGAGGCTCAAAGAAGCAAGGTGAATGGTTAGAGTTAGGACCCACCTAGGGGGGTCTGCCTTGACTTTGGCCGGTGGGCTCATCCTCTCATGGCCATTGGAGGTAACTAAAAAACCTCCATTTGTTTTAAAAATACATAGGGATAAAGGAGAGAGCGCAGCTAACTTGTTTTTCTTTTGTTTTTACTATATATTGGGGCTGATGTGTACTGTAGTCATTGCAGCCGCCCAGTGATGGGAGTGAGCACAGGACTTTTCTTTCTGCATGTGTATCCAATTGTTGTATTACTCAGCCTTGTTACAATGCAGCCGCCCATACCATGTGTTCCCTATTAACCCCTTGGCGACACAGGACGGACTAGGTCCGTCCTGTGTGCCGAGGCGTTAGTGACACAGGACGGACCTAGTCCGTCCTGTGTCAAAACGAGCACTGAAAGCGGAGTTTTTCCGCTTTCAGTGCTCAAGCCGCATTGTAACGATGCTTCCGTGTGGAGAGCGATCGAAATGCCGGTTTTAAAGGCACAGCACCTTTAAAACGACGGGCATTAAAAAACGAGCATAGGAAGCGAAATTTTCGCTTCCTATGCTCAGAAAGTGTTCCTGATTGCCTCGCAAGTCGAGGCAATCAGTAACACAAAAAAAAAAATGCACGATCTTGGTCACTGAGTGACCAAGATGGCGCTGCCCTTCTAAGGGCAAGAGCACAGGAGGCAGGAAGTACCTGCTTCCTGTGCTCTCTGGCTGTCACACGATTGCCTCTTCACAGAGGCAATCAGTGACTGCCAGGCACACTGACAGGCAGTGGGGATGCTCTGCTGAACATCCCCACTGACTGGTCAGATCAATATTAACTCTATATTGATCTGACCAGTTATGATCTGCCTCCCTCTCCTCACATTTTTTTAGTGAGGGAGAGAGACAGATCAAAGTTCTAAAAGTAAGTAAAAAAGTAAAAAAAAAACAATAAATACACAACACACAAATAATAAAACAATAAAACATTTTTATTAAAGCAATTCCCTGCGTTTAACCCCTTCCCTGCCACTGATCTTGCATAAGCAGTGATCGTGCACATCAGCGCATTTATTTTTGCTGTTTGTGCATTTTTTAGAGGGTTAATTTTTTTTGTACTGTCATTTATTACAGTACTAAAAAGGCTCTTCTAAGAGTTATTAACCCCTTATTTGCCGTCGATCACTGCTTACGCAATGATATTGACGCCAAAGCAATTTTTATCTGTCTGCATATTTTTTTTTTTTTTTTTTTTTACACATACCCGCTAGGGGATTACATGTAAAGTAAAAATATTTGAGTTTTTTTTTTTAAGCTGCCTGAGCGCTTAGCGATCAGTAACAGAGAATTAGTGGCAAAGACGGTTTGGTGATTTCTCAATTAAGCTCACCATTCGCCCTGGTCAGATCAAAATTAGTCGGATCAATATTCACAAATATTGATCTGCCTCCCTCTCCTCACTTACATTTTTGTGACGGAAAGAGACAGATCAGTATTAGTGATATAAAATAACATTTTATAAAATTGGCAGGTTTTATGAAAGTCTTTCACTGTGTATTAACCCCTGGCATACTGAGTGGCAAAGTGCTGGCATACTGAGTGGCAAAGTGCTGGCATACTGAGTGGCAAAGTGCTGGCATATTGAGTGGCAAAATGCTGGCATATTCAGTGGCAAAATGCTGGCATATTCAGTGGCAAAATGCTGGCATATTCAGTGGCAAAATATAACTGGCATATTATTTGGCAAAATCATACTGGCATATTAAATGGCAAATTGGCCAGGGCATATTAATGGCAAAAAAATACTGGCATATTATTGGGCAAAATAATACTGGCATATTATAGGGGAAATTAGCTGTGGCTTAATAAAACAACACAGGTATAATAATGGCAAAATAATATTGGCATACTAATGGGAAAATTGGCTGTGGCATATTAATGGCAAAATAATTATTTAATGAAGGGCTCGACAAACCACGGGCGCCAGGTCACTATGGCGACTAGGAAATCAGACCTGGCGCCTGGGTGTCATGTGCTCTGCATGGTGCCCTCGTCGCTGGGATCTTTTTTTTTTTTATACGGTGGCATATTTTAATAGGCAAAGTGACTGTGGCATGTTAATTGGTACCTGACAGTGACTTATTTTAAAATGCACCATTTATCAACCGTTTGCATGCTGCACTGATAATGACTAAGCTCCTCCACTTCATAACATTGTCAAAAAGAGGAACGGCGCAGCATGGGCGAAGGTAAAAGCACACACACACGTATGTATAAGACATGTTTAATTGGAATTCTAACTAAAACTAAAATGTAACAGGATCATAGCTACCAGTGTGTTATATGACCTTCTAGCTGGGAGGGATAATCTTATCTCCTAGAAGCTAGTGGTTGTGTGAGGTGTATCAATACATGATTAATTACCCAACACACCAATTACAAAGAGCCTTAGTTACTCCACCCTGCTCTCTGAGTTGGTGATACAGCTGAACTCAATGGCATGGCAGTATGGAAGTCTTTGTTAGACGTCCAATTAAGCTTCAACATCAATTAAACAGTGCATGATAAGAATACTGCTTAAAATAAAAAAGTTTTAATTAGGCAGAAATGTCTTTGTCGCTGATTTAAATGGTTTGTATGATTAATTCCCTCTTTAACAATAAATATAAACCCACTACCCATGGTGTTTAGCATATGTATGTAGTATTTACCTGCATTCATGCCATCAGGATAAGGTTCCTTAATCAAAATGGTTTAACTCCACTCGCAGAGGAAGGGAAATATGGGTTATTTAACATCGGCCTGTTAATGGGAAGATTGCACCTAAAAGAATACAGTTTGTTGTTAGGTATATATTAATCAAATTGGTGTGCTCACTATTATAGCCCATATCCTTTGTCTACTTTTAGAACATATAGATGCTCCACCAACAAGGCAGGATCTCCACACATTTGTAACTTGAGCATCTAATGGGACTCCATCCTCTAAATACTGTTTATACTGTGTAGAGAATTAAACATTGTAACAAAGCTGAGAGCTAGAGGTTGAGAGAGTTCAGAGGTTGCAACATCTATACATTTTGTGTATATTTTTATTGTAATTGTATGTACTACTTATTGTGATATTAAGGATACTTCGGGATAACCTTTGACTATCTATTAATGGGTAATATTATTTATTCTGTCGAGATATATCCGATTGGATCCTTTTTGAATTGTATACATGTTATTTTGTCGGTTTATTTTGTTTATATGCCTTATAACATTATGTTAGCAGAATTGCAAGCAAATGCATAACAAGAGAAAAATATGTTTTAAATGTGACACATATATGTAAGTTGCATATTAAGCCACATTGCTAACACAATATAAAGATCATTTTTGATATTTGTAATACTCTATATTCAAAGTAAAACAATCTTTGGGTTGACACAGTTCCTTTAAGAGTTGCTCATTTTCAAGTGAAATAAGTGTAGGGGATTGAATTTAACATCCCCTCTTTCAATGCTATCCTAAACCAAGTGTCTGCAATGCAGTGAGTGACCATCAGTGGTGATTGGATCAGCCTGTATACTTAAATTTGAAGAATATTTTGTACGTTTCAGGCACGTGAAAAGTATTTGGTTAAATGTAGATTCGATTTTTATTTTATTAAAAAGCAAAGTGATGCTAAAGTTTAGTGACATTTTAAATGTTCTTGTCTTATTTATAAAACTTCTCATTCATGTTGGGAGCCAGGACACTAGGAAGGCTAGACAGGTACTGGTGATAGGGTTATCTGTTGCCAGGACTCCGAATGTCGAACTGTATGTTGTTGGAAGGTGGTCTAGCTAAGGGAAAGGAGGAGGAAAGCAGTGGTGGGGTTAACATAGATTATAGGGAGGTACATACGATTAAACCTGCGGGCATTAAGTTTTTGTCAACTAAACAGAAAGTGGGTAGTAATCTTAAATGTATTTTAACAAATGCAAGAAGCTTGACAAACAAAATGGGTGAGCTGGGTATACTGGTAAGTGCTGAATAGTATGATTTAATTGGTATTATAGAAAAATGTTGGGATGAGACCCATGACTGGTCAGTTAATTTACAAGGCTACTCACTTTTTAGAAAGAACAGAGTAAATAGAAAAGGGGGAGGGATTTGTCTATATGTAAATACTAAATTAAAGCCCAGTATTAAAGAAGGTGTGCATGATGTAACTGGAACTGATGAGGAGACACTGTGGGTGGAGATTAGCATAGACACTAAAAAGAGTCGCACATTACTTGTAGGTGTATGTTACAAGCCACCAAATATTAGCATTGATGGAGAAGATCAGCTTTTATTACAAGTTGAAAAGGCTGCAAATCTGAATGAAGTTTTAATCATAGAAGATTTTAATTACCCTGATATAGATTGGAGTTGTGGAACAACTAGTTCAGCTAAGGGCTGCAATTTTCTGAACCTGCTTAATAACAAATTTATGGCACAATTAGTAGACACCTGATGCCTGTCTGGATTTGGTTATAACAAAAGGAGCTTATCTCAAACATCCAAGTAAGAGAACACTTTTGCAATAGTGACCATGACATGGTTTCATAACATGGTTTGAGATTAATGGAAAAGAACAAATTGGTAACTACTCCACCAAAACACTTAATTTTAGAAGGGGCAACTTTGATGAATGAAGGGCATTGATTGAACATTTAGACAAGGAAGGATTTGTTTCTGGACTAAACACAATAGACAAGTGGAAATCCTTTAAGCACACATTACAAAAGTACACATCCCAATATATACTTTACGGAAACAAATACAAAAGGACATAAATCAAAACTATTGTGGCTTACCGGTATCGTGAAACAGGAAATACAAAACAAGAAAATGGCATTCAAACATTATAAAAGCAAGGGCTCAGCATCATCATTTATACAGTACAAAGATGCCAACAAAGCCTGCAAAAAGGCAATTCAAATGGCTAAATTGGAAAATGAAAAAAGGATTGCTAAGGAGAGAAAAACTTACCCTAACAATTTTTTAAGTATATAATTGGAAAAAAGCTAAAGGCAGAAAATGTTGAGTCCTTGTTATCCCAAACGGGAAATTTGGTTAGTAAGGGCAGAGAGAAAGCAGACATTTTAAATACTTTTTTTTCTTATGTCTATACTAAGAAAGAACCAATGGATGAGCCCCTGCTACAGGAAGTTACGGAGCAGTCACCTCAAACATGGGATTGGCCGACACAGGAAAAAGTGCAAAAGCAATAAAACTCTGTTAAGATAGACAAGGCCACAGAACCAGATGTTATACACCCAAGGGTCCTTAGAGAGTTTAGCATAATTCTGGCCAGACCACTATTTATGATCTTTAGGGATTCTTTCAGTTCAGGTATAGTGCCAACAGACTGGTGAAAGTCAGATATCATTCCAATATGTAAAAAGGGATCAAAATCTCTGCCGGGTAATTGTTGGCCAGTGAGCTTGACATCTGTAGTGGGGAAATTTGAAGGATTGCTAAAGGTATACACTCAAGAATATATCTTGAATCAGAATATAATTTGTAAAAGTCAACATGGTTTTGTGAAAGACAGGTCTTCTCAAACAAACTTAATAACATTCTATGAAGAAGTCAGTAAAAATATAGATCTAGGTGTGGTAGTTTATCTATTTAGACTTTGCTATTTGATACAGTTCCACAAATTGAGAGAAATGGGTTTGGGGTCAAATGTATGTATTAGGATTGAAAATTGGCTAAAAGATAGAATGCAGAGGATTGTTGTAAATTGAAAATCCCCAAATTGGAACTGGAGTATTAAGGGGAGTACCTCAGGGGTCTGTTTTAGGCCCTCCTCTTTTTAATGTGTTTATTAATGATCTCCCATGTTGTGCTGAAAGCCATGTCTCAGTGTTTGCTGATGACACTAAATTAGGTAAGGTAATACAGACTAACCTTGAGGTTTGTTCTTTATAGAAAGATTTGGACAGAGTGGGGGACTGGGCAATTAAGTGGCAAATGAGATTCAATAAACAAATGTAAAATGTATGCATTATGGGAAAATAATAACAAAGCAAAATATACTTTAAATGGTATCTCCCTGGGAAAAACTACTTTGTGAGGCTGGGAGTCAAGAGTGTAGCGCAGGGGAGCTCCAGCAGTAGGCAAGTCCAAAGGCAAAAGTACAAAGGGATTAGGCAAAGGCAAGGTCAAAGGCAGTCCAGAGGGTCAAGGCAGGCAGATTAGTAGCAAAAACGGGTTTGGGAAGCCGCGGTCAGGAGAGGAGAAATCAGCAGTATTCAAGAGGGGAGCCAAAGGGTCAATAGTCGGTGGTTCAAAATGCAATGCTGAATAGCAATGAAGGGTAACAGGAACTTCACAAGGAGAGAACCTAGCTTGGGAATAAACAAGCACAGAATGGCAGGTGAGCGGGGTTTAAATAGGGAGTCAGGCACCATAACCCCTCCCCTCAACTCTCCGTATCCTCCCTCTGCCATTCACTGCATAGTAGGTGTGCTGGAAAGGCAACACCCACACTCCTTCCTCTAAATAGTCCTGTGTTGAGTGACCACGCCCCTTGATCATGAAGCCACACCCCATTTGTCATGAAGCCACGCCCCCTGGTGGCACAAGCGCTTCTTGAGGCCGGGGATGTGGTCTAGTCCGCAACCGCTTGGCCACAACACGGGAGGACGGAGCTCTGGAGGTGAGTGAAGGAGACAGGACCCTGATGCCTGTGGGTAGTGGGACCTGGAGCCTGACATACTTATAAAAAGGATTTAGGAATAATTGTAGATAACCAACTTGGCAAAAGTGCTCAATGCCAGTCAGCAGCTGCAAGGGCCAATAAGATATTGGCATGCATACAATTAGGTATAGATTCATGGGAGGAGGATATCATCTTGCCTCTTTACAAGTCAATAGTAATACTTCACCTTGAATATGCAGTGCAATTCTGAGCACCAGTCCTTAAAAAAGGGTATTATGGAACAAGTGCAAAAGGAGGGCTACAAAATTAATAAGGGGATTGGGCATTGATGGGGGAGGGCAGGGTGGAAAGGCAGCATTGGGCAAGTCTGGGTGGGGGGGGGGTGAGGGAGCATTGGGCAAGTCTGGGGGGTAGGGGCAGCATTGGCGCATAAAAGGAAATAAAAACAAGAAATGCATTTTTTATATCATAATTTTTATTAAATATGAAAAAGCAATTTACATGTGAATATATGCAAGTTAAACTTTTTTCTATAGGGTAGTCTTATATTCAGGCTTTTAGTTTTTTCCTAAAGGAATATCCAAAGTTTGGAGGGTCATCTTATAATCAGAGTCGTCTTATATTCGAGCACATCCTGTTATTAAAAAGTCGTCTCAGAGGGGATATGATAACATTATATAAATATGTGCAGGGCCAAAATAAAGAGCTCTCCAGTGACCTGTTCATTAACAGAAATATACAAAGTCACCCCCTGAGACTGGAAGAGCAAAGATTTCATAGAGAGCAAAGGAAGGAATTATTTACGGTAAGGACAATAAAGTTATGGAACTCACTGCCAAGAGAGGTGGTGCTATCAACTACAATAGATGCATTTAAAAATAGTCTGCATGGTTTCTTATAGAAAAGCAGAACATACAGGGCAATTAATAATAGAGCTTCTTGATTTTAGATTTCCCTTTGGAGTCAAGAAGGAATTTTTCCCCCTAGGAGGCAAAATTTGAAATAGCTTCCTTATGGGGGGTTTTGCCTTCTTTTGGATTAAAAGCGGGAATGATAGGTAGACTTGGACTTGTGTCTTTTTTCAACCTAAATTACTATGTTAGGACATTCAGGGATAGACACAAACATTGCTTGCAGTGGACATGTACTTGATGTTCTATGGACCATCACAGACCTTTGTACAGACATTGGTGTCCTTATATGGACATGTTGCCTATCCTTGAGTACATCACATAACATTTGCTAACGGGGCAGGACTCTGCCTACTGTATAAGAAATAGGTACTCCTAATTATGGAATGATGCCTTTTTGGTGTATAACCAAAAACATGTTTTTAATTTTGACACTTTAAAAAATAATAACAGTTGCAATAACAGAGTAAGAGCCCAGGCCAAAATTTACTTCATGGGTCTACAGCTATCTATGCGCTAATGTGTCGCTGCAAAGTATGTGAAGTGCCTTGGGCCCTATTTGCGTAGCCAGTGCATCCCTGAATTTTAGTCATGAAATTAGATATTTTGTCAGGGTGCCAAA
The DNA here is from genome assembly GCA_036172795.1 of Pelodytes ibericus. Lineage (NCBI taxonomy): Eukaryota > Metazoa > Chordata > Amphibia > Anura > Pelodytidae > Pelodytes > Pelodytes ibericus. Next base: position 163,485,200 of record CM069857.1, read on the forward strand.
TTCAAATGTTGTACATTGAACTTTGTCCATCCACAACAGATGTTCTCTCTGTCTCTCTACGAATGTTTGAGCAACGTTTGAGTTTACTGACTGGAAAGACACTGAGCACAGGAAGTTAATCAGATGTGCTAGTGACACAGTGAATCTCTCACTGTTTGTGACTGAGTAATTAAGTCAAGCTGTTTACACTATTTCTAGTTCTGTACATAACAAGTGTAAACTGTGCAAATATCTGCATGAGGATTACCAGCAGAGGTCTAAGTATTAAAGCGATGCTGTTTTTCTATTTATCTTGATGAAAATCATTTATGGGCCAAAGTGCCTTGCTGAGTTGAAGCACCAAACTAAAATGTGTATGCTGCAGCATTGAGGCTGAAAATGTGTAAGAAAACTGCATTATTTTTCCCCTTAACTCATTACAAATATAATATTTCTACAATATATCTAAGAAGTCTTTTCCTTATTTAGTGATATCAGAGGCTTATCCAAGACAGAAAAAATATGTTCACAATATTTATATAGGGAAAAACATTCTAATAGACTTACAATAACAATTATCTAATATATTCTCTCTGCACTTCAGAATTTGAGTTTCCTTGTCACCAGATAGGAAAAACAAAATAATGTTTGGGTTCACTAAAGTGGAGAACCTGGGCTCCATCTGTGACTTCTTATGTGTCTTATGTTTTAAAGGCACATTGATGGACCAGTGTATCATCACAGAATCTACTGAGACAGCAGACAGTCTGCCAAACCTGCTATGCCTAACTGTTGCTGCAAACATGTCTTTGGCATCAGTTCTTTAAAGATGGACATACCTGTACAGATGAGAGAAGAGATATTGTGGACCATCTCCTCCCATTGGAGGAAGGTCTCTTGTGCTGGAAGCAATTTTGTGTACATTCCGCTGTTGGCACAAGTAATCTGGCTGTATGTAGGGGATGTAATTCACCAAGGGATTGTAGGGTGCACAAAACAGAGGTTGAGCAACTTGAAGAGGGTTAAATGGTTGGACCTAAGAATTCAGGAGAGAGAAGAACGCAGTTAATATTGGTAATGTTAAAATTTGTCATTTGAAATAAAATATATAACGTGGAGAGAAAAACAGTCCTAAATATAACCCAACTTAATGAAGCACCTTATAAAATATATATATATATATATATATATATATATATATATATATATATATATTGTGACAAAAGTACTCCTTTACCTTAGTACCTTGTCCTGGGATTTGGGTTTTACACACAGTCTTTTCAGGCTTCAGAGGCACTTCACACGCTGAATGAGGTAAAATGACTTGTTTTCTTTTATTGCGGTTCCAAGATAAATGCACAGTAAGGTATAACAGGTTGTAACAAAATATAAACCAAAATCCTTGCTCTTCTGAGCACTAACTAAACAAAAAATACTAAGCTAGCTGGGTTGGATGGTTTGTCCATTTCCCAACATAACTATAAATCACAACCTTACTGTTTCAGTGTTTTCAGCTCCCTGCTTCCACTCACAGAAATCAAACACAATCTCTCTCCCTCCTCTGGCAGGGGAGTATTTAACAGCACCTGTAATCAACAATCCTTTTCAGGTGAGGTAAATTAGGATTGGAACTCTGACACTGGACTTCTCAACTGTAGGTTCCAAGCAACATCTAAAATGTGGAGTGGAGCACTGGCCCACCCTACTCTGCAAGTGCTCCACCCCAGGGCCCACACATACACATACAAAAAGTGCTATATTAAGTTTAACATAACACATTTCCCTGGGGCTAATTACACAACTTTGCAAAATCTGGGGAGATATATAGACTCTCTCCAGGACAATTCCTTGCTATATATATAATGGAATGTATCATCATAAAAATAAGGTGTCATGTCAATGGGCGTGATGCAAGATCCATGAAAACATATTTCCTGAATTCCTGTAATTTTTACTTTGCCTATAAAGGGTGTTCAGTGCAAGGAACAAAGTAAATAATGAATATTAAAGCTGACAATGAAAAAATGCATCAATTAATAATTTTTTGAAAATGTATTATTTGCAAGGTTTTTCCTGGGATGAATCCTCATCCATCATTCTGCCAGGCTGAAAAAATGTATTGACTGGCACCATTTGAGAGCCAAACCGAGGGCTCCCATGGAGAAGAAGGAGGACTCACAATGCACTTGTATAACATGTCAGAGATCCACTCATGTATATATATCAAAAGACAAAAGTGTTTAGGCGCTACTATAAATACGATTGTAATTCAATAGATGCAGCTCAACTACTCGGTAGAAAATTACCTCTTATTTCTACAAATAATATAAAACACAAAAAAGGGGGAATGAGAGGAGCGCAGGACAAAAGTAAGTGAATTTAGTGAGTGATATATAGGTGAAGAATTTTTAAGTACAAAATTGTGTATAAGTGATCTTAAGATGTATATTTTTATTCCAATAGTGAAAATTAAATTAATAAAGCCAAAAATACTTATATCTTGAAATAAAATCTGAACAGTTGATTGCAGGACTCTCACAGTGGAAAATGTTCAATGCATATAAGAAAAACAAAGAAAAAGAAAAAAATAGTGCTCTCTGTATGTGAACAATAATAGGACGGTGAGGATAGTGGGTGTTGTACTCACACTTTAAAGAGCAGAAAATACTGCTCTATATTTAAGCCTTAGAGGGAATTTTTCTCCAAAGATCGCAAGGGGCTTCAGCTGTTCACAATATGTACGTGGAACCAGAGTACTTGCTTAAGCAGTTGCTCGTTGTATCAATTTGTATATGGGAAAGAAAGAGATGATCTCGTAGTGAAGCACAGTATTAAAATCAAATTTTAATCAAAATGAGGCAACAAAGAGGCTTACATTAAAAAGTGGTGAGTTTGAATCTCTTCAACTCACAAACAACGCATAGATGTACGGAGCTTTCTAGATGAACATCACCTGGACTAGAAGTATGGAGACGTAGGTATATCCAAAGCGGCAAATGCATCCAAAGCGGCAAGTAGAGTGGTTATACTGTCTCCCAGACGGAGAAACTAAAGGTGTAGCGTAGATTCACTGATTAGATAGCTCAGAGGAAATGCAGACTACCGGACACCACGCATGATTGTGAACTTTAGTAATACATTCATTTTAATAAATTTTACATGGTTCCAGTTAATAGTACTGATAAGATACTGTATATATTATCCTTCCTCATGTGTAGTTTGTGATACCTAACGGTACTGTTTTGTATAGTATGACTTGATGAATGTTCTGTATATGTTATTTCTATTTTTATGTATGTTATAAATGGAAAATATTGAATAAATAATTAATTAATTACAAAATTCCCATCTCAATTAGCTCCTCACTTGGGCATCCACATATTTTTTCCGGGGGGGTAGGGGCAAAAAACAACCTTTGTTAGCTCAGGAGAGGAGTTTACTGGTGAGAGGCAAATGTTCGCTACCCATTAAGAGTAAAAATGATATGATCAGGTTAGTAGCTCCTAACAGACCAGCATGTACCTGTGCAACAGCTGGGGCAGAAAAGATTACCCACAACTACCTCAGTCTATGATCCTTATGGTGTTCAGCCAGTACGGTATATCATGGGAGCAGCAGTCAACAACAACAAAGTTAAGTGCAGTGAAGCATAGTTTACCTTAACCACAGTCTAAAACTACAGTTCCCATTAAGTTCAGTTAGCAAATACCATTATTGTAGATGTAGTCAACAAAAGTTAGGGCTTTATTCATGAAAGAGAGAATAGCAGGGAATTAAGATGGAAATGTCAAACTTAGGGGCAAGGTAGTTAGACAAATTCTCCCATGCAGTTGCTTTGACCCCAATATGGTTTTTGGTGGTGGCCTGTATATGCAATATTAGAAAATGTGTACATGGAGAAAAAGTTACAGTATATTTTTTAGAATCAGGTCTTGTACGTTTCATGTGTTTTTTCACACACAGGATGGGTATATGTTTAGCTTCCCCACACATTTAGCTTACTTTGTATATTAAGTCTTTAGCTTCACTGCTGGAGGGCAATTTAAGTTAACTATGGATCTGCTTCTAAAAGACTGGTGTTCATAGCTGTGCATGGTAAGATGCATTGTTTTAACAGATACTGTTTATATCTGGCGCATAGAAATGAATTATTTGTAGAGCGGTGAACCTCACAATATTTGTGAGTGATTGCTAGCCTGACAAGGACTTTAATGGCAGGTACCATTGTTTTATCATGCTATGAATCGCAGAGTAATTCAGTTTGGCATGCTGCACTTAGTGTAATAAAGATGCCTCTGTGACACAGAGCGGCTCAGGCTGTAATGATGTTTTCTGCGCAGTGTGTGCATTCTCTGTCAGTTCTGTGACAGCCTTCTAATGCGCACTGTAACAAAATGTGTAAAGCAGCTAAGTGACAAAATGAAAGTACATAATATACATACTCCTTTGAGATAATTCTTATTTTGCTCTATGCCAGCACTGGATATATTAAACTCATGCTACGTGTCTGCTATAACTGCATAACAGCCATCACTTCTTGACGTGAGCTCTTCAATAACAACACATATTACTCTACATAACCCCTTCCTAGAAATCTCCCAATTGCACCATACAAGTTATGGTATTTCCTCTAATTTGCATATGTGTCTTAAAATATGTTGCTGTTGGGTCCTGACTTTTTGGATTTGGTTCCATATACCTCTTGGGATTTAACTTTAGTATAGGTCTTAAAATATGAAGTTAGCCTCCTGGTTCTTCATCTCAATTTTTTTTTATAATTATAATATAATCAAGGTCTATAACTTTTCCTATAGCTCTTTACATAATTATCATAGCTTCTCACTAAAACGTACTACCGTTACTCCATATATCTTCTCTTACCGATTCATGTAATCTCTCTTTTAAGAGAAAACTGTCACACCCATGCAAAAAAATGATATAATGAAACCAATTATACTATAGTCCTAATGGACAAATGTATTTTTCCTACCTAAATACTCTCTTTTGTCCTTATTTCGCTTAAGAGTGAAGCTGACCAACCCATTGGGATACTCATTGGTGTACAACATCATCAATTTGTGAAGCTGGTTTATCATCACCCCCACTGTGACATTGTCCTTTGCTATACTAGTCCACAGAAACAACTGTCACGAACCAGAGAGTAAATTTGTATGCTGAATTTTTCCTTTTGTCCTGTTATACATTTTCAAAGTACAGGCCTGCTGATCTGTTGTGTCTCTCAAGGGTTTTATAATCTTGAAATCAGCAGGGAAAATCCTATATGGCATATAAGACATATACTCCAACTGATGCACCATAACTAATTTGTATTGCCTTTTTCTCTATTGCCTATTGACCTCCTAAAACAGGGGTGGGCAATTAATTTTTACCGGGGGCCGCATGAGCAACCCGAGCACTGCTGGAGGGCCACATCGACAATATTTCAATTACATTTTGCTCAATATCTGTCTCTCCCCGTACCCTCATGTCTGTCTCTCTCTCTCCCCATTCCCTCATGTCTGTCTCTCTCTCCACTCATGCTCCATGTCTCTCTCTCTTTCCATTCATGCTCCATGTCTGTCTCTCTCTAGCCACTCATACTCCATGTCTGTCTCTCTCTCTCCCCATACCCTCATGTCTGTCTGTCTCTCCCCATACCCTCATGTCTGTCTGTCTCTCCCCGTACCCTCATGTCTGTCTCTCCCCGTACCCTCATGTCTGTCTCTCCCCGTACCCTCACAATTACACACTTAGTCACCCTCACAGACATACATTTACACAGACACCCTTATACACACATACATAAGTACAAACAGTCATACATAAATACACACAGTCACACAAACACAGTTACACACTTAGTCACCCTCACAGACATACATTTACACAGACACCCTTATACACACTGTCACACATACATAAATGCACACACAGCCACCTTTACACACAGGATACACTTGCACAGACACTCATGTACATACACTTACACAGACAGTAACACACACATAGTTATACACATTGACACACACATACACACTTATACACATTCACACACACTTCCACAGACACTTCCTTTTTTTTTTAACCTCCCCCCCCCCCCAAAACTGTTATTACCTAATCCTCCTTGTTAATCCAAGCACAGCACAACGGGGGAAAGCTCCGCCCCTGTCGCTTTCTGTGATTGGCTGCAGGGAGGAGGAAGTTCTCTATGGTGTCTTGGCAGATACCCTAGAGAACGTCCTCCTCCCTGAAGCAGCCAATCACAGAAGGCGACGGGGCGGAGCTTACACCCGTCGCGCTGTGCTTGGATTAACCAGGAGGAGGATGACAGGGAGAGAGCTCCCTGCTACAGCGCCTCTCCTCCCTTGCGCCTGGGCGCGGTGCACCCCGTGCACCCGCCCAGGATCGGCCCTGCCTCACGCGGGCCGGACAGGGACGCACAAAGGGCTGGATGTGTCCTGTGGGCCGTAAGATGCCCAGGTCTGTCCTAAAATCTAGTTCCATACCAAAGAGGATAAATCTTGATTGTTGTTTAAGCTTTACCTTGTTTGTCCCTATACTGCTGTTTAAGGACCAATATAGCAGCATCATAATCAACTTCCTAGGCACTTGGTCACTGTATCGTGTAACCTTTATGAACGTAGGTTTGGCATGTGTAGTGTAATTTGTAAGAACGGAAAAATAGATGTGGTGTTTGTTTGTTTTTTACTATACAATATTCCCACAGCAATGTGTCACATGGATGATGATACACTGCAGATTTAAAATTTCTGGACATATATATGAACAGTACAAGAAACATATCACAGAAGTTTACCAGATACCAATCATTTTTGTATTGATCACATTCTTACGTGTTCAGTCAATGTTATAACTCATTCCATCATGGTAGACTGAATAAAAAGATCCATTTTATATGCTTAGTTGCAGTAGCTTCCCTCTGTTTTTTTGTAGCACTCAGTCTGTGCGACGGAACAGGGAATGTAGAGCGTTGTGCATCACCTTTCCATTTTCACACTAATGTGTAAAATTATAGTACCAAATGGAATAGAAAGTACAGTGTGATATGATTTAGAGCATATGTTGTTTATCGAAATAAAAATTGGTTGATCTAGGTTCAATTAAGATCAACAATAGCAATTTCCATTTAGCAGACGAGCACGTACCAAAATTGCAGATCTTTGACACGGAGAGATCAGTGTTGCTCTACCCTTAAAAAGGGAAGCAAAATGGAGACACAAATGGTTCAAAAATGAGGTTCAAAAAATTCTGTCACTTCTGTATCTTCTTTTGCCCTGTCAGGCGAATCACATTTGAATGTTACAAATTCAGAGAGAGAGAGCCTCCCGGAAATGACGGAGAGGGTGTTGGTATCAACCAACAGTATAACAAGAGGTGGAGAAAATACACCAGGGCTGAAAATCAGGACGCAAAAATCTGATTTCTTTAAGTGTAATTAATTCATCTACTTACAACTTGTCGGACTCTGAATATGCATGCAGTGAAGATCTGGAGCACTATAACTAATTCAAATGTATATGATACAGAAGACTCTAAAGCATAGCTAGTGACTGGCTAGGAGTGAGCTCCATTAAGCTCACTTGCCTGCAGGCTTTCTGAGATGGTTCATGGGTGTCTCAGGAGATAGACCAGAGACGATAGGACAGTCAGTTATATGCTGAGACAGACTGGTGAGTTAGGCATTAATAGTAATACATTTAAGGGATTAAGGGAGGGGATCTTGATTGGGGTTAGGAGAGGTTATCAGTAGTGTGATTATTGGAGGAGAATAGTGTGGGGGGGGGTGTTTAAGGTAAACATGCAGGTCTATTTTAACTGGAATTCGTAGAATGTTCGCTTTTTGTTTCCCACCCTCCCATCCTGAGGCAAGCACATTGGTAGGCGACCGTAAGTGCCAAGAAGTCATCAACTTTGAAAATTAAAGCAGAAAACTTGCTTGTCCTACAGCTGGCTCCAGGAGTGTGTCACTGCCAGTTCATGGAGTCAAGAAGGAATATTTCACCCACTTTGGAGCAGATTGGCCACGCTTCAATGTGGGTTTTTTCACCTTCTTCTGCATTTTTGCTCGCATTCCATAGGATGTGGAGTGGTGGAGTGGGGGATCCACCTTGCGGTAATGTGGCACTCACTGCTACTTGGGATAGGAGAAAACAGCCTGCAGGTCGGACACTGATGGTGTGGTCAGGCCCAGGCATAGGAAGTGTAGCAAGCCGGATAGGTGTGGATACAAAGGTGAACCAATTGTGTGGTCGCGTCCACCACTGGAGCACTACTATGGCTACTGCAGAACGCAAAGCATGTTGGGCAGTGATGGGCCCAAGGCTGTGTCCTGTGGAGTGACGTATCCATGCAGCCATATGGGGCACATGAGTTAGGGGGCTCACATGCTGCTAGGAAGGAGGGGGGGTTCAAGACCAGTGGATGTCTCTGCCTACCCCTGGAAATCCGAGAGTGACTTGATAAGTGGTTAAGCCATGGAAGGCAGCTGTTGAAGGCAGGACCGACCGTCGTGCGCTGTAGGTAGGTGGGGATCAGTGCAGTTGTCTCCAGGTGGTAGTGGATGCCGCATTAGGTTTTGGGGACTCCCCTTTCTCTGTTATAAATTAATGACTTAAATTGCCACCATATGTAAGTGTCCTGGTTTTTATTCAAGGGTTGAATGGGGTAGCTAAATGTTAGATATACTCCATTGGGAAACCGGGTAGGCGTAGAAGCTTAATGTCTACTTTTAGGTTTTTCACCTGCAACCTGTAAGTTTTGATCTGTTTAAAACCATATTTGATCTAAACAGGTTTTTTCTATGACTTCTGATATGTCTAATGTATCACTTCTTTCTGCCGCTACTAATTTGAATAATCCCAAACACCTTCAAAGGAAAGTCATATTTGTACCCAATCAGTTCAAGGGAAAAACTTTGGGTATGTTTCAAAATACAGTAGAGATGTAATTGTGTAGGTTAGCTGCAGGGAAGTCTGGGTTATTGTAGGATAATCTCCTTCAGACTCTCAAGGAGAGTAATAATGGGAGGCATGGTTTGCCTTGGTTGGTGATGGCCGCTTTAGTGCTCAGCTCACGCCAAGACCCCACCTAGGCCGGCAACGATGACACCGCGGTGGTGGAGAGAGGCCATCAGCCCCCCGCACTGATACCCACAAGGAGGCCCAAGCAGCCAGGGAAGAATGATAGCCCAACTCCATCTTGTGGAAAAACCAGAGAGATACTTGGGATTATTGACATTGGCAGACTCACACCCCATGGGGCGAGGACACTGAGTCTATGGATGAGGCCATCTACATTTTCCCCATTGGATTTCCGTTGAAGAAAAAGCCATACGGAATTCACTGGGTAGAAGCTAGGCCCCGCAACTATGACCCAGTTCATGATGACCCATGGACCACCTCGGCCGCACCGGAATACGGCCTAGAAGACTCCGCATTTGCCACAGATCTGCATCTCGGGAAGATAAGTTGTAGGTGCCAACCTACACAAAGTCCCCACACCATTTGTTGGGGTTTATCACGACCTGTTAATAATGCTTATGCTTGTATATACACTGCATGATTTTTCATCTTTATCTCATGTGTGGGGTCTGATGGACAATTGTTGGATTATGGGGTGATACTACATATCCCGCATTGACCCCGGGGTATCCCAACTAGGGAAGGTTATAACGGCCTCCCGCATTTGTCGTACTCTTAGACAGACCATTACTAAATTTGTGTGTCGTAATAAACAACCGAGACTCAGACACGTCTACCTAACCCGCCCCAAATCTACAGGGGGACTGGCACTGCCAGACCTACACAAATATTACACAGCAACTCATTTATTCATAACCGTCGCCTGGTCTTTACCGACCAAATTATGGCTAGACCTAGAAAATTCCTTATTTGATATACCCATTGCTGCATTGCCATGGCTCACACCAGAACTAGGCAGAGTAAGGTCTCGAGACCACCCATTTATCCCCGCAACACCACTCCGTCAGGCTCATGATGTTTCCCTCACCACTCAGCCCAATACTCCACATTAGCGCCTTCCCCGGGACAGGACGGTACATTCGGCACCTTTTCAATTTGTCAGCTGTTGGCCATGTCAGGGAGGTAATGAGCTGAGAGTCCATCCGCCCACTGGACTCACTCCTCCCAAATTCATCCCATAGCTTTCTCACCACCCTACAATATACACAACTAAAACACTACATAAATTCACTCCCACAGAGAAATAACCTGATTAGGGACCTCACCAACATGGAGCATGCCTGCACCCAACTCCCAACCTGCACATGGCATCTCGCTACTCGTGAATTTTAGCCTCCCTCCCAGCACCCTACCCAGCATTTACAGTCAAATGGGAAGAGGCACTGGAGATCTCACTGTCCACTACACAATGGGATATTCATTCTTAGGCAACACTGCTCCTCCTTCACAATGGTGCAGGAGAATGCTTATAAATTACTTATCTTGTGGTATAAGGCACTCCATAGAACTAAACCCGACATTCCGGAGACCTCCTGGAGGTGCGGGACAGAGCAGGGCACAATGCTCCATATCTGGTGGAGCTGTGCACTGCTACAGCACTTTTTGGTATGGATTAAGGAGGTGGTAGCAGAACTCAGTCCTGACCCTATACCGTTCACACCGGCTGCATACATACACTGAGCAATCAATCTCACACTACAAAAATTCAGTTCTCAAACATTTGTTAAATGCAGCAAAACTCCTCATACTCCTGCACTGGAAATCCACGCACACCCCCACACACACTTTTCAGTCCTGGGAAGAACGCTCACCATCCTCCTCAGTGCAGAAAGAAAAGTACAGAATGACATGGTTCACTTGGATAGAGCTTACTGATAGAGATGACTTTGCATCCATGCTTCACGGGTCCTAGGAAGAACTCTCTATGTGCGAGTTGTCCACAGTTCCAGTTTCTAACACAGTTCACCTGTAAAGCCAGAACCAACCAATGGAAGTATTCTATGGGCGGTCTGACAAATGTTTTTAAGTAAGCACTGTTTTGTAATTTATCAGTCTATGATTAAGCCTCACGGGCGAAACGGGTGAGACTGTGTTTGATCCTCATTTGCCTTTTAACATTGGATTAATTAAACTTTGAAGATTTTAGTCAAGCCTGCCTATTTCTGTCACTTATTTACTACACCTGGAGAGGTGCACCGATTGCTCCATTTCTCTTTTGCAATCTTGTTTTCCTCCCCGTCCCCTACTACTGACCCCCTTCTTCCAACACATGCAACACCTTCCCTCTCCCCCCATGTGTTTGTTTCCCTACATCAGTAGGTCATTACATGTATAGACTGCCTTCCTATCCAGCTGTTTTAAGACGTCTTTGCAAAGAGGATTACTCCCTGGGTAACCACACCACACCATACTGAACTATTGTTGTTATTACTGCCGTACCTTGCCCTCAGGGATTTAAGACGTTAACCATCTTTTTTCTTCTTTTTCCATTTGTTCCCTCCTAGTATGTGGTCATTGTTATGTATTTTATGTTCAGAAAAAATCAATAAAAAACGTATTTTCGAAAAAAAGCAGAGTAATGATATCGTAATAAAAACAATCAGACACATTGATTGTGTGAGGCACATGGTGGTCACACCAGATACTGGTTTTCGGATCCCCCTTTACCCCCCAGGACCCTATCCTAGGTGGGCTAGGATAAGTGACATGTTACCACTTATATCGTCCTTATATTAATTTGGTTACGGTTTATTGATAGCCAGTTGTTATTAAACATTTGGTCGGTATATTATTACCAGTTTATGTTTATAGCCATCTTAAGCTGCTAGTTTTATGTTGCAGCATTTTTCTGATGAATACATCCTGTAACCTTTCTAGCCACTCCTGTGTCTGTGTAGTTTATTGGTGTGGGGGATGTATCATCTGGCATACCACTGTCACGTGGAGTTGGGGCTTTACTATTCCAATCAATCTCAGTTAGCCAAGCAGCTGTCAAAGCATGGTGGTACTCCAGCCAAACAGAATACAACGTGCTTCTACCATAGACTTTAATGACGCAAAAAAAATATAATTAAACTATGTTGGAAACCTAATCGTTTGATTGCATGGTTCATCTATGAGACTATGTGCTGCATAAGAATGACAGCTCTCCCTTTATCAAACATTTCTATCCAACTGTCTAATTTGAAGCTGTGTGGCAGAGGTACCATTATCATACATAAAGGTCTTGGGGTGTGTAATAAAAATTATATAATCACCTCTATGCATGAGGGGTAGACAACCTTCGGCACTCCAGATTTAGTGGAATGCATTTCCCTTAATGCTCGCTTGGCCAGCATTACAGCTGAAAGAACATTAATGAAGATGCAATCCACAACATGTGGAGTGCCGAAGGTTGTCTGCCCCTACATTAAACATTGGTGATTGTTCCTTTTTTTTTTTTTTAACTTCCTTACACTTTTGTGCTTAGGATCTTTATACATATCCATGACTGTGCATTAAGCTGATAATCGATAAGTCAACAAATACACTTAATTTTCCCTGACTAAATGGAAAGCCAATGAACCAAATACTTTTACAACAGCCAGCAAAAGCAACTGTCCATTTAGTCAGGAAGGGGTCAACAGCTTAGCCTCTACGTCTTCCTATAGCTGGAGCAGAGGATCAGAAGGCATCACTAACTTCTTAATGAGCCCCAGGTTTGAGTGCTGCTCTGTATAGCTACAAAAGACACAAATTAGCTGTTGACATTGTGGAGTTGCCAGCACTCTGAGTACAGTAGACTGAGCTAATTGGCCAAGTCGAATACTGAGTGTGCAGTCATATAGATAACAAGATGCTATGTTTTCCATTGGTGAATTTATGGAATAGCATTTATCAAATGAGAAACAGGCTAAGGAAATTAGGGGGTAACAAAAATTATAATATATAAGATAATATTGATTTAGATTAATTTAACCCCTATAATGATACAAATCTGATGTAGGCATTTTTCAAATTTTTATAATCTATTCAAATTGTTACAGAGCATAATACATAGAGTGCGTCAGACAGTAGAACCAGGTTACTGACTGTAATGAGAGAGTTAGCAAAATTGCAGTTAAGTTATATGGCAGTGCAGGACTGCTAACATTTTCCCATGAGTTAACTTGTCTTCCTAGGTATCATTTGTTGGTGTAATTGCGGTCATAACTGTGCAGGAATCACTATCTATACACACATAGCCCAATGCTAGCTTGCATGGTGCTGAACTGTACTGACAATGTCCTTCTGAGATCTGAAGAGATACTAGACATGTGCAAAACTAAAATTTTTGTTTCGTTTTCGTCCATTCGGACAAAAATTGTATTTATTTCGTCTAAAACGAATTTCGTTCATTACTGCATTCGTTTCAGACTAAATTCGTTCATTATTTTCGTTTCGTTTAGTTGTATTCGTTCATTTTATAGAATACGTGTAATACTATTGGCTTTCTATAAACCGAACGAGAGCCCCATTCATAAGAAATTCTTATGAATGGGGCTCTCGTTCGGTTCATAGAAAGGCAATAGTACTACATGTTTTCTATAAGCCGAAAGTCTATAAACCGAACGTTCGGTTTATAGACTTTCGGCTTAAGGAATACGTGTAATCCTATTGCTATTCTATAAACCGAACGTTCGGTTTATAGAATAGCAATAGGATTACATGTATTACATTAGCCGACAGCCTATAAACCGAAAGTTCGGTTTATAGGCTGTCGGCATTTCACTACACGGAGACAAAGTCTCCATTCATAAATTTATGAATGGAGACTCTGTCTCTGTGTAGTGAAATGCCGACAGCCTATAAACCGAACGTTCGGTTTAAAGGGCTGTCGGCTAATGTAAGTGCAGATGCAGGAACAAGTAATAAATCCAAGAGAATATCCAGCACAATCAGCCTTACAGTCCAATAATATCCCATCACTTTCCCCAATCACTGGACGACACACAGTATCAGGAGTAGAACTGACCAGAACTGTTTATTGATCCAGAAACACTGAATATATACAGTTGAAAATCTTGACAAACCAGATTAGACAAAGGAACTATAACAGGATTAAAGTTTAACCTAAGGACAAACAAAGGGAAATCCTGCCTCACACCTTTCAGGATACAAAGGTGCCCAGTTCAGATACACACAGGAAACTAAATGACTTACATAAGACAATGGGAAAGGTGACAATAATGACAGGGATTAAAGGATAGGATCAAATCTTAACTTGAGGAAAGCACAGGGAATAGGACAAAGACTTGGATCCTAGTAATTGAGTTAACCTTTGTATCAGCTCAATTATCTCCAAGCTAAAATATGAATCACATTCACATAAAACATAATTTTTTCAAAATTATCATACTTTAAATATGAACATAACTAAAAATCAAACAATTCCACAAAGAACTTCAGAAGTTAGCTTTTTGGGGCATTTTCACCATGCCCCAAATATGTTCTTAAAGTGCCATACACCGATACTTAGAGTTTTGTGTACTCCAGGCATAGGAAAATCTCTGCAGGGCCAACAATCAATAAAAGGGAATGAGACAGCCAAAAAGGGGTTCCGCTACAATGGTAGTCCTGTCTTTTTTTTCTTTGTACATTGTCCCATTTAAAGAGTGTACAAATGTCCACCTTGTCCAATGGGCTGTACTTTGTACAGACATCTTGTTTTGAGTAATGCTTAACTGGCTGGAAACCAGGTTTTAGAATGAGGCCAGGGACTTCATAGAGTTCATTTTCCATAACTTATCCAAAATCATATTCACTAATAGCTGTTTCATTAATACACTGATGGAGCGTTTGTCTGAGATTACCCATGACATACATATTCTTTAGTGACAGTATTTCTGAGAAGAGGTGGGAAGAAAGGAGGCCAGGGAAATGATAAGGTTGGAAGACAAATACAGAAAAGTCAGAACGACAGTGGATAGACAGCAGAAGTGAGAAGGAAATAAAAAGAAAGGCACTTGAAGGTTAGAGAAGAGATTTGTTGAAGAAAAGTAAAAAGTGGAGGGAAAAGCAAGCAGCATAAATTATGTTAGCAGCACCATTTAAAATATGTTAAATAGTCCCAAACATTCCAAACAATTGTCTTCAATTTAATGAGAGAAATTTAAAATCAACTAAACTAATTTTGAATGATAGAATTATTGAGCAAGTGCAAACCATTTTTCCCACAAATAGTATTTTTAACTGGAAGTCAATTTCAATGATGACTCTCACTCTGAGTTTGGTAGTTTTAAACTGTGTGACATTTTAGCGTTCTATAGATATCACCAATGAATGACAGCTGGGTGTTACATCTTTTAGATGTATGCGTATATAGTCATTTGCAAAAATATTAAAACATGTCAAATCAATAAAAAAACTAGATGATAGCAATGAGATTCCCCAAACCTACCCGGATTTCTTCAGTTCTATTGATATAGTTTATCTACAACAGATGAGGGATGAGAAAAGTATGTATCGGAAATCCAATCTACCATGGATGGCAGCTGACCTCTTCAAGTTTATATATCTTAGTGATGCTTTACTGTCAAGATTATGAGCAAACTGCTTACAAATAAATACACAAAGCATTGCCCAGGCAAACAATGTTATGCTTATGAGTAAGTCCGCTTAATGGATAAAAAGCGTTAGGCATGCTGGGAGTTAGATTTTTCCACATTATATCCAGGCGTCTGGTAGAAGCCCACAAAGGGTGAAACGCGTAGCGGATTGGACTCACCCTGCTGTTCTTTATGTACATATATTGTGTATATTTTTATTCCACATCTTTTATTTTTTGATACTTACTGGACAAGATTTCTCCTGCAGCTGTGTGGCGCCCACTACGTTTGACAGAGAAAACTTCCATGTAAGCAGATACTTCTTTTTATTAAAAGTCTGTATATGTTACACACTAATTGGATATCTGTTGTTTCTGTTCCTGAGCTAAAATCTAAGCAGATTAGCCACAGCAGGATCCTACAAAACGACACCTTACCCTTGAAGTGCAACTATTATCCAGCCATCCTGTGAGTGCATCCCCTTGAGGGGGATCAAAGCTTCCTCAGGATATTATTTCACATTGTCACCTATAAGGTGTTATATATATATATTTATTGTGTTTATCACATATATTTTTTTATCACAGTTTGCTCCAAGCGCACTTATTGTTCTTTATTTGTATATATTCTGCATAAATGGATTCATGAAGTATTTGTCCCAGGTACAATATATGGGTATTTCTCTAATTTTAAAGTATGTCCTAGAAAACATGTACAATACAACCATTTAAAATACATATACAAAAGAGTACACTCAGGAGACAGCACAAATTAAAAATATAAGTATAATTAATACACATTCTAGACAACAAATGGCTGTCTGCATGATCTAAACTGTAGAAAAAAAACAAAAAAACAATGGGACTCCAGGCACCAGTAAATACGCACACGTAACACCTTCGCGACAAAGGACTTGCCAGGCACGGTCTGGGAGAAACTCCCTTAACAACAAAGGACGTGCCTGGCACGTACTGTGGTGAATCAAGCGGTTTTTGCGATCAACAATCGCAAAAAACGCTTTAACGGTGCTGGTCTATTGCCTCGATGTCGAGGCAATAGCCAGCACTGAAATTTCTATTTCAATATGGCAGCCACGGAGCGATCGTGGGTGCCATATTGACGGAGCATGCTGTTGGTCTAAGCTTCTGCTGGTCTAAGCTTCGGAAGTGAAAGTAACTTCACTTCCGTCGCTCTGAATATGCTACTTGACTGCCCCTAGTGGTAGTTAAGTAGCATTGCAATGGAAAATATTTAAAATAAATATTTAATTAATTAAAAACAGGTTATCTAGATAGATTAGCCTATAGGGTTCAAATTAAAGAATTTTTAGCATAAGGGATAGGGTTAAAATTAAATTAAAATTAAACAATATTAAGGGATATAATAAGCATTATAGTTGGGGTTAAATTTAGTGTTAGGGTTAAATTTTGGGTTCGGGTTGGGGTCAAAAGGTCAATATAGGAAAAAACCAAAAAACACTGTTTTTGGTTTTTGCCCCATAACTCGCAAAAAAATACAGAAAAACATAGAAACATGCATATTTTTGAACTCGGGACAACATTTAGAAACTATTTAGATGGGGTCTTTTTTAATGATTTTATTTGTGTAAATTATGTTTTAGGTCAAAGTTAGAAAAAGTGGGTTTTTTAAAATTTTTCATCATATTTTATGATTTTTTTTGTAGTAAATTATAAGCTATGATTAACATAATGGTATCTAATGAAAGCCCTTCTTATGACGATAAAAAACAACATATAATTTGTGTGGGCACTGTATGTGAGAAAGAAAAAAATTACAGCTAAACACAAACACCCCAGAAATGTCAAAACAGCCATTGTCACCAAGGGAAAGTCAAGGTGAAAATTTCTTGTCACTAAGGGGTTAATTTCAGAAGGGCTTCACCAACCAACTACATCTCCATCAGTAAACAGAAAAAAAGACAGGTCAGGAGCTCCATTCCATGAAATAGACAAAGTTATTTTACTGCATACAAAAAAAATGAAAAAATATATAATCCTGGCGAGGATGGCACAGGTTGCCAGCTCCCTCACATGTTTCATGCTCAGAGGCGCATAATCAATCTCCTATGATGGACCGAGCATAAACTGACAGTATCATGCCTGCAACCAGACTAAACCGGCATGTTTCTAAAAAAAAGATACAAACTATCACTTTAAATACTTGCCTTACTGAGCATACCAATTATGGTTGGAAAATAATTTGGCCAGAAACAGACTAATTGTATGACTCAAATAAGTTAGTGTCATTTTACCTGGGAGATCTAATAAGATACAAAGAACAATGCTGAGAAATACTGCAGTATGTTTTTACACTACTCTCTGCCACTAAGAAGTAGGTATACAGGTACAGACATCTACTGAACACATGCTGAGGAAAAAATATCACAAAAGAAGCTTTGTTCATATTAAACACACTATATGTAGACATAACTACAATAAGGCATTTTATAATGTTTACTTTTGGCAGGTTTAGTGCATGTCATGGTAATTATTTTCTATGCTGTCCAAATATTATGTACACTGTGCACTAAAATTAAATGAACATAGAAACAACTAATTAATTTTTGGCACTGAAGACTTTTTTGGGATATTTGCCTTTTTTTAAGGATTCACATAACATATTATTTTAATTCATTCCTGTGGTAGCAAAACATTTCATAGGCTGGTGTTAACATATAACGCTAATAAACTTCACAAACTAACAAGTTTCAAGTAATAGGATCTGCGGTAGGAATAGGAGAGCAAGGAGATGTGTAACGTTTTGAAATATAGTCTCTATTTTTAGTGTTAGAATTTCATAATAATAATGTGTCATAAATTGTCTGAGGTAATAAATATGACTGTCTGGAATATGATAAATAACTGGAAATTCATAATTTTTTTTAATCTCATTCTTATGTAATGCGTATTAAAAATATAACAATGTAATTGTGTTATCAAAGAATGGTGGTATGAAAAAACGACTTACCTGTCTGGAGAAATATCCTAATTGTGAGTTTTGATTTGGGACAAAAGGCATCAGAGGTCTAGGCTGAAAGATCGTCTGCTTAAAGGGACAAGGCAGGAAACAAAATGTAAGTTAAAAATGTAATAATTTTTTGTGTCACACAAAAAATATATATATATAAATATATGTATATATAAACTTTTATTTTTCAAATAAATTATGCCTGTGAAAACAATAATCAAATCATTACAAATACACCCCCCACCAGGGACGACGGATGTTTGGAGAGGGAAATCACGTTTGTTTTTTTGTTTTGTTTTTGCCGCCTTTTTTTAATAGAATAGGTTGATTATTTTTTACTATATTTGGTGACACCCTTCCCTGGGCCAGAAGATGAGCATCACTGATCGCTGCTGGTACCTGGATACAGGTGATAATTTTAAAAGGCTGTCTTTTTAGAGACAAATCATGTATATGGTTGTGTATGACTTGTCAATAATAGGTAATGAAAATGTTACCAAGTATTGTTCATAAAGCGGAGTCTGAGTGCATTTAAAAAGTACTTTTCATTGGTTCCTTAAAGTACTTAGCAGCTTAGATGCAGCCACCTGATTAAAGGTTGACAGCACCATTACAGAAAGCAAGGATTGGTTGATGAGCTGAGTAGGTGTTGGTCAGAGGAGAGGAATCAAGTGGAAGAGAGGTAGGCAGGGCACTACTGGAAAGGGAAAACAGCCCTAGAAAATATTATTTGCACCAGCCCAATAAAGCATTGAGGCCGTTTAGTGTTTTCATATAAAACCTGTGACACACTTTTACTCCCATCAGTATAGTTTGCCATACACAGATGTTGTACTGTATAGCTCCAGTTAGTATATAGTTACTCCAACAATAATTGTGGTACAATATACTCTTAATGTTTATGTAGGTGGCCAGCCATTGGTGGTGACATAGACTAACTTGTATCAGATTACCTACTCAGAATACACAGAATACACAATGCTGCTAGCCTCTATAAAATGGACAAGCGGCAAAGCTTCATTAATGTGGGAGGTATAAGATTAATGACCAATGGCAATAGCACAACCTAAGTGGAGAAACCCCAACCAATGAAAGATAATTACAAAGTCTAGGAGTGAATCAAAAACTGAGAAAATGAGTTTCACACCCTATTGGACCACATAGGTGATCTGAATTGATCTTAAATCCAGGCTACTCAGAGACCACTAAAGTGATCGTGAATCGGCAAGAAAATAGGCCACTGTGGCTGATTTCTGTGCTGACATGACTGAAACAGTAGCGGCTATCCTCCCCATAGATTTCTATTGGGAGCACTTTGACCTTTTTTGGGTCCATTTCAGGAGAACTTTGGCTAAAGGCAAAATAGCAGAAGTCCTCCCACAGAAGTCAATGAGGTCTATTCCCTAAAGTCCTCTCCTATATAAACCAGGTCCAATGGCTTCCATAATGGTCCCCAAACCACTAATGCATATGGGGGCCTGGGAAAGTGGCCCTGAACCCGCCCTAATCTTAAACAGGTCTGGAAGCTGCTCAAAAGGCACCAAGCACCCTATATGTGAGGGCCAGAGCAAGTGGCTCTCATCCTTGATCATAATCAGTGAATTAAGCTGGCCAAAAGGCTCCCGGGCCTGTTTAACCCCCCCCCCCCCCCAATCAATAATAATAAATGAGCCTGTAACTGGCCAATAGTCCCTTGACTCTTAACTTCCCAGGCCCCTATAATAAATGGGCTAGGGACTGACCAAGAGCCACTGGCCCAGTAATATATATACCCTTAAAAATTGATGGGGCCAAGTAAAAAAGTCTCCGGCAGCTTGGGAGTTAATTGCCCCTCTGCCTCCCTGGCCTCCCTCCCCTGGACACATATGGAATAAAATACTGTCTAAGGTAAGGACTAAAATAAAAAAAAATGGCAATATATTTACATTAAAATATTTAAACATATTGACCCCTTGATAACAAGGGACATGCCAGGCACATCACGGGAAAATGTCCAATTAGTGACAATGCACGTCTTACAGTTCTGATCATGGTATGCCCACTGGCATAACACAATCAGGCTGTAACAGACATGGTTGAGTGCTTAGGCACCTATCTCTCCACCCATGTCTGTGCAGGCCCATCTGTCACTTTTATATACTCAGGACAAATATTAGAATCGATTTAGTAGGGTTTTCATTAGCTTTTGAAGATGTATAAAATATTTTTTTTAAGTAAAAGTTATAAAAAGTGTGTCTTTTCTTAATTTTTTAAAGCCGCTTTTCGGTTCCCAAATGGTGCCTCCAAAGTCCTGACATATTCGGATCACATTGGTGGCACAAAAATGCCCAAATTTCAGGCTACTCAGCTAGCTTTGATGTGTCTCTGAATACATCCACAAATCAGACATCATAGTTGATTCCAGACCAATATCTCCCAAGAGACATGATGCGCAACCAGGATATAGTCTCCCAAGACATATCATGTAAAGCCATGCAAAAGCTCTCATCAAGTTATCTCATCCCAGGTTTTACTTTCATTGAGAGCAGTTTGTATGTGCTCTCCCAGTACAGACTTACTCTGTTGTGTATCAATTCCATAGTGCCTGGGTTTAGGGGCAACTACTCTCTGGAGTTAGGTGCTTCTCCAGTACAGTCCTGCTCCCTGGTCTGCTCTCTATTCTTGGGGCAGGGACAGGGCCGCCATCAGGGGGTGACAGGCGATACAACTATCACAGGCACGGCGGACCCAAGGTGTTTCTGTGATGGTTTTTATCAGTAAAGAAGTAATATTGGGCAATCTAAATTGTGATTTCAAATCATTACAGGTGATTAGTGCAATGGGTCGAACAAATAAATAAATAAGAAGATTGTCACATGTTTAAACCTCAGTAACCCTCTTCAGTTGGGGAATGGGTTGAGGTGGGTTGCCATGGTAAAGAGCAAATCAGTATTACTACATTGAGAATGTGACAGAACATGCTCATGGCTATCTACAGTACAGAAACAAAGGCTATGCTTTTATTGCTACACAAAGAGAACTATTACTAGAAATTCAACCTCATGGCTTAATAAGTAAATAAACAATAAAGAGAACAGACAATAACAGCATGTCTCTCCAACTCCTCTTGTTTCAACTGCCCTTAAAATCTCATCCTCTTTTTGACCTATGCCATTGACTAACTGCACGTGGCTGTATACATAAAAAGAATGTATTGAGAAAATGCTGGGAACACTAAGTACAGCTGTATTTGTTGTCTATATCCTCAGACATTTCAAAAGACTGAAGAGAAATCTAATTGACTCTTGCTTCCTGCTTGCTAGATGATACTCCCTGTGTCAGGGACATGCTAGAAGCCAATAGTAGGCTGAAAATTGAAAAGGCCCAGAGGAGAGCAGAGTAGTCAAAAGGCAATTCAATAGGCCAGAGCAGCAGGGCCCCTTACTGAAAAAAATTCTCCCCCCCCCCCCCCCCGGATTGTTTATCCATTAATAGCCCACTGATAATTTGCTCATCAATTGCCACTAATAATTTGTCCATTAATAGCCCACTGCTAATTTGTCCATTAATAGCCCACTGGTAATATGTCTATTAATAGCCCACTGGTAATTTGTCCATTAATAGCCACTGATAATTTGTCCATGAATAGCCCACTGATAATTTGTTCATTAATAGCTCACTGGTAATATGTCCATTAATATGCCACTGATAATTTGCTCTTCAATAGCCACTGATAATGTGTTCATTAATAGCCACTGATAATTTGTCCATGAATAGCCCACTGATAATTTGTCCATGAATAGCCCACTGATAATTTGTTCATTAATAGCTCACTGGTAATATGTCCATTAATATGCCACTGATAATTTGCTCCTCAATAGCCACTGATAATTTGCTCATAAATAGCCACTGATCATTTGTCCATTAATAGCCACTCATAATTTGTCCATTAATAGCCCACTCATAATTTGTCCATGAATAGCCCACCTATTATTTGTCCAGTAATAGGCCAATGATAATTTGCTCATTAATATGCCACTGATAATTTGCTCATCAATAGCCACTGATAATTTGCTCATTAATAGCCACTGATAATTTGTCCATTAATAGTCACTGATAATTTGTCCATTAATAGCCCACTGATAATTTGTCCATGAATAGTCCACTGATAATTTGTCCAGTAATAGCCCACTAATAATTTGTCCATTAATGGCCCACTGATAATATGTTCATTATAGCCCACTGGTAATATGTCCATTAATAGCCCACTAATAATTTGTCCATTATTAGCCCAGTGATAATTTGTCCATTAATAGTCCAATGATAATTTGTCCATCAATAGTCCAATGATAATTTGTTCATTAATAGCCCACTGATAATATGTCCTTTAATAGCCTAATGATAATTTGTCCATTAATAGCCACTGATAATTTGTCCATTATTAACCCAATGATAATTTGTCCATTAATAGCCCACTGATAATTTGTCCATTATTAGCTCAATGATAATATGTCCATTATTCGCCCGTTGATAATTTGTCCATTATTAGCCTAATGATAATTTGTCCATTATTAGCCCAGTGATAATTTGTCCATTAATAGTCCAATGATAATTTGTCCATTAATAGCCCACTAATGTCTAGTGTGGGCATCCGGATGATGTCAAGGTGCACTGACATTTTCCAATGCTGCTCGACAGTTTTCCCGGGACTTCTGAAATGGAACATTGGGAGGTCACATGACCCCGGTGTTCCATCATAGAAGCCCTGGCGGAAGTATAGGGCAGCATTGCAGATTTTATTTATTCCTTTTAGAAAGATTTGATTATATTCTAACCTTCCCTTTTTCAGTTAGAGAGAAGGAGTATTGTACTATTCAGTACTCATTGTGTTCATAGAATGCTCTCTTCTTCAAATCCTAATCCTTATTTCACAATACCCTTGTGAAGTCTAACATATAGACTAGCCCAAGGCCACCAATCAAAGTGTGCTTAAAATCTATGTGTATTGATTTTATATTAAAAGCTACTGGCGCACTAGCAGACTAACATGAGTGTTATTAATATGAAAATCGATACAAGTAGATTTTCAGTAAATTTTGATTAGCAGCATCTTTTGTTATTGCCTACGGCATATTTAAAACTTTACAAATTCAAATTCTCTTAATTCTCTTTTGTTTTCTGCACTCAGTGGTGCTCAGATTTGTAGATAATTAGTAGGATGACATGTTTCATTGCACAGGAAGAAAGAGATAAGCATCCTCAAACCGAGCAGTGCTCTTTAAATAATTGATGGGACTCTGTGACACGCAATATGTATTTGAGATGATGAATGAGTCTAATACTTAATAGGTGAAAAACAATGTCAACACCTAGTTTTGTTATGAGGAGTTAACTTGGCATCATTGTAAAAAGTCATAGCAGAAATATACTTAGCAGCTGAATTTCTCAAGATAATTAGGCTCCACAAACTAGCATATGTATTTTCACCCCCACCCCTAATTTACAAAATGTGCAACATTTTCCCCATTCTTCAGCAGACATTTTCTCCTGTTTTCATATATGGTTTGGATACTATGTATGATGAACTTCCAGCCAAATGCCGTTCAATTTACAGTCACCACATTTGGCTCTGTTTGTTCATTTCAAATTAGCGCTTATTAATAAGCAATATCTATGCACTAATTTAGTAGTGAACAGAGGTGTGGCTTGCTCACTTTAGTGATAACTGTGTACTTCACCATTAAATTGTAATACTTGGATGCAAACAAGAGATGTGCACACCTCCTGATTTGTGGTGGAGTAATGCCATGCTGCTGGACTAATGAGAATGAAATGATTGAATGCTAAATGGGAGCAACATGAATAGCAGTTCTTTTTTTATTTGTAACTTTTTAAAATCATGGATACAGGTAATATGCCAACCCTGAGTTAGAACCAGTATGGTTTGAAATCAGGATAGAAGTTCTTCACCTCTGCAGCTAGGGATTCCTTTGATGTGGTATTTGAATTATCCCTCTTTACTTCATACGTAGGCTACAATATACAAATGTCTACAAGGTAATGAGGAGTGTTGTTGAACAGCTGAAAATTGAGCCCTGGCCATTTTGATAGGTCTGTTCCTCCAGTACACTGAAATTCTTTAAATAATAATTCTGAGCATACATGTACACACTTAAAAAGTCAAAGAAAGTACAGTCTCTTCCTGTACAGAATGTCCAATTAGCGCAAACATCCTGGAAAACCTGATATTTGATATTTGATATTCTTTTAGTTATAACAGAGACACTTTAAATCTGAGTTACAAAAGAAGCACTGTAAATTTAGAGCCCTTTTGCTTGAAAATGGATATACTTTTTCAACAACAAACTCAGTACAAGATGTTACAATAAGTTGACAAATAAATGTGATGCAGTTGTAACATTGCTAATCTTTTTTCTAAATTCTCTTGTCCATGCCATAAACATCAGTGTACCAAAGACTTCACCTCACTCGCTGAGCTAGTAAGTCTGCAACAGGCAACTAATGTGTGTGTGTGTGTGTGTTAGGTTGTGAATGTCTGTAGATATGAATACACACAAATAAACTATTTTTAAAAAGCCAGTGGTGAAAGAGAAATGAGTGCAGGAAAGTACTGTACAAATTGTTTGTGCATGCATTTTGTTAAAATATTCTCATAATATGCAGGCTTTGGCCTACTGAACATGAATGGTAAGGTCACCTGCAGATACTGTCACTGAGTCATTACTGCAGACAATCATCTCTGAATCAGATAGAGAAAAATAACTGCAGAGGATAATGTCACTGTCACTGTAAATGTTATTAATTAGGGTTAGGGGAATTTAGCATTCCACGCGGAAAATCTGGCCTGTTTGTGTAGTTTGTGCACAGGCGGTAATCTTGTGATAATTAACAGGCAGTCTCTGGGATGTGGATAACTTGTTATACCTGCAATCAGTTCTCATACATGGACCAACGATGCGTATTCAAAGTGACAGTTGGAAGTGGATAGGCGCAACCAAGCAAACTATATTTCTGATGACTTTACCACAAAGACAATTCCAAGCAATGCTAGGTGTGTTTATTACAAATTTTGAATGGATTTAGGGGATTTTTGCAAACATGAACTTTCACAATTGACAATTGGCATTATGTTCATCATTATTATATATGATCTTTTGGAAGTTCCATTTCATTGAAGTTTGCCAATATTATGTGCATTATATTGTGCAATGTGAGTTACTGTGTATCAATGGTAGTTCCAACCACTAAACTTGCTAAATTAGAAGAATTTGCTATACATATTTGGATATGAAGCTGAGGGCGGGGTAACAATCCCGGATCTGCAGACTGAAAGACTCTACACTAGAGCAGTAAAACTGGACCCATTCATTCACTTGTAATTAAGGCAGCAAAATCAATCTCGCAGCACTGTGTTTGGTAGTCTGTTTTCTGCTTTATTGTCTCCAGGTAAAAGACAGTACAACAGCCCACGTTCCCTCTCTGTTAATATATGTCTAGTTTCCTCTAGCATTTTCCATGTACCTATACCTCAAACTTATAATCTCTTTCAACTGCCTCTCATTTCAATGAACACATTATATTATCCCTCCCAAGATATGTATATAGAGATATATATTGTATATATACACACACACACACACACACACACACACATCACCCACACACAATGGGGGAAACCTTTGCTGTTATCCTAATTAACAATATATACATATATATTGTCTCTGCCATTCCACTCCCTGTACACATATCTTGTCTCTCTTCAACACCATACATTAATGCTCTGGACCTCTCTAAAATATATATTATGCACCCAACAATGAAATAATGACTTTAGTATCACCATTAACTATCTCTCTTAAAGATGCATACTTATCCGCACCTAGATTTTACATGATAGAAAGCAGACATCACATTGTAAGGAGTATCAGTGACATAGGTGTGAAAATAGTTTCTCAGGGAATTTATTATATCGTTTGGATTTGTTCAGGTCTTCTGGTTAATAGTGACTTCTTCTGGTGTATAAGAGTTCTTGCTTAAATTCAAAATCACAGGGGATGATATATTCCTACAACCCTGTGCCTAAAAGAGCATGAAATTTAAATCTGGTCCTGCAGATAAACTTTCAGTCTTAACTAAAATATGCCTACCTGTCATGCTGTTTTTTTAACTTAATTTGACCAGTTCCACATCTGTAACATACACGTGCTCATCTGTACATATACTTGTGCTTTCCATCTAGTGGCAGTACAAGGAAACCCCCATATACATGGGGGATAGGTTCCAAGCTCCACTGTGGATAACCATAACCACAGATAGTAGTCAACTCTATATGTATATATACAGATGAGCTGTAACATTATGACCACTGACATGTGGCAAGGTGGGTGGAGGCAGTGTGATGCTTTGAGCAATGTTCTGCTGGTAAGCCTTGGGTGCAATTGGCTGAAATTCATGTGGATGTTACTTTGACATGTGACACCTACCTTAGCATTGTTGCAGACCATGTATACCCTTTCATGTAAACAGTACTCCCTGATGGCATTGGCCTCTTTCTGCAGGATAATGTGCCCCACAAAGCAAAAATGGTTCAGGAATGGTTTGAGGAACACAACAACGAGTTCACAGTGTTGGCTTGGCCTCCAAATTACCTAATCAATTTGATCATCTTTGGGATAAGCTGGACAAACAATTCCAATCCATGGGGTCCCCACCTTGCAACTTATAGGAATACTGCTAATATCTTGGTACCACAGCACACCTTCAGAGGTCAGGGCCATTTTGGTAGGCAAAAGGGGACCTACACAAAATTAGGGAGGTGGTCATAATGTTATGCTGTGGCTGATCAGTGTATTTATGTTTATATGTATAGTGATTGTATTATAAATTGAAGTAACCTAATGAGAGAAAATTGGTCAAAACTAGTGTATCCAGCATGGATTTACTGAATAAAGAGATTATCACAAGTTACTTCAGAGCCATTGTCAACTGCAGTTGTGGGAAACCGCAGGCAAGAAAGCTGCCAATAAGGGGGTTTCACTGTATTTCTCTCCCACTACAAGTACCTTCTCTGCTCCACTACCACATCTTCCTACTTACATACGCATTTGGCCTTCTCTGCTACTATCGCTACTATAGACAAATTCCTTGCTTACCCCGCACACAGTGTAAGTATATAATCTATCATGCTACCTGGTATTGAGGTCCATTAGGCAGCAAGGGACTAGCAGAATGCAGAAAGTTAAGGAGGTATGGACGATTCATTGTATTCGCAGGCACAGATGATGGATGCGGTGTAAATATATGTCCAGAATAGTGTACGTTGTTCTTGAAAGTTACAGTAACTGCTACTGTTGAGGCTGGTGCTGTAGCTGCAAGTACTAGAAAACAAATACATAAAACAAAGATGAAACCGACATCAAAAGGCAAATTGTCAATTTATATACATATTTATTATACCATTAATGATAGCTTACATCTAATGCTAGTGTCAGATGGAGAGTTGGGAAGATGTGGACATTTTTTTGTAGATGTGAAACAGCGTAGATGCTATGTAGTACACCCTCTTTGAATTCTATGGTTTTACATATCAGGACATAACAATCATCATCTGTTGCTTAGCAGGTATTAAAATTAGGTAAATACAACCATGTGAGCAACAACACATGACATATTGCACCGTGTCATGATTTATTTCATAAAGTAAAAAATAGAGACGCCATGTGTGAAAAATGAAGTACACCTTGCGATTCAATAGCTTGTAGAAGCACCTTCAGCAGCAATAACTTGACGTAAGGATCTTTTGTATGCTGATCAGTCTTGCACATCTTTGTGGAGGAATTTTGGCCCACCCTTGTTTACAACGTTGCCTCATTTCATGGAGGTTAGCTGACATTTGTTTATACACAACTCTCTTGAGGTCTCGCCACAGCATTTCAATGGGGGTTGAGGCCTGGACACAATAAACATGGTGCTCAGGATGTATGTTCCACAAAGGAATAACTTTATTAGAAAAAAGTCAAGCGACATATGAAAAATAAGAATCTGCAGTGAAAAAAAGTTAGCCCTAAATGACACATGGAATACCTTCCATTTAAATACCAGCGTTTATCATTATTTGCAGGTGTAAGAAGAGACAACACAGCCACCAATTAAGACACATTAAAATAAAAAAGTTGTAGTTACCAGTTTTAACCTCAATGCAGTATAATGGTTACACTGATAACTAAGCAGCAACAAAGCAAGTATAAATGCACATTGAGGAACAGTATGGAAAAATTGTGAGTGAAATTGTGAATGAACATACCGTGTTATTTTAAACTCCAAACAGGGAAGGGAGAAAGACATATGTAACTGTAAGTGATAAACAATTGTATAAGACTAATTTGACCTTATGAAGTCATTATAAAAGGAGAAGTATATAGACATAATCAAGGTGGAAGTAACTTTCAATTGAGATCAATCTATCGATACCTTTCAGAGTCATTATAAAAGGAGAAGTATATAGACATAATCAAGGTGGAAGTAACTTTCAATTGAGATCAATCTATCGATACCTTTCAGAGTACGGTAGAGAGGGACTTGTGTAGATTGCATGAATCCTTATCCAATGGTAGCCATTCCCAACAATGTAATGTAGTATATGCCTAGTCACAAGCTTTACAAACCGTTAGATGAAACAAGAACATCATTGTCCGTCAAGCTGATAAGGGAGCCATAGTGGTATTATGTTGTTTGACTATATGTTTGACTATTGTGGGGTAGCACTCAGGCAACTTTCTGATGTAAATACATACACCAGCCTTTCCTCTAATCCCACCTGATTTTAAGTTCCTTCTTTTTAATTTAATTAATTCAGCCGGGGAACAGGACTTACTTACTACATTAAAGTTGATTCTCCAACTTTAGTGGACTGTGAACACAAAAAGTGATCAAAAATATAAACTGTGCAATAAATGGAGAGTGTTGCTCAAACACAAAAGTGACAAATACGTATCTATCACCAAATCTAAATAAGCAGTAAATCCTTAAATTAGCATGGGAATCATTTCCTCCCTGTTGTTTTCAAGGATAATATTTTTTTTTTAAAGGAGGGGGAGAAAAGGCAATATAAAATGTAAATCTGTTATAGTATATACAACATGTAAAAACACCTACTCCATTGAGTGACACTCACTTTTTATGTGAGCAGACCTGCTGCTCACCATTGTAGACTTAGGGAGACCCTCAGCAAGGACCACCAATAATAACCTCGATAGTAGTCACACCGCGTGACTGGAAAAAAGTCGGAAGAGCAGGGGTTATAACGTATGATAAATCTTTAACCCAATAGCGATATGTAATAGACTAGGTCCGTACTGTCTGGTAAACTGTTGCCAAAATTAGTGAACGGGACAAGATTCGCAAACACTGCTCAGACGGTAATGCTTTAATGCCTTGATGTCAAAACTCCAGCGCCACAATGGAGAGCAACATGCTCCTCCAATATGGCTGCTGCCCTCTTGTTGAAAGAGCACAGGAAGTGATCATTTTTCATTTCCGTCACTCTAATGCTGTAGCAAAATTGCCCATAGTGCCAATCAGCAACATCGCCATGTAAGGAGGGAAAAAGGCTAAGTTAGCCTTACATCTAGGGTTAGGGTAAAAATAATGGTTATTGCTAAATTGAAATTTGGGTTAGCATATTGATTAGGGTTACAATTAAATTAAAGTTTTAATAAATTAAGGGTTAAATTTAGGGTAAGGATTACATTTTGATTCCGGGTTGGGGTCAAAAGATCACTGTAGGGGAAAATGGTTAGAAAACAGAAAATACTACTATAATTCACATAAAAAAAGAGAAAAACATGGAAACAAGCATATTTCTAAACTTGGGAAAAAAATTAGAAACTATTTAGACAAGGGCTTTTTTAGCATTTGTAATTGTGCAAATTAATTTTCAGGTTAAAGTTAGAAAAAGTGCGGGGGAGTGCATCATATTTTATGATTTCTTCCGTAGTAATTATATATGATGAAAATATTGGTACCTAAAGAAAGCCCTTCTTATGGCAATACAAACAATATAATATTTCTGTGGGTACAATAAATGAGAAAGAAGAAAATTACAGCCATGTCACCAAGGGAAAGACATAGTCAAAACGTAATTTAACTAAGTGGTTAACATACAACACACATAGTATCTCTTACATCTAAAATAACTATCTTGATCATGAGGACTGGGTACACTCTGCTGCATTAAATGTCCCGTAAATGCTGAAAAAAAGGGAACCGTTGCTCATACAGGTGTCACTGACAGAGTGTCCCTCTGAAAATGTCATAGTTTTAGTCCATTTCCTTACTGGGCGTAACCACACAACATGTTTCGCCCACTGGGCTTCATCAGGTGCTCGGTACCTCTTCCATTGGTTCTTTTTTTTTTTTATCTTTTTTTTTTCAAATATATCATCCTTAAAAATAGATTGGAGGAAATCATTCCCATGCTAATTTAAGTATTTACTTTTGCGTATGCGCACTGTAATATTTCATGTGTTGTTGTTTATCTGAGGTTGTATTTACCTAATTTTAAGATCTGATAAGGAACAGATGATTGCTATTATTTCCTGATAGGTAAAAGCCATAGAATTCAAAGAGAGCATACTTTCTTTTTCCCATGACTGTGCTTACATATGAAATTAGAAGTAGTGGAAGTTAAAATAAGATCTAGTAAGGTTAATAATAAGAAAATGATAGTAATTCAGAAAATGTGATTGAGAGCAATGGCTCACTAGGGTAATCTAGTGAGTGAGAAAGAAAAATAATAGTAAATAAAATGAAGACTGACTTACTTATATCACTATTCCCCTGCTCCTTTACATTTGGAGTTTCAGATTGAAAGATGTGTAAAATGTTTTATGTAAAAGATCAAATATATATTTTCATTACCAAAAACTTCTTACAGAACAAGACATCATACCAGGAGGTTAAGATATCCAATTTACTACCCAGAAGAAGAAAAAGATAAGGTTATACATTTGTAAGTTTCCTTACAAAGATTTAGCATTAAAAATCCCATTTGTGCCACTTGATACAAAATGGTTCCAAATAATGAAATAGGCAGGTCTCTGCAAACCTACTAGAAACTGAAGCCAGAGATTAATAATAAATCCGGGTGCCTACAAATATGTTTCCCATATACAACATCAGGAAAAGTCAATTGCCTTTTGTGAAATCTACAGACTAATCCTAGAGTGATATTATTTTAAATCAAATGAAAGAAATCCAAATGTATTTCTCTTTAAATGCCAGGATATGTATGTCTGCTGTAACATTTAAAATAACTTACAGCATTTTAATCCTAATAATAGAATAACATTGATGCATGTCTCAAATGATGGTTACCATGTAAATAAATGACATCAGATTATTGGCAGAAGCCAGTGTATTTCCCCGG
Source organism: Pelodytes ibericus (assembly GCA_036172795.1). Lineage (NCBI taxonomy): Eukaryota > Metazoa > Chordata > Amphibia > Anura > Pelodytidae > Pelodytes > Pelodytes ibericus. The sequence goes on from CM069857.1 coordinate 163,517,161, forward strand.
CTTGTATATATGCAGATCATATAAAAGGATATTTTTTATATGCTTATAGTTTTAATTTGAAACTTATTGCTGTGTAGAACCTATTTAATACAACTTTTTTATGTTTCACTGGAATTTCAGGGGGGGGGGGGGAATAGAGGGATCTCACATAAGTCTAATGGCTGACAGGGGAGGGCTGGCAAGATTTGGCCAGGAGCAAAAACAATTTAATGGCCCATGGTGCAACTTCATCAGCCCACCCGTTTCATCAGAGATAAACACAGATAGACAGGCAAAATAGATATACTGACAGATAACATACAGAGATTGATAGACTAATAAGACAATTGGAAAGCAAGATTTGCACACTTTTTTTAAAATCCAACAGTAAAAATAACACTAATAATATAGTTTAATGTTTGGTTGTTGGCAAGAATAAGGGGGCCCAAACCTGTTAGAAGTGTACAGTTTCTTAATGGTATTGATAGTGTACATCCTATATATGGTCCTTAAAGCAGACATTCATCTTTATTTTGTCCTATTGTTCTATGTAAACTCTTCAAATCCTAATTACTGTGGATTAAATTACTGTTTGGAGTATCCTTATTAGTCCAGGGATACAGATGCAAATTAACAGAGTAATACTTTTTTATTTGACCATCAGTATTTTGGAATGACACCCTTATGGGGACTTCCCTTTAATAAAGCAAAAACATTTTTGAAGTGAAATGTTTTTGACTTGTTAAGGGATAAATCCAAAAAGCCTTTTGTTCCAAAATATTGTTAATCCAATGAAAAAGGATTATAAGCTTGTACAATATTCTGTTATTTTGCAATCCAATCCTACTAACACAAAAAAAAATTAAATCTAACAAACGTTGTTTTCATAATAGTTAATCGTAAATTCTTTCCTAGGTTTACCTATATCAGTGCAGAGGAGGGGGTGAGTCATGCATGGAAGTACCTTGTAAAATGCTTACACTTTGGTTCACTGTGTGGTTCACTTTTGGCCTTATTATCTGGAGCTTTAAAAGTAAACTCCAATAGCAAAGACTTGTCCTTCTCAGAAAAAGGCAGCCTTGTGTCAGTTTCACTATCCTTTTCAGCTGCCAACCTGCCAGTGCTATTCACTACCTTTCGAAAACCTTGAGTCTGCTCTAGAATAAAAGACAATGTAATACATTTTCCATTTTTTTCCATCACTTTTGTTAAGAACACCATTCATTGTTGACCTTGCTCTATCCATTTCTCACTCAGAAAGTATGGGTTTGATTCAATAAGCTACAATCTGGCCTGAAATGGGGTGAAAATAGCCGAAATTTGGGAAATTACAACTTTTGGATATTAATATAGCCTAAATTGCTGGCACATCAGCAGCATTACAGTTGGAGAAACTTCGCCATTTAAAGTACAAGATTTCAGCTATTCTAAATGCGCCAATTACATCCAAGCAAAGGCCGAAATTAGAATTAATTTTAGAAATTTACTCATTTCAATTCTCCAGCTTTTATGTGGAGAATTGAACTTTAAAAGGACTTATTTCTAGATTTTTTTTTATTGATATATTTTTTGTATATTAAAAATATGTATTTATTTTATTATTTGACTTTATTGTATATGTTATATGATTTTCTGTTGGTTTTAATTATATTATCTTATGTATATTGATATAGTATATATAATCATGAATATATATTATTTTTACTTTTAGGTTTTTGTAAATACATATTTATTTTCATAGGGTTTCCTTTTATCTAATTTTGGGTGAATATTGGAGGTGCCGAAATCCTTCCACTGACTTTCATTTTGCTGAAAAAGCCCAAATCCTCCCATAGAAGTCTATCACAGTGTTTACCGTTTCAGTAAAACTTAATCTTTGGAACTTTGGATGAATTTGGTCTCCAGTGTGTTGGCCCAGAAATCAGCCATACTTTTCCCATTTACTTTAATTGCAGAAATAGCCCAAATCTTTCTATAGACTTCCTTGGGAGTATTTGACACTATCAGTTTGGCCTCTGAAATGTCAGCCCTGAAATAAGGCCATAATGTGTGATTTACAGGTTAACTTTGGGTCATTTTGATGATACCAAAATGGCCTGATTTTCGTGATTATTCAAATCACTGGCATGCTTCAAATACGGTCGAAATTTGGGACTACGATAGCTCTTTAATTGGAGCTACCGGAGTAGACCCCAGTTTAATGCATACATTCAGTAGAAAGGTTAATGTTGTGCTTTATACTGCTCACTGACCATGGGGATGTAACACATGCGTTTGAGCCTCTGAACCATCTCAGTGAATCCAGTGTATAACTCGCAATGCCACTTTGTCATCCAATTACACTTCTCATCACTCTGATATTTTAAAAAAACTTTATAGGAAATTCTAGCACTACCTGTGTAGTATACTCGTCTGGCTCCACACCTTGTATAAACTTCAACAACATTTTACTTACCATTCCTCATTACAAAAAGTAAGTGGGTAAATGTTCCTTCTCTTGCATAGCTCCTCAAATGTGGCATAACCATCCAGAAGCCTCAAAGCTTCCACCATTCTAAGATCCCTAAAAATGTGTGCCTCATTAAATCTAACATTAAAATGCGTCCTACCTGTTAATGTGTGAACAACAGAGCCTTCTTCAATGGGAGACAAGGGGTCGGCTGATGGGAGGAAGAGATTGGAGTACTGGTAGGATGGAAGGGTGGGAGAAGGATACTGAGATACTCAGAAGATGCCTTAGGAATACTGAGATGAGAGAATAGGTAGGCAGAGATAAAGAAGGGAGGAAGACGCGTGCTGAGATAATGGGACAGTGAAAAGGAAGCTTAAATGGCGAATTGGGGGGGGGGGTGAGGAGAGTGCTGCTGAGCTGTTGGATGTAGGGTTCTTAGCAGGAAGAATCCATGCTCTGTCAGATGGAGAAACTGACCAAGACCCAGAAAGAGAGGCTTTCACATGCCCCAAAGAAAACATCCATGGTCACTGCCTCCCTTGTATATATCTTATTTTTTAATATGTAAAAGTTTAAACTCATACTGTATGCTCACTCTTTAAATATGCATTTTTTTATATGTTCAAATGTATGACATTGTATTATCCATGTCTCCGGCACTTCAAAATGAAAGTCTCAATGCCAAACATTTTCTAAATAAGTAAAGACGGATGCATTGGATATAAATCCAGCACTGTATACAATGGTAAAACGATTACATCACTCCATTACTAAAGCTACATGGTCAATAAATATTTTCTCAGACACTATTACATTTAAGAGGAATAATAAAATCATCAGTTACCAGGATTCAGTTGCTGGTATTTCACATCCACTTCTGTTTGAGAGCATATCTTGGCAAACACTGGTAATTGTTTTTTTCCATTGGTTACATCATTGTGCTCCATTGTATCTACCTCCGGTCTAGGGTCGCTCGTTTTACTAATGTTCCTGGTGGGACTCAAAGTCTTGTTTTTCCTGATGTTCTTTGTCGTTTGGCTCTCCTCTAATATTACCCTTGTCTTTGGGGTGTTGCTTGTCTCTGTGGTTTTCATTGTGTTTTCTGTCTTTGTTTTTGATTCTCCGAGGTTGTGGCAAACGTTTGGTCTTGACAAATGTGTCACTGGTTTGTTTTGGTTTTCCACTGAAGGTAAGCTTGAATCAATGGTCTCCATATTCAAAGCTTGTGTCTTCTCACTATCGATTGACAACTCACTAAGTTCTGCATTGGTGAGGTTTTCAATTATGAGACTTGTGTATTCCTGCTCAACCAAATGTTCAATTTCATCTTTCTCGGTCTTTCCGTTTGCTGACCTGTTGGCATATGAATATTAATATTAAACAACAGCTAGTTACAAATAAAATATATGCTTATTAAGTAACATAGAAACATAAAATGAATAAAGTCAGTTCAGTTAAAGAACAGTTATCCTTCCTTAAGTAATTTTGTCTAAAATAAATGAATATACCCTAATAGATAAGCTGTGCCATTTAAAAAAAAAAAAAATCTATACAACATTTTCAGTTATTTGATCATTTAGCAGCAACTCTCAGATTCCTATTGATGTAATGAGTGGGCGTGTAAACCGATTTGTTAAAGAACAGAGATTGCAGTAGATCTACCATTAAGATCATTGTAGAGAAAGTGACCATGGGCGGGGATTGCTTGAACGATGTGCAGCGGAGATCCATAGGTTTCAAGAACGTCTCCAGCTATAGAAAATCTAACTAAAAAAGCATTTCAATCTGGACATTAAAATATTTATTGGTTGTTGTTTTTACTGTTTTTGCAATACTTGAAAAATTATATTTTGCTGGATTTCCCTGAGGGAGTAATCCTCCCTCCTCAAGTGATAGTGAACTGACTTTTCCCAACATGTGTACAGGGCAGCTGCCCCCTTTGCCCTGTGTTAAAGACAACTCTGGATAAGCCAATCCAGGCCAAAACATCTGTCTGTGGTTGCAGAGCCAATCCTACAGTCACGGATTCCTGGGTGCAGGTTTTTGTTTTACGCCCCAGGTGGGCGTGGCTAAATTACTTACTTCACACACATCCTTACATACACACAAATACATATACATCCTTACACACATACAGAAACACAGAAATACACAGGTACCCTTACACATAATTAAGATGTCCCCCCCTCCCTGCTTATTTACTTTTATTTGCAGGGAGGGGGATCGTTCAGACAGTGCAGAGGCAGAACACTGTCAGTTGGCGTCTTCTGACAGCTTGAAGTCAGCTGACATCCAGCTCTCTAGTCTCCGGAAGTCTTGCAGCGTGACGGTGCGGTTACCGCATGTGCTGACCTGTAGACCACACCTCGAGGTGCTGTTAGGGAGAGAGCTCCCTCAAACAGCGCCTCTGATGCCTACTGTCTGGGCGCTGGTACACCCGTCCAGGATAGGCCTTGTGTGGTTGCTGCGTCCCTCATGCAGAAGAGGCTTAAAGACATTTCGGTCTGGACTGCCCTTATGGGTGGGACCAGTCTGATATGCTAATGGAGAGGTTTCCTCTGTAATGGTGCAAGTGAACAAAAAATGGTGAATCCCCTCTTAAATAGGTTACGTCCTATGGGGCTAGCTATTTTAGAATTGTCTGTTCTTGGTTGGGTTCCCAGTTCTTTGTTTCGTATAGCTTTTCCTGTACAATATATTTGTTGTTTACCTCATAACATGCATAATTCACTTTGATAAATCTTAAGAAATGTTTTTCTTTAATTTATTGTTATGAGATTGGCCTAGTACTAGTAAAAAAAAATCAAGTTTAGCTTTTAATGTAATGTATTCAATTTAGGGATTAATTAGGATCATCATTTTACTGAGTGAATACAAAAAAAAAAATTAAGGAAAACAATACCTACATTCCTGATAGGCACCAGACACTAGACACTTCTTTTTAAAATTCATCTAATTAAAACAAATCTGTGTTTTCCCAGACATGAAAACAGAATGTAGAAGAGCAATATAGCTACTGTAAATAATTAAATATGCATTTCCAATGCACACATATTATAGATCCTTCTTGAGCACTCAGTGCTGGTATCAACCACTTAAAGGGTCTAATAAATATAAAGCAAACTAACCTGAAATGGGGTCAGATCTGTCAAAATAGCTGAATTTTGGAATTTTCTGAAATTCGGCTATGTAATATAAACAATTTTGGCCTGAAATAGAATTTTTTTGCCGATTTTGAACCGTTGTTTGGCCATATTTGGTTCAGGGATTTCGGCTCTGCGAATCCTAAGGATTTGCCCAACTTGAAATGGGGCCTAAATCCCACGACAAGAAATTGGTGAAAGCTGTCACATAGGGCATTTCAATTCTTCAATTAGAAACTGGAGATTTGAAATAAAAAAGCTTTACAAAAATAATGAAAAACATTTCAAAAATAGACCAGTGGGGTCAGCAGACATATGAGCATTCGCCGAATCTCAAGGGGGGGGGGGGGGGGGCATTTTTTTTAATATACTAAGTGGTTTGGGGGCATTTGGGCAGCCCCCAATCTCCACTGGGGCAGTTATTTTAATATAGGAGGTCGAAAGGCACTAGGACCAATCTCCGGAACCGCAGGGATCATTTTTTCTATTATTTGGTAGGGTCAGGGCTACTTGTCCTGACCCCCTATGATTTTAATAGTGGCTAGTCCACGAGACCCATGGGGGGGTATATTTTTTCATTTATATTTCAGGGGGACTTCGGTTATTTTCACAATGGCCGAAGTCTTCCCAACATGACTCTATATCCTCCCTGTAGAAGTCTTTTGTAACAGGAATATAAACAGCAGTTAATAAGTAACTGCACAAATACACGTCTCAATCTCACAGAAGGGCAGAAACACTATAATTTCAAGGTTACATATAGTTTTGTTATTTCCATTTAATTATACAACAAAGAGCCCATTGTGACAACTTGAAAATCTATATTTACAAACATTTGTAAGGGTGTTATTTTTATTTTGATGGGAAATGGCTAGAGACACATGCGTCATGGAAGATCAAACAACTTAAATTGTAAAAATATTTTTGTTAACTCATTTTTAAGTAGATGCTGTAAAGGCAACATGAGTGTGTGTGTGTGTTTTTTGTTTCTACAATCTACCCAAATCAATAGTGATCTATTATTGCTTTTTCTTTTAGATATATGAGTTTTGGGATTTGGACAGATGCGGCCCTCTCCTTAACAACACAACTGCCGCTTGTTCTGTCACTCTTTATATCAGTGTGTAGAACAACCACAACATATTGCAATGGGTAGTGCAATACTTTGGGGTCTATTCAGTAAAGAGCGAGCCATGGTCAATTGACAAGTGAAATGTAAATTTCAGGAATAAATAACGCTTATAAGTTATAAACATTGTCCGACTTGCTGAACTGTCCAACTTTATTAGTTCACTTGACCTTATCTAGTCTATTCACCGACTTGTGATCTGTGGTGTTTTGACGAAGTAATAACACAAATCAGGCTTTCGAGTTGGAAATATAGAATATATAAAGTTGGATGGTCTTTCCTACTTAGATACTAATGCCTGATTTTCAAAATTCCATTTTTGAGTTCACCACAGTTCACTGTTTATTGAATACACGTCTATGTAACAACTGTGTAGCACTACCTGCAATTGTTTATTTCCTTTTTTATTCTCCTATTAGCTACTTCTTAAAGGTAAACAGTAAGTGCTACTGCCGAACTAAACAGCTTCCTGTTTTATAATAACCGACACTCCTACAGCTTTGGCCTCCTTTATATTCATGGTGCTCTGTCGCATCGGGTTTTGGTATTCTGCCATCCTGTTTTCCATCCGGTCGAATTTTATTACTATTCATACCAGACTATTGCCCTCATAAACCTTACAACTTAAAATACGGTAGGTTACATTGCTACTTTTTTATTTTCTTTGAATGTAGTTTTGTTTCAATCTGTAGATTGCTGTCAGAACTGACCTTTTAATATATTACAAGAATTATTTTATAGGTAGTTAATTGTTGCATCTTAAAGTTACACATATTTCATCAGAAGAGAATTCAATAAGAATACATGAAAACAGCTATTGCTCAGCTTTGCATCACTACTGTGCAACATACATGGACAGATTTGTTTCATTATATCTGCACATCACTAAATGATCCTTCTTCTTTGCAATTACAAGTTGAGCATCCCTTATACGAAGATCCAAAATGACCCAAAATCCCAAATTGTTTTTTCAGATGTGGGTCAGTTCTCATATTGAAACTCACCCCGGGCGCCGTAAATTTGGAGCCAGCGCTCATGGTAAATGTAGTTCCCAGAGTGCTGCGACAAGAAGGAGGGACTACAGCACACCAAAGGATCATTGCGACAGCACCGTGGAGCGGGTAAGTTCACGATCATTGATCATGATCTAAATTTACTTTTTTGCCTCAAAGGTATGTTTGTCCTGTTTAGATTTGTTAGATTTAGAGTTGGAAAGCTGTCTACTTTAGCTGTCTTAAGCACAGAAGGTGCTACAGTGTTTTTAATTGTCTTATTTTTCTAGAAGATTTCCATTGGTTTATTCAATACATGGTTATCTAAAATAGAGTCTAGCCATTATCTTGTAAGTACCTCCCGTGGGAGGCAGATGGGTTTATTCACTTAAATTCTACTTTGGTTGTCGACTTTTATTGTGGCACACGAGTTTGACTTAGAAAAAAAAACAGAGGTGCAAGTATTCTCCATTCAATGTCACATTTTTGTGAATAGACACAAGAGTGTTTTATTTTTTATGAAACTGCTGCACTACGGTAAGGACCACGTGAGCGGGTCACATGACCTGCTGGCAATTCCGTGACCTTCCGCGATGAGAGTAGTGGGGAGCACAGGGGATGACTGGAGATAAAGCAGTGGGAAGGTGAGTACTGTGGAGGTATTTTTTGGGCAGACTAATAGTGGCATATTATTGGGCATATTAATTGTCAAATATTATTGGGCATAGTAATTGTGGTATGTTAGTGGGCATATCAATTGTGGCATATTGTTGGACTTATTGATTGTGGCATATTTTTTGCATATTTTTGGCATATTAGTGGGCATATTAATTGTGGAATATTATTGGGTATATTAATTGTGGCATATTAGTGGGAATATTAACGTTGGAATATTAGTGGGCATATTAGTGGGCATACCAAGAGTGGCATATTATTGGGCATATTCATTGTGGCATATTTTTGGGCATATTAGTGGCATATTAAGTGTGGCATATTAGTGGCCATTCCAATAGTGGCATATTATTTGTGGCATATTAGTGGGCATATTAATTGTGGCATATTAATGGGCATATCAATAGTGGCATGTTTGTGGGCATATTATTTGTGGCATATAATTGGGCATATTAATTGTGGCATATTAGTGGGCATGACAGTGGCATATTAATGGGCAGAATAAAAGTGGCATATTAATGGGCATACTAACAGTGGCATTTATGTGCAAATTGGTTGTGCTATATATATGGCCAAATTGGCTGTGGTATATTCAGGGCCGGCCTTAAGTGTTCCGGCGCCCTGTGCGAGCTTCCCCTCTCCCTTCCCATGTTTGTCCCTTTCCTCTTCCTTGCCATGTTTGTCTCTCTCTAACTCCCCCATACCTGTTTTCTCTCTCTCCCTCTGTTCTGTCTCTCTTGTCCCCTTCCTCTGTTCTGTGTCTATCCCCCCTCCCCCTGTTCTGTCTCTCCTCCATCCCCCTGTTCTGTCTCTCCTCCATCCCCCTGTTCTGTCTCCCCCCCTGTCCTGTCACTCCCCCTCCCCCTGTTCTGTCTCTCTTCCTCCCCTCCCCCATTCTGTCTCTCTCCTCCACCCCTGTTCTGTCTCTCCTCCCCTCCCTCCGTTCTGTCTCTCTCCTCCACCCCTGTTCTGTCTCTCCTCCCCTCCCTCCGTTCTGTCTCTCCCCCATCCCCCCTGTTCTGCCTCTCTCTCCCCTCCCTCCCTTTGCCTGCAAATGTGGATCCGGGGAGAAAGCAGAGCAACACCTGCTTCAGGGGCAGCAAGAGAAAGTGATGCTCGGCTCCCCATGCTTAATACAGGCTCCCGGGATCCAGCAGTGCTGCCGAGCAGAGGGCTGGTGAGGGGGGATCTTTTGATTTCCCCAATCCAGTGCCTCTACCGGCTTTTTTTTTTAAACTTTTTTTGGGGGGGCGGGCACACCCCTAAGGTCGCACACCCCTAAGGCTGGCCCTGTGTATATTAATGGGCATATTGGCTGTGGCATATTAACAGGCAAACTAACAGTGGTATCCTAATCGGCAAATTAACTGTGGCATAATAATGGGCAAACTAACAGTGGCATATAGAGGGGCATAATGGCTGTGGCATATTAATGGACAAATAGTGGCATATTAATGGGCAGCCTGGTTGTGGGAATACAGTGGCAAGACTGGCTGTAGAATGTCAAGTCTGGGGGTGTATAAACAAGTCTGAGGTCTTAATCCGGCCCTGACTATGGTCCTTGTTGTATGTGCTTTTGTTTTTGTTATTTGATCACTCAGCAATGGACTCCACTGGCCCTGGCACTATCCATACCATACACAATTTATGTGGACATTCTCATATTTTATTATACAAAGGAATTCTTCTATATTTTTGCTTATGGAAGATCAACAATCATCCTGTCTCATGTAATACACAATTATATTGCCTAATTTTACAGAAAATATTAAATCTCTTTGGAGTTTTTTTTTTTTTTGCCAGCTTCTTAATGACAGACTAGGTAAGAATTACCAGCTGCATCTGTTCCAAAAATTCAACTCTACTTATTTTTTTTGGCAAACTTTCAATGCTGCTTATCATTTTTTGCAATCATTAACCGTTCTAATTTGATGTATTTTTTTCTGCTCTGTGAATTGCTGCTTTCATTCTAATTTCTTAAAGACTGGGGTGTGCGGATCCTCAATCATTTGATTATTGTGATGTTTATTTGCTGCAAACATTCCTCTCAGGGATTAAATGAAAGGTGAGTAAATTAGGCACGGGTCAACGTTAGTTGGATATTATCCATAATGTTATTTATGAAGACAAATTATTACCGTTCTAATGAATGCAAAAAACAGATGCTCCATTAGTTCTGTCTTTCATCTTCTAACAAACACATGCTTTTCAAATGTAAATCTGTCCGTTTGTAAAGATGAAATGTTTTAAACAAATACTTACAATTATGTTGAGGAGTTGGATGCACAATTAAAAAAAAAAAAAAATGAAACCCATTGCCAATGTTCCCACCATTACAATATGCTTGCGAGTGATTCTAAAACTCAATTTCACAGTTCTCCAGATAAAAAAGTAGCTATTGATTTATCATGCCTATTGATTTTCTTAAATGATTAGGTTAACTCATAAAGCATGTGATTCTTAATGAATCCTTTACTCAGCAAACATTCCATGTCTTTTGGCTGTGAAATTCTCTGGCATTATACTGAAGATAAAGCTTTTTATTGCAGTTGGTCTTAATGGCTGACTTTTATATGCAATTTTAGCATACACAGTTTCTTAATAGTGCACCAAGCCCTCAGACTATCCACTAGCTTTGAAGCATCTGTTTCTGCCTTATTTATAGTGTGCAGATAGACAGAGTGAGAAAGTTATATCTACAAACAGTGCTTGTTTGTAGATAATTCCACAATTGGAACGTCACTAGTTATTGATTTGCACTTAAATGTCCAGACATTTTGTTATTAGTGAAATATGTTATTTCATCGTGGGTTTATACTAAAAAAAAAAAATGAGTGCAAGAGTTTACACTAGCAAAATTAAATAAATTGGGACATAAAAAGTTTAATCATTCCTTCCTTATGTTACATATGGTAATTAAAAATACCTGCATCAGTTAATGAGCTCATCATTGTTGTGTAACTGACTATATCCCAGCATGACTTGCATAATCCGTAACAGCACCTCAGTGTGTTGCATCCATGCAGATCACAAAGTGTGGATGATATTGCCACAATATCCGTATTTGTTCCACATGCTGAAGAAAGAGCATGCAAAGTGCAGCCTGGCAATCTGAAGGATGCATTTACACACACAGACTCCACCCTAATTAATGAATTGTATTCTGTCTGTGTGTTTATCCATCCTACATACTGCTGGGCTGCACTTTGCATGGTCTTTCTGCAGCATGTGGAACAAATAAGTGTCCCTGGAAACATGGTTGATGTTGGCAACTACGAATATCCTCTTTCAAAAGTAGTTGGTGGTAGTTTTTCTTCTTTTAAATATCCTCTCCTTCTTTACTGTATTTATTCCATTTATGTATTAAAATGTTTAAATTGTATCCCCGTGTTACATCTTTCTTCCACGCTATGCATGTTAAGATGTTTTAACCTTTCCTGGTAAATTGTATCCTTTAATTCATGAACCAATTTAGTAGCCCTTTTCTGAACTTTCCATATTTATAAAGTTTTTCACCAAACTAAGATTTCTCTTGTTGTCACATATCTACATTGCAATGTGACTCAGTTAAAGATATAGCATACACAAATATATTATCACCTAAGAAGTAACAAGAGTGAAGAGCTGGAGTGAGCATAGTGATACTGAGTAAGGAAGCATGCAAGCAAATAGTGAGAGCCAGTTTTATTTTTTTTTTCAAGCAAAACTTAAAAACCCATACAACTTTTAATTAGACAGAATACCACTTTGGCCCGTTTAAAATAGCTTTTGAATGATGCACCTTTGTAGTATTATTTAAAAGTGATTAAAGTGTATTTGCAATTCTAAAATCAGACTTTCAGGCTGCCATGTCATGAAGCTCTAGCTCCATAAAATGTCTGTACTGATTGGTATGTCAGCATGAACATCAATTCACCTGTGCAGTTGGATTGACACAGTGACACAATTTGATAAGCCTACTGAGATAGATACAGGTATTATTCACTTGAACCAGTGAACCATGGTGCACTGACAAGCGAACTGCGTTATAAGCAGAGTTGAAATAGTGAGAGAATGTTTTCAAACACCTATTTTTTGCAGCTCACTTGTTAGTTCACCACAGTTCATGTAATACACCCCAATGAGTTGCATTTATACAGCTGAAGTGAATCTTGAATTTCAAGATGGTTCCCCTGAGTTCTCTCAGGTAAGAATGTTTGTTTTGAACTTTTCACAATTTGAATTCACAGGGGTTCCACTTTCCTAGCAAGGTTTGAGATTAGTTAATTCTGAAACCTGACCCTGGGAATGTCATCCAGACAGGATAGTGTAAGAAGTTTCACTATCTGACAGGAGAACTCATCTTTCATTGTTGTAACTGAGTTTGTGTCATAATATTAACATTGCTCACAGTAAAAACAGATATTATTACCAATTTCTAAACTATAAGCCACAACTTCTTTAAGTCTTTGAAGATGATTCATACAACCTTTACCATAAGCCATGAACAAGAAGATATTGTTTCTTGTACACGATGGCCCTCAAGCTTTCCTCCTTGAACTGTAGAACACTCCAGTTGTCTCACTAAATTAGCACGTGGTCTGCATAGCCAGGTTGCACTCTGGAATAACATTAATAACTAATACCAGAACTACATACTTTCGAAAAAAGTGATGTGTGTCCAAACAAAGTGCTTTTGACAAATATAGACAAAACTGTATATAATAAGAATAGCATTGTCCATCACAGGATAGCAATCATCTAAGGTGAATGCATTTAAACAGGTCAGGGTAACTGCTTAATTAGAAAACAAAAAGGTAACTGACCTTAAAGGAAAATTAAGTTCTGATTAAGATTGCATCAAGTGTAGGCATTTTAAATCATAATATTTTAATGAGAGAATACTAATAAAGCACCTTATTGAGCTCTCATCCAACCCTCACCTGTGGCAAATCTCTGCTCAGCAGGCGTTCTCTAATTACAACAGGTAATCTGGACAAATATCTTTCTGTTGCAATAGTAAGGCTTCACTATTAGGTTACACCCTGCTATCATGTGACCTCCCCGTTTGCAGCAGGCAGTTCCAGCTGTTGTGGCATCCAGATAGTATCCCTGCATCAACAAATAATAAATACGTTCTCTAGTCTTTTTATGGTGCTGTTTATGGCAGCACTCTTAAGACATTCGAGAACTGCATTTATTTCCAACAGCACAGGAAAAACATGCAAAATAAAAAGTTTTATCAACTGCAATACCACACAAATAGTTTATCTAGTTGAGTGTGGGTGTGGCGCACAATACGCAGGACAAACAAAAAAGACCCCTTAACCCCTTAGTGACAAGACATTTTCACCTTGACTTTCCCTTGGTGACAATGGCTGTTTTGACATTTTTAGGGTGTTTGTGTTTAGCTGTAATTTTTTTCTTTCTCACATACAGTGCCCACACAAATTATATGTTGTTTTTATCGTCATAAGAAGGGCTTTCATTAGATACCATTATTTTCATCATATCTTATAATTTACTACAAAATCATAAAATATGATGAAAAATTTTAAAAAACCCACCTTTTCTAACTTTGACCTAAAATATAATTTACACAAATAAAATCATTAAAAAGGACCCCGTCTAAATAGTTTCTAAATGTTGTCCCGAGTTCAAAAATATGCGTGTTTTTTGTTTTTTTCCTATATTGATCTTTTGACCCTAACCCGAACTCAAAATTTAACCCTAACACTAAATTTAACCCCAACTCTAATCCTTATTATATCCCTTAATATGTTTTAACTTTAATTTAATTTTAACCCTATCCCTTATGCTAAAAAATATTTAATTTTAACCCTATAGGCTAATATAGCTAAATAACCTGTTTTTATTTAATTAAATATGTATTTTAATTATTTTCCATTGCAATGCTACTAAACTACCACTAGGGGTAGTCAAGTAGCATATTCAGAGCGACGGAAGTGAAGTTACTTTCACTTCCGAAGCTCAGACCGGCAGAGGACTTAGCCATTTTGACGGAGCAGCATGCTCCGTCAATATGGCTCCCCACGATCGCTCCGTGGGGCGATCGTGGGGGTCCCAAAATAGAAATATCGGTGCTGGCTATTGCCTCGATGTCGAGGCAATAGACCAGCACTGTTAAAGCGGTTTTCGCGATCGTTGATCGCGAAAACCGCTTCATTCACTGCAGGACGTGCCAGGCACGTCCTTTGTCATTAAGGGAGATTCTCCCAGGACGTGCCTGGCACGTCCTTTGTCGGCAAGGGGTTAAAGTTATAAGCCTGGAACATTTAGGTTTAATGGTAAAATAATGTGATAGGTTTAAATACAGTCTGCCAAATCATTGCCACAATTGTCCCCGAGGTAAGCAGGAAGATATCAAGTTCATGGAGATTTAGTCGGTACCAACAACATGGAAGAGGGGAGATAGATCCAAAAGGCTTCTCCAGTGAGAGGCATTCTGGATCTGTAACCTCCATACACTGAATCCCAGTGACATTAATTTAGATTTTGAGCTTAAGGCCTTTCTCTAGGGAAGAATATTTTTTTATGTTTTTATATATTAAGGTCCACTTCCCCAACTAGATGCTGTAGTAATGAACCTCTAGTTACGCGAAGTTGGGCACAATAAGTATCATCCTCAAATATCTTTTTAGATAAAAATTATTATTTATTCTCCAGTGCAATAAAAGGTATGTAATGTGTTCAAATAAATTATGTTTTTTGCATTCTCAGTGTCCATTTTATTATTTATATATTTTTAACCAGTACAGTATTAAAGCGTGTTTTTAAGATTTTAGCCCACATTGTGCATTTGGACTATTCAAAAGAACACTAGCACTTTAACAATAATATGAGATGTTCGTTCTTTTCCACTCTGACGAATTAAGGCGAATTTGACACAAAGAGGCTTCGTCTAAATGTGCAAAATCGTCAGGAAGATGAATAAGCATCATTCATGCTTCACTTCGACTTATTTCGACAAAGAAAATTCAGATGACTGCTAGTGACGAATCCGAAGAGGGATTTATAACCAATGAAGATTCGTCTGTAAGACACTCCCCTGATGAAGTCCGTTCCCAGATGAAAGGCGTTGGGTGAATTTTGTACTCTGTGAGCCACCATACTTGCATTGTTCTCAACACCCAGAAGTCCTGATCACCCCTGAGGCGCACTGCAAGCTGATAGTTGAGGAGACTTGGTGCCGCTTAATTTCATTTTCTCTTATTGTGGATTTCTCCCTTTCTCGATGTCAGTCCATTTTCTGTTGTGGATAATAAATTGTTGAATGCAGACTGGATGGATCTTTATCTTCCTATGCATCCCTTTACCACCAACAGCATTCCAGAGAGTGGGGACAAGTATATTCCTTTCAGAGCAAGAATTCCACGCTCCTAGGTTATAGGAGCTGTGTTTGTGAGTTCAAATCATTATCATCTGCAAGCCACTTTGCTATTTGTATAGTACTAGGTTTTTGTGTTCATTTTTTTCCAGATATTCAGAGCATAAGAAGATTGACCCTGTGCTAAGTATTACTAATTGTTTTTTAACACTGGTTATTATATGTTTTAACACTTATTTTGCTGAGTATCACTAAGTGTATTTATATAACACTGATCATTTTTTATACAACACTCAGTGTTTAATAACGTTTATTGGATTATTTTACATTGCAACTTTTGCATTTGCAATCTATAAAATTTGGAAACAAAGTTTGTTTAAAATGGTACTGGTCTCTAGATTGGAAGATGAGGATTGGGAGGCTAATGTGGATTCCTTTTTGAAATGAAAGAGCACCAGAAAACACTCTATTAGCAGTATATATAATTTCACCAGACACATTATTGATTACCAAACAGAAGAGGGGGGTCTAGCAGGTTGGTCCTCGCATATCTCAAATCTGGACTTCACAGAACTGGCAAATCACACATTTAAAACCCTTAAACTTATCCCATATTCGACATATCAAGAAATGCACTTAAAGATCTTACATGGTGCCTACTATTCACCCAAGCGACTCTTTAAAATGGGGGTTAGGGAGACTACGGCCTGTCCTAAATGTGGTCAGATAGACGCCAATTTGCTTCATTGCTTTTGAGCTTGCACAGTGATTCAAGATTTCTGGGATCAGGTAATTTCTTAAGTGGAGAACACTTTTCAGGTTAAAATCTCACTAACACCTCTAACTACTATCTTTGGCATACAGACAGGGCAACAATCAAGGAACACCAGACTATTATTCTTAATTACCGCTGCGGCTCAAAAGATAATATTGCACTTTTGGATAGTACCTGACCCACCACCGATAGCTCTGTTTAAATCGAAAATACACCATGTGTTTCACATGGAATGGTTGACTGCGACATTAAATAAGGAAACACATGCCAAAACATTCTTTCAGTCCTGGAACACATATATCACACAACTGGATCATGCAATTCAAGCTAAGATACGTAATACTTTCATATATACCACGTGGTATTCGCAGCAACTATTAAAGGGCACCAATCCCTTTCCGGATATACATTAATAAGATGACGGGTGGACAGAGGACGACAAGGGTGACTCTGGACGGTAGTCTGGGGGAAGATATTCTGGGGGAGAATGAAACAGGAGGGGGGAACGGGGATTAGCGCTGACGGGATCCTCTGTCTCGTGGCTATGTAGTGACCATCCACAACTCAGTTTTCATAAGGAATGTCAAGGGCTACCTGTATATAGCTGTTTGTTCAGTCAACTTTAGTTAACTCAGTTTTATAGTTCGTCAATAGGAACAGGACAGCCTCGAATGGAAAGACGGGATTTTCTTTTATAGTACACTCTCTATTCTTGACCGAGCAAAGAGACATGTCCCGATGTAATCCATATGTTTGAACCACTGTATATATGTTGAATAAGAAATATGTGAAATGTGCCATATTCTAATGCTGAAACCGGTGAAAAGTCAAACAATGCACAATAAAAATTGTCAATTTAAAAAAAAAAAATTGTACTGGTCACCTTAAGGGCATTTAAATATCTGCTGCTTTCAAGTGTCCATGCACTGTGTGCTGGATGTATCCCTGTTTTTCCAATATTCTAATACAACATGTCTGCCTCTGAAATTAAAGCCAAGAGGCTTTGCATAAGGACTATAATAATGCAAACATGTGCATAATGTAAAAGCTCACATATATCATTTAAATCTGACAAGGAAATGTAGGAAATGTTATTTAAACCATGTAATGTTCAATTTAGACATCAAATAAATAACAGAAGTTTGCTTAGTTGTCATGTTAAATGTTAACCCCATATCTCCTGACATCCATTATGTTTATTGTAACATTGTAATGTCTGGAGATTTAGCTGGTGATTCAAGAAATTTAAACTGACCCCTTAATTATAGGGCAATGTGTATCACTAGCCAGCAACAATACAATTTCCAGAAAGGGTTATTTGATTAATGGAATATCCATTCATGAAACTGACAAAGACTAATAACAGTATATGAAGAAATTTAAATATATTTAATAAACATTAGGCAAGCACTAAATAGCAAAAACGACCAAGGATCATATTTTCAATAATTAGTTCAGAGATGCCAGGATAGAAAAATAATAATTATTGTCTGTGATCCATTGTGCTGCTGGACAGTGGGTCCATTGGGTGAATGTGCTCTGCATCCTATGTTCAGCCCTAATCTATTGAAAAACATTTTGCCTTAAAGCAGCAGAATAAAGAATGTTCTTCAAGGGCTCAATTAGGAAATATGCACATGTGTGTATATATATATATTTGCATTCATTATAATGAACATTACAGAATAAAAAATAATTTCAATATAAGATAACATATTATTTACTACTCCTCTTTAACTCCTATGTTGGCCTGGTGACTGGAACTGCTGACCATTGTCAATAAACCTTGTTCATTGCCTTTTCCTCAGCTCTAATTACAAATCACTATATCTAACATGGATAGCTGCACACTTGACATTAAGAATGCAAATGAAGTGGTAAATATGCTGCTCAGCCATGAAGACCCCAAGATCCTTACCTCGTGGTCTTTTACAGCTTTTTTCTATACCCTCACATTCATGGACCCATCTGGCAATGGACTTCATAGTGGACCTACCAACTATTGAAAATATGACCAAGCCATGTTTTTTTTTTGGTAACATAAAAGGACACAAGTATACTTTAAACACAGCTTGTGTCAAACCTAACAAAGTTAAAAATAATAATAATCCTTGCAAACAAGTAAATTTTATTATCAAATATCTTCTGTTGATTATTCATTATTTATTTTTCATTCATGAATAAGTCTCTAGTAAAATAAATCTACTTTCTAACTTTCATACTGAGGTGTATTCAATAATTACTGAAGTGTGGGCAAAACTAAGATATTAAAGGGTAATAATTCTTCTATATTAGCTATTATTACCTTATTTTTAGGTCTGTTCATCACAGTTCCCTGTTTAGTGAATACGTGTCAATATAATAAGATATTATGAAAAGCCTGATTCTACTTTCAGTTCCATTAATCACTGCTTTGTTTCTTACAGGAAGCACACTAATGAGGTGGCATACCATCTTTACTTATTGGGTTGGCTCTTCACTCACACTATGGGGTCTATTCACTAAAAGGTGAGATTAGGTTCATCTCACCAATTTAACCATACATTGTGCAGGTACAAATCTGGCGAGTTTCCCCCACAAAGCAATCTCACCAGGTTTGTCCCTGCACAATGTATAATTGACTGGTGAGTTGAACTGTACATCTCACCGGCAACTCACCTTTTGGCGAATATAGCCCTATGTCGATTTACCTATATATTGCTCATAGTGTGCATATTCACCTGTATCCTTCTCACATTATGCATATCCACCTATATTTTACTTGCACTATGAATATTTACCTATATATTGTTCAGGGTTTTTTTTTTTGCTATTGTGGCACCACACTGCACCACATTTCCAAGGTACTCTGAACAACAAAGCAATGGTGTAGCCACAATATTCTAATATAGCTAGCAAGGGAACCACACATTTAATAAGATTTATTTGGAAATGTGATAATTAGAAATGTAACAAATTTAACTCGAGAGAGAATGAGTCTTAGTAAATAAAGGATAAATGTCATGATGCTCGTGTCCTTTAATTCCTTCCTTCCTTTTCTGTCCAGAACATTGACAATTACATTTAATTATTCTTTAGAAAATGAGGTTGATGCAGAATAGCAGACCCTATTGTTTTGTGAAATAGAAACTTGATCTATTAGTGGCATCTGAAGCACAAACAGCTCTGTTTTTGTATGTCCTTTAAACAAAATGCTTTTACAAGAAATTTGCGTGTTTGCTCCATAATGTTGCAAATTGTATTTTCCAAGTTCTGCATGCGCGACTCCAGAATTAAATGTCTCTGGCTTCCTGTGTCAGTCTCAGCAAATATATATATGCCCCCTGGGGATAATGCAGTTATTTAAATTAGTATCTGGTCATTACATTTTCTGTTTAATAGAAAAAGACTAAAGGAGAAGAGGAGAGAGAGAGGGTGAGTTCCCATCAAACCTTGCCTGTGCACAAAGGGCTTCAAAAGAAAATATATTTTAGAAAATGAGATGTATTAAAACAAGTTAAGCTCTAAAGCTACACAGGTTCAGGGATTTTTGAAGCACGAGATTGTGATAATCTTTACAGAATGGATGGCGGGCACACCTTGCCAGCTATAGAATGATACAGAGCTATGAGCTGCTAGTATGCCCTTGAGCTCCGTCAAGATGTAGAGGAATACAAAAAAATTCAAAACTTTTCCAGAATGGAGATTTGCACTCTAGGGTCTTTGTGAAAATGTTATAGCATTTTAGCCTCATAAGAAAGGGCCTACCATTCATTTTATTAGTAATTTGTTTGATGTTCTCCACAACTTTTTACATTATGTTAGTGCTTAAACTCCTTCACTGTATTAACCTCTACCACTTCTACTGGAAGACTATTCCATACATCCACTACCCTCTCAGTAAAGTAATACTTTCATTAGTCCCTGGCCTTATGTTATATCTAGGATAGCCTTATACCTATCCCATGCATGCTTAAACTCCTTCACTGTATTAACCTCTACCACTTCTACTGGAAGACTATTCCATGCATCCACTACCCTCTCAGTAAAGGAATGCTTTCATTAGTTACTGGCCTTATCTTATATCTAGGATAGCCTTATACCTATCCCATGCATGGTTAAACCCCTTCACTGTATTAACCTCTACCACTTCTACTGGAAGACTATTCCATGCATCCACTACCCTCTCAGTAAAGTAATACTTTCATTAGTTACTGGCCTTATCTTATATCTAGAATAACCTTATACCTATGGCATGCATGCTTAAACTCCTTCACTGTATTACCCTCTACCACTTCTGCTGGAAGACTATTCCATGCATCCACTACCCTCTCTGTAAAGTAATACTTTCATTAATCCCCGGCCTTATCTTATATCTAGGATAGCCTTATTCATACACCATGCATGATTAAACTCCTTCATGTATTAACCTTTACCACCTCTACTGGAAGACTGTTCCATACATCCACTACCCTCTCAGTCAAGTATTCTTTCATTAGTCCCTGGCCTTATCTTATATCTAGGATAACCTTATACCTATCCCATTACTGCTTAAACTCCTCCTCTACCACTTATGCTGGAAGACTATTCCATGCACCCACCACCCTCTCAGCAAAGTAATATTACATTTCTGACCACAAAAACACATTACAATATTAGATATTTCCAGCCTTTTGAAAAGCTTGAGGTGGACCCCAAATATATGTATATAACTAGCTGCATTTATACTTATATGAACTTTTTGATATTGTTTTCAACTATTTTTATATGTAATAAAACTGTTATTGAAAAATTTTTAATTTCTTATTTTTATCCCTTCCTCTGCACCCACATTGCACCTAAAAAACTTAACACAGCACCATACAGCACCCACAGCACTTTGCACCCACACGTTTTGGCATGCCACAATGTCAAATTGCCCCCAAGAACATACCACAATGTAACTTTGCCCCTGCAGAACATGCCACAGTGAAACTTTGCCTCATAGTACAGCATCACCATGGCTAGAGTCAATTTTCCCATTAATATGTCACTATTAGCCTGACCATTAATATGCCACTATTAGCCTGGCCATTAATATGCCACAGCCAGATCCCCCAGTAATATGCCACAGTTTAAATGCCCAGCATAATTGCCCAGTAATATGCCACAGTTTAAATGCCCAGCATAATTGGCCAGTAATATGCTACAGTTTAAATGCCCAGCATAATTGCCCAGTAATATGCTACAGTTTAATTGCCCAGTAATATGCCACAGTTTAAATGCCCAGCATAATTGCCCAGTAATATGCCAGTTTAAATGCCCAGTTTAAATGTCCAGTAATATGACAGTTTAAATGTCCAGTAATATACCACCGCTTAAATGCCCAGCATAATTGCCCAGTAATATGCCAGTTTAAATACCCAGTAATATGTGACAGTTTAATTGCCCAGTAATATGCCACAGTTTAAATACCCAATAATACGGCACAGTTTAAATGCCCAGTAATATGCTACTGTTTAAATGCCCAGTAATATGCCACAGTTTAAATACCCAGCATAATTGCCCAGTAATATGCCACAGTTTAAATGCCCAGAATAATTGCCCAGTAAAATGCCACATGCCCAGTAATATGCCACAGTTTAACTGCCCAGTAATATGCCACAGTTTAATTGCCCAATAATATGCCACAGTTTAAATGCCACAGTTTAAATGCCCAGTAATATGCCCCAGTTTAACTGCCCAGTAATATGCCCCAGTTTAACTGCCCAGTAATATGCCACAGTTTAATTGCCCAATAATATGCCACAGTTTAAATGCCACAGTTTAAATACCCAGTAATATGCCACAGTTTAAATGCCCAGTAAAATGCCACAGTTTAATTGCCCAGTAATATGCCACAGTTTAAATGCCCAGCATAATTGCCCAGTAATATGCCAATTTAAATACCCAGTTATATGCCACGCATGGCCATCTAGTGGTCAGAAACGTAACTACATAGTAAAATATACTACATGCATGTTGATACAGCTACAGAGTTGCATAATTCATGTTTTATTTTATTCACCTCTGATTTAAATCATACATGTGAATTATAATTAACATTTATTGATGCTGTATTTTGTTGTTACACTACTTATTGTTTGATTTTTTTTTATATTCAATATATTAATTATTATTGTATTAATAATTGCTGCTTTGTATTTACTTTTGTAAAAACATCATCCAAATGCTCTATATACATAACAAATTCTTTATATGAATCGTGAGTTTTTCATATTTTTAATGATTCATAATTAGTAACCCGTATTCATATTTTTATGGTTATTAATATCCAACATAGTAGAGCTCTGCCACATGGTCTACTATAAACGATGATTCTAGCATGATCAAGCACATCCAAATCAGCCCCAATAATGCAGACCACTTAAATAACCACTGAGGGCTCAAATAAAACCCCCAAATCGCTGAAAACCGGTACATGACATTTTTCACAGCAAGTCTAAACCTAAATCTGCATCAATCCACGATTCCATCCTTAGTCACTGGAATTAAAAAAGACACAGAGGAAATTAAACTGTATGTCCTCACAGTCAAAAGTGAACTCCAAGCATGTAGTGCAGCAAGGCATTGCCGGTCTTTGTAAAGACATTTCTGATGTAGGTGGGATGAATAAGCACACTCTGCCATGGAGAAAGACCAGCGCATAAAGGGCGAAGGACAATGAGACCCTCAAAAATTAACTCTCAAGTCTACAGGACATCCAAAAAACTTGGAAAATAGGTCCCAACACTCCAACTTTAGGCCTATACCGAAAACGATCACTGATATCACTGTCTTTCTTGGCCGCCTGTTTCAACACAAACTCCACTCTGCATGAATGCAAGCTGCAATTGCACTGTAGAGCAATCCCAAGAGCCATATTGAGAGGCTGCATGTCACTTGCAGTACCACAATAGGGTGCTGCCCAGTTCTGGTGAAGTGTTGCTAGACTGCCCCTAGGAGCAGTCAGCAATATTGCAGTGGCAAAAAAAATACTTATAATGTGCAGAAAACAACAGAAAACATGTAAATATAAACTATTTCTTTTTTTGTTAATCAGTATTTATTGAGTTTTGTCATTTTATACAAGTTAAAGAAGGGGGCTACATACAATAGTGGTAGCGCAGGGGGGCATAACATACTGGTATACAATTTTAATTTGTTACTAGAGATAAAAACAAAGGTGTTCAGTGGCATGTGAAAAAAACATGCCACATTTATTATGGTTGCAAAACTGCACAAGCAAATAAAAATAGGTTGGAATATAAATTGTGTTGTAAGTCTTTGATGTGTAATTGAACATTATTAAGATGCGGGGTAGAGAAATTCAAATAAAGTAGGGCGGTAATGAGGCAGGATAGCAACAGTTCATTGCAGTGATGTGCAAGGGAGGGAATAGGGTCAAATAAAAATTGAAGGTCATTTGAAATCAAGGGGTGGCTGGTACCTCCTGCCACACGGGGTCTCACCTCCAGGAGGCTAATCTGGGGGGAGTAGAGATCGGGTTTGAGGGTTATCTAAAAACTGGATCCATGTTTTCCTGTATCTTTCTGATATGCTTTCTGAGAGGGCGATCAGTTCTTCCTTGGTGCGGATATGCTCCACATTTTTAATCCATTCTCGGAACAGACCTGGTCCCCCCCAATGAAGTGGGATCAATGATTTTTTTGTATTGATTAAATATGTTATTACCAATTTTGGATGCAGTGTGAATGCATGAGGATGGTCATTGAAGCTAGTGAAGGTCGGTCAGATTTTATCACAATAGGGCATTATATATAGCAGGAGCATGGAACTAAAAGCATTCATTAGGGCAGTCGGGGAAGATCCTGTGTAGCATTGAGGGGGTCCTCTACCAGTTAGATAGTAAATGTTAAGACATGTCCTCTGCCTTGTTGTTTACAGAGGTTTTGTGGGTTAGGAGAAAGATCTTCTCCTATTGGGGTCTGCTTAGGGAAATCTGAAGCACAGATTCCCATAGGACCACTCTATGATTTGTAGAAAGTGACACACTGTAATATGAGCAGCCACATTGCATCCCCAGGCCTCCTACCATTTTGTGTTGGGTTAGCAGGTTGAATCTAGTTCTGGGATTCTTCTCAGCCCATGTAAATGTGATAAATATTTTTTGAAGTGACTCGAAGAAAGCAGGTGGGATTTTAACATATATAAGATTCTAGGTAGGGCGTTCATTTTCATAGCGTTTATACGACCTGTCCAAGAGACATTAGGGGGTACCATGTAAGTAGGTCCTTCTGTAGTGTAGTCAGTAGGGGTTTAGTTCTGAAATGTCCTTTTGTCAGCCAGATCCCTAAATATTTTAGTTTATCTCTGCAACATCAGAAAGGGAACAATGTGGTGAGTGCTGAAACCTCTAATTGAGGTAGGTTAATGTTCAGGATTTCTGACTTGGTGAAATTAATTTTTAAATTAGCCAGGGAGCCATAGTCTACATGAGCTATTTCAAAACGTATTACAAATATAAGAATCTATTTAGCAAGCATTACACTGCATCTGTAAATGTGTAAAATATTCGTTCATGTAAAAGATTGAAAAAGTGTTTTTTCTTTAGCTATTTTCATCATATTTCATGATTATTTTTATTAGTAAATCATAGGATAGGATGACAATTAATTGTATCTAAAGAAATACTTTTTTATGGCGAAAGGAATTGTATGTGTGGGTACAGTAAATGAAAAGGGGATATTTACAGCTAAACACAAAGACTACAGAAGTATCCTGAATGACCAAACATGTTCTAGCTGCCAGGTCTGCTGATGAATATCCATTGAGTATCCAGTAGTACAATTTTTTTTTACAAAGATTCATATTTTTTTACATTATAAAAAACAGTAGCAAATTCCTATTGTTTTGTAATATTAAAGGCATAGAAAGGTTCTGGGTATTTCCTTTCAATATGTAGAATACATTCAAAACAAAACAAAAATTTAATTAAACATTGCAACTAAAATAGCTAATTTAACTAGGCAATTCTGACTTGAAGGAGGAGGGTTTGGCACTTAAAATGGTGGTGGACAGTGCCGCCCAGTAGTATAGTCATAAAAAAGGGCAATTGCACCAATGAAAAGACCTGAAATTGGCAGAAATAAGTAGAGACTGGGATAGATAAACTCAAATCCTCATGCTTTTTTTTACCCAGAGGGCCAGTGGGCACCTTCCAAACACAGAGCCTCCAATGTCAACTAGGTTCTCTACACCATCATAAACTCTTTAATTTGGCTGTACTATAGCTTTAAAAAAAAATCATTGGATGAGACGGGGGTATCCACGCTGTAAAATATGCTGGTCCTGAAAGGACTTTATTTAAAACTCTTTATGCAGATCCGAAAATATGTCTTTTATGGGTTAATCACTGAACTGTCACCAAATTGTTCCCATGCCTTGAAGTGACTCAGATTTTAGTTCTGTTCCTAGAAGAATTGTAAATTAAAATCACTACACTGGATTTGCTACTGTCGAGTTGAGAAAATCCCACTAACAGCAAATTGTATTAACAGGAATACAGTTGGAAGAAAAAAATCAACAGGATCAAACTTTAGCCTATTTCTATTTAATATAAACACTATACTAAAGCAGAGAAGACAGAGGAATTACAGATGTGGTTGGTTTTGGGGATAACCCCCCTTCTGCAAATTGTAGCCACAGAGTATCCCCTCTATTTTTATATTCTACCCACCCTATTGATAGGTGCACTTGCTAGCTTTGCCCTTGTTATTAGAGGGTTTTGAGTTGCCATGCAATTTTTTTTTTTAATGGAACTGATTTATTTATTAATAGCCTTAATGTACATTTTTCACTGTCACCAGATTTTTTTAATAGTTCAGATAATTGCTCATGACTTCATTCCTGAGTAATTCAGATCACGTGGCAGTATTTTTCACCTTGGCCCAGTTGAAGGATTATTTTTCACTTTGTAGCTATATATTGACTAAATATTGATACTGCAGAGGGGCCCAGCTGTGAATTCTTATCTGAGTTGCCTCAACCCCTCAGATCTGAGATAGCTATTCTTTTGGGCAATTTATAATATGCATTTCAATGTCACAAAAGATACACATTAATTTATTATAAAGATAGACATCCATTAAGACTGTAAAGACTGTGAGAAAGGTGTTTTCTTTTTCTACTCTGAGGATGTTCTTGGACATGTGAGTAATGGTGTTAATATATTTTATCTATTTGTAAGGTTTGTTAAAATAAAATAAAAAATATTAGATGCTCATATTTAAATTGGATTCGAATATGGAAAATATAGCGACATATATTAAATATAACGTATTAACTTAAAATATATATTATTAATTTTATACTTTTATGTTAAACAGGAATAGCAAATCTCTGAGAGTACTTCATGGACCATTGTTGGAAGCTGTAGTGGCCTATGGTCTCAAAGTTGAGCACTGCTAGTACAGACAAAATGTATTATATTTAAGGAAGTATCAGTTATAAATTCTCACCCTTCCTCTGTGTCATCCTCAGTGTGGCTAATTTCTTTCAGAAATTCATCCTTTTCTTTTCTTGGTTTCATATCTTCTGGCAGGTTCTGGACCCTCTTCCAAATTTCAAAGCATGCTTTGTCAAGACTGTCTTGTGGAGTATCCTGGTGGATCCAGATATACCTGGGGAAAGGACCTACTGGTGGGGTATGTTTTGGAGGGACAGCACATTGCTGGGTAGTAATCATACTGATGCTGGTCCAATGTCTTCACCTCCCTAATGAGCAAGCTTTGCCTTTGTGTTCCATCCCATCTAGGGAGTTTTCATTCAAATGCCTAGCGATAGGTTTAGTAACTTGGCAACCATGGAACATTGCAAGTAACACACGGCATGGCAACTGAAAAAATACATCATGTTTCTCAAAAAAAAGACAAAAAAAGCTCCTTTTAAGAAAATCAGAGTAAATCAGAACAGGTTAATTCTAAAAACCAACTTTGTAGTACTTAACCTTGAAAAATCGAAAATATTGTTGTTCAATACCTTCAAAAGAAATACATTTTAACTTTTTTTTTTTATTTTAAACATATGAACTAAAAATTGAGGGGAGAGGAGAGCGACAGCAGATGGGGGAGAAGAGAGAGAGACATCAGACATGGGGGGTGAGAGGAGAGAGATACCAGAGATAGGAAGAGATTGATAAATAGATAACAGGCATGGGAGAAAGAAGAGAGATACAACAGACATGGGGGAGAGGAGAGAGAGATGGGAGACATGTTGAGGAGAGAGACAACAGACATGGGGGGGAGGAGAGAGATAGCAGCCATGGGGGTAACATATTAAAAACAAGGACAGGTCATAAAAACTGCCTCCAAGCATGAAACATGAGAGGCAGCTGGAAACCATTACAAATGTTAATAGTGTAGGCGCTACTACATTGATACAAAAATAAAAGGTCAATTTAAAAAAAAAAAAACAGCTCAAATCACAGACAAAGTGTCTGGAGCTCTAAAAAAAAATTATAAAAAATATTTAAATAAATTGTGAAAAAGTGTCAAATCATACTCTTAAACCAGATCTTCTTCCAAGATCTTCTGAAGTCAACTTGAAATGATGAGTCACCTACGTAAAACAAAAAATCTAAAATATAATGCTCTCCGTGGAAAACAACAGCAATTTATTTAAACGAATATGCTCATTTTTAATAACCAAATGACGGCCCAGAATAACCCAGGTAGGAAAATAGAGAATGGGATGCTTTTAATACCAATAAAAGAGAACTTAAAACAAGACCTTGAAATGTAGCAGGCTTTTCGACAATGACTCCTTCCCCCTAGTGCCGGATGCTGTAGTGCCAAAATAACAGGTTCACAGGAGAAATCACTACGCAGTTATTCCTTTGCGTTAGAACTTCATCAAGGTGCATAACGGTCAGATCTATATTGTGATAAAATAGTCCCCATGTGTACACTCCTACTTCTTTATAAACCAATCAGATTGTAGCAACACAGATTTTAACAAAACATCAGGCAATGACTCAAAATGTATTTAGAAAATTGGGCAGACTAGATGGACCGAATGATTATAATATGCAATTGATTATATTATAAGAAAACATATACAAATTACAAGAGAGGACATCCAACTACAATAATGCTAAAAGGTTATATTTAAATTCACATAGACTTTAATAATTGCAACAATCTACCCCAGAGGGCTAAGTAGTATGGTGTCATTAAAATATAAGTACAGCAGATAAAAAAATATGTTGCTGTTAGTATTAAATACCATAATTTATATATATATATATATATATATATATATATATATATATATATATATATATATATATTGCACTTAAAATATGTAATAATCAAAAATATAATAAAAATAAATATAACAAACAATTTGAATATAAATAAAAAATAAACAAAAAAGGTCATAATTAAAAACCAAAATGTTTATTAACAAAAAAAATGTGTGTATATATATATATATATATATATATATATATATATATATATATATATATATATATATAAATATATATATATACACACACACACACACACCTCTAATTGAGAGCCCTAAGGTAATTGCATACACATTTTTAAAAAGACTAAAAATTGATCAGATATACATTTCTACAATACAGATTACCATTTTACATTCCTTGATATTTTCCTGTATAAATATAAAAAGAGAAAGCACAAAAAAGATAAAAATGAGACTTATCTCATACAATGTAGACTCAATAATATCTAAGACAGAACAGTGTTATAAAAAGTTGTACAAATCAAAATCTATATTCAGTTTTCAAGTCAAAGGCCCACCTCATTTCTACTAGTTCCATCTTTTTAATAAGGTCTCCACCTCTCCAGTGATTTCTAACCTTTTCAACCGCCATTAAAATGTAACAGACTGGGTTCTTTATTATGGCTTTCCGCAAAATGAGATGAGACACTATGTTGCATATTGCCATTTCAAATATTTCTGATGTGTTCACCAATACAAATGTCTCGCTGTTCTACCCACATATTGATGCCCATAAGAACACATTAGAACATAAATCACATGATCAGAGCTACAGACCAATGGCTCTGTAACTTTAAAAGATACACCTGTTCTAGTGGATAAAACTTCATAATTTTTCTTTCTTGTATTATATTGAAAGTTCGACAAAGTCCACAATCCACATCTATAAAAGGCTTTTTCTAGGTCAAAGGGGGTTATTTTCTTGATAGCCACTGTCATACTCATTAATATGCCACATCCAGTATGCCCATTAATATGCCACAGCCAGTTTGTCCACTAATATGCCACTATTTCACATTAATTTGCCACAGTCAGGATGTCCATTAATATGTCACAGACAGTTCGCCCATTACCATACCACTGTTTACCACCATTACCATACCACTGCCACAGCCAGTTTTTCCATTAATATGCACTGTTTTACTATTAATTTGACACAGCCAGCTTGTCCATTAATTTGCGACTATTTGCACATTAATATGCCACAGACAGTTTTCCCCCTCCCCTTTCCCCAGTATATAGAAAACAAATAAACAACACAATAGTGTACTCCGTTTGAGGGGATTTTATATATATATGATGGATGATAGGAGTTATACTCACAAGCAAGGAGCAGTATACTGCTCTCTGAAAACGTATGGCTGAGGTCCCCAGAAGTTTGTTTGAAGTAGGACTACCTTAAAATTCTTCACACCGGCTCAGCATATGTATGTAATATTATGTGCAGTATGGAAATAAGGCAGAAAAACGCCACAATCGTAAAATACAGTAATGACAATTTTAATAGAAAAATTTAAAAATTGGCTTACTTAAAAACATTGTGAGTTTTGTATTACTCACTGTGTGCACAATATCAGCTATATCCGACTGATTCGGGTAGTAGGACATCAACAAAAGTATCTAATGACCGGGAGAAGGTAACTAGCGATCGGACTCCTGTGGTTTCTTGTAGACTTTGCAGCCATCGGAGGATTACAATCCCGTCAAGGCATGATGAAGAGGGGGCGTGTAGGACACGTTTCGCCTGGTATGGCTTCAAGTGCCAGATTCGATTATTTAGTACTGTGAACAAGCTTGTCTCTTGGTCATATCCCAGTGTATAAAAGTTGATTCTTCCAGTGAGAAATAGTCCTAACCACAAAAATATGTAAAAAATAGAACAAGGAGAAATAGCTAAAAAAAACTACAAAACAATAAACAAAAAGATGCCTCTTGCAAAAAGAATATCTGAACACTGCAATAAACAGCAAAAAATGCATAAAAACAGGTAAATCAATTGGTATTGAAAAAAGTTCTAAAGTGGTCCATATGAATGGACGCTATCTCATCCATATGTAGTGAAAAATGTGTTGGCGGTACTGTTGAAGGCGGGTAAGGATAAGTCTATCCACTGGGTTATAATCTTCCAGGCTGTAATGCAGCATAGTCTAACGAAGTATAATCGGCAGAGGACTGAACGATTATCCACCATCTCCAGAGACACATTGATGAAACCCAAAACCAAGAATACCTTGTTAACCCCGGTACCCTTTGTATCTCCATTTACTAATGCTAGCAGCAAAATCAGGAAAGCCATTATGAAACACTGGCACATACTGGATTCCGATTGCACAACCTCAAGGACTCCCTGGTATCGGCAGATGTAGGCAGCAATAGACCCAAAACGAGATTCCTTGCTGAACTACAATTAGGCACTTTTCCCTGTCTTAGTTGTAACCAATGCAACACTATGACAATAAATATACATTCAAGGACTACTTTACCTGTAGTGTCACTTGAAAAAGCCCTACTTTGGGGGTGAAACGCGTTGTGGACAAGAGGAGACTGCTACTGGGACTCTATATATGTATTGGTCAAGTGGATCTTTGAATGTAAGATTCTTTATATGTTTTTATTGGTATTAAAATCGTTGAAGCTAAATAGTCTCCTCCTTGCCCTCTCTTATACTACTGCTGGGAGTACCTTCTGGGTCTGCCACCAGTGCTGTATTTACCGCGAGGCATCCTAGGCGGATGCCTATGGCGGCAAATTTTGGGGGGCGGCAGCGCCCCCCAGCACTGGAAAAAAAATAAATAAAAATAAAATAAAATCCGGCCCTTTAAAAAAAAAAAAAAAAACCCCACCGCGCTTGCAGGCAGAGATAGAGGTGAGAGGGGATCGGAAGATCCCCCCTCACCATCGCTCTGCCTGCCAGGCTGCAAGGGGAGCCGAACAGGCAGCACAGAGAAACCTCCGTGCTGCCTGTTCAGCTCCCCGTGCAGTATGCCGACACGGAAGTGCCGACAGTCACGTGACGAGCGCGCTGACGTCATACGCGCGCCCGGTCACGTGACCTGTTGGCACAATCGCCGGGAAGCCGAACAGGCAGCATGGAGGGACCATGCTGCCTGCCAGGGAAAGGTAAGTGCTGATGGGAGACTGTGTGTGTGTGTGTGTGTGTGTGACTGAGTGTGATGGGAGTCAGAGTGTGTGTGATGGGAGACAGTGTGACTGAGTGTGATGGGAGTCAGAGTGTGTGTGATGGGAGACTGTGTGTGACTGAGTGTGATGGGAGTCAGAGTGTGTGTGATGGGAGACTGTGTGTGACTGAGTGTGATGGGAGTCAGTGTGTGTGATGGGAGACAGTGTGTGTGACTGAGTGTGATGGGAGTCAGAGTGTGTGTGATGGGAGACAGTGTGTGTGACTGAGTGTGATGGGAGTCACAGTGTGTGTGACTGAGTGTGATGGGAGTCAGAGTGTGTGTGATGGGAGACAGTGTGTGTGACTGAGTGTGATGGGAGTCAGAGTGTGTGTGATGGGAGACAGTGTGTGTGACTGAGTGTGATGGGAGTCAGAGTGTGCGTGATGGGCGTAGGAGTGTGTGACTGAATGTGATGGGAGTAGGAGTGTGTGACTGAGTGTGATGGGAGTGTGAGCTTGATGTGAGTCTGAATGATGGGGCATGTCTTAGGTGTGTAACGTGGGTGTGCAGCTTGGGTAGGGGGGTTCCCGGATTTTGTCTGCCTAGGGCAGCACAAAATCAAGATACACCACTGTCTGCCACCCTGAATAAGCTGCCTAGGATTCCTCTGTGAACCAGTTGGATCTTTAACCCCTTGGTGGGCTCCCTGGATGCTGTATAGACTGAGCAGATCTCTGCTCAGGAAGATGTGAGTGTGTTCTCACTTATTATTTGTTATCAGCACTTTTATGTGATATACTACACTATATTATTTCTGTTCTGTTTTGTTTTATTTTTTTCCCTTCGGATTGAATATTGAGCTGATTTACTTTAAGGCTGATTTACTTTAAGGGTAACAATTTATTATTTATTTTTCCTGAGTTGTGTGTTTTGAAGTGTTGGGTCACAGCGCACGTTTTCACTTGTGTGTTATTTCAGGATATATACTTCATAGGTGGAATCACAGGTAAAGTAGTCCTTGAATGTATATTTATTGCCATAGTGTTGCATTGGTTACAACTAAGACAGGGAAAAGTGCCTAATTGTGGTTCAGCAAGGAATCTCGTTTTGGGTTTATTGCTGCCTACATCTGCCGATACCAGGGAGTCCTTGAGGTTGTGCAATCGGAATCCAGTATGTGCCAGTGTTTCATAATGGCTTTCCTGATTTTGCTGCTAGCATTAGTAAATGGAGATACAAAGGGTACCGGGGTTAACAAGGTATTCTTGGTTTTGGGTTTCATCAATGTGTCTCTGGAGATGGTGGATAATCGTTCAGTCCTCTGCTGATTATACTTCGTTAGACTATTCTGCATTACAGCCTGAAAGATTGTAACCCAGTGGATGGACTTATTCTTACCCGCCTTCAACTGTACCACCAAAAATCTTTTCACTACATATGGGTGAGATAGCGTCCATTCATTTGGACCACTCTAGAACTTTTTTCAATACCAATTGATTTACCTGTTTTTCCGAATTTTTTGCTGTTTATTGCAGTGTCCAGATACGCATTTACTTTTTTTCTGTGTTTTTCTTGTTCTATTTGACATTTTTTGTCCTTATATAGCACTGTTTTGCTTGTGCATATTTATATTGTTTTTATTTTTTCCTTTTTTCGTTATTATTTTATTATATTTATTTTGTATGGTCTTCTAGCCCTCCATCCACAACTCCAAGCATACACATATATTGTTCTATTTTTTTTTTGTGTGTCTTTTTTTATGACATATACTTCCTACGTTTTTCTATTTGTCGATACATTTACTTAATAAAAATACATTCAGACTTATTTATCAGTGTGCATGTCTGCTTCTTTTTGTATAATAAATTCTTACATTAAAACGTTGTACTTGTCCTCTCCGCAGTTCTTCTGTGTCTCAGACAGAGGATCTACGTATTCCGTGTATGATTTTTGTGGAGGCTCCTCCTACTTCCAGTAATGACGCATTTCGTTCTGAACGTTCGCTTCTTCAAGGCGCATGTCAGTTGATTCTCCTACCGTCCTTATATCCCATTCTCAATTGGTCCAATGATCATTATGTCATGCAGCTGGTTAAAACCTAACTCGTATGTTTAACATTAGTGTGTGTAACTGTTCTTAAATCTGGGACTTGATTCTCCGCTTATATATCAGATAGTGTTAGAAGACAAATACTGTAATGATACTGATGTTAGCAGGTTTGGAGTCCAGCAGCCAGATCAGCAAGGTCTTCTGCCAGAAGCAGCCACTCATTACCCAGGTGGTTGAGCCCCTGAGCTTTGAGTGACAATCTGGTCTGGTGAGGCTGGAACAAAGAGTATAAGCGTAGTCAGGCAAGCCAAGGTCAATGGGTAGGAGAAAGCAGAGTAGTGAGATGGTCCAAATCGGTAACAGGTAAGTAAAGATCAATAGAAATCTTGATATACTGCAGGCAGGAACCACAATAATCTGGCAAAGGTACAGTCACAGGAAGAGGCTTTTATAGGCCGAGACTGAGCACATGACTAGACACGGTTGAGGAGAATTGATGATAATACCAAGGCTTTGTATATTCATTGTTACTAAAACATAGGCTAAAATGCAAAAGACAGGCTGGTGAACTGGTGAAGAAGAGAGCTAGGAACACAGAAGTCAGAGTTCAAGTCCAGGCATGGTCAGTTCCTGACAAATACTATAGAAAGGAAAAAAATTATCTTAACTTGCATACCTATGCAATACATTACTGATATATATATATATAACAGGCAATTTATATGCCAACCATGCACAGAATTGGTTTAATTCTGCTTGTACTGAGCTTTACTTAACACTGATCTCTGGAAAGGAAACCAAGGATAGGCACCGATCTGAATAACAATACCAGATATTTTTTTTTTTTTCAGAATGAATGGAAATGCCACACAATACAATTAAACCGTCTTTGAACATAAACACACCAAGACCACACAAAGAGCAGTATGTTAAATAACACGTTTATTAGTAATAATAATACACCAAAGACTATCAAAGCAGATACTATTCAAGTCTCAGATATGTGTAAAATGATTTGTATTTGAGATAAGCGGTGATAAGGGCACAATAAATGAAATGGCCTCAGTGTACCACTTGCCTCTCAAGTGGAAATAAGGGTAGAGGAAGAGATATATTATGGTTACCCTTTACATCTCCCCTTGCTGAGGGTGTTAGTCCACCATCCCTCAAATAGCTTGTAGTATGGTCATGCACATACTACCTATCTCCTTCAGCATTGAGACCCAGCTTGCTTCCTTTCTTAAGTGATCCTGTCAGGATATGATATCACCTCAGTGTTTCATTGGTATTTTTATAGTCTGTAGATTGTGTCTGGCTTGATGTCCAATGATTACTTCATGATGATTGCTTTCCATCCTGTCTTTGGCCCAAACAAATTTAGATACCTTCATTAGGGCATAAAAGAGGAATCAGATCCACGTCAAGGTGAAAAAAAGAATAATACTATTAGACAAATATTTACTCTTTATTTGACTTAACCATTTACTGACAGAGAACTTCATACAGCTGACCATGAGATGGTAACACTTAGGCCTTCTTCTTCAAAGTAATGCATTTCAGAAGGTATTACTGCTCCTTATTCTCTCCATTTCTTTTAGTTTTCTCTCTATTTTACTGGTATGCTACACAGACAGATTAATATAGTCCAGCATGTAAACTGTGCTTCATAAGAAATTTTACATGACATACATCTACAGTATCTAAGTTACTATTCACTTCTGGTGAATTACTAAAAAAGGTTAAAAAAGAAAACCTCTGTAAATGTCTCTGAATATCATTGAGGAGCAGACAGTACAAGAAAAACTCGTACTCAGCACAAATCTATGCCCAAGTTTGGCACAGAACATTAATTTCAATGACACAGTATTGATGACATCACTATATGCCTCCTTGTCATAGTTTCATACACAACAGTATGGATATATTAACCCCTTCAGTGGCCTGTTTTATGTAATTTACAGGAAATATACTTTGGAGGAAGTAATATTACAATGATCTATCATTATTTATGCTAGATTTGTTCCCCTATATTGTTGTATTGTTTTGATGTTCTTTCTGACATCCCTATAGCAATATTATCACTAAATATATATTATTTATAGATGCAATAGATACTACCTACACATCATCAGCAATATCACAGGCTCTACCGTATGGGAAGAATACAATGCCTGTAATCTACTTAAATGTAACCCCCGTCACACAACATGTGTTTGGCACATTCCTGCACTCAGGTAATAGTTTGTGATAATCCAGAACACCAAGCCCTCCAACTATCTGTGTTAACCAATTAGGGACCACAATTTCAAATTCTTGGTTTTTAATCACCTGTGTTCAGTACACCAGAGAATGGATTATGCACATCCACAGAGGTATGCACAGTAGCGCTGTCAGTTTGGGGCAGAGCTGACACACCCACTTCAAAGACCCGCCCCTGGCATCCCATGTAGCCAGTGGAAGAAGTTGGGAAGTATGGAGCACTCATACTGCTGCCAACTTCTAAAATTCTGATAATTTGTCATTTTCTTGTTATGGCTTGCAAAATACTATACATTTAAATTGTTCAGAGTATTTTGATTGTATGGAGAGAAAACAATGTGTTCATGGGTAGCGCTAGTGAGCGGGAAAGCGTGGCATATGCAGATAACTCTTCAGGGACCCAGCAGTTGTGGAGGAAAATCCACCCATTAAAAGCTGTAGGACTTGGACTTACAAAAAAATGACGTAGCAAATCTCCAAACTAAAAATGCACAACTCCAAAATAATAATAATAACATAACACAAGCAGGATTGGTTTAAGGATAACAAGAAGTGATTGCATTCAGTATTTTACCTCACTTCTGTCTTTTCCCATAACTTTTAGCATTCTAGATGTGGACTATATTAAAATAAAAATAAAGTAAAAGTGGCACCTTCATCACATATATTCTTTACCCCATACTATTTAATGAGGAACTTTTAATCAGACATAAGGCTTCTAATCATACCATAGTTGAAATTGCTTAGATTATGCATATTCCTCAATAATTGATTGAACAACTTAACCTTTTGACTATGTCTGATTGCTTTTTATATTGAGTTGAAACCACCTATTTCATTTGGCTAATTATGTTAACAAGCATGTACATCTGTTTAACAGCCTTTTCCAAAAATCCTTTGTTAGTTTTAATCTATTATATTTCTATAATATAATATATATATTATCATTTGCCTGGATATTAATTCACGTTTAAGTTATAATTTTGTTATAACGGATCCCTTACATTTATAGGCGCACCTTCCTCTTCTCTGTAGTGCTTTCCAAACCATGTGATTTATAGTCTAACTGCGTCACAGTATCTATCATTTACACTTTGATTTTCTGTAAGTGCCAGTGGTTTGGAAGACCATAAGTGTGTTTTGTACGTGGGAGAAATCCATGTAGGACCATCATTCTTTTTACTTATCCCAAAAGACGTCATACCAGTCAGGCAGTTCGTAGTATGCTGTATAATTTCCTTATGCAGGTTCTATACCACATACAGCAATGAGTGAACTGTTAGCTGCTGATACTTTATATCTTTCAAATTGAAAGAACCATCTCAGTATGGCGCAATGTCTGGGACGGCAGTGGAACATTAAACACCAAGTATAGTACAATTTTACAGACAATGTGAAATTCATACAATTTCTTGTATGATTTTACACCATGTGTGCAATAAATCCTCAAGCACAAGTCCGTGATTCTCTCTCCTGTGACTTTATCTGCCAAAGTTGTTTTACTTTATTTTGTTATACAGTGCTTCTCACTTCATTGCCATATGGTATTTTAACGCACACATTTGGGAATTCACTAGATACACAACACAATTTCTATTTTTTAATCTTTCTCTCTTTTTTAGAAAGAAAAACAAATCTTTGTAAAGACAGAGAAACACACAAAAACAGAATGAGAGATGCAAAGTAAGTGAGCTAGAGAGTGATAAATGCACACAAAGAGAAATATAGTTTTATCCTTTTGCGACAGATGACGTGCTACCAAAGTCAAGGGAAATCCTTGTTTTAGCTGCCTGGCTTTGTCAGCTTCAGTTTCTTCCTGCCCCACAGCAATCGTGAAGCAGGAAGATGTGAATTACCCTATGGACAGCCTATGTCCCCAAGAACCCCATATCCCTCAAAATGTAAAAACATATACTTTTTGTGGAATTATTTTGTAGTTAGCCTTAGGGGTTGTGTTAGGGATAACATGTCACTTTTCTAATACCCCAAAAAAATATCAAAGGGCGTGGCCTGGGAGCGATCCGGAATGCCTGCTTGTTGATCTGGCTCTGTCACTAGCCCCTGTCTGACAGCCATCCTAGCCCAGACATCGTAGAATGGGGAAATCTAACAGACCCTTACAATTGTGTACAACTCCCCGGGCAAAGACTTGGCCAGCTCCCACCAATTTGGACAGCTCTGACTCTGAGAAGAGTAAGATATCGTCGCTCTCACACAGCGAACCCTTCCCACCAGAGCTAACGGCTATCCTGTCCAAATTGCCCACAAAGCAGGAACTAACTCGTGTAGTGGAACAGGGCAATAAAGCCCTCCACCGCAAACTAGAAGAAATGAAATGCAACCTCCAGCAAACAGGCGAGCACGTTACCCCCTATAAGAGACCACACCACAAACAGAGAAATCTGTAGAACCGCTGGAACAGAAAGTCAGAGCCCAATCCCTTACTATACTACAGCTATGCCATCAAGTAGAAGATCTAGACAACCAGGGACGATGTTGCAATCTTAGGATCCGCGGCCTACCTGAGAGTATAGATGTTTTCTTTATTAACAGAGACTGAGACAGAGATATAATTTGGTTGCTCAGCACACGTACCGTAGCATGAAGGTACAGATATTTTCTTAAGAACGAGAATGTCCCCTTCCCCCCCCCCCCCCCACCCCATTGTCCTATACACTGCTTCATACACCCAGGATAGGCCCAAGCAGACGGGGGCTAGGGGTGCATGCCTGACATCCTTCAGTTCCACCCAGTGCACCCTAATGGCCCTCATAACCCCCACCAGGACCCAGCTGGGTTTTGGCCTTAGATTTGGCCTCACATTCCATTGTTAGAC
Source organism: Pelodytes ibericus (assembly GCA_036172795.1). Taxonomy (NCBI): domain Eukaryota; kingdom Metazoa; phylum Chordata; class Amphibia; order Anura; family Pelodytidae; genus Pelodytes; species Pelodytes ibericus. The sequence continues at coordinate 163,556,166 of CM069857.1, forward strand.
TGTGGCTCCACACAGTCCCAACCCCCTTCACCAAAGCAACTCCTCCTTACTTCTTTCTGTCATCCCCATATGGGAACATCCTCCCTATTCCACGTACCCCTTTCCCCCATCATAACATACCCTTCCCCCCTTTTTGCTTCTCTATTTTTTGTTATATTTCTGCCAAAAGAGACCCTTAGCGCACACTATACAAGGGAGATGATCACCCAAGAGTGACAGAAGATCACCCTTCCTAATCCTTTAGCATAAATACTGCTCAATGCCAGATTCATTTTTAAAGATTGTGTCCTGGATCATCCGGGGCCTAAATATGCCCGAAAAAAGGTCTAAACTGTTACAGTACAGAGCGCTGGTACAGGATGCAATTTTAGATGCAATAAACCCTGCTCTCTGTAACAAATTTTTTCCTAAAGCATTTTACTCAAATTTCCCCAACTCTAAAACAAAAGGCGTAGTAACACTATTCGAAAAATGCATTTTTTTTAACTAGAGGACTCATGGTCAGACCCAGAGGGAAGAGCATTATTCCTAAAGTGGAAGATAGGCACAACACCCATCATGAGTCCAACAGAGATTCCTGTCCAGGATAACATCAATCTCTCTTTGTTTTGCCAAGGGGGTGAGTTTAACCTTGTCTTGGACCTCCGACTGGACTCTTCAGACATCCCAGATCACACATCCCATTCAAAAAATTACGGAAAGTAAAACTCTCACTGCAGATGGCCCAACTATTCAATGCCTGGAGAATTCAACATCCCACTCACAAGGACTATTCTCACGTCTCATACCCCCATAACAAGTACACACGAATTGACTACATTCTTGTCTCACACTACCACCTCAACCGCCTCATCTCCACACACATTGGTTCCATGACATGGAGCAATCACACATCTCGGCCACGCTGAACATACTCCTAGGACCCAAAATGCCTGGAACTGGAGGATTAATGAAAGGATACTATCTAACCCCTCTGACCCCCATGCACTCAAAACCCCCTTACACAACTATTTTCTAGAGAACACCACCCCTGACATGCCAGCCACGACACTTTGGGAGGCACACAAATGTGTAATCAGAGGGCGGTTAATACAACTGGGCACTCAAAAAAAAAGACAACACACTGCCCAATCCCAAGCACTTCTTTACCATATTGCCCTCCTGGAAAAACAACACAAACAGGACCTTTCTCCACAGACACTTACTCAACTGACTAACTTAAGAGAACAACTAGTTTCACTCATTAATAGAAGACTGGCCAGGGCTCACCAAATAAAGGGATTCTAGAGACAACACTACCAGAGTGCTAAACTTAATTCATTTTTCAATAAAATTGCAATTGGACACCCTGCTTCTTTCAATGGATGAGGAGAAGGCATTCGACAGCGTGAACTTGGTCTTTCTCTTCTCTGTACTACATAAACTGGGACTCGGGGATCAATTTGTCTCCAAAGTCCAAGCTCTTTACCATAACCCAGTAGCAAGGATCAAGGTAAATGGATAACTCTCAGGCACGGTCCCCTTGTCTACGGAACCATTGTTGTCCACTTTTGCCTCTGTTGTTTTCCCTCACACTTGAACCGCTGCTCCACACGATAAGGAGCAACAACTCCCTCACCGGACTCAAAATAGGCCCACATCACCACAAACGAACTCCTTATGCAGATGACCTCCTCTTCATTGTCTCTAACCCTACAGCCACCCTTCCCGGGATAATGAAAGAGTTTTAGGCATATGGTACCATAGCGAACCTAAAAATTGATATGTCCAAATCCGAGATCCTTAACCTAACCACCCCACCCCATAAAATACCCTCTTCAAGCTCCAGATTCCCCGTTAAATGGTGTGACACCAAGATTTAGTAATGGGGCATCTGGCTGTCCCCCCAACCTGACTCGATATATAACCTAATCTTACCCCCATTACTTAAAACAATAGCTAATGACTTCGCCATGTAGTCTACCCCACACTTCAGCTGTTCAGCCGCATAAACATAGTAAAAATGAACATCCCCCCACAAGTACTCTACCTCCTACAAGCCATCCCGATCTATATCCCTAACTCTTATTTTAAATCCCTAGAAACACTACTTATTAAATTCATATGGAACAATAAGACTCCAAGACTCTCCTACTCTCACATGACCAGACTAAGGAATGGAGGTACCAGACTTAGTTAGCTACTGTAAATCTGTTTTTCTTACAAGGATTATTGATGGTTGATAAACTGTGGGTGTCCCTAGAACAAAAGGGCCCTTCCAGCCTCAATCCGTATAATCTCTTGACTACCCCCAAATCTCTAGTTCTGCACCTCCTAAGATCATCCGACTGCCCCCCCAACACTACGAGTCTGGTCCAATACTTTAGCCCCGAGACTCCAGGGCTATAATTGTTTTAAAACATTTTTTTTAAAATCCCCCGATGAGCTTTCCTCCATCTGGGACATGGTCCCAGAATCATTAACCTCACGTGGGGGTGAGGGCTGATCGGGAGGAGAAGCTGCTATAGGGAGCTCTCTCCCTAGCCTCTCCTCCTCGGGGTGCGGCCCACAGGCATGTGCCTGCAGTGACCGCACCTCCCGGCCATAGTCGCGCTGTGAGAGCTGTTCGCCGGATGTCAGGTGACATCCGGCAGAAGATCCTGGATAACGGACCAACTGTAAGGTAAGTAAAATATAAAATCAAATAGAAGAAATGTGTGACTGTGTGTTGGTGTCTAGGTGTGTGTGTCAGGGTGTCTCAGTGTGTGTAAGTGTGTGGGTGTCTCAGTGTGTGTAAGTGTGTGTCTGGGTGTCTCAGTGTGTGCCTGGGTGTCTCAATCTGTGTAAGTGTGTGTCTGGGTGTCTCAGTGTGTGTCTGGGTGTCTCAATGTGTGTAAGTTTGTGTCTGGGTGTCTCAATGTGTGTAAGTGTGTGTCTGGGTGACTCAATGTGTGTAAGTGTGTGTCTGGGTGTCTCAATGTGTGTAAGTGTGTGTATGGGTGTCTCAATGTGTGAAAGTGTGTGTGTCTCAATGTGTGTGAATGTGTGTGGGAACCTCAGTGTGTGTGAATGTATGTGGGTGTCTCAATGTGTGTGAGTGTGTGTGGGTGTCTCAATGTGTGTGTGTGTGTGTGTGGGTGTCTCAATGTGTGTGTGTGGGTGTCTCAATGTGTGTGTGTGGGTGTCTCAAAGTGTGCATCTGGGTGTCTCAATGTGTGTGCGTGGGTGTCTCAACCTCTGGGTGTCTAGGTGTGTGTGTCAGGGTGTTTACGTAAGTGTATGTGTGTGAGTGTGTCTCAGGGTGTCTGTGTGTGAGAAAGAGAGAGACGTTGTGTGTGAGAGAGAGACAGTGTGAGTGTGTGAGAGAGAGACAGTGTGAGTGTGTGAGAGAGAGACAGTGTGAGTGTGTGAGAGCGAGAGATGGTGTCTGTGAGAAAGAGAGAGGAGGTGTGTGTGAGAAAGAGAGAGAGACGGTATGTGTGAGAAAGAGAGAGAGACGGTATGTGTGAGAAAGAGAAAGAGAGACGGTATGTGTGAGAAAGAGAGAGAGAGACGGTATGTGTGAGAAAGAGAGAGAGATGGTATGTGTGAGAAAGAGAGAGAGATGGTATGTGTGAGAAAGAGACAGAATGTGTGAGAAAGAGAGAGAGAGAGAGACGGCGTGTGTGAGAAAGAGAGACAGAGTTAGAGACAGAGTGTGTGAGAAAGAGAGACGGCGTGTGTGAGACAGAGAGATGGCGTGTGTGAGACAGAGAGATGGCGTGTGTGAGAAAGAGAGACGGCGTGTGTGAGACAGAGAGATGGCGTGTGTGAGAAAGAGAGACAGAGAGAGACGGCGTGTGTGAGAAAGTGAGACGGCGTGTGTGAGAAAGAGAGACGGCGTGTGTGAGACAGAGAGATGGCGTGTGTGAGAAAGAGAGACAGAGAGAGACGGCGTGTGTGAGAAAGAGAGACGGCGTGTGTGAGACAGAGAGATGGCGTGTGTGAGAAAGAGAGACAGAGAGAGACGGCGTGTGTGTGTGACCGAGCTCATCTGGGCTCTAGACCCAGATCATCCGAAGACCTAGCAACGCCCCTGGTGGCAATTCATTTAGGTGTTGATATGTTATGCGGGAACATGTCCTATGTGCAATATTGTGCTTTGGAGGCTATAATGAAAGGTGGGCAGGAGAACTGGAATGAAGGCAGATCAAGAAATGAACCTAGGCCACCAAGGGTAAGTGTCAGGGACTTTACATTTTTGAAGGCAAGCTTGGAAAAAGGGATCTATTCACTAAAGTGAGATGCAGGAAACTTTACATTGTACAGGGACAAACCTGGCGAGCTTTTCTAGCATAAGAGGCTCACCACCTTTGTCCCTGCAGAATGGATAGTATAGTCTGTGAGATCAAAGGTTCATCCCCAAATGTTCTACAGGTTTAAATCAGATTAACCAATCCAAGTTCAACCATTGAGCCTTCCTTCTTCACATACAATTATTAGTATGTGTTATGCATAACCCTTTAAAATGAATTCACTTAATATTCTAAAGGACTAGTGAAACATATTATTTATTCATATATAAACCTTTTGGATGGAGGAGTTGTAAATATATTAAATTACAACAGACATTCCTTATGAAGTGAAAGTGTTAAAAGATGGATAACACCTTAATATAAATAGCTCTGAAATGGTACAGCACACTACCATCAAAATTAGGTAACATTAAAAAATGAATAATTTATAAGTTATAGTAGATTATCAATACTCATTCTTTAGTAGAGCATCATCATGTCTGATACCAAGTTCTCTCTAAAGCAGACCACATGATCAGAAATGTGAATGGGCTGAAATTTATTTTTTTTTACAGTTTTTTCCCAAAATGGTGCCACCCAGTCACACTTGTTTAGTAAAATATTTCATAAAATAAACTCATATAACAAAAACAAAACATTTATCTGAAATCAACAATGGAAAATAAAAAAAATAAAAACTTTTAGTGGGAGTATCCTTTTAAGGAGTTAAACAGCTGATAGATTATTTATATCTTGTGTATTAGATGCATTGAACTACATACATGTTCTGCTGTGAATGTACATAATAAGACTGGTTCATTATTTTAGTTAGAAAAATTCAGTTTTATTCCTACATAGTATAATATTTTATTCACAATCATTAAATGGCTATAATGTGAATAATTGAAGGATGCTGGATATAAAGGAGATAATTAATGTAACATTGTCTTCCCTGAGGGCCTCTGTTTAACCCTTTCACCTGCCTCTGTGCAGTGAGCTGGTATATTGCTTGGGTCAGAGCAGGTGTGTGCTTCTTAATCATCTAATTTTCTCTCAATCTCTGACTACTTCAAAGCTTTATGGTGGTCCCGCCTATCCTCAGTTGAACTGTGTTAGAAGAAGGCAGCTATGTGTAATGGTGTGCAAAGCTTCCTGGGAACTGAAGCAACAGCCTGAACTGAAGTCCCAATAAGACTTCTTATTAAAAAAGTCTGGTAGAGACCCACGTAGAATCTAATTTTATTCACCAGGGAAAGACAGTAATGTTCATTCAAAGGACAAAAGAAAACAAATGTTATATTTGAGTGTGTTGATTCCCAAAAAGACAGGTAGATCTGTCATCCTATTGTTCAATGAACCACATTTGCCGCCTTGTTTGTTCTCCAAGTGAAGGACAATATAGAATGCAGTTTTTGTCACTCCTGCCACTAAACTCAGCTTTTGTGAATTAAAACATTTTCTATATATCAATTACACTGAATGAGAAACAGAAAGTATTAGTTATACATATTTCAAAAAATGCATGTAATGATGCTAAAAGCTGTAGGTGAATGGTTAACTTTAATATACATTTGTTCAAAATAACCTGCATTTGTACACAATACAGTACATTGGCGCAACATACTCTCACTAGTAACCTACATATTTATGTTTGCCAACAGTTAATAGCTTTTCTAGTACAATAGTAATCTGCTGTTTTTTCACATTGCTTCCCCATAATATCACTCTGTATTTAAGCCAAGGGAAATTATACATCAATGGTCCTTTTCATTTAGCACGGTTACCTATACCATGCCATTTAAACGTATTTACTTTGTGTCTGTCCATTATCAAACATGATACGTATAGTTTACTTCTGATAAAGGCATCTTAAGTTCCATTAGTGAAATCATTAGGAAGAATATAATTTAATTGAATACAATTATTAAATAAGATGAGTCTACTACTTAGGCCAATGAGCCCTATAGATTCTGTCTCTTACTTTACATTCTCACTTGCCAGAGTGGATGACATGATACTGGTTTACATTATTATTTATGTTATTCTTTCCCTCACTTACCTCTACACCCTTTTCATTATGGGGTGAGCCCAGGTCTCTTAGCTTCTTTCAACTACCATTGATTTTCCTTCCCCTTATTGGCCTTACATCTGGTTGTCATTAGATCCTACATCCTATTGGGAACTCTGTCCCATTTACTCTGACATCCTGTACCCTGAATTGACTGGCTTTTGTTTATTCACTCCACATTTCCTCTGCTTGCACAGGAGCTGCTACACTGGTAAGATCATCTTTATTTTTAATCTCTTTCAATGCTAAATGAGGCAATGCACCCCACTGTGGCAAACAAAATGGATGATTCTGTTCTTAACAACAAATTAAACATGCATAAAAGAAGCAAACTAAAACCAATGTGGCTAACCTGTAAGGAAAATCAAGAATTAAATAAAATGAAGGTGTCATTCAAACATAAAGCGGAACGATCAGCAGAGGCATTTGCAAAATATAAAGATGCTAACAAAGACTGCAAAAGGGTGATTCAATTAGCTAAATTGGAGAATAACAAATTCATTGCTAAGAAGAGCAAGATGAATATATAAAGTGCAAAGATTAAAGGCTGATAATGTTGGGTGTAAGATGGTCGGTGGGGACAGAGAGAAAGCAGATAATTAAAATAATTTATTTTCTTCTGTTTTTACCAACGAAGAACCAGTGGAAAGGAACCTGCAAGCATGTGATGGGTTGACACAAGAAAAAGTGTTAAAACAATCAAATTAAAGTGGTGTTAAGGCAGACAAAGGCACAGGGTCAGATGGTATACACCTTAAAGTTCATTATTTTCAATCACTTCAAGCATGGTGCATAGATTGAGTTAAAGCCAATGTCTTGTCCATATTTAACCCCTTGGTGACATTTATGGGGTGTAATTAGTTTCTAAATTTTTTTCCGAGTTCACAAATATGCATGTTTCTATGTTTTTCTGCAGTTTTTTGCCATTTATAAAGCACAAACCAAAATTAATGTTTTTTGTTTTTTTCCTACAGTGACATTTTGACCCCAACCCGAACCCTAAATTTAACTCTAACCCTAAATTTAACCCTAACTCTGAAAGGGACCGAGTCTAGCTGAGGGGTCTTCTCAGCAACGTCTCTGCATACACGGCAATGTATCTTTAATTGTTAACTTCTCGTGGTAGGAGTTGTCCTCAACAACACGCGTGGAGAGACAAAGAAAGCAGACACAAGTTCTTTATCCTTTAACTCTGAGTCTTTATTGGTTTAACAGTCATATATATACCCCAAATTAAGGAGGTGTCTGCTTCAATCTCATTGGTTATAATGTATGTGCACATATGAATATATAGGCGTATAGGGGTGTGTTAATGGTATATATGCTAAATAACTGTTACACAACACTGTTACACAACAATCTAGAAATGAGTGGAAAGTACCAGAATAAGAATGGAATGTACTGATAATTAAAAGTCATAGTGGTTCCAATCATGGGATAAAACAGAGATAAGAGCATTTTGGTATCTTCTGGTAACTTCTCTTTTCCCTAATCAGTAGGATTAATTGGAGATGGCAAGAACCTGAGATTCCAGGCCCCTGCCAACTTCTCTCCCCCAAGTACTCCTAGTATCATCTCCAAAGTTAGAACATTCAGATAAGTAAATGAATACATGAGATAATGGTATGAGTATGTCTTCTAATTAAACTGAAGCTAACAACTAAAACAGGTACAAAAACAAAACTAGCTCTTTCGGTTAACCCTCACAATGCTAGGTTACTCCAGTTAACCCTTGCAATGCTGGGTTACCCCTTCAAACTCTAACCCTTATGCTAACCCTTAATTTATTCTAATTTTAATTGTAACCCTATCCCTTATGCTAACCCTAATTTAATTGTAACCCTAACAATTATTCAAACCCTAACCCAAGATTCTAGCTAATTAAGTGCTTTTTTTTTATTGCAATATTGCTGACTGCCTCTAGGGGCAGTCAAGCAACAGCATCAGAATGACGAAACTGAATTTTTTTTTTCACTTCCGACGCTCTACCCACAAGAGGCAGCAGCCATATTGGAGGAGCATGCTGCTCTCCAATATGGCGCCCACAATCACTCTGTGTAAACATGGGTGCCCCAGATTGAAAATTTCGGTGCTGCCTAATGCCTGGACATCAAGGCAATAGAGCAGCACCATCAGAGTGGTTTTCATTTCGTTGATCATGAAAACCGCTCGGTCCACCGCAGGATGTGCCGGCACGTCCATTGTTGGCAACAGAGTTGCCAGCTGGACGTGCCTGACACGCAGGGGCGGGCTGGGCCGGGGGGCAGGGTGGCAATTGCCCCCCAGGCCGCCCTAAGCTATGTAAAACACGGCCGCTGGGCCAGTGTTTTAAAAAAAAAAAAAAAAAAACCGCGCTTGCAGGCAGAGACTGAGAAGGGATCGGAAGATCCCCTCTCACCTCCGCTCTGCCTGCAAAGCTGCACGGGAAGCCGAACAGGCAGCACAGAGAAACCTCCGTGCTGCCTGTTCGGCTCCCCGTGCAGTGTGCCGACACGGAAGTGCCGACAGTCACGTGATCGGCGCTCTGACGTCAGACGGGCGCCGATCACGTGACCTGTCGGTACAACCGCCAGGAGGCCGAACAGGCAGCATGGAGGGACCATGCTGCCTGCCACCAGGTAAGTCCTCCAGCCACTGGCCACCAGGGAAGTCCTGCCTCTAGCCACCAGGGAAGTCCTGCCACTAGCCACCAGGGAAAAAGGTAAGGGGGGGGGGGGCAAAAAACACTGGCATATTATTGGGCAAATTGGCTGGGGAATATTACATGGCAAATAAGACTGGCATATTATTGGGCAAATTGGCTGGGGCATATTACATGGCAAATAAGACTGGCATATTATTGGGCAAATTGGCTGGGGCATATTACATGGCAAATAAGACTGGCATATTATTGGGCAAATTGGCTGGGGCATATTACATGGCAAATAAGACTGGCATATTATTGGGCAAATTGGCTGGGGAATATAACATGGCAAATAACACTGGCATATTATTGGGCAAATTGGCTGGGGAATATTACATGGCAAATAACACTGGCATATTATTGGGCAAATTGGCTGGGGCATATTACATGGCAAATAAGACTGGCATATTATTGGGCAAATTGGCTGGGGCATATTACATGGCAAATAAGACTGGCATATTATTGGGCAAATTGGCTGGGGCATATTACATGGCAAATAAGACTGGCATATTATTGGGCAAATTGGCTGGGGCATATTACATGGCAAATAAGACTGGCATATTATTGGGCAAATTGGCTGGGGAATATAACATGGCAAATAACACTGGCATATTATTGGGCAAATTGGCTGGGGAATATTACATGGCAAATAACACTGGCATATTATTGGGCAAATTGGCTGGGGCATATTACATGGCAAATAAGACTGGCATATTATTGGGCAAATTGGCTGGGGCATATTACATGGCAAATAAGACTGGCATATTATTGGGCAAATTGTCTGGGGCATATTACATGGCAAATAAGACTGGCATATTATTGGGCAAATTGGCTGGGGCATATTACATGGCAAATAAGACTGGCATATTATTAGGCAAATTCGCTGGGGCATATTACATGGCAAATAAGACTGGCATATTATTGGGCAAATTGGCTGGGGCATATTACATGGCAAATAAGACTAGAATATTATTGGGCAAATTGGCTGGGGCATATTACATGGAAAATAAGACTGGCATATTATTGGGCAAATTGGCTGGGGAATATTACATGGCAAATAAGACTGGCATATTATTGGGCAAATTGGCTGGGGAATATTAAATGGCAGAATAACACTGGCATATTATTGGACAAATCATCTGGGGAATATTAAATGGCAGAATAACACTGGCATATTATTGGGCAAAATGGCTGGGGAATATTAAATGGCAATTAACACTGGCATATTGGGCAAATTAGCAGGGGCATATTAAATTGCAGATAACCTTGGAATATTATTGGGCAAATTTACTGAGTTATATTAAATTGCAGAATAACACTGGCATATTATGGGACAAATTGGCTGGGGAATATTAATGGCAAATAATATTGGAAATGTGTATGTAATGGGGTGATGGAGGCATGTAAATGTGGTGATGGGGCATGTCCTGGTGTGCAACGTGGGTTATGGGTCATGTCGTAGGTGTGCAACGTGGGTAGGGGGGGGGGGTGCCCAAATTTTGGGATATTGGGTGTCTAAATCCTGGCATGTTGAGGGGCATAATCCTGGCATATTGAGGGGAAAATCCTGGCATATTGAGGGGGCATCATCTTGGCATATTGAAGGGAAAATCCTGGCATATTGGGTGTCTAAATCCTGGCATATTGAGGGGCATAATCCTGGCATATTGAGGGGCATAATCCTGGCATATTGAGGGGCATAATCCTGGCATTTTGAGGGGCATAATCCTGGCATATTTAGGGGAAAATCCTGGCATATTGAGGGGGCATCATCTTGGCATATTGAGGAGAAAATCCTGGCATATTGGGTGTCTAAATCCTGGCATATTGAGGGGCATAATCCTGGCATACTGAGGGGCATAATCCTGGCATTTTGTAAGGGAAAATTCTAGCATATTAAATGGCAAATCCTGGCATATTGTGGGGGAAAATCCTGGCAATATTCGTTATAAAACAAGGAAAAGATGGCCGTGGATGGGGAGGCGATTCGATGGTGCAATGGGCCACTTGACTGGATTTGCCCCCCAGGCCTAAGGCTGCCAGCCCTCCCCTGCTGACACGACCATTGTCGCAAAGGGGTTAAAAAGGAATCAAAGTCCCAGTCAGGCAATTAAAGTCATGTAAGCTTGACATCTGTGGTGGGGAAATTGTTTGAAGGTTTGCTAAAGGAATATAGTCAAGATGTCATCTTGAACAGGAATTTCCTTAGCAGACGAAAACTTTTGTGGAAGACAGATCTTGTCAAACTAATTTACATGCATTCTATGAAGAAGTGAGTAAAAATATAGATGTGGGTGCTGCGGAAGATATTCATGCTCCGCAGCAAAGCAAAAAAAGAGTGGAACACTTTGTATAATAAAGTATTTAAGGTATTTACACAAATATCAAATAGTAGCATCAACGTTTCTGTCCCTGACTTCCTTTTCTTGCATCCACATTGCACCTCAAGGGCTTGCCATAGTTCCATATTGTATACTCAGCACTAATGATTCCAAACATCAGAAATACGATGCTCTGAATGATCAGTGTGCGTGAGGGGCGCGGGCAGCACTGTCTAAGCTCTAACACACAGTGCTAGTACTGCCCGCTGCTCCCTGCAATTCATGAAGCTTAAAAAAAATGGAAAGGGGGGAAGGGTTAGAGGAGAGAGACAAATGATTGGGGGGGGGGTGGAATACACATGGGAGGTGGGGAGAGAACAGACATGAGAGGGTGGAATAGAACAGACATGGGAGGGAGAGAACAGACATGGGAGTGAGGGGGGACTGACATGGGAGGGGGACAGACAGGGGGACAGATTAAGAAATGTACTTTTTCTTTAACAAGAAACAAAAGAAATGGTGGCTTATGTGTGTGACTGTCTGCGTGTGTGTAACTGTGTGTTTGTTTGCGTGATTGATGCACGTTTGTCTAGCTGTTGTAAGTAGGGGGGGGGGGGTAAGGTGAGGGGCAAAGGGTGGAGCCAAGGGACGGCAAAATGAGGATTCCCCTAGGGTAGCAAAAATACTTGCACCAGCCCTGTCCACAGCTCAACTATTTTGATTGCAATTCTCTTGTCTGTTCACTACAGCTCTTGCTAAGCGAATAAATTCCTAATCATGTTCCTTTGAATACAATACATGGGGACTTCTATATTACACTATGAGTAGGTTTTGTTATCCATGAGTTGAAAGTTATACCAATTTATCCTGTACATATGTTCCATAAATAACTAAATGTATCTGTTTTTAAAATCTAAAAACTATTTTAGCTTTTTACAATTAGAAAGTTTAGACTGTTTTTGTAACAGAAAATATGACTTGCAGCTCTGAAACTTAATGGATGTGCTTTTTTTAAACTTATAATCATTCAAATACATTCTCTAGATACAAAGTGGTGCACTTCTGTATGTCCAGACACATACTGCTGTAACTGACAAACACACCAAGCTAAATTTGAGGATTATGAACAACACCCATTATACAGTATCAAAATCAGGCTTAAGGAGGAATCAATTTCCTGCTTACCAGTTCAAAGCATCTCTGCATGTCCACCAAACTCTCAAACTGGCAGCTTCATCTAGTATTTAATGTAGCTGTCCATCAAATGAATGCTTGCCTGAAGAACAGTGTCCAGTCACTCACTGGAGTCCAACATCTTACCTAATAAAGCTACCACGTTTGTGGGAATAGAATGTATACATGTTTTCACTGAAAGGACAACTGTCACTTATGTAGGGATTATTCCCTAAATAAATAATTATTCCTTCTTTTAGCATTTCTTGCATGTGCAGTGTACACTGTCATCTTCTACCTATTCTAAAATCAAATGACTAATAATCTGACCAAAGCCCCCTATGTGCTATCCCATGTGTGTTACACTTTTATAGTCAATCCAGCATATCAAGGCACAGTGTGATGTCATCAGCAGGAGATACCACAGACACATTTAAACCATTGGCTTTATTCATGACAGAGGTATCTGAATGGGATTGCAGGGAATTAAGAAGGGAATTGCAAACTTAAGGCCAACATAGCCAAGTTGTAAAAATTCTCCCATTCAGCTATCCTTCAAACTCTGCTACTGTGGCTTTTAAGTTTTCAATTAACTTCTTAATTCCCTGCAATTCGCTCTATCATGAATAAATCCCCATATTTTTGTCTTAATTAATGAATTTTCTTGCAATTCTGTTAACACAATGTATTAATCACTTTTGATGATTTTTATTTTCTACAGTCACACAATATACAATATTTTTGAGGTGGAGTAATTTTATAGTCCCCTCTATTCAGGGCCGGTGTTCTGACGAATTACTGGAGCAAATTCTCCTGCGCAATCGCAGGAGAATTTGCTCACTGCGCATGCGCATAAAGTTACAGCTGATAACTCAGCTGTAACTTCATGTCCACCGCGCATGCGCGAGCTAACCAACCCACATCCCGCCCCCCGCACACCCCTTCTTACCAGCTGATCGGACAGCGGCGGTACACAGCGCATGCGCGCGGCTATCAAGCCGTGTGGGAATGCGCTGTGTCCGTGGCTGGATTCAACCAAAACGCTGGTAAGTAACACGGGGCGGGGGGGGGACATAAGGAGCCAACAGAGAGGTAAGCACCCTGGTGAGGGCTGCCTCATCTTGATAGGAGTTGTGATCCCCCTGCTGCATAATACAGCAGGAGGATCACAACTCCTATCAAGATGAGGCAGCCCTCACCAGGGTGCTTACCTCTCTGTTGGCTCCTTATGTCCCCCCCCCCCCCGCCCCGTGTTACTTACCAGCGTTTTGGTTGAATCCAGCCACGGACACAGCGCATTCCCACACGGCTTGATAGCCGCGCGCATGCGATGTGTACCGCCGCTGTCCGATCATCTTGTAAGTAGGGGTGTGCGGGGGGTGTGATGTGGGTTGCGCAGCTCGTGCATGCGCGGTGGACACAAAGTTACAGCTGAGTTATCAGCTGTAACTTTATGCGCATGCGCAGTGAGCAAATTCTCCTGCGATTGTGCAGGAGAATTTGCTCCAGTAATTCGTCAGAACACCGGCCTTAAGTGTCCCGGCGCCCTGTGCGGGCTTCCCCCATGCCCCCCCCCCCCTCCTGTTCTGTCTCTCTCCCTCCTCCCCCTGTTCTGTCTCTCTCTCTCCCCCCTCCCCCTGTTCTGTCTCTCTCTCTCCCCCCTCCCCCTGTTCTGTCTCTCTCCCCCCCCCCTCATCCTGTTCTGTCTCTCACCCCCTGTTCTGTCTCTCTCTCACCCCCTGTTCTCTCTCTCTCCCTTTGCCTGTTCTGGATCAGGGGAGGGGGCGGAGCAAACCGGCTGAGAGGTGTAGCTCCGCCCCCACCCTGTGAAGCAGAGCAGTGTCTGCTTCACTGGCAGCAAGACAAAGTGCTGCTCGGCTCCCCATGCTGGGGAGCCGAGCAGCACTATCTCTTGCTGCCTGCAGCTCCCCCTGAAGCAGAAGCTTCTCTGCTTCGCAGGGAGGGGGGCGGAGCTACACCTCTCAGTCTGTTAGCTCCGCCCCCTCCCTGGACCCAACAGATGCTTGCCAAGCTGAGGGCTGGTGAGGGGGGATCTTTTGATCTCCCCCAGCCAGTGCCTCTACCGGCTTTTTTTTTTTTCTTCTAGGACAGGTCGCACACCCCTAAGGCCGGCCCTGCCTCTATTGATGCCAAGTAAAACCGGGGGTCTGTCACTGTGCAAGCAGTGGTCAGTGAACAGATAAGCTGGCCTGCTTCACAAGGAAACATGGCCTCTGCCAGCTAAAGGATTGGTGGTTAGGTAACTTAAAAAATTCATGCCAATTTATTCTCTTACTAGGGCCACTGGACTTTTCACTTGTGCTATTCTACCATATATTAGACAAACAGGTAAAACAAAAGTTTAGTCGCTATTTAAAGGATCTTAACCTAAAAATGGACTATACTGTAAATATAGAGAATTTAAAAAATGATGTAAATTGATCTATAGATTGCTCCAGCAAAATTGCATGCAAAAGCATTAAAGAGAAATATATGTTTGGAATACTGTCTCAGATCACCTTGTGGCTTGATATGCAAATTGTATATTTCCTATTGAAAATTCGTTAACTTGCATAACAAGCCAGAGGTTTATTTTTCTCTTATTTGATCCATTTGCATTCATTTCTGCTGGTGCTAACACAATGTATAAAATCATTTTTCATACTTTTCTAAATCCACAGTATAAGTATAATGTTTAAATTGACAAAGCCCCTTTAAGTATAATTATGGATTCCAAATATAAGTTCAACATTGAACTTATTGTTAGATAGGAGTACAATCACAGAGTTTATTAACGCAGGAGAATATGCAGTTTTATTTCTCTAGCAATATTTCCACTCAGTCTGAAATGTGTCTCTGTTGACTCTAGGTGGCAGTACAGAGTACACATCCTTTCAACTTGCACTGCAGTATTATACATTTCAGTATGGGAAAATGAATATAAATTCCAGATAATGTTGAACTTAAACTAATAAAAGGTCATTTAATTAGATCATAACCTCATATTACTATTCTTTATCCCAGCAATATATTGGAATTTAAGTATATAATTTGTTAACCCTACAATATATATATAATATCATACATATTATTATATGATGCCACATACAAAATTGCATATTGTATTACTGAGGTCGTGTTTGTACCTGTATAGAGCATTTAGGGCATAGAAAAAAGCAAGAAACAGTTTTTGTTTTTTTTGTATATATTGTACAGCCAATAACAGTGTATTTGCAGCATGCTCACACCTGTTTGGTAAGCATCATTTTTATTATTTGAGCCTGGGACTAGCTTAGCGCACCAACATATTTCTTGCACATATATAGGGCAAAGACCTAGCGCACACTCTGCACACTTTCTAGTGGATTATTTTAGAGCTGCAGGGCAGAGGCGTCACTAGGGTTAGTGTCACCTGGTTCGGTAACTCATGGTGTCACCCCCCTGGATTTCCTCCAACACCATGCCAAACATATTCCTTAGTAATGCCAGTCAGATGGCCCATTAAATATGCCACATACAGGAGCCCCACAAATTATGTGACACGCAGGAGCCCTTTAACTATGCCACACACAGGAGCCCATAACTATGCCACATACAGGAGCCCCATAACTATGACACACAAGAGCCTCATAAATTATAAGGTAAAAGGAAACAAATGGGCACTCCACTGCATCAACGATTCATGAAAGAAAGTGCTTTTAATAGTACCCAATGGTGGTAACAAACAGATAAAAAGTGACACTCCACGGATAAAAACTCGGGTATGGGAAAGGACCTCATAAATTATGCCACACCAAAGCCCCATAAATTATGCCACACCAGAGCACCATTATTAATGCCTCACCTTGGAGCCCAATGAATTATGCCACACGCACAGGAGCCCCTTAATTATGCCACACACGAGCGCCCCATAATTATGCCACACAAAAGAGCCCCTTAATTATGCCACACATGGGGCCCAATAAATATGCCACACATGTGACCGCCATTAATTATTCGACACACAGGAGCCCCACAAGGTGACAATTGTACAATTCGAAAACAATACACATCTATAAACACAGACATCTCTCTATAACTAGTTGCATTTATACTTATTTGAATTATTTAATATTATATTTAATAAAAATGTTATTGAAAAATTGCATTCCTATTTTTTATTCCCTTCCTCTGCACCCACATTGCACCTAAAGGACTTAACACAGCACCATACAGTACCCACAGAACTTGCCATGAACCTATATTGCACCCACCGCACTTTGCTTGCACTCATATTGCACCTACATGATTTGGCATGCCACAGTGTCACTTTGCCCCACAGAACTAGCCAGTGTCACTTTCCTCAAAGTACATGTTATTTTTCCCCACAAACCATGCCACAGCATCACTTTGCCAATTAAAATATGCCAGTATTTAACCCCTCAATATGCCAGGATTTTGCCCCTCAATATGCCAGGATTTTGCCGCTCCAATATGCCATTTAATGTGCCAGGATTTTGCCACTCAATATGCCAGGATTTTGCCCCTCAAAGGCCATTTAATATGCCAGGATTTTGCCACTCAATATGCCAGGATTTTGCCCCTCAATATGCCATTTAATATGCCAGTATTTTGGCCCTCCAATATGCCATTTAATAAGCCAGGATTTTGGCCCTCAATATGCCAGGAGTTTGCCCCCCAATATGCCATTTATTATGCCAGTATTTTGCTCTCAATATGTCAGGATTTTTCCCCCCAATATGCCATTTATTATGCCAGTATTTTGCTCTCAATATGTCAGAATTTTGCCCCCCAATATGCCAGGATTTTGCCCCCCAATATGCCATTTAATATGCCAGGATTTTGCTCTCAATATGCCAGGATTTTGCCCCCCAATATGCCAGTTAATATGCCAGGATTTTGCCCCTCAATATGCCAGGATTTTCCCACCCTCCTCCCCCCTCCCCAAATTTTCAAATGTCCAAAGAGGGTCACTTTTTGGTAGGAGTGGCTATGGGTGGGGCTTTATCGGAACATTTTTAGTGAATGTTTGGCCAATTTGTAATTATGTCCTTTTCTAAGTCATTTACAACACTCATTAATTATTTTATTTGCACTTCCATTTAAACTCACTTTATTGTGGAGCTCTGTGATACAGTTCTACAAACCAAAAATTCTGAGCTTCCAGAAAAAAGGGACAAACAAAGAGGAAAGAGGGACAGGGGATTTGGGTGCAAAATAGCGAATGCCCCTCCACACTTAGCCCACACACACACACATTTATCCACACACACACTCACATCCATACATTTAGCCCACACACACTTACACATTTATACACACACACTCACATCCATACACTTACCTCACACACACTTACCAAACAGTTTTTTTTTGTTGTTTTTTTTAAATGGTGCTGTGGGCTCCTTGATCCCCGAGGCTGTGGGCTCCCCGTGATCGTCATGCTGCTGGTGCGCTTCTTCCCACCCTCTGACCCTTGCGCATTACCTTATATACAGGGTAGAGGAGGGGATATACACACAACAGCAGCACCTCTCTGTGTAGGGAACTTCATTCTCCTACACAGCTTCCCATGTGGTGAGCAGTTCGAGGTGTGGCTACCAGAGCAGAGCTCAGGCGGGCTGCACCTCAATGCCAGGCGGGCTTCATTTGGCCCGCGGGCCGCACGTTGGACATCCCTGTATTATAGGATGCCCTGGGTAGAACGTGCACTAATTATAGATAGATATATATAAGCAAAGATAGAAAGAAAGATAGATTGATAGATGATAGATAAATCCCATGATATTCAATTAATCCCATCCTGGCTGTGGTTGCCATAGCAACAGCCTTAAAACCCTAACAACAATTTGCAACACTGTGTTAACATTAAAGGAGGATAATGCACCAGAAAGATAGTAAAACTGTCTTACAATTACAGTTTAGCCATTTACACAAAACTGGATGCAGAACAGAAAGTAAGAATTGTTTTGTGTCCATTAGCATTTACTGTTTTGCAAGAAATAGGTAGAGAATATTAGCTTTTATATAAAAACAGAGAATAACATATAAATGTAAAAAACAGAGAATATAATATAAATGTTTGGGGCATGCGAGCGTGCAGTGACTTTTGCTTGTGATGCTCTTGGATTTTGATTTTTGCCTTTGAAAAGGGTCTGTTTCAATAGATGCGAGCAGTTTAAGCAGATATGAAACAATCCTTTCATGTACGAGCATCAATTCTCCGTGTTGGATTGAAAAGGCAGAAAATAGAGGGATAGTGAGAGAGAGCATGGGGGTGGGAGTGAGATTGATTGTAGCAGGGAATTGGTGCTGTCAAATGAGCACGGTTTGGGGACAGCAACAGGATTGCATTTGGGAACATATTAAACATGTTAAGCTAATATGAGATGTAAACCTGTATCAATACTGCTTAGACTAGGAAGCAATTGATGCTTTTTTTCTTTGTTCATTGCCACATATTGTCATCCAGCTCGTCTGTGAGGTAAATTAATCAGGCTCTTTATTAGGGATTAGTTGCTTGTATCTCAATGCCAGATGCAACTAGTCTCCTGAACTGTTCTAAAGCCTAAAGGCAAACTATACATTGAAGGTAACCTATCCCTGTTGATTTAAAATAGAATTAGACACACTCCCAAATTTTCAAATGTCCAAAGAGGGTCACTTTTTGGTAAGAGTGGCTATGGGTGGGGCTTTATCAGAACATTTTTAGTGAATGTTTGTCCAGTTTGTAATTATGTCCATTGCTAAGTCATTTAAAACAATCATTAAGTATTTTATTTGCACTTCCATTTAAACTCACTTTATTGTGGAGCTCTGTGATACAGTTCTACAAACCAAAAATTCTGAGCTCCCAGAAAAAAGGGACAAACAAACAAAGAGGAAAGATGGACAGGGGGATTTGGGTGCAAAATAGCGAATGTCCCTCCATAAGGATACTTGGGAGGTATGCAGTGGGTCATATTTAGCAAAGCAAAACTTAAACAACCTTTATAGAATCAATCGGAAGCCTTACTCTGATATTGAGCTGTGGGCATCCGAACCAAGAGGGAGCATTGCTAAGGGGAACACACAGATCTCCACTCCCTCTGATAAGGAAAATACCATAGATAGGTAGAAAATATGTTGGGGCATGTAAGAAAATAGAAAATTCTTCTGAAGACAACTAAAGGAAAACAAAGGGCCAGATGTTAGCCTGTAGTATTTCTTAACAAATAAACATATTTCATAGTTTGACATGGTTTACCAGTGACCAGATGTCTGTTTATAATAGTCTGCCAAAACCAATAACGAAAAACTGAAATTGCATGGGGGGAGATGGAGGTAAATAAAGGGGCAAACAGTGGCTGGTCTGGAAATAATGACTGTGAAATAATGGATAGTTTAAATGAAACTATACAAGATTAACTGCAGGAATCTAAACGATATAACCTCTAAGTAGGAAACTGATTTGGGAAGGAAAGCAAATAGGACACCAGAAAAAAAAATCCTATTATTATGCCATATTTTGTGATGAAGAGACACTGAATGTTGTAGGGCTGTATTTCTCACTGGAAAAACAAAGATTTACCTTTTTTAAGTGCCACAAGAGACAGTTGGCTATGGCCAAATGTTAGCTCTGAATGGCCATGCCTGCACATTTACCTCATTTGCCTATTTCGGCTCAGATTCCCGCATTTTTGCATATGTGTACATATACTATAAATATTATCATTGCCTTCGTAATTAAAAGGGTGTATCTGATGTGATTGTGCCTTACGCCAGTCTGCATTACTTTTCCACTATGTTATTTCCCCTTTCCTTTATTTCGGGGCGCTGTATATCAAGCACAATTTGAGATATACCTACAAGTTGGGGACTCCTGCATTACAGTAATAATACTATTAATGATATTTGTCAAACAAATTCAATTTTGTGTTACTTTCCATATACAGAATATTGTGGTACATTTGTAAAATGATTACAAAACGCAGAATGGTTCACAGCTATTCCCCCAGTACCTTATGCATATGTATAGTTAATAATTGTTTGTCAACCTCATATATATGTTGTGTGTGTGTGTGTGTCAGTTGCTTTGTTGTGGGTCTGTAGCTATCATCATCACATTACCTTGGTTATATTAGAACAAGATGGTGTGAGGGAGTAAGGTGCTCTGTATAGCTTAGGAGGAAGGCCTACTTCTCATTGATGCATGTTCTGTGTGCCAAGGATAGGATGTGTCTGTGTATGTGAGACAGTGTCTGGGCCAGCCAGGGAAAACAACACAATGCGGACAGATTCACTTCCACACTGCCTTATTGCTTCTAGTGAAGGTTAAGTGATGTGAAGTGTGGGACAGGCCCATAAAGGTCCGTGAGTCACTCTTACTTCTCTGCAGACCCCTCATTGGCCTTTATCCTTTCTCTGCTTTCCCCATTCACAAAAGTATCTTAATGTTTAGTCTTGCTTCAGGAGTCCTTCCTTTGTATAGCTGTATTTATGAATACTTTCACTATCAGCTTGTTTTTTTATGGCCACTACCTCTGTAACATTTTTATAGATTTTGATGTTGCCCCTTCTCTTATCTCTGTATATGAACCCTTTATAGCTTATAATGCTATGTAATAGAATGTGCCCTATAAGTAATCCCGCTGTCTCCTTTTTCGTGGTGGGCTGAAATAAGAGGGTCTTTTTTCTACCCTTGCTTGTGCATTGCAATTATACAACATTCTTTCATTCCTTCTTTAATTCTTTTTATCTTGATGACCCCTTCTGTTTAAAGGGGAAATTACAGGGTTTTTTTTTACTCTTCCTTCATTAAACGAAGCAAGGGCTAAAAAAAATAGTGTCCCATTCTCCTAAATAAACCTGATGTGTCCCCTTAGAGATCCACACAGGTTTACTCCTGGGTCTGCCTCAAAGCTGAGGCAGAGCCGGTCAGGAGGCTGGCACGTGATGACAGTTTCAGCTTGTGCACAGTCAATCATAGCAAGAGCTCATTGCCTAAAGAATTGGTCTGCCTGCTTCCCAGGGAAGCATGGCAGATGCTAGTCAGAGGATAAACTGACATTTGCTATCAAAAGTACATGCCAGTTTAATACCTCTGTCCCCAGCGAATCAGAATGCCATGATTCCAGGTAGAGTGTCACACATGCGCAGTAGTGCTTTCATTCAAACTATCAGTGCCACTTCACATGTGCACGAAACTGTGCATGTGCAGTACACACTCTCCGGTGTCTGAGATCCAAATCCTGCTATCCCGCAGAGCTCTACCTTTGTCCTGAAAAGCGGGACCGAGGTAGATCTCGGCGGGACAGCCTTCAAAAATCGGGACTGTCCTGCACACATCAGGACAGTTGGGAAGCATGCAGTTTTTCCTCATACTAGAGGGCTACATTTTTTCACTAGTGCTTCTGTATTATTGGGTAACAGACTTCAGTCCCTTTTAAATAATTTCCTACATAAGGCCCAGAGGGAATTTATACAGGGCATCCATTCAGTAGTTGGCATACATGTGGGACTAACAAACGTATTTAGAAAATTGAGCAGACTAGATAAGATGGGCCAAATTGTTCTTATCTTCCGACACATTCTATGTTTCTACAATGAAATTTAAATTAGAGATGGTCCGATTTTTTGTCCTGGATTGGCAGTCCCCATTTTCAGGAATGAGGGGCTCATAGCATTTTAAAAAGTATGGTGGCAAGTAGGACTTTCTACGATTGATAATATAGTTCTCACAGTTGCATTTACTCATTACTTAAATCCGAACCTGAACAACAACTCTTACCAAAACATATACACACTTGTTTAAAACACATCCCACATATCAAATCTTCAGCCATTATAACGACAATATCAAAAATATCAGATCTGTACCTTAGGTCACTATGCATACATAAGAAAGTGGGCATAGGAAAAACTGCTGGTTGCTCTAAATGCCCTAAATGTTTAAAACCAAATGTAGACTTAATTCAAAGTTTCTAGGCTTGCCCAGCCCCACTCACAAAGAAATTCTGGTACGAGGTGAAGTATTTTGACATTCAGTGTCCTATGGCAGTGATTACGGTGGAGTTGGAAATATTACCTATGGCTCTGAAACCAATTCTATTACAAAGTAATCTTACTTATGCAATATTGCTGCAAGGAAATCCATACTTCACTAGTGGATTCATGCAGTTCCTCCCACACTTACCCTTTTTAAAACAAAACTTTATATCCTATTCTGCATGGATTGGTTGGAAACCACGCCTAATAAATAAAAGAAAAGAAAAAAAAGTTATTTCTGACATGGCAACCTTATATTGCAAGGTTAGATAGAAAAACTCAGTTGATTATGAAAACACATACTAACATCTTGGTACTGTGCCCAATTACTCAGAAATAATCCCCCAATAGCATTGGTATAGGTGACAGGCTTCATTTTTTTTTTTTTTTACTGATCAGAAAGTTCTACAGAGAGGTAAATAACTTTTTATTGTTACAGTTCTTTTGTTTTAAAGGTTATATGAGAAAATAAAAATATGTAAAATAATGGTTTATACTACTGGATCATTTAATAGACAACTGTTATATTACTGTTTTATCTACTTATTTTCTGTTTAAATAATGAGCAACATACGCTGTGTACATTTATTACAACTTATTTTATTGATCAAAATGGCTCTTTACAGTGTAGCATGTCAGTTTAACATTTTTGTATTTTGTCTTTTTCTGTATTGTTTATTATACTGCATATTGTACTATTGTAAGAAACATATATTTTTTAAATGTGTCCCTTTCTCCCAAGTAAATGCGGGACAGAGAGATGCGACCCGTGTGACATTGTCGCACCTCCACTGGTCTGGCGCGAGTGGGTGAAAGCTCTGCCCCATCGCGCTCTGAGCCTCCTAGAGCACCGGATGTCCGTGGCATCCTGGCGCTCAGAAGAAAAACGGAGGCTGGATCAACCCTCCTCGCTGCAATGAAAGGTAACCATGCAGGGATGGGGACAAACACAAAAAAAAATCTGTGGGTATGTATGTATGTATGTAAGTCTGACTGTGTGTGTATGTAAGTGTAAGTCTGACTGTGTGTGTATATGTAAGTGTAAGTCTGACTGTGTGTATGTATGTAAGTCTGACTGTGTGTGTATATGTAAGTCTGACTGTGTGTATGTATGTAACTATAATATTATAACAAATATTCTATAAAACCATATATTTATAGAATATTTGTTATATAAATATTATAAAACCAGCCATATATGTTATATACATATTAAATAAACCTGAGCCATATGCTATATATATATTTATATAAAACACATGGTTCAGGTTTATGTAATATTTATATAATAAATATGGCTGGTTTTATAATATTTATATAACATATATATATAGATATTTTTGTTATATATAAATATTATAAAACCAGCCATATATATTATATAAAATATAAACCTGAGCCATATGTTATATATATCACATGGCTAGTTTTTATAATATATATAGCTGGTTTGATATAATATTTGTTGTATAGCCATATATTATATAAACCTGAGCCAAATGTTATAAATATCTATCATATGGCTGGTTTATATAATATTTATAGCTAGCTGATTTTATATAATATGTGTTATATAAATATTATATAAACCAGTTATATATATTATATAAATATATTAACCAGCTATATATATATATATATATATATATATATATATATATATATATATATATATATATACAGTGCTGTATTTACCGCGAGGATGCCTAGGGCGGCAAATTTTGGGGGGCGGCAGCGCCCCCCAGCACTGGGAAAAAAAATAAAAATAAATAAAAACGCGGCCCTTTTAAAAAAAGACCGCGCTTGCAGGCAGAGACGGAGAAGAGAGGGGATCGGAAGATCCCCCCTCACCATCGCTCTGCCTGCCAGGCTGCACGTGGTGCCGAACAGGCAGCACAGAGAAACCTCCGTGCTGCCTGTTCGGCTCCCCGTGCAGTGTGACACGGAAGTGCCGACAGTCACGTGACGGGCGCGCTGACGTCATACGCGCGCCCGGTCACGTGACCTGTCGGCACAATCGCCGGGAAGCCGAACAGGCAGCATTGAGGGACCATGCTGCCTGCTACTAGCCACCAAGGAAAGGTAAGTGCTGATGGGAGACTGTGTGTGTGTGTGTGACTGAGTGTGATGGGAGTCAGAGTGTGTGTGATGGGAGACAGTGTGTGTGACTGAGTGTGATGGGAGTCGGAGTGTGTGTGATGGGAGTCGGAGTGTGTGACTAAGTGTGATAGGAGTAGGAGTGTGTGACTGAGTGTGATGGGAGTGTGATCTTGATGTGAGTCTGAATGATGGGGCATGTCTTAGGTGTGTAACGTGGGTGTGCAGCTTGGGTAGGGGGGTGCCCGGATTTTGTCTGCCTAGGGCAGCACAAAATCAAGATACACCACTGTATATATATATATATATATATATATATATATATAAAAACCATAAATTTTTTAGTATAGGAGCTACATGGTGGGTTTGGGGGGCCTCATGGTTTCTAGTTACGCCTCTGGCCTCAAGCCAATTGTTTACTGTCCTGCTGTTAAAATACTGGCTGGATGCAAACCCTAATTATGATTAAATAATTATGGGCTGTAATCATTAAGCTGTAGGTCAGTCTGCCATTTTCATTTAGTTAATTCAGCCCTGAAGTATGCATTTTTCATAAGCCTAGTACCACTGGCTAGTATTAACCCTCACTCTTTTGCTCAGTACACACCACACTCCTTTGCCCACTTTTTTTCAAGTTAATTTCCTGATATTTTAAACTTACATTTGTGTAAAGCTACTGAACTTTCTACCTGAGTATCTTGGGAAAATTAACAGTTTGTGCCAAAATACATAAAGATCAACTCGTCAATGCATCCAGGGCAGCTAATTTAACCAAGTGACCTGTATAGATTGGGCTGGTGCACGTTTCTTCACCACTCCTGAAAATACAAACCCTCTATTTCTATTAACACTATTTTTTTAACCACTTGGTAAATCCCCTGCCCATTTCCACATATATTAGACGGATTGATGGTTTTATTTTGGGATCTGAAAAATAAACATGTGAACGCTGCCCTACGAGTGGGGACCTGTGTGGAAGGAGGAGGTGGAGGGAGGGGAGACAAATTCAAGATGTAATTTGCAGCATTGTTGTATGTAGGGGAGGAAGGGAGAAAAAATCCTAGTCCCTCTTGTGGATCATTCTGTGGAAGGGGATACCATATTATATGGGGGAAATTGATATTGGAAGTGCAATTGCAGAAGACTTGCTTGGATAATCCCAGAAGGAAAACCTGAGGCCATTTAGTCATTTAGAAGATTTGGAAGTGAGAAAAGGAAAATAGAAATCACAGATCCCATCTCCCCAGTGCAGGGAGAGACTTGGTTCATTCCGGCTGCAGAAGCAAGAGCTATTCAATGTAGTGGGATTTTCTTTGCAAGAATACCTGACCTCCTTTTCCAGAGATCCCTGCAGAATCTACCATGAAAACCATCTCTGGATGGCTGAAGTGGGGGGACAGGACAGGGTGCAGCTGCACAACCAGGAGAATATGGGGGGCATGGTGGGTTTTTGGGCTCCTGGAAGTGCAAAGTTGGAGCAGGCTGGCATTTATCAGTTTTGGTCTACTGGCTGCATCAGCAACGGGTGAGTCCTTGCAAAAATACCGTATAAGTTGGCATGTGTGCCAACACCCCTTTAATGAGTATGGCTATGTTCAATTGTTTATTTTTTCTCCTGCAAGCCCCGATAAACATCGTGCTCCCAGTAAGAGAAGTCTTGGCATACGATACTAATGGCCAACCATTGGCGCACCAGCTGCTGTGGACTGCGTTTCCTATAGTGCTTCAACGGCTCATCTGGCTGAGCATCATGAGGAATGCAGTCCACAGCAACTGGAGTGCCAGTGGCTAGCGATCATTGGCATCGGAGATGCATGGAGTCTGCTAATTATACAACCTGTCTGAGATGCCTTAGTCCGGCACCTCATTACTACAGGGTACATTATGCTAAAGCTTATGTTTTCTAATAAACAGGTTTAATGTACATTAGCCTGCTATGAATAGCTTTACACATACACGAGGGTTTTTCTTCCCTTCTGTGCTGTATTCTTTCATTGAGAATCTGTATGCACGAGTCCCCATGCTGTGTCTAGGACGAGCTATCCTGATGCAGTAACTGGGATATTTTGGTATACGGAGTCTGTCTGGAAGTCAATATCTTCTATACCTGTAGGAATCTCCCAGCAGCATTAATGAAATGGCATATTGGAGAAGCTGGTGTCTGGTGTCTTGTGGTCATTGGTGTCTTCACACCGCCAAGGCTTGTATCTCAGATATGCTGCAGGCATAAATCATCTCCCTTTTTTCCATGTTGCTTTCACTTCAGCTATGTACCACACATGGTGGAATGTAGCACACTTTAGATTAAAATATATCACTGTGTGTACCTGTGTGTGTGTGTGTGTGAGGGGGGGGGGGGGGGGGGGGTGGTATGTATATGTATGTAGATAGATGTATGTATGTGTGTGTGTCTGTGTAAAATATATGTGTATTGCACAGATATATATTGACACATACATTAACACCAATATGTATTTGTGTGTATATGTCTATATATATATATATATGTATAATTGCCATTCACTTATATGTGCATATCAAAACTACTTTTTATAATACAGGATGAATAGTGCAAAAGGTTTCCAAGTCACTGGTTAAAAATCATGTCCCTCTAAGGGTATACATCATAGACACTTTTTTTCAGTAGTCTGCAAAACTGTGAAGCCGGCCTTTAACATGGGGGCTTGTGGAAATTTCCATTTCTCAGATAGACATCTCAGGGTGCTGTGTTTATCTTGGTTATTGGCGGACACACTACATGATTTACCATTCCAAGCATCTGGAGTTGGCTTTCCTTATAAATTGATTTCCTTGGAGAGACCTCATGTCTTTATCTGGACATGATCTAGCTTGACCTGGACTCCTTCTCTTAAAACTGTACATTTTTCACTGTCCTCAGCTTATTTCTCAGACTTCTGCTCCTTATCAATACGAACGGCAGCTTTTTGCATGTTGGAAGCCAATAACCCCTGTATTGCTTTTAGAGCAGATCTCAATGCCCTTAATCCCTCCTAGCTATGCTACCTTATGTTCTCAACCATGGGTTTCTATTTTTTCATTCTACATTTTCTTGTGTTCATATGTGTGTGTGTATATATATATATGTGTGTGTGTGTGTGTGTGTGTGTGTGTGTGTGTGTGTGTGTGTGTGTGTGTGTGTGTGTGTGTGTGTGTGTGTGTGTATGGATATATAGATATAGATAGATACGTGTGTGTACACACATATATATATTTATATATATGCATATGTATAAATGAGCGTTATAATATATAAACAATATATATATAAATATATATATATATATATATATATATACATACATACATACATACACACACCATATATATAATTACAACTCCCCTTTGCAGTCTATTACCCCACCTCCTGACCCCAAACAGATAACTCATTTGTCAAACAATTTCTTTAACCTTTTGAATGCTACAGGGTTGCACGGTTTCCCACTGTCACTCAATTAGTTAAGCACTAACTGCCTTTTGTAAAAGTATGTGGAAAATCCCACCTCCTATTCTGCTATTGACTAAGAATAAAGAATATGTTTTTGGTTTAAAAAGTTAATCACAATCACAAGTGAGTCTTAACATGACAAATAACCATCAATCTGATGATATCTAGTGATGGTTTGGAGATTATCTCAAAAATATCTGCATTATGCCTAAATATTAATATCATTAATAGTGTAAAAGGGACAGATACCCAAATTTGTATTGCTATACAGAAAGGAGTAGTATTCTTTTGCCACAATGTTTATTTATGTCTATTGCACATTTGCTAACTAAAGTAGTCTTGTCAGGCATCATCAACCTCTCTACATGGATATGAAATGTATAGGTATACATTTCTCGACATCACAACCAGCAAGGACAAGCAGATTGTCTGAGGTATCCCACTCTGGTACTCTGCATTCAGACAAAAGAACATTGAAAATGTAGTCTGTATATATCTGTATGCGTGTGTATACATATTTGTATATGCATTCATTCATGCCTGTGTGTATGTTCATATACTATATATAATATGTGTTTTTATATACAAACATGCCCATATGCAAAAGTACAAATTCACACAGCCTTGAATAAATGTAGTAAAGTAACCACTTCATTGATCTCTGTCCCGTGTATAGGCTAACAGCACTTTTAGTCAATTGCAAAATTCCATGATGCACGCAGGTCTGTTCAGACAGAGGTTACAATACGTATCCCATTGAAGTGTGTGTCATACAGTACCTGTGCGTTCATCTTGTTAGTTATCAATAGTCATCAATGAGTCAACTCCCAACCCTGCTATGTATGTCTGCATTTTTATATTGCTCTGCAGCATTTTGATATGTATGCAAATTTGATTTAAAAGAATTGCCTTGATGTTTTAGTGCATTGAACATATATTAAGGGGTACACATCAAAATCTAAAACCAGGTTAATGAACACCCATGTAAGGTGACGTTAATTACTTCTTTTGGCCTGATCATAAGTACTATGAATATTGGTATTTTTATGTATCCGGACCCAAGATAGTATTAGATCTGTCGTAAACATAATTTCATTTCTGTTCTGTGTTGTCCACTATAGATGTTAGCAATTCCTATTCAAGCTCACACCATGCAAACCTAAACTTTCTCTTAGTTCACTTGTCTCCAACTGACAACTATAACCTTTTGCCTGATGACCACAAAACATGAAAATGTGTGTAGATGTACAGTAACTTGTTATTATACTCCAGTCCTGCTGGGCCCAGATAATAATGATAATAATACATTAGGTTTGATCTAACAGAATACAGCTGCCTAATGAGAGTCTGTAAATAATATTAGTATATTCTTCAATCAAACAAAAACATATAAAAAAAAAAAAGATACATTTAAGTGGAAGAATTTCACTGTTTTGGGATGTGCATTTAAACATAAGCTAGCTATTAATCTTATACCAGAGAGGATTACACAAATTCCTAGGTTGATCTTTCAAATAGTCTCACATTTAAACCTTTTCTGTTATAGAACCACCTCAATGTATCTGTCATCTTTTGCATAATAATTGACACTATATACAGTTACATTCAACCACACCCTTGTACAGGTATGACTAATTTTGCCACTGCCGCTGTCTGCGAATGCTTATCACGGGAAATGTAGTCCACAACAACTGCAATGCTAAAGGATAGCCATGCCTGCTAAGCACTTACTGGGACCCATAGGGTTCTGGGAGCTACAAGTTCTTCAGTTACTCCCATAAGGGCTATGGGTCATGCCAGTATTAGACACAATGCTGCCGAGTGACACAAATGTGAAAAGCTTTAATTGATGATGATGATGATGATGATGATGATGAAAAATATATATATATATAGTTATGTTTTGTTCAACTTTTTACCTTAAAATATTTTATAGTATTAATATAATTTATTTAAACAGTGCATACCAGCATCATATTGATACTGTCAGCGAATGAAGGGTTTTTCAAGTCTTAATTGACAAACACAGACCAACTGATACACAAAAATAGCTTGACATCACTATTATCAGTATTAATGGAAAATATTCTAAAATCATTAATCACAGTAATGTTGATTTGAACTCTACAACAGGTCAGATGGCTTGTTGTATCTTAGGGGGGCATGGGGGAATAGATCCCTTTTGTATTTCATGCATGTAAAATGGTCCATGGTTCAATTAACTTGCATTTAAGCAATTAGAGGTTATTGCTATGTACTGCAGTGTACTTGATTACCTTATTGTTAATGAGAACCAAGTCCAACATTCTGTGCGGATCAGTTGTCCTTGTAGAGGTGGAGGGGTAGCCATGCTCTGATCATATAGACCCATTGAAAGTGGGCAGAACCAGATGCTTTAATAAAACCGAAATCCTCTTCTAACATATTGGGATCATCAACAAAGCTCTTTTCAATGAACTAGTCTGCTCACCATAAATTAGTGAATTACACCTAATTGACAGGCAGTAAAAACAACATCCTTTATTAAAGTCTATGTTATCACATACACGTATAGGATGCAGAAATGATTAGAGAGTGCTCTCGATCATTCTGTATTAATTACAAATTCTGTTTTTTTTTTTCCCCTCTCAGTTCTGGATGTAGCTTAGTTTTTATTTTAAAGAAATCCGTTAAACAAATGCCGGTTGTATTTCCTAAAAACATTATCAATAGCCACAAATGAATAACCCCATCTCTTTTGAATAGTGAGTTCTTTTTTTCTGCCTAGGTACTTTAATTACCTGTGTTAAAGTACAAAACTGAATGTTTAGAAGAGACTGGCAATCGGTAAGTGTAATCTTCTCAATCTGCAAAAAAAAAAAATGGATGATATATTCACTAGTTTAGAAACAAGTTAAGTAACAGATTTCATTTCAGAGCACCATCTATGGGCTGAATATATCAAATAAAAAAGGTACACTGAACAAATGGCAAAGAAACACACTGCTTTAACTCGATAGTTTCCAGATTGCTTTTTATACCATATTTTTTCTTAACTCTGACAGAAATTATGTTATTTTAAGAGGTTTGTTAGAATTGGAGCATGTTTCTAGTCTCATGTATTTATTAAAGAGGGAGCAATGCCAAACTTTTTAAACTATTGATTAATTGGCCCTGTTTTCCTAACTTAATCATTTTTTTAATTATCTTTCTATCATGCTTTGTTTAAAAGATAATACTGATAATGCTGGTAAGAAGCCAAGCAGTAGGAAATGTACTTTTTCCAGTCTCTGCATGTGGACATTGGGTGGAGGTGCTGCCATATTTGAAACATAAGAACTCTCTGGCAGGAGGGGGTTTGCCCGTTTGAATGACATTCTGACAGACCAATAGGAGTAATGCAGGTGACAAGCCACGCCCAATTGCACAGTTTCCAGGAAATTACTCTCCTTGTGATAAATTTTGTGTCTAGTCCCCAAACTCACTTTGGTGCATGTTGAAGACTATTGCTTGTATAGTTCACAGGCTCATTTCCATGGTGAGAATGATGGCATTCTGCATAAATTACATTTTTTATATTTTACTCAAGCCTTCCCCCAGTGATTATTCTGCTTGTATACTACAGATGCTGCAGCACTGATTACATAGACACTGAGCATTGAAAGTTTTGCTTCATTTGGCGGCTTTCTGTGCTGCTGTAATATGATGCATTGTGTGGAATGTGATAGACTTGCTCTTGTACACGTAGGATCTCTAAACAGTTTAACACATTATCAGATAACAAAAAAAAGAAGAGGAAATTACTTTTACTCAGCTAGTTTGGGCAATGCAAAATGTAAGACACATTGTTATGCATTAACATTTGTAAGATGCATTTTTGGCACCAGACAGTCCCTTTAACTAAATCATGATTGAAATATATATTGTAATTGTCATTAATTTGTTTTAAGAAGACTCATTTTACAATTGTTGCGACATGCACACTTTTTCTTGCAACAGTACAAGGTATATTTTTTACTAGAAGTGCATAAGAAAACTGGAAGAAAGAACTGGAGAAATGATAATATACGTATAATGCACAATAAACTGTCAGGTATTCTAGGTGGCATGACATCTTGGAAGATTGCTTTCGGTAAAACATACCCACTAATATAAAGGCCTGGCATGGATGTAGTGTGTAACATATAGTGGAAATAAGAGTGCCCCAATCCAGATATCCATGTAACGTAACATATGATAATCCAAAAAAGGAATTGGCGAGTTATGTGCAATGTTTAACTGAAACATTTTCTTGTGTGTGGAATACATTGAATGCTGAATCGCAAGGATTAGGATGACAGTTCTGTGGTTTCTTTCCATGCGGGAGGAGAAAGAATGGAATAGTAAGAACATTATTCTGTGGAGGATCAATGCTTTGTTGGCATGTGCCAGAGGCTGAGATGTTACACTGAAAACATTCATAAATTGTCAGCCTGGTCTTGTAGGTTTGTCACAGGCCTGGAAATGGAATAAGGAAACCTTCATATACTTAACATGAATAGAGGTGATACAAGAGTAAGGATCAATGAAACTGTGGCAGTGCTGTTTATCAATATATGCAAAAAATAATGTAATTCAAGGGGTAAGATTAGCAACTATACTTGATAAAAAAAAAAAATATTGTTATTTTATTATTTTCACTTGAAACT
The DNA here is from genome assembly GCA_036172795.1 of Pelodytes ibericus. NCBI lineage: Eukaryota > Metazoa > Chordata > Amphibia > Anura > Pelodytidae > Pelodytes > Pelodytes ibericus. The sequence continues at coordinate 163,588,920 of CM069857.1, forward strand.
TGTTCCCAAGCAACTGTATTTTGGAACCCTACTCAGTAAGGCTAAGTTAGTGCCTCCACCCTGGGCTGCCTATGATGACTATTGAGAGGCGTGGTCCAGGACTGAGATTTGAATCATTTATTGGACTGGCTTGTTCTCAAGTCAATGAAGCATCTCCTCTAACCAGCCTCTCATTTTTTGCTGTGTCTCTATCAGTCAAAGTGCAGGATGTATTGGTGTACTTAGGCTTTGTACTGCCCTAGGCCTGAACCCTTGAACCCTTAAACTCTCATTTGTCACACCCATTCTCTCCCGGTTGCACCCCTTCCTCATGTAACATTTCCAGATTGACCCCAAATACCTTACAATAGTGCTAGATTGCCAAGTGATCCCTGTCCACAAAGACACATTGCCTCCACATCCATTGCCGCTGCAACATTTCCCACATTCCTTTCAACTGCATCATATTGGGGGGCAGCCCAAATGCTGAGTCAGTAAACCGCACCTCCAACTGGATGTGTGAACTTGGTGCCGGCCGGGAAACCAACTTCCTTCGCAGTGCGCATAATCCCTCCTCTACCCCGCGCATGGGGCAGTCCCTCTGCCCAGTTTAAGGGTTTACCCTATTTAGGGGGAAAAAAATCAGTGTGTGTAGGTGTGCCTGTCTGCGTGTGTAAGTGTGGTGTGTGATTTTGTGTGTAAGTGTGGTCTGTAATTGTGTGTGTGAGCTTTGAATGTGTGTGTAAGTGTGGTCTGTGATTGTGTAAGTGTGTTCTGTGATTGTGTATGTAAGTATATGTATGTGTCTGTGATTGTGTGTGTGTCTGTGATTGTGTGTGTAAGTGTGTCAGTCTGTGATTGTGTGTGTAATTGTGTCAGTCTGTGATTGTATGTGTAAGTGTGTGTGTCTATGATTGTGTGTGTGTGTAAGTGTGACTGTGTTGCTGTTTATGTAGGTGTCTAAATATTACAGACTTATGTGGGTGTGTATAAGTGTGACTGCATGTGTAAGTGTGTGTGTCTTTCTCTATGTATGTATTTGTGTGTGGCTGTGTGTAAGCGTGACTGTGAATGGGTATGTAGGTGTCAAAGTATCACAGAAATCTGTATGTGTAAGTGTGTCTGTTTGTGTAAGTGCGACTGTGACACCCTTTTTGTTGGCCATTTGAAATGTTGGGGGTATGCATGATGCACATTCAACACTACAGAAACCAGAACTGTGAAGGGTGGCCTCAGTCTGACAGGGTAAATGTAACTGATCACGAGTTGTGAGGTCTTGCAATGTTTCAGCAGGGACCTGCAGGGTCTGTAAAGACCCCAATCGGGTTTCTGCCTTTTTGGTGCTTCTGGTCCTTGGGAGCAAAAGCACCATTATTCATTAAATGTTCAATTAGTGAATAAAACAATGAATTCAGTGTACACTTTTTTTCAATACTAATAATATATATTTCCCTGCGATGGTGAATATTTTGCTGCAATGTCAGGAACATGATGGGAATAGATATGCCAGACGCTGATGTAGCCCAGTCAGGTTAATGGTGCGCGGTCAATGAGTTTGATAATAGTAGCAGTGATGGTAATCTGTGCATGGACTGCATACTCAACTTTAACTCCTTACCTATCAGTTCAGCACAAGGTCTGGGAGTTAATGTATATGAGAGATATGGTTTATACGTCACGTTATTGTTCTAATTTCTTCCATCTCCTGCACAGAGAGAGAAGTAGAATGTGACAGCAGATAAGATGTGATTATCTTAACCCAGCTGGCCTTTTCCTAAAGTACAATTTCTCCATATTTCCCCTGAGTCTGACACTCTCTCCGACTGCAAATTGTTGCTTTCATTCATGTATTTCTCTTCTCCAGTCTAGGAGAGAGATGTACTAAGAGCGTCTGTCCTGCCTGCGTCACAGTGCACAGTGGTAGCATGCTATGCACTAATTTGGAAAAATGTAATAAGTACAAAAAAATATAATACATTGTTCTTCATATGGTGGATAACGTTTTTGCATATTGGAGTAAGCAGCCTAAAGTGCATTCTCCACCTTTTTATGTATAAATCACTTATCACAAGAGACATGCCCAGTGTCCCTATGCCTCTCCTTAAAGCAACATGGAGACTCTTAATGGGCATGCAAGCGGCTACTGACTTTGCACTTTGTGCATCACTATTTTTCTCTATGGGACACTCATTTCAGAAGATCCCAGGTAAGAGACAGCAGCGAAGGACCTCGGACAGTAGCAAAGTCTGTTAACAAATGAATGTTTTGCAGAAACTATGTAATGAAAGAGTTACGAGTTAATGGTCATTTTTAGTTTATCAGCTTTAATTTGCATTAACCTTTATGCCTGATTTAACCTTTTGGGGGTATTGCAGTGTGAAACAGATTTTGTTCCCATTGTTTTGATGATGTATATTATTTTGATGATGTATACTACAGAAGAAAAGCATGGGGACACTGCTCATGTATGTGCTTCTGTATGTACGACTAATGTACAGCATGTGCATGATGTCGCAGGTCAGGCATGCTGCTATACTTCATTATGTTTACTCGGGAAGCACAGGCATTCCATAATTATGAGTGTGCAACTGTCACCTCAAATCTAGGCTGAGGTGACAAATAACCTTTTTGTTTTTGAACAATTGTGTTGGCAATGCAATGTGGAAGATACCCGGCTGGTGAACTGTGTGCACGTGCGCATGTGCAAAGGTGTGCACTGAGATTATGTATTTATATATATAATATATTGATTTATCTAGATAAAACAAATACATATATATTATAGCGTTGGCCTATACTAAAATGGACGCCCTGGAGTCTATTCAATAACATTTTGTACTTGCGTTGCACCAACTTAAAGGCACTCTGTTAACCGAAACATTGCGTATACTGTGCAATAGAAAAAAAGGAGGGAAGGGGTGAAGTGGCACTTTCTTGAGGTGACACACAAGCTGTCTAGCGACTATTAACGAGATACAACAAAAATAAAATATTGTGCAGGATGTTTGTATAACATGCAGATTACACACTCACACTTTTTTCAGGAGTTTTCAGGCATGTAATGCAGAAAACTGGTCTTGAGATGATATGACAAATCGTCTTTGGCATTTCCAAAAACTGGGCATAGGGTCCAAATAATAGGAACATAGTTTGTAAAGTAAAACCAGTACCACAGTTTATTTGACAAAAGCATAAAAATACCTTACACTGTAGTTTCAGGTATCTCGTTTATGGATATCTAACAGTCCACAGCATCTAAACAGTTGGTTTCACTCCCGCAATGCCATCCATTTATGCGTTTCACTTCTATTAGAGGCTTCATCAGAATGAATGTAGAAAATAAAAAATGATCTATACAGTGCGTTAGCAAAATTGCATGCAAACATAAAATATCTCTTAAATGTGTCTGTGTCTTGATATGATGTGATGTCATAAGCAGGAGGTACCACCCACACATTTAAAACATATATTTATTTTACTGATTTGCATGCAATTTGCTAAGACAATGCATCATTTTTCAGCATTTGTTACTCTCTTATTCACAATACAAGCAATGTTTAGGTTGACTTTAATTATACATTGCTCATGAAAACAATGGCTTGTGCAATACCAACTTTATTCTCTTGGCAGCACAAACTCTCCAGGCTTGTCTCTGCACAATGTATAGGTGAGATAAAAGACCTTTTAGTGAATCGAATGCATGTTTCTTGCTGTTATTACCACTGTCTGTAGCGATGCTTACTATGAACAGTCGTATGGATCGTCAATCATTTGATGGATTTATGAGATACACAGGTATTCAATTGAATAGATATATATATCTATTATATTATATATAACACCTGATACATAAGGCTACCTGGCTCCTCTGATTTGCCACATTTTGACCCACTGAGAAACAAATCACAGTGTAGTCATGTGGTCTTTTGTGCCTGGAATTGCCATCATGATCTAGAACACACTTGTGCGTTTTGTTTTCGGACAAATGGATTTTTGGATGAGAATTGGCCCTTTAACTCGAGAATCAACCTTTTCGTCCAAAATCTGAATCTGAACAAAAGCACAACGAACGAACGAAAATGTAATTCGTATGTTTGTTCATTCGGATGCCATTTGCGGCCGAAATGGTAGCCTCAGGACTTCAGCTTACTTCGGACCATTTCTGGAGGACCTTGGCTATTATGGAAATAGCCGAAGTCTTTCCAAGATGGCGGAAACGAAATAATACTTAAATAAAGTGTAAAAAGATGTTTAAAAATAAATTAACCCCTTAGTGACAAGACCTTTTGACCTTGTCTTTCCCTTGGTGAAAAGGGCAGTTTTGACATTTCTGAGGTGTTTATGTTTAGCTGTAATTTTCTTCTTTCTCGCATACTGTACCCACACAAATTATATGTTGTTTTTATTGTCATAAGAAGGGCTTTCATTAGATACTGTTATGTTCATGATATCTTATAATTTACTACAAAAAGTTATAGAGTTATAGGGCAAAAATAGTGGTTTGTTTTTTTTAGTGACCTTTTGACCCCGACCCGAACCCTAAATGTAACCTCAACTCTAACCCTCATGCTAACCCTTAATATATTTAATTTAATTGTAAACCTATTCCTTATGCTAACCCTAATTTAATTGTAACCCTAACAACTATTCTAACCCTAGATTTTAGCTAATTAAGTTTTTTTTTATTGCAATGTTGCTGACTGTCTCTAGGGACAGTCAAGCAACAGCATCAAAGCATCGCAAGTGATTTTTTTTCACTTCCGAAGCTCTACCCACAAGAGGGCACAGCCATATTGCTCCATAGAAATTAAGCTAATTAAGTATTTTTTAACATTTTTCTATTGCAATGTTGCTGACTGCCTCTAGGGTCAGGCACGTCCATTGTTGGCAACGGAGTTACCGGCTGGATGCCTGACACGTCCATTGTCGCAAAGGGGTTAAAAAAACATAAATAAAATCTATTAAAATATAATAAATTAAATATAAATAACATTAACATAAATGAATAATATTAAAACCATTATATTAATGTTAGTTATATATATATATATATATATATATATCAGGGCTTGACAAATTTAATTTGATTCTAGGAGCCAGCAAAATTTTTTAGGAGCCAGACAATCACGCAAACATACACACAATTCATAAACACACACACACCAACCCACTTCACATATACACCACACACACACACCAACCCACTTCACATATACACAACACACACCAACCCACTTCACATATACACACACCAACCCACTTCACATACACACACACACACACACACACCAACCCACTTCACATATACACACACACACACACCAACCCACTTCACATATACACACACACACCAACCCACTTCACATATACACACACCAACCCACTTCACATATACACACACACACACACACACACACACACCAACCCACTTCACATATACACACACACACACACACACCAACCCACTTCACATATACACACACACACACACCAACCCACTTCACATACACACACACACACACACACACACACCAACCCACTTCACATACACACACACACACACACACACCAACCCACTTCACATATACACACACACACACACACACACCTACCCACTCCACATATACACACACACACACACCAACCCACTTCACATATACACACACACACACACACACACTAACCCACTTCACATATACACACACACAAACACACACCAACCCACTTCACATATACACACACACACACCAACCCACTTCACATATACACACACACCAACCCACTTTACAAATACACCCCCTCCACTTCACATATACACCCCCCCCCACTTCACATATACACCCCCCCCCACTTCACATATACACCCCCCCACTTCACATACACCTTACACAAATACACCTCACACATACACATATACACCTTACACTTACACAAATACACCTCACACATACACATATACACTTCACACATACACACCTCACACATACACCTCACACATACACAAGTTTTTTTTTTTCCCTTTCTTAACTTGTGAGTGCTGGATGTCGTCACGTGACAACCCAGCACTCAGCCGAAAGAGCAATGAAGATCGGCTGCAGCCCGAATGTTCTCCCTCCCTGCTGCCTTACCTCATTGCAGGGGAGGGGGAACATTCGTGCTTCAGCCGATCTTCCTTGCCATGACGACACCCAGAACTCACACACGCGTTGCACGAGGGGGCGGAGCTTGCTGTCTGTGCAATAAGCACAGACTCTTCCCCCCTCACGCTGCAAAAAAACCCAAAAGAAACGAATGTCAGCGGCAAGGGGAACATCAGGGTACCGGCACCCCGGGTGCCAGGCTTAATTTCGGCGACCTGGCGCCCAGGGTTTGTCGAGCCTATATATATATATATATATATATATATATATATATATATATAAATATAATAATACATTTGTAATATAATAAAAAAAAAAAACATCTGAATGGAATTCCTGAAACGAAAATAATGGACGAATTTTGTCCAGAATGAATGTGTCAAATGACGAAATTTGGTTTGACCCAAGCCTAATGTTGTATAGATTTTGTTATATTCTAGAAGCATGATTCCTAGTATCTTGCTGGTTATATTGTTGAACATGAAGCAAATCAACAGTAAGAAGTGTCTTTTTTGCAGCCATTATTGCCATTAATGAGCAAGCACACATTTTCATAGTGTCCTCTAATATTCCACACACTGGCACTTAGTTTATAAGCATGTAGCTCATTAATCATGTCTCATTGTGAATAAGTAGTAGATTATGCTGTAAATGGTCCATATATGTATTTGTTGTTTGCAACAGAATGATGATTTGCTGCATCATTAAAATTACATTAACCTTTACACGTCCAAGTTTCAAAAGGGCAAAATATTAACGTCACTGCTGAAAAGTGTATAGCATGTACAGGTGTGTAATCAAACTGTTTGGATTCGAGATAACTGCTCAGGTTTTTACCATTGTAACCTTGAGTGTTTACAGCGGACAATTTTAAATGTTTTAAATCATGGCTTGACAAATTATTGTAGACTTTATGAGCCAAGCAGCTCCATTAAGGAGCCAGTGTGGTAATTTTTAGGAGCCAGGAAAAATATACGTCCATAGTGTTAGACCAATCCAAAACATTAGGAGTATGGATTTTAGGAGCCAAGGCTCTCTGGTTCAGGGGTTTGTCCAGTCCTAATTTAAATAACTTTTTTTTTTTGTTTGTTTTTTTTTAATTTATAGACAACCTGTTTCATTTTTTTTTTATATAGGTATAGAGTGTGTTTTTCTGTGTTGTTCTTCCCTTTATAAATGCTTTTTATCCAAAAGCAGATACAACTTGTCCCATTCTTAAATGTTTAAATCTTTCATTATTTGTCATGTCTATTTAGCATAAGATGAAGTTTGCCCAAGGAATTCAAACTATTTGTGTGCCTGTTCTACTCTTATTGTCAGTCTCGCTGATGAATCAGTTTCTGAATGTGTTTTGTAGGATAATTCCTCTAACAATGAAGACTTGATTAAAATATCACTGCTTTATCTTTTTTTATGGTACCTGCTCCTGTAGAATAAAACTGACCACTCTATCTCAAATTACATGCTGTAATTGTGGAAAAAGGTCAGGGGAATTAATTGGCAATGTCATTTGTGATGAAATTATAAATTAAAGAGTATCAGGCCTTAATTGCAGGAACAGTTTATTCATGGCTCAGTGAATACCACTTCTGCCTTATGCTTTAACATGATCAGATCTCTGTGTACAACTTTCTTACGTAGCTTTGATATGTGGGATCTATATATATATATATATATATATCAGTCAGAAAAAAGGACATGCATAATATCAATAAAATGGTGTAAATACTCACTGGCGCAAACATCAATTCACCTTACACAATTTGTTTTTATTTGAAATTTAGACCCAAAATTGTACGCTAAGTAAAGAAAGAAATTTGACCTGTATGAAAGGGCACACACAAAATTTTTTTCCCAAGTAACTAACAGAAAAAACTATAAAAAAAATACTGTATGCAATTTGAGAGTTGGAAGTTTAACCTCTTGTTATGACCCTAATACTGTATCATTTTAATGGGAGCTTTTGTAGCAAAATGATCATAGTAGCTTTTACTGATGCTCAGTTTCCCAAACAGCTGTCTCTTGGATCACGTCATATGTATCTAATCACTTCTTTTGGCACAGGGGACTCTTTGTAATGACCTTAGGCCTGGGGGCCAGCCTACTCCCAACAGACTCTGGACCTTGGCCCGGAAATGGGTTACAACCTTCCAAAACACTATGATCACTGCCCCTGGTTCCCCTTGCCTGATGACTTTGCCCAGCCTGCCAGTGGTGTTACGGAACTCGGTTACCTCTGCTTGACCGGAAGACAGTGGTAATTCCATGCAACTCTCGGGTGTATTGCAAATCTGATCTGCTAAAAGTACCAAAGGTTGTTGCTTCTTCCCCGAGTGTCTGATCATGTTGCTATATGGGAAAAATGGATGCAATTGTGTGATTCATCCAGGAATAAGCTGGGTTTTGAGATGCACACCTGAGGAGTACCAGGAACACTGCCACCGCTACCTCTGCCTGATCAGAAGGCAGAGAGGCAATTGTGACAGGCATCCAGGGATATATGCTTGGTTTGACACTGTACACCTTGAGTGGACCAGGAGCACCCTAATTTCAGTTCATCTGGACATTTACCCTCAGGGTGCTGTGAAGATGACGCCAGGCAGGCGGGATGTTTGTATTGGGAGTGTCAGATGGGAGTGTGTTTGTAATAAGATTATGCTCTTATCTGATCCTTTAGCTATGACCATGGTTCCTGGCTGGTGATACCTGAGTGTTTTCCCGAGGCTAAAGAAAGCACAGTTTTAGCAGAGCTACTCAGTCTGAGTACAGGTATCCATCACAAGTGGTAACTCAGCTAATTAAATAGAGCTCAGTGTCTTTGCCCCTTCCACTCTCTGTTAATGTCCCACAAGGATCTTTCCTTGGCCCTCTGTTATTCTCCTTTTATACATTTTCTCCTAGAAATCAAATTAAGTTGTTTCGTTTCCAGTAGCCCCATATGTAATCAACACCATACCCAGTCTCCTTTATCTTATTTTTCTCTATCCCTTAATAATCACACTAATAATAAGATTGTATTTCACGTGACTAACTTGACTCCTGGAAATACAGGTGGTGCTGGCAAAAGGAACAACCAGCTACAGCTCAATAATAATAATTAAATAAAAACAAACATATTAGGATATATTTAATTGCCCCCCCTTAACCGAAAATTTTTCTTTAGCTGTACAATAACGGGCATTGTAAGTAAAGGGATTAATTCAATGTATAATTTTTTTTGACGAGTGCAGGTAAAAAATGATTGCACCAGTTTGATTAAACCCTGTGCTTAAAATGGAGGTTAAAAAAACAGTACTGAAACACACGGAGCTGATTATAATTCGACCCCCCAAACTTTGGATATTCCTTTAGGAAAAAAACTAAAAGCCTGAATATAAGACTACCCTATAGGAAAAAAGTTCAACTTGTATATATTCACATGTAAATTGCTTTTTTAATAAAAAATTATATAAAAAAATGCATTTCTTGTTTTATTTCCTTTTATGTGCCAATGCTGCCTCTCTCTTTCCCTTGCCCCCAGCTTTGTCTCTCTCCCCCCCCTTAGTGTTGTCTCTCTCTCCCCCTCCCTTTGACTCCCCCCTCGCCTCTGTCTCTTCTCCCCCTTGTTTCTCTGTGCCCCCCTCCCTCCCTTTGTCTCTGTCTCTTCCCCCCTCCCTCCCCTTGTTGCTCTGTTCCCCCCTCCCTCCCCCTGTCTCTCTTCCCCCTCCCTCCCCCTCACCTGTAACTCGCTCCCTGGTGGCTAGTGGGCGCAGCCGTGCAGACATCCTCCATGCTGCCCGACACGGCAGTCTATTATGACGGACAGCTGGTCCGTCATAATAGACTGCCGTGTCGGGCAGCATTGAGGATGTCTGCACGTCTGCGCCCACTAGCCACATCATAGAAGTCCCCACGGTCGTGCCGGGCGGCAGCAGGGGGAGTCTGCGCTCATCGCGCATACATCCCCTGCTGTTAGAGAGGGGGATGCAGGTCCCCTGCAGCTCTGCTGGGGACCTGGATCCCTGTCTTATAATCTGACCTCAATTTGAGGTCAGATTATAAAACGACCTCGATTATAAGACGAGGGGTATTTTTCAGAATTTTTTTTCTGAAAAAAACCTTGTCTTATAATCGAGCAAATACGGTATATGCACATTTACCTTTCAGTGCTGTAGAGAACACACACAGTGCTCCCTACAGCATTGAAAGGGTTAACCACATTATTAAAAAAAAAAAAAGTTCTTGGAGAGCCATGGAGGCCCCATAAATAAATGAAATAGTAGAACTGGGAAAAACAGGCTTTTGATTGGCTGACATAGTAGGCCCTAATGGGCTGTGATTTTATTCTGCAACCGTCTTCCACTGGGGATGAATGTATTAGATGCGGCACATTTGTTGTTTTTTTGCCAGCATGATTATTTTTTATAGAATACGGTAAGTAGATTTATTTTTATTTTTGGATGGCTGCTTTCCTTGCACCCAAAAGCTCCTTTGTAGTAGTGCATGAGCCAGGGCTGAATTTTTTTTTTACAATTTTTTAAATGTATTTAATTGAATGGGGCCAAGGCATTTAAGGAGCCCTCAGCCCCTTGGCGCCACTTATTTAATTTTTTTATGGTGGAACACACTGGCACCAGGCCATGGAGGGGCATTAAGTTACTTTTTATTGGCCCAGGGCATAATTTTATAGTGCCGGGGCCAATAATTAATATTTAATGGGGCTATAGGCATTGCACCAGCACCAGGGGGAAAGGGTATATTATTTAATGGTATAACTTTTTTTTGGTGGGAGGAATGAAGAGCACTGGGAATGGCTATAACATCCCCAAGCCCCATAGAGTGTATTAGAAATGTTGAATTAATAAATGTCATAAAATATGCCATTGAATAGTGTCCATTACACATACATTTTCTGGAAACAGGTTTATTTAATAATTGACATGTTTTACATATGTATTAAAATGCTTGGAAATACAAATGCATGTGACAATGTACACGGCAAAACAATACGAACTATCAAAGCAATGCTCCAAAACATTGCAAATCCCTAAAAAGTCCTTTCTAACAGCCTCACAGGTTGCCAGGTTTCAACAGGAAACCACCTGATTTATACACCATAAATATCCAACTTGTGTGTTGTATGCGGCGTTCCACTTCAAAAACGTAGACAACGCCGTGAACCACATTTCAAACTTTTCACTGAACATGCCAATGACAGGGTACCCTTTAGGACTTTACTTATGTAATTAATAGACTTAAGCTGCAATGCTTCATGGGAACCTGAGCGGGTTTAACTACATAACATTTTAAGTACAATAAGCTATTTTAGCTTTGATCAAATGAAATTATCTTTAATGTAGCCAGATGTGATTAGAGTCTGCATTAGAGTGAATGAACACTTCATGAAATGATGTTTGGCCCCTATAGGCAGCACAAATGTCTGAAACAAATTTACTTTCTGTATATACTGTATAAAAAAAAGAAGAATTGCTTTTGATTCTCTTACGGTGCTTAGGAAATATTGCAATTTTCATGTTCTAAAAAAATATGTTCCACTCCTCTATTGTATCATTTTGTGTTTGAATATTAGTTGCAATATAATTTATTATAATGGATTATATTTACTCATTAAAGTTAGCTGATCATTTAATTAAATGTCTGTAATTAATTTATCATAATTAATTAGACAACGGTCCTGTGAGGTTATTGTGATGGGTTTTTTTTTTTTTACTCCCATTGATGGTACGCATCATTTTAAGCTTTAGTTCCTCTAAGAATAATATGTTTGAGTAATTAACAGGCAATACAGATCAGATGAAATTGTACTAAAACTAAATATTTTTATGAAAAACAATTGGATTTTTTCCTATAGTCTTTGATTTTATATCTAAGTAGAAGTACTGACTACAAAAGAAAAGCCCCAACCAAACACTTTACAACTATTGGTGCACTAATTTAGGAGCAGTGGAGGAACCTACAAAACGTTTTTTGTTAAATCAAGAGTGTGACAGACTTAATGGTTTTACTCGCTAATTAGTTACCAAAGGCAAAGCTTGACAAAACATAGGAGTCTGGAGGCCGTGGATGTAAATTGTTTTTATTGCTGGCTCCTACTCATAGTTCTGACAAAATCTTTTACATTTTATTTGTTTGTTTCTTTCTTTAGTTGTTCTTTTTTGCAACAAACTTATATTGACAAAACTACATATAACAAGGTTACAAAAATATTAGTAATCTGAGAATAAACCGCTAATAAAATATACCATATACCAATACATATAAAAATAGATTGCACAACGCTGGAAGAAAGATCTTAAGGAAAATTAGTTATTTCTAGTATGTTATACAGATTTTATCGTACTCGTGTACACCGGTACCTTTAGATATATGTGTCCGATTTTTTCCCATTCATCCCATATCTTAAAATTGTTAACTGATTTGTATTGGTAACAGCTTAAGTCTCTGTCTGTACTAGCCTGATTTTTTTATGTGTTGTTTTTTTTTTTTTTACTGTTACCCAGGATAAATGTCCTGGTTGTTTCCAGTTTCTAGATAATACAGTGTTCATATTAATGATCAGAAGTGTGTTTTCTTTAGAAACTGCTGGCCAATTGCTGTGTAGCAAGGCAGTTTCTGGGTTTCTGACTAATCTAGTCTCATGGAGGAACATTCCCATGCGTATGATTACGGCTCCAGCATATTGGGGAGGCTGATGGGTACATCTTTGCAAGTCTCATGGGGACCATGTACCATCTCATTTTTAAAGTGGGAGTAAATATAAAACATATTGGGGTTTGTTTCCTCCTAAAGTGTGAGTAAAGGCATACTTTTCCATAATCCTAAACTAGGTAGCAGACTAAGTTGCTGGATGGTCACAATCCGAACTGTACTATATCACACTTTATGTCATAATCTTTAAACAGTATATAGTTTTTAATTATTCCCCTCCTATATTCAAATCAGAAAAATAATTTTCTGTAGCATGCCCTAAGTCTAAACATATTAAGTTAAGATTGAACAAACTACTCATGCTGAGTTTTAAAATGCTTTATAGAAATTTTAGAGTAGGCTCCATTTGTCTGGATAATTCTCTAAACTCATAATTATAACAACAGAGCTCACCAAATGTTTAATGCCGTGTAATCTTTGTCTTTGAACATTTTGAATATTGTTAATTATAGATGGTAGTTTGTGCAATGTTGTTTATTGTTGGAACTAAATGTTTTGAGACGAAGGGAGATCTTTAAAAATTACTTTTCTTTTTCACATTGCCGATTTAAATGTTTAAATGTCATTATTTCTTTTTCAGCTTCTTCTTTGTGCTCTCATTCTTCTGACTTTAGTAATTATTCCACACGTTATTGTTAATTTCATTACATTTTATTTGTTCAAAGCAGGCACAAAAATGTTAATGTAAAAAAAATATATAATTAAAAGACAATTGAATCCCACATATTTTCATTAAGAGGCCAATCTGCTTTATTATTAGTAAATGTAAAATAAGTTGTTCTGATGGTGGAGAATACACTACAGTGTGACGGATTGATGGGGTCAAACGAAATCTTCTGTGCAGAAGTGGATATTGTGACCTACAGCCCCCACTATTCCCAAAGGCCAAGTTCTCTAGTTCAGTGGCATTAAAAAATACATGTGAAATCATGTGTCTTCATTTTTACATCCCTGCATTTTTATCTGTGGGGAAAGTGGATTGCCATGTGCAATGGTTAATATTATACTGTGTACATCACATAACCGCCAATGGGCCCAGTAACAGAAAAGAGATACTGACACTACAACTGAGACAAGTAATACTTGAAAATAACTGAAAACAGTTTTTAAAAAAAAGTTTGAAAAAAGAAAGAAAATCACAAAATATGACATTTATAGATGTGACACAAAAACCACCCTGTATAGATTCCTCACAAGTAAGCATCACACTGGATCAAATTATGTTACTATACATATATAATATTAATCTGGTCTAAATAAAGTAAACATGAATCATTTAACATGATTATCACATCATAAAATAAAAATGAGCCTAGAAAAAGTCAAACATTAACAATAACAAAGTAAGGCATATGTAAAAACTAAATATCTCCCAAATGGAAAAAGAAACACTATTATTTTCTAACTTTTAAAGAGATGCATGGCATAATTGGATTATTTTATGTTAACCCCTTAGTGAGCATTAGCGACCTTATGATGAGTTAACTCGTCATGCAGTCTAGCCGATGGTGTGCTCCGTGCGCACCCATGGCAAAGCTCCTGGACCCGATCGGTGGATTTCCGAGCATGTAATTGCGGTGATTGAGTGATCACCGTGATCACATGCAAATTAGAAGCAAAGTCAGTGTGTTCACACACTCACTTTGCCTCTAATTCACTCTCTGTGCTTCACATTCTTATAGTGAAGCACAGAGAGTGACCTGTAAATAAAAATAAATAAATAAAGAACATAGACTGGGGGGATTAACCCTTTCAGTTTGCAATTTATAAAGTTTTTTTAATAAATAAAGGTAATTTTTAATATATTTATTTAATAAAATGTAACCCCTGCATACCTGTTGCGTGATTTTTTTGGCTCTGACATCGCACTCTTCAGAGTTTTTTTTCTGTCTTTTTTGTTTAGGGGGGTTTGGGAACCAAAATTTTTATTTTTTATTAGTTAGTTACACTAGTTGTGTAGCTTATTATTGGGAAAATAATGGGGAAAACCTTTTTTTCTTCCCCAAATTTCCTCTTTTATATGTATTTTTTAATACTAAAATGTAAATAATTTTTATGTATAGGGTATCAAAAGAAAGCTCTAACTGTCCTTTAAAAAACAACATATAACTTGTATGGGTGCGTTAAATGAGAGAGAGGAAAATTATGTTTAAAAAACCGCATGTTAAAAATTGAAAAACCCTCTGGTCCTTGGCCTTGGAAAATCCCTGGTCCTTAAAGGGTTAAACAAGACTGCTAAAAATGTACTTATTTTTAACTGAATAATCACATCAGGTGTAGGGATTTTAGGTAGAAATGCTTTAATGTAAGAATACAAATATTGTATTTTATTGGCGCCATCAGGGGGTAGACATGTTGCTTAAAATATTGGGTCAGATTTTTTCTTAGCTTCTTCCAACTTCACCATATTGGCCATTAACTCTGTCTCCTGTTTGTCTTTCATCCTATTAGTCTGACTTCCTTTACCTTATATTAGCTGGCTTCTGTTAGTTCATTCTCCTTTATTCATGCTACCTTTCCTAGTGCAGGAGCTGCTACACTGGTAAGAAGATATTTTAAACCCTTTCAGTGCCAAAAGAGGCATTACATGCCCTTCTGGCAATAAAGAGGTGGTATTCTGTTATTAGAAACAAATATAAAATAGAGTGTTGGCACATAGGAGTTAGGACTTGGTTTGTAATGCACATTAGCAGAGAGAGATTACCTCTGGTTAAAGGGTTTTGGAAGGGTGAAGGATATGTAAGTGTTCAATGCAAAGGTGGCAAGGGGGGCACTTTAGTCACATGGTGGTTGATGCATCACATTGTAATGGTTAAGGTATGATACATTATGGTGAGGTGAAGTGTTGCCATATCACAGTAAATTAGGGAGAAGGATTTGGTGGAACATGGGGCATGGCACAATGTTTGCCTGTGTGGCACAATTGGCTGAATTTCATTTCAGTGGTTGTAGGAAGTGGTCATTGGTGGCGCATTATGTGTGAGAGAGAATGGGGTTTGCATGAGACTTGTGTTTGAATGGCATATTTCATGGTTTGGGTGGCATTTAACACCCAGGAAGTTGAAAAAAATATTCTCTGTGTGGACCATGCAACTTAATCATGAAACCATGTATAGTGTCAATGCAAATGTTATGATGTTTCATGATAAAGCAGCCAGTGTGCTGGAGTCGAATGGGTATGGGTCTCCAACATGTCTGCCCTCTGTTAGAGCTATAGAGGCAGAGAGAGTTTAATAAGGTGATTTAATGGTATTCTTTTATGGGATCTGCATATTGCATTTTTCCCAGTTTTCCCAAAACCCAAGTGATTTTGCCCAAGTGTTACCTACCCTGACCACCACAATGACAACATACCCTACAGTGCACAGATATATAGCAGATTTTCCCGTTAGAACCCATGGCTCGCTCTACCAACAACCAATTGATTGCTAGCCTACATGTCCACGTGCTAAATCCAATGTGTCATGCTGATTCAAGTGGGCAGTTAACCCTTACACTATCACAGCCCTGTACTAAAACCGCTGAGTCATGCCGCTGAGTCATGCTCAAGTGGAAAAATTAACCCCTACAAATCTCCCTACTGCAGTTCCTATGTGGTCGTCTTCCAAAGGGTCTGATGGCCATTTAATTAAAACATTTCTATTTAAAATGTCTACACTTAATACAATCTTTCAATTAAAAATAACTTAATTTTTTGCCGATACTTGTAACATGTTATGTTACTTACTAATGGCTGTAATAGTAAGTCTTGTTTAACATTAAATAATCTGTTTTTAATTAATTCATGCCATGGACCCCAGACTTATTTCTGACTTTTTTAAGGAGTCCTTGTATTTATTACGCAAATATTAATTTAATTTATAGGATTTCCATGAAATCCCAATAAAGGAGGTCTGGGTATACCAGACGGATGACAATACCATTTAGCTGTAAACATGACTCAAGCAATTAGTGCCTTTTTTTAAAATAACGATCCACCTAAACGCTAACTATTTGAAGAGAAAAATATTTATTCTTGCATGTTTATATGAGCAAATTTAACATCCAAAAAATACATGACCTAAATTAGATATTATACTGCCCATTACATCTTAGTCTCTTGAATCTTGAATTCTGAAGTTTTGAAATATGTTGACAATATGTTTATGGATGAAATATGTTTTTCATCCATAAACAATTAAATACATAAAAAAAATATTTGCCTCTTTCTGATTGGTATAATAAAGCAGGGCTTAACAATTCCAAGGAGCCAGAGTATCATGGCTCCTAAAATCAGTACTGCAGGTTCCTAACATTTTTGCTATTTCCCCGGGTCACAAAATAACTAGGCTGGTTCCTGAACTCAGCTGTTTAGTTCCTAACTAAATATTTAATTCCTGTAATAAAGAAATGTATACTTGCATGGAAATAAATATAATCCGTTTTGCCATTCTCCAGAGAGTTTATTGATTATCACATAAAGACATTTTCACATATTTAAGATTAAACATTTTTTACACAAACACATGTGCACAACTATTTTGATACATATCTTTAAGATACATTTTGGCGAGTGTTCCAAGTATCACCTTTTGAATTTATGTTAATGGTAAGACTTTTAATTGTCTTTGTAAAATGCATACATTATAATATTTCTTAATCTATAAATCAAAAAGCTTGGTGATATAAAGCATTGTAGAGAAGTCAGCAGGCTCTGCTTTTCTATGTTTAATTGCAAATTGGATTCCTGTGATATGTTAATTCATTTGTTATGACTAAACAGAGATTACATCATTGGGGATAAAGTAACTATTCCACTATCACCATGTATGTTTTGAGGGTTCGTTTTGGCATTGTAATTGACGGTGGGAGGGGGTCCAAATTGTTTTTGACATATTGTTGGTTATTTATAACACAGAGATTGTGTCTATTTTTGGCATTATCTCTGTGTGACTATGTATAATGCAGATTCCCTACAGCAGGGCTCGACAAACCCCATGGGGACCAGGAAATTAGACCTGGCGCCTGGGTGCTGTCGGCCTCATGGTCCCCTTGCCGCTGCCGATGGCACAGACTGCAAGCTCCGCCCCCTCGCGCAACGCATGTCTGAGTGCCGGGTGTCGTCACGTGACATCCTGGCACTCAGCACGCCGACCAACGGAGTTCAGCTGCAGCATGAATGTCCCCCTCCCCTTCAGTGAGGTAAAGCAGCAGGGAAGGGGACACATCAAGAAAAGACTGTGTGAGGTGGGTGTGTGTTTGTATGTATATGTAAAGTAGGTTTGTGTGAGGTGTTTGTATATATGTGTATATGTAAAGTTGGTGTGTGTGAGGTGTTTGTATATATGTGTATATGTAAAGTAGGGGTGTGTGAGGTGTTTGTATGTATGTGTAAATGTAAAGTAGGTGTGTGTGAGGTGTTTGAATATTGGGGTTATGTAAAGTAGGTGTGTGTGAGGTGTTTGGATATATGTGTATATGTAAAGTAGGTGTGTGTGAGGTGTTTGGATATATGTGTATATGTAAAGTAGGTGTGTGTGAGGTGTTTGGATATATGTGTATATGTAAAGTAGGTGTGTGTGATGTGTTTGGATATATGTGTATATGTAAAGTACGTGTGTTTGTATATATGTGAAGTAGGCGTGTGTGTTTATGAATTGCGTTTATGTTTGCGTGATTGTCTGGCTCCTAAAAAAAATGTCTGGCTCCTAAAATAAAATAAAATTTGTCAAGCCCTGCCCTACAGATATTTGGGATTTTCAGGATGCAAACCATATATGACCAGGCTCTTTTCAGCTGCTTGGCAGAGGTTCCATTCCCACAGAAAAACGTGTTGCGATGGATAGCTTGGAAGACAGACGTAACAGGGGAAATATGATCAAAACATTGAGGTCTGACTATAAGACTGGGATCCAGGTCCCCTGCAGAGCTGCAGGGGACCTGGATCCCCCTCCCAAGCAGCGGTGGATGTCTGCGCTATGCGCGCAGACATCCTCTGCTTCTGCCCTGCACGTCCGTTGGGACTTCTATGGCGGAGATGTGGGCAGCCAGGGAGATGTGGGCAGCCGGGTATGTCTGCACAATACGTGAAGACATACCCAGCTGCCTGACACTTCCGTCTATTATGACCTTTCCGGCTGTGCGTCTTAATAGTGAAGGAGTTTAAGCAGGGTCTATGACCGTTCATTTCACTACTGACAGTTCAGCGCAGCAGTTCCAGTGCTGAGCTGTCAGAGGTATAGAACAGTTCAGCAAGCAGTTTCAGCGCTGAACTGTTAGCGCACAAATAGACGGTAGTATACCACCACTAATAAAGTAACCCCCCTAACCCTAATAACCCTAACACTAAGACGAATGCACTGTCATGCTGCAACCTGTGTGCAGGCTCATCAAGGCTGTATCCAGTCATTTCTGTATCCTTTCTTACCTTGCTCTCTTGTTTATTGTTTATACTCACTCCTGTCTTTTCCTTGTATTTCTGTACCTTGCATCTCTGTCCGTGTGTGGCCACAGGCCAACACCAGCCCCAAGTCTAGTCACAGACCAGTTTGCTTCAAACTTTCAGTTTGTTCAGTCTTGGCCATGTTCTTTATGTTAATATATGTTTTCCTGTTTACTTCAGACAGGTTTTTAGTGACTTGCCTAATTGTGAGGTAACTTGACATTGGTGGCAAGCTTATCATCTAATGGCCATTTGGTATAACTAAACCCTCACCTTCTACCATCTTAGAGTTCTAGGCTAATCTTGTGTACTCTGTATGTTACTGCCCTGTATTTATGTCTTTGTCTTTAGCCCTGTGCCCTGTATTTCTGCTTTGGTCTGCTCGTGTCTGTTTTCAGTACTGCTTCAGCCTGCAACATACTCTTTATCCTGTCAGAGTTGGACCATGATGTCTGCAGGGTATCTTCAACTTCTACCTTGGTTTTACTGAATACAGCAACTGCTACCTCAGGTCCGTGGAATGTGGTCGCACCAACCTGGGGCCTTAAGCCTTCACGTGATATCTGTTACCCAGCACCAGGCCCTGTGTGTCCATTATCTGGAACGTGATTCCTCAATACGGGCGCTCTAGGTTCCATATCATCTAGACCCCTTCTTGACACCCTAATACTACCCCCAAACCTCAGTGTTAACCCCAAACCGTTAATGCTAAATTCTAAAACAAACACATATATAAGACAAATGCCACTGTTCATTTTTTTATATCTTTAAATTAATTCCATATAAAAGTGTAAAAGTAAAAATAAAATTAGGTGACTATCTCCTGCATCCATTTTGTGTATTTTACCTATGATGCTCTGTTCTAAAAAATTGTCCAACAGTGCTCACTTTACAACTATGAGCCTGCATGATTATGTCATAAGATAAGATAACCTAGTGGCAAAATCACTCGAGATAATTAAACAACAACAAAAAAACTAACACCCCATCGGCGATTTCAAAATGGCAAAAGGGTCTACAAATCCAAATTGTAGAAAAAAGATTGGTGCTTAGCACTTAACAGATGCTATAAAGCAGGGCTTGACAAATTTAATTTGATTTTAGGAGCCAGCATAAAAATTTAGGAGCCAGACAATCACTCAAACATACAATCAATTCATAAATACACATATATAAATACACCTCACACACACCTACTATGCGTATACACATATATACAAACACCTCACACACACCTACTTTACGTATAGCCATATATACAAACACCGCACACACACCTACTTTACATATACACATATATACAGACACCTCACACACACACACCTACTTTACATATACCCATATATATAAAAATACCTCACACACACCTACTTTACATATACCCATATATACAAACACCTCACACACACCTACTTTACATATACCCATATATACAAACAAACACCGCATACCCACCCACCTCACACAGTTTTTTCTTGTTTTTTTTCTTAATGTGTCCCCCCTCCCTGCTGCTTTACCTCATTGCAGGGGAGGGGGACATTTGTGCTGCAGCCCATCTTCTTTGATTTTCCTGCTGAGTGCCAGGATGTCACGTGACGACACCAGACACGCGTTGTGCGAGGAGGCAGAGTTTGCAGTCTGTGCCATCCGCACAGACTTTACTCCCTCGCACTGCGAAAAAATATAAAAAATTGGAAGGCAGCGGCAAGGGGACCATGAGGCCAACTGCACCCAGGCACCAGGTCTAAGTTACTGGTCGCCATGGCGACCTGGCGCCTGGTGTTTGTCGAGCCCTGCTATAATGCTATCCACTGCCTAAATCTGCATGAAACTCAAAGTTGAGCAACCTATGGTATCTAGTACCAGTATCTCCAAGCAAGATGTACTCTTACTTAGAGATACTGGCACTTCCAGCATACCATCACCGGTGAGTGCGGAACAGGGAGGAGAGACTATTTACACATTTGGTGGCAATGCTCGTCAATCTTTAGATTATGGAGCGATCTCCCACAGATTGACAAATATATGTGGTGAAAAATGGGAATTAACTCCCGATATTGCATTACTACATATAAACTTCCCTGAATACACAAAAGATCATAGAATAATCTTCCATATACTAACAGCCTGTAAGTTCTACTCACTTGGAGTATTGTACGCAGTACTGGAGACCGTATCTCCAGAAGGATATTGATACTTTGGAGAGAGTTCAGAGAAGGGCTACTAAACTGGTTCATGGGTTGAAGGATAAAACTTACCAGGAAAGGTTAAAGCATCTTAACATGTATAGCTTGGAGGAAAGACGTAACAGGGGGGATATGATAGAAACATTTAAATACATAAAGGGAATCAACACAGTAAAGGAAGAGAGTATATTTAAAAGAAGAAAAACTACCACAACTAGAGGACATAGTCTTAAATTAGAGGGGCAACGATTTAAAGGTAATATCAGGAAGTATTAGTTTACTGAGAGGGTAGTGGATGTATGGAATAGCCTGCCAGCAGAAGTGGTAGAGGTAAACACAGTCAAGGATTTTAAGCATGCGTGGGATAGACACAAGGCTATCCTAGCTATAAGACCGGGAACGGGGGACTAATAAAAGTACTCAAAAAAAAAAAAAAATTGGGCAGACTAGATGGACCGAATGGTTCTTATCTGCCGACACATTCTATGTTTCTAAGTTAGAGATCGCTAGAAACTGGAAAAATGCTGCGTGGTCGAATGTTAAAAACCAAATGACGCACCAATGTAAGATGGAGAGCAGCAGATCTTACCATACTATGGGGAATCTTGTGGAATCCCAATACTGGAAAAAATGGGCTGAGCTAATGGTCCATCAGAGAATACTGTATAGTTGTAGTTGCAAATCATCAAGAACTCCCCCCCCCCCCCCCCCCCCCGCGCCAGCAGGACAGTATAAATCTTTAATGTTATATGTTGTTAAGTCATCAATTCATGTAACTTGTAAAATGTAGAATTGAAAATAATCAGTTATATAGTGCAGACAGTTGTATATGTATATTTAAAAAGCACAAAGAGTTTTTCTTACAGGTATTTTGCACAACTTTGAAGATGTTTTACAGTAAGGCTGTAACCTAACCTAAGGCTGTTTTTCTTTTCATACTTTCATAGTAAAATAAAAAAAATAAAAAACATTTCCATAACATTTATAATTTGTGGCAAGGTCACAGATGCCACTAAATATGAATATTGGAATTGTTGTCATTTTTAAATGTACTACATCTGTATTACATTTGGATTTTCTTTATAAGATGTGGTTCAGAATTCCTGCATTATGGACATATTAGCATTATGGTTGCGTTTGTTGCCTAATTCCTTGTGCATGCACTTCAATTGCTGTTGTCATAATAATGATGTAAACATGGTGTTAAATATGTAGATGCTAAATAAGTATCAGTGCAGAAGAATAGTATTACTCAAGACCTCAGTCATCCACATAATAAATACAATTATTGTTACAAATGTTAGGCCGTGTTTATAATGTTATAAGTAATTGCATACATTTACTAATGCCTTGTATCTGCTTTTTCCTTGTCAAATCATTCTCTTTTCATTGCTCTTTTCAATTGTACTTTCAGCAATGTTGCCATGGCGACTAGGAAATTAGACCTGGGGCCTACGTTGTGTCATCCCCACATGGCGCCCTGGGAACAGTTTTTTAAAATATTTTTGCCCCCTTGTACTTTAGTTTCAGAGCGGCCGGTATACCGTGACATCCCACTACTCACCATGAGCGTGAAGATGGTGTGTGACATGCATAGACCAGACTGGGAGATATTGATAGAAGTACTTTTTCCTCTCTTTAAAAAAAAAAACAGCTGACTGACTGTGTGTGTGTGTGTGTATATATGACAGACTGTCTCTGAGTGTGTGTCTGTATGTGACCGTGTGAAACATAGAATGTGTTAAACCATTCGGTCCATCTAGTCTGCCCAATTTTCTAAATGCTTTTATTAGTCTATGGTTACCTATCTTATATCTAGGATAGCGTACCTATCCCATGCATGCTTAAACTCCTTCACTGTGTTTACCTCTACCTCTTGGAAGGCTATTCCATACATCCACTACCCTCTCAGAAGTAATACTTCCCGATATTACTTTTAAATCTTTGTGCCTCTAATTTAATGTTTTACATTTTGCATTGCTTAAAATATAAAATACTTACAGCTAGATGAAATTGTGAAATTACAGCAGTTTGCAAGAAACCAGGACTGCCCTAATTTCCTTTTTTTTTGGGCTGTAGGAACCAATTAGAACAGGGCTTGACAAATTTAATTTTATTCTAGGAGCCAGCAAAAATTTTTAGGAGCCAGACAATCACGCAAACATACACGCAATTCATAAACACACACACACACCAACCCTAGTCACATATACACCCCACACACACCAACCCACGTCACATATACACCCCACACACCAACCCACTTCACATATACACACACACACTTCACATATACACATATACACCTCCCCCCACACCTCACATATATACCCCCCTTCACATATACAACTCCCCCCCACATATACATCCCTCCCCCCTTCACATATACACCTCCCCCCACACTTTACACATATATACCCCCCCTTCACATATACACCTCCCCCCCAAACTTCACATATATATCCCCCCCCCCACTTCACATATACACCTCCCCCCCACACTTCACATATACACCTCCCCCCACACTTCACAAATATTCCCCCCCTTCACATATACATCCCTCCCCCCCTTCACATATACACCTCCCCCCACACTTCACACATATATACTGTCGGATTATTAATAACCATAAAAATATGAATATGAGTTATTAATTATGAATCATAAAAATATGAAAATTGATGATTCATATATATGGGTCCGACCTCAAATACCCATATCAAGAATTCGTTATGTATGTGAGAGTTTGGATGACGTTTTTACAAAAGTAAATACAATGCAACAATTATTAATAAAATAATAATGAATTTATTGAACATAGAATAAAGATCAAACGGTAAGCAAAATAGCATAACCACAAAATACCATATCAATAGATGTTAATCATAATTCACATGTAGGACTTATAACATAAGTAAGTAGGACAAAACATGAATTATGAAGCTCTGTGCCTATATCAACATGCATGTAGAATAATTTACTATGCAGTACGTTTCTGATCATAAGATGGCCATGCATTTTATTTAGATACAATCTACATTGATTATGATTAGTATTTAAAATGGTTAATGATAGTACGCCATAATTACCTACAAATTACCAACATATACTCTGCTTAGGTAAGGTAATATTACTAAATCATATAACTACTCAAGGTGGCTATTTCTTATTCTGCTCGTTAAATGATAATGGATCTATTCTAGCTCAGACTTTAAGAATGAGAATCTTAGATAATCTCTGGAGATTAGATATGACATATTTGGGTAAATAGCTAGACTATAAGAATTTATGGTTCTTTTGTTAATATCTATAGGATATTCCTCCGGCTTCCTTCTGCAGAAAGGATGACAGATAAACACCAGGCTAAAACATATAGATCCCAGAAATTGTGGGATTTAAGTTAAATTTACCCAAATATATTTGCTAATGACATCCATAAAAATTGAGATTATGCTAGAAACAAATTACCACATTTATACATTACCGGCAGAGGTTGGTTTGCTGTTGAGACTCCTTCCATTTAAGAATTGAGTGATGGGAGTTACTCCTGGGACTTAGCTCAATACTATGGGTATGGAGATTTCTATTGTTATAGTGAACATGTGCTATTAAAAGCCTCATATTCCTGAGTCCTCCCCAGAAGGAGAGAGACTCAGCCCGTTTCTAAAACATTCCCATTTCTCACCCTACTAGTGGCAGCTCTCCCAAAATCAGTCTCTCAGGTATCTCCGGTCTTTTAGGTCCCCCTCTACACCCCCAGTATCAACTTATCAACCAAACCTTATCTCAGATTCACACCCTGTTTCTGTGACTTCTAGCCAATTGAATGGATGGGTGTGTTAATGTAAATGAGATGATGTCAAGATTTATAGCTATACCTGGATTGTGAGTATAATGTAATACAATATATATGTTGCAATATATAGAAGTGTTAATACAATTTCAAATTATAGTAAATATTTATCATATTCTTATCATTGCACATTACATAAAAATGTATAATAAAATGTATACCACACTAATAAAACAATAAAAACAATATTCTAATTAATATTTAGGATTAATTATACTTTACATATTTATTAGTGAAGGTGTGATATCATTATATATTTTAATGGGTGATTTGAATCAACTAGGTTTATTTATAATAACCCTTATTAGATTCTACAAATCAAAAATCCCAATAATCTCAGTGTGTCTGTGTTTGTAAGTTTCTGCCAGTTTGGGTGGGCTAGCAAGTTGCAGAGAAGCCCCCCTTCTCCTCTAATAAGTATATAGACACAGCTGTGTCTTTAAAAATACAATGAGAGTCATAAACGACTAACAATGCCCACCTTATCTGTTCCAGTGATACTAGATAACAGAGTTAGGAATGTGGAGGACTTTCTTTTAGCTTCAGGGACACAGAATAAGATTTGAACACACAGAAGGATTTCCAAAAACTGACACAAAATGGAGGCTGCTGGCATCCATCTTGTTATCCTTTTCTTCTGCTTTATTAATATGTACCAGTCCCAAGATTACTTTTCAATACCTCTGACAATTCCCCCCTAATTGGAACCAATAATTCTTAAGAAAATGATTGTGTTTCAAATTAAGAAGTAGGTATTTGGGACTGGTTAAAATAATGAACTCTGGATCTTTAGCTTTAATCTGCAAAGCAAACTCTTTCTTCGTGACTTCAGTCACTAAACAACTGGAAATATAAAAATTGAATGGCCTTGTAGCAACGTGGATTCTTCAGCCTTTAGCTGGTCGACAGCACACTTGGGACACAGGTTTCCTTGCTTGTCCGGCACTTGGCTACAGGAACTTGAGAACGATGTCTTGCGGCGGCAGGTCTCTTCTGGCAACTTGATATCTGTTACGTTGAACCTTTTCTTGATGGGATGTCTTTGGATCAGACTGCTGGGTACATCTAGAGATGAATCCCCCTTTTCCTTCTGGATAGACCTTGGATTTCTTTGGAGCTTTTGGATGATGAGCTTTGCATCACGATTCGCTTTGTCCAGAAAGTCCTGTCCCCGACGTAGGATGATCCCGACTTACGTCATCTTGTCTTTAGTCATCATGCAATCCCCATGAATTTGGGCTTTGATATATGAATCTAAAATTAAGGAATCAACAAAACAGTATAAGTACATTTGTGCCAGAATTGAGAATACATATATACCTGACTTAGGCCCGATGAGATCTGTCATATACTAGCCAATTACTAGATATGGAAAATGCTAGCTTATTCTAGCAAGAAAAATATATAAAACATGGCAGAACGATCTCTACTAGGTTCACTATATCCTGAATTTATTCCACTTAGGGGATATATTACACATAGGAGTGATCATCTAGAGAGTATCTCTGATATTTGTTATAATATGGGTACAAGAAAACATAATGTTAGTACCAGATGAGAGACAAACAAGTGGATTAATAAACCCCTGTTTATACGATACCAATCTGATCTTCATCTGATCTTGTGTTGACGTTTCTTTACTGTACCCGCAGTGGTGTTTAAACTTTCTTTCTGGGCATCCCCCCTTGTGAGATGGGGTCCTTCCAGCATAGGAACAAATGATTAGCTGTTTGATTGCCTATTGAGATAAACAAAAAGAACACAGCCCCGCAAAGTTGTTGAAAAACAAAAACAACTCCAGGTCAATGTTATTAGAATAACCTGTAAATAAAAATGTGTTAAATTATATTAAACATAAATTATGTTTAATTAAATGATCTTGCTTTAGGTAGGTAGTTAAAGTGTGTTAGCTTCTTCTATCATCATGCTATCTTTATGGAGATGAGTTCACTATATGTGAGTAAATTTTCACTCTTTGACCTTTCTGCAGCTTCGTGACCCTTTGGAAAGAAACTGACAGGCATTAACCACTGGCCCCCCTTCTCAGGGGCTTCTTGATTGCAGCATCTTGCTGACAATTTGTGACTAACCCTTTCAAGGCTGAATCCTAAAGATTCAATCACTAGGTAAACGCACACGTTAGGAAGTGAACTATCTTAGTCCTGGATAGTCTGAAAAATAGATGAGAAGCTAGATACACAAATTCACCATCTAGTAAGAAGCGATGGTTTAAACCAGGGGTCCTCAAACTACGGCCCGCGGGCCACATGCGCCCCGCCGAGGACATTTATGTGGCCCGCTGGGGGTGCTGCCGGCACCCACCCCGTTTACTTTTTTTTTTCTTTCTGGCAGCCGCAAAGGATGCGGCTGCAGGAAGAAAAAAAAAAAAAAAAATTCACCGCGACCGGATGTGACATTACGTCACATCCGGATCCGGTAACTGTTTCCCTCCTCCACAGGAGGACACCGCGCGAGACGTCCGGGGACACAGCAGCTGGAGGTAAGTGATGGGGAAGCGGGGGAGGAGGGAGGGATAACGAGCACTATTCCTGGCCTCTGACTGGCATAATATTCCTGGGCATCTGAATGGCAAAATATTCCTGGGCTTCTGAATGGCATAATATTCCTGGGCATCTGACTGGCATCATATTCCTGGGCATCTGACTGGCATCATATTCCTGGGCATCTGACTGGCATCATATTCCTGGGCATCTGACTGGCATAATATTCCTGGGCATCTGACTGGCATATTATTCCTGGGCATCTGACTGGCATATTATTCCTGGGCATCTGAATGGCATAATATTCCTGGGCATCTGAATGGCATCATATTCCTGGGCATCTGAATTGCATAATATTACTGGGCTTCTGAATGGCATAATATTCCTGGGCATCTGAATGGCATCATATTCCTGGGCATCTGACTGGCAAAATATTCCTGGGCTTCTGAATGGCATAATATTCCTGGGCATCTGACTGGCATCATATTCCTGGGCATCTGACTGGCATCATATTCCTGGGCATCTGACTGGCATCATATTCCTGGGCATCTGACTGGCATAATATTCCTGGGCATCTGACTGGCATATTATTCCTGGGCATCTGACTGGCATATTATTCCTGGGCATCTGAATGGCATAATATTCCTGGGCATCTGAATGGCATAATATTCCTGGGCATCTGAATGGCAAAATATTCCTGGGCTTCTGAATGGCATAATATTCCTGGGCATCTGACTGGCATCATATTCCTGGGCATCTGACTGGCATCATATTCCTGGGCATCTGACTGGCATAATATTCCTGGGCATCTGACTGGCATATTATTCCTGGGCATCTGACTGGCATATTCCTGGGCATCTGAATGGCATAATATTCCTGGGCATCTGAATGGCATAATATTCCTGGGCATCTGACTGGCATCATATTCCTGGGCATCTGACTGGCATCATATTCCTGGGCATCTGACTGGCATCATATTCCTGGGCATCTGACTGGCATATTCCTGGGCATCTGAATGGCATAATATTCCTGGGCATCTGAATGGCATAATATTCCTGGTTATCTGAATGGCATAATATTCCTGGCCATCTGACTGGCATCATATTCCTGGGCATCTGAATGGCATAATATTCCTGGGCATCTGACTGGCATCATATTCCTGGGCATCTGACTGGCATCATATTCCTGGGCATCTGAATGGCATAATATTCCTGGCCATCTGAATGGCATAATATTCCTGGCCATCTGACTAGCATCATATTCCTGGGCATCTGACTGGCATCATATTCCTGGCCATCTGACTGGCATAATATTCCTGGGCATCTGACTGGCATCATATTCCTAGGCATCTGACTGGCATCATATTCCTGGGCATCTGACTGGCATAATATTCCTGGGCATCTGACTGGCATATTATTCCTGGGCATCTGACTGGCATATTATTCCTGGGCATCTGACTGGCATATTCCTGGGCATCTGAATGGCATAATATTCCTGGGCATCTGAATGGCATAATATTCCTGGGCATTTGAATGGCATAATATTCCTGGCCATCTGACTGGCATCATATTCCTGGGCATCTGAATGGCATAATATTCCTGGGCATCTGACTGGCATCATATTCCTGGGCATCTGACTGGCATCATATTCCTGGGCATCTGAATGGCATAATATTCCTGGCCATCTGAATGGCATAATATTCCTGGCCATCTGACTAGCATCATATTCCTGGGCATCTGACTGGCATCATATTCCTGGCCATCTGACTGGCATAATATTCCTGGGCATCTGACTGGCATCATATTCCTAGGCATCTGACTGGCATCATATTCCTGGGCATCTGACTGGCATCATATTCCTGGGCATCTGACTAGCATCATATTCCTGGGCATCTGACTGGCATCATATTCCTGGGCATCTGAATGGCATCATATTCCTGGGCATCTGAATGGCATAATATTCCTGGGCATCTGAATGGCATAATATTCCTGGCCATCTGACTGGCATCATATTCCTGGGCATCTGACTGGCATAATATTCCTGGGCATCTGACTGGCATAATATTCCTGGGCTCTGACTGGCACACTATTCCCATTGAAATACTGGTAAGTTTGTTGATTTAACTTTACTTTAAATATTGTATTTGTTCTCGTTTTGTTCAAAATAAGATATATGCAGTGTGCATAGGAATTTCTTCATAGTTTTTATTTTTACTATAGTCCGGCCCTTCAACGGTCTGAGGGACAGTGAACTGGCCCCCTGTTTAAAAAGTTTGAGGACCCCTGGTTTAAACATTTAACAACATTTTAGCAATAGGCTTATGGTCTTAACGCTGTAAAATAAAACTTTGGTTACAACAGACATTACAGGATGCAATTGAACAACTTGATTACCTAGTGTTTAATTTAACCTCTATTGCTGAGTTTTACTGGGTCATGCTGGGTGTTTCAGGGTTATTTATTTTTCCAGCCACGTTTTGAGCTAGTTTACTTACCTGCTCTTGTAAGTGTACCATTAGATCATCCAGGTTATTCACCTGAGTATATATTTAATTTCCAGGTTTACGGCTATGCCTCCAAGTATTGGAGGTAGATGGCTGAGCTTGATGGGAGCTATAAGAGTCAGTATCTCGGTCCCCCCTAGGCATATCAGACCTGTGGCCCCTCCCGTGATTACCCTTATGGGGATGTGGGTGGCTGAGTCTGTGGGGAATTTTCAGGATCAGTGTCTCTGTACCCTCTAGGCAGACCAGACTTATGGCCCCTTCCATAATTATCCTTAATGGATGTGGGTAACTGAGTCTGCGGGGGAATTATCAGGATCAGTGTCTCTGTACCCTCTAGGCAGATCAGACTTATGGCCCCTCTCTATCCTTATAGTAGGTATAGGGCTTAGCTTTATGGGAGTTATTAGATTTAGTGGCCTGATTCAGCCAAGGCATGATAGGCCTTTGGCTGCTATATCTGAGGATGCCCTTAAGATTAGGATACTGGTACTTTACTGGGGCGAGTTTAACTCTTTCCTGCCTTGCCAGCTTAGGAGACTTGGCTTCTTGTGCATAGCTCACTTTCTGGGGTTTAAATCCCAGATGGGGTCTACCTTGGGCTCTACACCATCTGCTTCCTAGGCCGAATCCTATGTGGGCCAAATTCTAATGTGACCTCCTGGATTATCATAGATCTAAAGAAATTGTGGTACTTACTATCAAAGACTCATGTTAGTAATTTAATGTTATCTGAGTCTGAATACAGATTCAGAGATTAAAACTCAATATGGTTAATTATATTATTTAACCCTTCCAAGTTAAATTTGGGAACCTGGGAATAGAGAATAATACCCTGTGTGTTAGACTTGTCTGTGGGTATTTGCTTGCAACTCCTTGTGGTGAATACACTGTATTGGGAGTGCCACTTATAGGTATGTCTACCTGCCAGGGGTAAGCTAGCCCTCTGGGCAAGTAGTACCTGTCCTCACTGACCTCTTTTGTACACTATTAGAGAAACTGTCATTATCAGAATCTCCTGATCTCATGCTGATGGCTTCTTCATCAGATATCCTGATGTTAACCCTTTGGGGCTTGCCTGCATGAGCTTGGGATATATTAGCTTTAAGAGGGTTTGGGTCACCTATGTTTTTCTGAACCAATACAAATTAATGCATTAGCTTTATTTGGTTCTTTATTGCCTGCATTTGCATATTAATGCTCTCTTGCAGGGGATTATCTGTAACTCTGGTGGGTTTAACCCCTTCAGTGCCAGATCAGTGATTTTTGCTGACCATGGGACACATTAGTTTTGGGCTTTTGGCATGTCTTATTTTCCATTTGGAGAGAGCTGTACAGGTCTCTGTACTTTTTAAAGCTCTTCTATCTCTTTACACAAATTCTGATTGTGAATTTTGAGTCAATCTGCTCTTAACACAAACTTTTTGGACAGGGTGCCAAATTGGCCTGTAACACAGTTATGTGACTACATTTTCCTTCTAGCTGTGTTGTCAATAAGCATATCACATTCATGAATATATTTCTTTTAACATCTTTTTCCTCACTCATGCACGTCAGAAAACTTTTAAACAGAGTATTATCATTATAGTTCTCAGTCTGAATGTGGATTTATTTAATCCCTTTCTTTATATCTGACTGACGATTTAAATCTTTGTGCATGTTCAAGATACTGTATTTTTTTACTGGGATTCTCTGTTACAGAATTATTTCCCAGTGAGTTACTAAATGGCTACTCATATTGATCATATTACAACAATATATAGCAATGTAATTCCAATACCTGATTCAGTACTATGAGCCCATAGAACGAAGTTAGACAGGGTACTCTGGATTACAATTAATTTACAATTTGTAAAAACGCATCAAATCTTTAATACATCTCAGCAGTGCCTCCATAATATGTCGGATTATTAATAACCATAAAAATATGAATATGAGTTATTAATTATGAATCATAAAAATATGAAAATTGATGATTCATATATATGGGTCCGACCTCAAATACCCATATCAAGAATTCGTTATGTATGTGAGAGTTTGGATGATGTTTTTACAAAAGTAAATACAATGCAACAATTATTAATAAAATAATAATGAATTTATTGAACATAGAATAAAGATCAAACGGTAAGCAAAATAGCATAACCACAAAATACCATATCAATAGATGTTAATCATAATTCACATGTAGGACTTATAACATAAGTAAGTAGGACAAAACATGAATTATGAAGCTCTGTGCCTATATCAACATGCATGTAGAATAATTTACTATGCAGTACGTTTCTGATCATAAGATGGCCATGCATTTTATTTAGATACAATCTACATTGATTATGATTAGTATTTAAAATGGTTAATGATAGTACGCCATAATTACCTACAAATTACCAACATATACTCTGCTTAGGTAAGGTAATATTACTAAATCATATAACTACTCAAGGTGGCTATTTCTTATTCTGCTCGTTAAATGATAATGTATCTATTCTAGCTCAGACTTTAAGAATGAGAATCTTAGATAATCTCTGGAGATTAGATATGACATATTTGGGTAAATAGCTAGACTATAAGAATTTATGGTTCTTTTGTTAATATCTATAAGATATTCCTCCGGCTTCCTTCTGCAGAAAGGATGACAGATAAACACCAGGCTAAAACATATAGATCCCAGAAATTGTGGGATTTAAGTTAAATTTACCCAAATATATTTGCTAATGACATCCATAAAAATTGAGATTATGCTAGAAACAAATTACCACATTTATACATTACCGGCAGAGGTTGGTTTGCTGTTGAGACTCCTTCCATTTAAGAATTGAGTGATGGGAGTTACGCCTGGGACTTAGCTCAATACTATGGGTATGGAGATTTCTATTGTTATAGTGAACATGTGCTATTAAAAGCCTCATATTCCTGAGTCCTCCCCAGAAGGAGAGAGACTCAGCCCGTTTCTAAAACATTCCCATTTCTCACCCTACTAGTGGCAGCTCTCCCAAAATCAGTCTCTCAGGTATCTCCGGTCTTTTAGGTCCCCCTCTACACCCCCAGTATCAACTTATCAACCAAACCTTATCTCAGATTCACACCCTGTTTCTGTGACTTCTAGCCAATTGAATGGATGGGTGTGTTAATGTAAATGAGATGATGTCATGATTTATAGCTAAACCTGGATTGTGAGTATAATGTAATACAATATATATGTTGCAATATATAGAAGTGTTAATACAATTTCAAATTATAGTAAATATTTATCATATTCTTATCATTGCACATTACATAAAAATGTATAATAAAATGTATACCACACTAATAAAACAATAAAAACAATATTCTAATTAATATTTAGGATTAATTATACTTTACATATTTATTAGTGAAGGTGTGATATCATTATATATTTTAATGGGTGATTTGAATAAACTAGGTTTATTTATAATAACCCTTATTAGATTCTACAAATCAAAAATCCCAATAATCTCAGTGTGTCTGTGTTTGTAAGTTTCTGCCAGTTTGGGTGGGCTAGCAAGTTGCAGAGAAGCCCCCCTTCTCCTCTAATAAGTATATAGACACAGCGGTGTCTTTAAAAATACAATGAGAGTCATAAACGACTAACAATGCCCACCTTATCTGTTCCAGTGATACTAGATAACAGAGTTAGGAATGTGGAGGACTTTCTTTTAGCTTCAGGGACACAGAATAAGATTTGAACACACAGAAGGATTTCCAAAAACTGACACAAAATGGAGGCTGCTGGCATCCATCTTGTTATCCTTTTCTTCTGCTTTATTCATATGTACCAGTCCCAAGATTACTTTTCAATACCTCTGACAATACCTCCCCTTCACATATACACCTCCCCCCCACACATCACATATACACCTCCCCCCCCACACTTCACATATATACCCCCCCTTCACATATACATCTCCCCCCCACACTTCACATATACATCCCTCCCCCCCACTTCACATATACAACTCAAACATACACAAGTTTTTTTTTCCCTTCTTAACTTCTGAGTGCTGGGTGTCGTCTCTTGACAACCCAGCACTTAGCCGAAAGAGCCATGAAGATCGGCTGCGGCACGAATGTTTCCCCTCCCTGCTGCCTTACCTCATTGCTGGGGAGGGGGAACATTCGTGCCGCAGCCGATCCTCATGGCTCTTTCGGCTGAACACTAACACACGTGTTGCGTGAGGGGGCGGAGCTTGCTGTCTGACCCCTCGCGCTGCAAAAGACGGATGGCAGCGGCAAGGGGAACATTAGGGCAACGGCACCCGGGCGCCAGGCTCCATTTCCAGGTCGCCATGGCGACCTGGCGCCCGGGGTTTGTCGAGCCCTGAATTAGAATAATGCCATTCAAATGATTGGACTTTCCTGTCTCTCTGGTGATGTCATCAGACAATTTGGTGCACTGTAAAAAGAACCTACTGTATATAAGAGCAAGATCACTTAAAGGCCACACAATGTATTCAATTTGAGGAGCACAGGAAATGACTCACTGGGGAGGGCTTGAGTCAAATATAAAAAATGTGACTTATGCAGAATTGTTGCATCAAATCACACTAAACAAGCAGTAATCTTCATCCTTGCACCAAAGTGAGTTTAGGGACTAGACTGTAACTTTAAATGCCCTCCCTGTATTATATCATTTTTGAATGGTACTTCTGCAAATACCAGTCAAAGATAAACCAGTCACAAAAAACAAAGACTTGGGAGAACTAATTTTATAAAGCTGCTTCTTTAATGAAATGGTCCAGCAACTGTTGGTCGCTCCAAATGATGTGCCTGTATGCCAATAATATAAGATGGCAGGGAGGAAAGTATTTTTGAATGGCAATGCGATTTAAAATTGGAAACGTGTATGTGAATGCTAAGTTTACAGTTAGGAAGGATAATATTAAATCATGCTCGTAAATCGAAGGTTAAATCATAATGCTATAGGTTACCTTAAAGCTACATGAAAATAGCTACCTAAGGTAAAAACTTACAAGGGACTTAAAATCTATTTTACATAGACTGGTAATTGCTAACAATTTATACTGGATACTATGTATGGTGCACGTGGGATGGAGGCGGTACACCCAGGGAAGCACTCACCTGAATAAGCACAATGATAATGTTATACTGTATACACAATGGGATAACAAGTTAAATCTTAATGCTATGGTTCTCTTTAGAGCTACATAAAAACACTTCTATTACCACCTCAGACAGGTGTTTTTATATAGCTTTAAATCATAGCATCAAGATTTAACCAGCTTTGTGATCCTTTTGTATATAATATATAACTTTAGTCATTTCAGCAACACTGCTTATAATCTACACTTGTTTAGGAAAGTACTTCCCTGTCTATGTACATCATTTGACAAGTTTGTGGAAATAGTCTGTCGATCAACAGTGGTTCTCTTTCAGTGACCTCGACGTGTGTCAAAATATAAAAAACCCTATCCTCTCAGCAATCAGAGCTGGTACATTTTGTCTGCTGGCTTGCATCTTGGATTCCTGTTCATATTGTTCCTGACCATCCTGCTCTCTCCAGTCCTTTGACCTCTGCTATTTCCTGACGATGATGCTCTCCCCAGTCCTTTGACCTCTCCTATTTCCTGACGATCCTGCTACTCTCCAGTCCTTTGACCTCTGCTATTTCCTGACGATGATGCTCTCCCCAGTCCTTTGACCTCTCCTATTTCCTGACCATCCTGCTACTCTCCAGTTCTTTGACCTCTGCTATTTCCTGACGATGATGCTCTCTCCAGTCCTTTGACCTCGGCTATTTCCTGACGATGATGCTCTCTCCAGTCCTTTGGCCTCGGCTATTTCCTGACGATTCTGCTACTCTCCAGTCCTTTGACCTCAGATTGTTTTGGGACTATTCTGCATCCTAGACCCTGCTTATACCCCTACCTGGCTATGACTCATGGGAAACCTAACAAGGTGGATGCCAAAAGCCAGGGGCTCCACCCCAGTTGGAGAGTGTTTATCCTGCCAAGTCTTTGAATTGCCCACTACCCCTGCACCGCGACTTCAGCCCATCTGGCACAGCCGTCCATTACACTACTAAAGCACTAGTAAAAGATATCCCGCATGTGGAACTTCACCAATGTGGCTTGATTAATTCACTTTCCTATGGTGATATTTGGAAACATCAACAGTACACTGAAATGATCAACAGTGCTTGGAAACCTAAGCAAACAAGGAATATGGATCGTATAAGCATGTCAACAGGGCTTGGCAACGCATACCTCTGACAATCCCTACTTTGCGCTCTTAATTGTTTTCATTCTTTTAAATTGAACCCTATAGAAGTATAATCTCCCTGGCTCCTAAAAATAACTAGACTAAATCATAAATTCTAGAAATATTGTTAAGCTCTGATTTACATAAATAAAACATAAATGCAACAGACTGAATGTATGTTCTAAATCACTCACTAAAAAGGAGTAAATATGTGGCTAATAAAAGGATTGCAGATAAGATCTATTAAGGCAAGATGATGCCCCACCACCTTGCCACATAGTATGTTGTTCAATGTACAGGTTGACAGCCTCATTTTATTTCACTTATTTTAATGGCCTGCTCCTGTTGAACCACGTGGGATAAACACTGTTTTTGTCCTTGTCGTTTAAAGTTCTCTTTTCCAAAACACAGCATTATCTATTTGCTGAGGAATGCCTTTATTAGGTAGGATTTTTCTTTATTACCTGGAGTGAAAGTATAAAGCTAATGTTTATTACTGAGCAGAGATGCTTTGTAAGCACAGATAATAATGACCAAATCCAATCAATAATGCCAGTTTAAGAAGAGCCTGAATTATATAGTTGGAACTAAAGGGTTTAATTATGGAATATGATCCTTCTGCTTAAAAGGCATTAAAGAAAAGATTGCTTTGAAGTTTAGTATTTGTATGTTTAGGTGTTTTGTGGTTGCTAATATAGGCATTTATATATTTCACTCTTAATTAGTAGTGTGTGTTTGTGTGTGTATATAAACATGCAGAGAGAAACACATACATAGTTTTTTGGGGGTGTGGGGTTTCAAGAAATCCCAATATATATATACACACATAATTATATGCACTTGTTGAAATAATATAGAGATTTCTGGTGATGTTCCTTTTCTAAGGCATGTAAAACCAACATTATTCATTTTGGGCATCTATTTCCAAACAAACAAAGCTGTAGGTTTACTAGAGCTTGTCACAGGCTCAAATAAAATACATATGTAATATTATGCTTATTGTTGTTAGTAATTCAAGACATAGCGTATACAAAAAAATTGGTTATGAATTGGCCAAAGCATAAAAAAGTTCAACGCAACATCAAGGAACACTCTGAATAGATCCCACCTTCTAATAATGTTATGGCCTCACCCTTTTCAGAGTGTGCCTTTTCCAGTATTTAAGACCCGAAGTGCTGGTTCTTTGTGTTTTTAAATATGTGTAATATGTATATATAGCCCTTTGTATAAGAGAGGTGAGCAACATAAAATGGATATATAGCAATGTGTGTCTTGTATTAGAAAATGCCTTTTTAAAAACATTTTACTTGTAATTTCCCCCTAAGGGAGACCACTGCATGAAACAATTGTGTTAAAAATGTCAATTAGGTCTAATTAAATAGATTCCTCTACCAAACCAGTGTGCCTAGTGATGGTACCAAGCGAGAAAGTGAAGGTGTATTTGTATCTTCCTGTGCTGAGGGCCAAACAGGTGGGAGCTTTAGTTGCATAAAAGCAAGAAGCCAAAGGACATTTAATGGAGTGAAAAGAAAATTATAGGTGCACTAGACTTATCAGAGGCTGTAATACACATAGGGAAGCGGAAAGTCGAGGATTTAACATTTTTTGTTAAGATGAGGAGTGCTGGTTCTTTTATATATTTTTGAACATCACACTGGTTATTACTGTGGGTGTGAACATGTATAACATACCCATGTGATGTGTGTATACAAAACACATATATGTACGCATGCATTCATATGTGTGTGTGTGTGGGTGAATATAAAAGAAAGCCCCACTGTGTGTTTAAATTGCATAAAATGCCTGAATATATGTGTGTATATATTATTTGTCGGTCTTGTTTTAAATTATTTACATAATGTTATGAGGTTACCGGAAATCTCTCTTAGTCTATGAAACCAAGATTTTCTCTTGGCCGTTTATACTCATATGGGGGTACATTGGAGCAAAATGAGTATACATTAAAGTATTAGACCACATATTGCTACAGGGAAAATATGTAAACCTATATACCTTTTCTACGCATTGATATGGAATCAAACTTTATTTAAGCTTTTTATCTACATATACAAGATGTTCCAGGTTTTAAAGACATATAAAAATATTATAGCAGTAGAAATCTTTTCAAAACAATTATATTTAAATCCCAGGGCAGCATGTGCAGCAGTTTGTTCAAGGATATATTGTACTTTACTAAAAAGGTGGTAGATTCATGCAATAACCTCTGGGCAGCTGTGTTTTAGCTAACACAATGTAATTGAAAATGCCATAAGGAATGTAGAACAGGGGTCGGCAAATCCCAGTAGACATGCCTCCTAAAAATATTACTGCTGGTCGACTTTGTTATCTCTTTTTTTTTTTTTAACATAAAATGCTATGGATTTACCTCTTTCATGAAGTCTGCTGGCTTGGTGTGTCTTAAATTCTACATAGCGTATGTCATCCCTTGATATAGAAGAAGGCCCCAGTCATAATAGTGTTTTGCTATTTAAATGATGGTAGCAAAAGAGTAAATGGAATAGGACAGAGTTTTCTGTAACAATGTCACATTTTTATTCCATCCATTCACACTAATTCACAGCTTGGACACAGGGCGTGATTAACACTTGATTTTCATGCCAAGAAAAAGAAGCACTATATCTTAGTAGACAGCTGTTCTTTGAACAGAGTTATATTTAAAAGACAAAAAAAAAGATAATGTCCATAACTTATTATTTATCAATTTATTTTGAATATTATGTGGCGTGGATTCTACAAACTACAAACAAAGGTTATCAAAACAGGACTTTTTGAATTAAATTTGTCACTTTTACCAATGACATTATTCTCTTATTTTACTTCCTTATAATAACAAGAAATATTTTATCAGAGATGAAAGAAGAGTAGGGGTGGGATACTTGGACTTAACCTTTTCCCCAGACCAATATGTTGGCCCTTAAGCAAACCATGAACCTTGTGGGGAAAGTTGTGCTGTTTTGCTTGCTACTGTAGGTTCCTCATTCCTTGGTGGTCCAGCAGTGGCAGTATTGACCCGTTGCCTGACCTTTGTGGTCCTGCCCTATTGGAGTCTTCCTGCACGCTGTCAGTGAATGGGTGTTCTCTATGTAATGTCACATCTATGTTGTTAGATAATGTGCAGGAAGATTGGTTCAGAATTTTACCATGGAGACCAGACCACCATGGGGGCTCCTTCATGAACTTACTGGGAAAAAGAGATATGGGGAACACAGTTTCCCTGTAATTTTCATCTACCTGGCTGCTGTGGATCCCTCTTTGCTGCCTGCCGCTTTGCGGTAGCTCTGTCAGTATTTTGAGACACTTTAAAATCCCCTTGTCATCTGATTTTCTTTCTGATGTATGAAACCTCAATGTTGTAACATAGAATTGGTTCCATGTATCATTAAAGATCGCAAACTTTATCTCCTTTTATACTCGTCAGAAAACCATTCATCCTCCTTAGTGTGTGTGTGTTTGGTAATATATTGTGTCATTAGCGGTTGTCCAATTATATTGTGTTTAGTGGATTCCTTGTTAATGGCCATGATTTAACAATTTTTTTTTTCTTAAACAACAAGCCCCAAATGGTGACTGATAAGTCAACAAATAGGAGGTGAAAATGTCTGGGGTTCATTATTCACACAGACTGTACACAGATCGATTGATTTAGCTGTAGCTGATACACATGGATGCTCACACTCTCCACTATAAATCTAAAAGCCCCTCTAAATGTAAAGCTGTCTGTTTGTTTTTCTCTTGAGCATTTATTTATTTTGGTCATTATTTCATTACTTACATAAGAGTACACAAGTTCAAATGCTTTGACATATTAAAATGAAAAAATTGTATTGTTCACATGAATGAGTAACCATTAACACACAACCTAGTGCAGGCCACGACTCCAAACTTTGAAACATGGACTGTGTACACAGTTTAGAACTGTTCGGCTTATCAAGTCTGCCCATATTTGTACCTGCTGTAAAATCTGTAAATATTATTTGATCCTAGGCCTTATCTTATGTTTAGGATATTTAAACCTTCACTGTATTAACCTCTCATACCTCTGCAACAAAAAAGTATGCATTATATACAAGTCAAGTATGCTTGGGACAAGACGTATTTTGGATAATGGATCATTTTCACCAAAAATATCAATTAAAGCCTATCATCACTCATGGAATACCGTAGACTCAATGCAAATACTGTATAGAGCAAATCCATCATCTTTACTATGTCAGAATATCTGCCCCTCAGTCTTACCAATCTGACCCCCAGACATACCAATCTGACCCTCTGTCTTGCCAATCCGACCCCCAGACTTGCCAATCTGACCCTCAGGCTTGCCAATCTGACTCCCAGACTTACCAATCTGACCCTCAGGCTTGCCTATGCATCCCCAGACTTACCAAATGCCTCTCAGACTTTTTAGTCTTTGTAAGATTTTGCAAAACTTGATGGGGGAAAAAAAATCGGTTTTCTAATCATTATGGATTTCGGATCTACGAATATGGAATACTCAACCTGTAATACTTTCTAATTTTACTTGTAAACCTCTGTTCTTTTAATGAAAGACTATGTTCTATTTGCCCTTCTATATACTCATTGAATCTCCTATGCATTTATATGTTTGTCATACGCATTCTATATACTTAAAGTTCTGAATGATATATATATATATATATATATATATCAGGGCTCGACATACCCCAGGCGCCAGGTCGCCATGGCGACCAGGAAATGAGACCTGGCGCCTGGGTGATGTCAGCCTCATGGTCCCCTTGCCGCTGCCATCCGATTTTTCCGCAGCGCGAGGGGGTAACGTTTGTGCCGATGGCCGATGGCACAGACTGCAAGCTCCGCCCCCTCGCGCAACGCGTGTCTGAGTGCCGGGTGTCGTCACGTGACATCCTGGCACTCAGCACGCCGACCAACGGAGATCAGCAGCAGCATAAACCCCCAAGAAAAGACTGTGTGAGGTGGGTGTGTGTATGTATTGTAAAGTAGGTGTGTGTGAGGTGTTTGTATATATGGGTATATGTAAAGTAGGTGTGTGTGAGGTGTTTGTATATATGTGTGTATGTAAAGCAGGTGTGTGTGAGGTGTTTGTATATATGTGTATATGTAAAGTAGGTGTGTGTGTGAGGTGTTTGTATATATGTGTATATGTAAAGTAGGTGTGTGTGTGAGGTGTTTGGATATTTGTGCATATGTAAAGTAGGTGTGTGTGAGGCGTTTGTATATATGTGTATATTTAAAGTAGGTGTGTGAGGTGTTTGGATATATGTGTATATGTAAAGTAGGTGTGTGTGAGGTGTTTGGATATATGTGTATATGTAAAGTAGGTGTGTGTGAGGTGTTTGGATATATGTGTATATGTAAAGTAGGTGTGTGTGAGGCGTTTGGATATATGTGTATATGTAAAGTAGATGTGTGTGAGGCGTTTGGATATATGTGTATATGTAAAGTAGGTGTGTGTGAGGCGTTTGGATATATGTGTATATGTAAAGTAGGTGTGTGTGAGGTGTTTGTATATATGTGTATATGTACAGTAGGTGTATGTGAGGTGTTTGTATATATGGGTATATGTAAAGTAGGTGTGTTTGTATATATGTGAAGTAGGCGTGTGTGTTTATGAATTGTGTTTATGTTTGCGTGATTGTCTGGCTCCTAAAAAAAAATTCTGGCTCCTAAAATCAAATTAAATTTGTCAAGCCCTGATATATATATATATATATATAGTCCTTATTACCTCAAATGCAAACATTATATTTATAGAATTAGCTATTGCCTCAGTTGTTAAAACGAAACCTTTGTCTCAATCTTGCCTGGTGCATTGGGGAAATGGTCCTACAGCTTATAAATTGAAGATCATTCACTCTGTATAGTAAAAGTTCCTCTCCTATTTTAATGAAAGGTTGTGTCGAATGTATAGCCATTTTATGCAAGACATACATCAACTCCATAGAATAACATTGGAATGTATACTATAATGGGATTAAAGGCTCAGAAGTAATACATGTGATATATGATGCATCGCAAGATAATATAATACAGCCCAAAGCTGCAATTTATCAGTGTGGCACTTATTGCTAAGTTAGGAATAAACAAATAATGCCTAGAAAGCTGTCAAACTATAATTCCCATGATCCTTAGCCAGGCAGTATAATTACAGTTAATCATCAGCTAAATAATTACCTGTAACCTAGTTTAGTAGTGGAAAGATGCTGGGCTATGGGAGGGTAGAAGGCTCTTATTTAAAGGGGCAGTCCCACCTAGCTTATATTCTGTATGCTGTACATGTGTTTAATGCGCTTATTTTACAATTCTCCTGTAGTTTTACACTGAAGATAATTTCACAACGGCCTCTACTTTTAGTCACATCCAGTAGGAAGGGGTTGAAGAGATAGGCAGAACTGCTGCTATAGCAACAATAATTTGCTTTCTTATTTATACCGTACCATATTTGAAGTTTTTCGGACATATGAAGTGTTGATGAAAAGAACTTATGAGACAGATTTGTATCCTTTACTTTGCATGATGCAGTTCTTACCTAAAACTGTTTGGTGGAACTGCCCATTTAAAGACATATTGGTTGTCTTTATATTGAATGGCCATTTCCTCTGTTTTCCAAGAAAGTGTGCTGTTCTTTGATAACAATTGTAGATTGAGGCTACTTTAGTTTTGTGATTTCAGTCACTAATTGAATAATGTAACTTAAAGTGTTAGTAAAGGAACAGCCTTTTTTTTTTTTTTTTTTTGCGGTTTTGGGGATGGTGCTCATTGCGCTAGTGCAGATCATGAATAAAAAAACAGGTGCTGAATAGCACCTAATTAGTGTTGGGGATCTCTCTGCAAAGGGTCTGGATTTATAAAAACATACACAAACTAGAATTTGGACAGCACCCCAGAACTGGCATATAGGGCACCACTGAAGCGACCAAAAATCACACAACGCAATACACAAATTCAGTGTGCAACCATATAACATATTATCTTAGCATTATTTTCAAATGTATAAAAATGCGCAATTGCCGTTATACATAACAAATGGCGATTGCACCTTTTTATTCTTCTCCCGATACTTTTGCAATGCAGGAGTTTTTATACATAACCCTCATGGCGCTCCAAGGGGTCTGTGTTGAACCCTTCCATCCTATACAATGCCTCAGGAAGCATCTCTGACACCTTGTAGCATTGCATCCGTGCTGGTGGCATTGTAAGCAGTTGCGGATGCTCCATTTGTGCTAGGTGTGTGCCGCACACCTAGCACGGATCATCCGCACTGTGTATTTCTGGGGTTTGTGTGCTCCAAGCAGAGAGCACACAAACCCCAGAAATACATCTGAAAAGCGACCCCAGCTACGAATTCGGTAACGCAGAGTCCCTCACTCTGTTGCCAATTCAACAAGCACTAAAAGTATATGAATTCAGGGACTCTGTTGCAGAATTCGTAGCAGCGTCGCCTTTCAGATATAACTCATGTATTTCCGTGGATTTATGTGCTGGCTGTTCTCAAGCACACAAACCCCCGGAAAAACACTAGAGACGCTGTGCCTCCGAGTGACAGGCGTGCTTTGGGCAGGCAGCACGCCTGTCACTCAGGGGCATGATACGCCCCTGATTGTGGCTGCTATCCTGGATGCCTATATCATAGAAAGGTGTGGACTAGGAACTAACTGCCATTTTCTCAGAAACTTCATGTAGTACCTGGGTATACTCTCCGAAAAAAACAACATACAGTTCACTGTAAGGTTGGAAAAGGAGTCTGATTCACTGGTCCCAAAAATAAGAAATTGACTGCTCCCTTAATACATTCACTTTTAAATGTGTCTGATATATAAGTTTCTGAAGCGGGAGGAAACACATTTTAGATGAACAGTAGTGGTAGCACGAGTAAACTGACATCTGGTAAATTTGGTATAAAATTTAGGTAACATATTGTTACTTTAGATTTTTCAATTCAGGATAATAACACAGATTAACAATACTAGTACTTGAAGGGACAGTCTAGTCCCCAAACTCACTTTTGTGCACGTCGAAGACTACTGCTTGTATAGTGCACAGGATTTTTTTCCAGTGTGATTTGATGCAGGCATTCTGCATACATCACATTTTTAATATTTTACTCAACCCTCCCCCAGTGATTACTCTGCATGTATAATACAGGTGTGACAGCACTGACTGTGTAGAGACTGAGGATATAAAATTGTGTTTCATTTAGTCATTTCCTGTGTTGTTGGAAAAG
The DNA here is from genome assembly GCA_036172795.1 of Pelodytes ibericus. NCBI lineage: Eukaryota > Metazoa > Chordata > Amphibia > Anura > Pelodytidae > Pelodytes > Pelodytes ibericus. The sequence continues at coordinate 163,633,696 of CM069857.1, forward strand.
AATACATTGTATGGATCTTACCTTTGTACACTGTAAGAAAACAGTGCAACACATTGTCTGATGACATCATTAGAGAGACCGGAAATTCCATTCATTTGAATAGCATTATTCTCATTGGTTCCTGCATCAAAAAAAAAAAAAAAAAACGGAAATTGACTTTTACTCAGTTAGTGTGGACAGACCTGGTTTCTTGAAAACTGCTTTAATTTCCCAATTTCATCTTGCTGTAAGTATTTAATATTGTAAGAAATGCAAAATGTAAAACAAGCAAGTACTTTGAAAGCATATGAATATGCATTAACATTTGGAAGATTCATTTTGGGCACCAGGCAGTCCCTTTAAATGCTAAACAAAAATTGTGGTGGCTTGCTGGGACAGTTCTGCAGCAGACATGGTACACTAACTTGCAGCAAGCGTAATGTTGTTCTGCAAGGTCGGAATTCATATAATACCTTATGGCAAATAGGATATAAGAAGGTTGGGTAGGCCTAGAGGTTCTGATCTGTAGCCAGTGCAATGTTTATGTGATCTTGTTATTCCTTATTTGGTTATAATTTAAATTCACCTGCTCCTTTGTGTGAACTACAATGTATCTCCTCATAAAGAAAGGAAGTTTTGTCCATGAGCCCCCCACCCCCCTTGCCATCCCCCACTATGCACAGTGAGCCATCTAACACAACTGCAGTTCGGCCTTCAGAGCGTACTTCCACTTGGCAACACTGCCTAGCAACACCATGCGAAGGCAGAGAATTCACACAGGGTATGTATTAGAATAGTAATTGAATGGGGAACTGGATTTACTCTGTCATGCGGAGGCTCACACTGCCTTGTTCATGCCACAGAGACTTAGTTATAACCATGTCATTAAAATCTTGATGGCTTTTATGGTGTCTTGGTTTAAATTGTTTGTCCCTGCGACTGTTAGGGGCCCTTATTGCTCACACGTTATCACGTGTCACTTTAAGAAAGGGAAAATACATGTTCTAAGGAAAGACCAGATTTTTACATTGAAAGAGCCATATGTTTATTGCTTAAACCAGTTTCATCAAATGCTTATGTGCCCACTGGTATAATGTCATATTTAAAAAGTCATTATTTTCTGCACCAATTAAAAACTATGTTGCAGATGTTTAAAAAGATAGAGAATGATCAGCCAGTCAGAAAGGGTAGGCCAGATGCATGCTGGTTGCCTCTTCTGAATGCATGTGACAGGAAGTATAAGTGGAAATGTTTTAAAAACACAACTGCCATTTTTGTTTGTTTTTTTAATTTGATTTTTTTAGGGACTTGTATAACTGCCCTGCAGAATGCATACATCATCTGTGTTCAGAGAGAAATCAGTTAATTAATCAAGATTGTTGCTATGGGAACCACTCCTTCATTAAAGGATAATTGTAATGCCCACCACGACATTGTGTTGAATAAATCAAGTTATAATAAGTTTTTATCAGGAAAGCAATGCAATGGAAACTGTTTAAATATTTTACCTTTTTGCACCAGCTGCTGCACATATCATGGCTGCCATCTTTCCTCCTAGGTTTGGATTCTCCAACCCAAGCTCCCTGCACTTCCACCTGTCATCTCTACATAGGCCCACCTCTAAATTGTGTATGGCCCTGCCTCCAATCAGGTTGACCCCACTTCCTCTCATGTAGCTCCACCCCCTTCTTGCAATCCCACGCAATATTGCTCTGCTGTACAAGCGTGCACATTGCACAGTTTGTATACCAGTAATAGGGTTGCAGGGAGTGCCAAACTGGTGTATGTGACCCGTCATTGAAAACAACAGCAATGTGGTCACCCTTATGGATCATATAACACCACTAGGTTTCCCACAATTTTTTATCGGCTACATATAGGGTTGCCACCTTTTCTTCAAAAACATACCAGCTTTGCTATAGCCTCCATAGACTTAACATTGGCCTCAAGCCAATTGTTTACCGGCCTGCCGGTAAAATACAGGTTGGGTGGCAACCCTAGCCACATTTGCATGCACCATGTAATATGTAGAAGTCAAAAGTTATATATGAAGGAAGTATATAAATTAACTAATTCACGTGGTTCTGTGGGATCCACTACTTGATTAGTAAATGACACCTGGGCACATATAACTGCTACACACTGCAAAGCAGCATGCAAAAGTTATATGAAACTGTTCAAAAATGGCCGAGGAGGCAACCCTTCATTCCACAAGGAGATGTTTTATTTGTCAGAAAGACGCATTGACTCAAATTATTAGCATTATTGTATTTGGTTGCATTGATGCTTAGCACAATGTAGATATTATTTTTCTATGCTCTGTGTACAAACACTGCAAGTTCAGCAGCTGGTTGTTTTATTTTGATGTTTTAAGTGCATAAATGAGCTTTACTTAATGATAAAGAGATCTGTAAACGTGGTAGCACCCACCTCACAGACTTCCAGTCAATCACATACACACACCTCACAGACATCCAGTCACATACACACACCTCACAGACTTCCAGTCAGCCACATACACACACTTCACAGATACACCAACAGTCACCTCACACACACAACAAAGTTAGCAGGTTCCCCCCCCCCCCCCCTTAAATGTGTCCTCCCTTCCTGCTGCTTTACCTCAGTGCAGGGGAGGTGGACATTTGTGCTACAGGCACAACCATCTTAATTGTCCTGCTGAGTGGCAGGATCTCAAATTACACCCAGCACTCAGACACTACTAGGACACGTTGCGCAAGGGGGCGGTTTTCCCACAGACTTTCCCCGCAGTTTAAATAAACTGATGGTAAGAGCAAGGGGCTAACAGAACCCGGGCGCCTGGTCATATTTGCTGGTCACCCTGGCCAAGAGGGAATAGTGGAGTGATGTCCAACCTTGGCACTGCAGATTTGTAGAAACTACATATACCATGATGCTCACTCAGACACAGGGCTGTAGTCCCCACACTCCTGCAGTGCCACAGACTATAGTTAAATATATAATAAGTGGTTAAAGTGGGAAATTGCAGTAGGATGTTTTAAAGTGCAAAAACCATTAATGGCTAAAGCAAGGTAATTTAATTTTCCAGTACTGGTAGTAATGCCTGATTTTTGCTGGTTATATGGCAGTTTACTTTTTGTGAACAGGATTTAAGTCTACTTAAACCAGGGCAACTTAGGTGCCCCTGAGCTAAACTTGGCTGTCTTCTAAGCTAATTTTTGGGGTCAGCATGAACCCCCCCCCCCCCCCCCCCCCCACACACACACACAAACGCTATGTCTTATGTATAACTGCTATTAGCCACACTTTTCAGTATTGAGTATTCTATATACATTGGTTGTGCTGGAGCAACCCAGAGAATGGTGCTAGCTTGCCATTATTGGGCACTAATTCCATGGGCATAGTTTTTATACATAAGCCCAATTCTATATGTTACAGGACAATTATCCTCAGGCATAATTACATCAGCTGTTCATTTTGAACATTGAACACGTAATATGTTTGCGTTTTTTGGATGGCTTTTATTCTGTTCAATGCTGTGAAACGTTGACAGTGCCTGATCATACCAAAATGTGTTAACCTTTACCACATATTCTTCCAGCCTATTACATAAATGTATGACTTTCTTTATTGTGATATTTCTGAACACACTTCCTCTGAATCTGACCCTATAACATCAAAGCATACCCTTATTTTCCCTCAAGAAAAAAACACCAGTAGACAAACACACACAAACAAAAAAAACATTAATAAATAAGATTTATATTCATAAAATCCCAATGCTATTGACAATTACTAAACAGGCTTGTACACTGCTCACTCAGGTGCTTGAACCCAATCAGCAAATATAGAAAATAGAACAAAGTAATCGGGTTTGTGTTTCATTGCTTCTTCTGAAATTCCTTTCTGAATCTATTCAGAAATGGTGAACTCTCCATCTCTTCTCATTGGACATATATGCCACAAAATAAATGTGTGAGCTACAGAGTGTTGTGAATACAGCTCAAACAAAGCTTGTGAAGTTAGTGTGACAAGAGGGATCTGAGATAGGGTTTGTTACAGGGGTAGGATGGGAATTGGCAACAAGTTTTGATTTTCAGGAAATGAAAGGCTGTACTTTACATCGCTAGGATAAATGTGTTCAAGGATCTCCTGTCTACCAGTTTCACTTACCTCTAGGGTACATCATTCAGTTTCTGAATAGCACATCAAAGCATCATTTTAACATCATCTCTCTTAGTTTTTTACGACAGCCGAATGAAAAGTAAGTGACCCATTTATGATATGCTGTTTCTCCTATCATAAGACAGCTTTCCTTCTCTTTTTTTTTCTTTTTCTTTACACGTAGTCTGAAAATAGATATTTCATACTTTATTTTGATTACAGGGAACAAAACCAAGGTGGTATTTCTGTACCAGTTTGACACATTAAACCTGAATATGTATAGTTAGTGGGAAAAAGTTTGAGATACTTCATTTTTTCATTGTTCAACCATCAGCATTTCAGGTGTGTGCCCTGCTGGGTTAATTTGTAGTTTGAAAAAGAAGATACAAAATGATTATATATATATTTTTGTGCAAGAGAGAATCGGAGAAACCCTTTATTAGCATCTTGAATACCTGATACATTGGCTGAAAATGTTCCCAGTATGTATGTAATGCAATGCTGTTTGCAATCAGGGGAATGATGGATTCTGGGAATGTTGTAATGGCAATCAGAATATTGCTTTGTGGAATGAAACAATAGAGGGCTAAAACTAATGGTACACTGAGATGGTTAGACTTAAATGCAGGACAATTAGGAAAATGTATACAGCAAGACTCCATATAAAGCACTCAACATTCTAGTATCCATTTTTAATAATTACCCTGCATGAAATTGGAGCTGTGGCTACCATGTTGTTTCTCGAAAAACCTTTTGATTAATTTATACACATTCTAGCAGGATTTCTGCTTTGTGCCTTTTTAACCCTTTGTTTTTGGAATTTTGTACAGTGTACATACTTTTTATACTTCTGTGGTGTTTGTGTTTAGCTGTAATTTTCCTCTTTCTTTACATACCATTATATTGATAACATCATATAATTTAGTATGAAAAAATAATATATGATGGAAAATTGGAAAAAAACACTTTTTCTAACTTTTACATGTTTTTTTTTTACACATCTACAAACTGTAATAAAAAAAAGCCTGCTAAATAGATTCTTTGTGGGCTGAGTTTAGAAGCAAACCAATGTTTATTTTTTTTCATGTTGAAGGGCAATAACGCAAAGTTGTTTTTTTGTCATCTTTTTATCGTACAGTGACCAAAGTAGCCCAACCCTAATCATCACCTCAAACCCTACCACTAACTCTAATCTAACTTTAACCCTAACCCTAGTTCCTTACAATAGTTGTTAACCCTAGCCGTAGATCTTAACCTTTTTTTCCCAGTTTAATGTTGCTGACTGGAGTAGACACAGTGTAGCAAGAGCAACGGAAGTGATCTATGATCACTTCCTTTGCTCTTGCTGGCAACAGGGCAGCTCCATGTTGGAGGGGCATGCAGTCTTCCAATATGGAACCTCCAATTGTTCTGTGAACTGAGTATGGTGCCCTAAGGGGCCACATTTTTGTGTTGCTAAATGCCTTGAAAATGAGGCATTACAGGACGGCACTCTTTGAGCTTTGCGGATTCGAGTAAGTACCTCATTATGGGTTGATCAGGCGACAGCGAAGCCAACATTTTCAGGGAGTAGGGCCGGAGTTCGGTGGGCCATACCGTCGCCGGTATTCCCCATATCTAGAGGCTGTAGCATCTCTGCTTCGGTGCCATAAAAATTTGCAATATTATGTCGTCTCTTGAGGAGCTGCACCAAGGCCGGGATGGGACAAAACAATTTTTTAGGAGGGGGGCGCTAGGGAACTGGGGAGGGCTATAACACCCCAGTACCTAGCATTTTAATAATGGGGAAATCTTGCGTAATGGCGTAATATGCAAAACGCCCCTATTCCCTTACCGCAGTACCAGTGCTTTAATACACGGTTTTCTGCAGACTTTTCTTTAGTTGAATCACACATTATTCCTTTTGCCGGCCTTAACGGCTAGTATTGCATCCACCCCATTTTCTCTTAATTTATGCATTTCCTTGCAATTTTGGTAACACAATGTAAATATCATGTTTTATTCTTTAAATTAAATAGAAAATAACTGTAGCAATTGTGGGGCAGTCAGCAGAAACTTACAAAAATTGCCCCATAATTGCTGGTGGTTTCCATTTTATTTGTAGAAATAAGTACAGTGGAGTAATATACGGTATGAATACAGGAAATTGAATTAGGTAGTTTTAACTTTTACTTCAATACATTGTTTTGGGCCTTCTACTGATAAACTCTAGGAACAAAGTTTTAGCTTGACAAGACCAAGGTCTGACTGTTATCAGTAGATGAAATTCAGTTGGCGGTCCATGGGCCACATGCTTTGTACAAAGTTTTTTTAAGGCCTCTTGTCCTACCTAAAAAGTTTATAGGTTCTAATGTAATACCCCATCAATAACTAATAATATACGTCTCCCAAACCTAAGCTTCTACTAGGTGTGTGGTTCTCCATGTTTTAAAAAAAGTTGTACAACAGTTGTGCAGATTAGAGGTGATATTAGTTTATGTAAACAGGAACAAAATCTTTTTTTTTTTTTTTTCATCGAACTAGGAACCTTTGGATTCCAGAAATCAACACATTAGTCTTTAACAGAAATAAACAATTTCTGACTTTCCAAAACCTAAGGCATTTCATCATGCCAAAAGATAACTATGTATAATAGAAGTTCTCATGAGCTAAAGTATAGTATAAGTAAGTGAATAAGGAGGAGTGCAACCTATCTCTCAGAGGTAGTTCAATGCAGGAGACATCCCTCTGTACTCTACCATGTTTAAAGTATCTGAAGACTGGTAAGTGTTACAAAGAATTTGCAATGCCCATGCCAGATGTTTACAAGTAAAAAAAAAACGGGTTGTCTTGCATATTATAAATACAATGGCAGCTCAGACTTTGATTACAGAAGAAAAGTGTGCAAGTTTAATAAAAGGCAATGAATATTATATTGAGAATTATATGTAATTACCCAGTCAGTCCATGCATAACATAAAAGTTATTTATAAAACATTGTTGTTCCTTTGCAACAAAATTACCATCATTATTAAACATTCGCTCCTCCTAAACATCCAGAAAATAAACAAAACCCTTCTTCATAGCAAGTTCCATAGATAAAAACCTCATATATCTTGGTTCAGTTAAACAGTGTATGTTAACTCTGTGGATTGGCCTTCTATATACTACCAAAGCGGTATAAAACAGGTTGAAAATCACCTAAACAGTTAACACAATATTTGATTAGGAAAATGTATTTTTTAAACAGTACAGAACAAAAAAAACCAAAACACTTTTATGATATGGTATGCAAAATTCTTCCATAAAACCGTCCACTTTACGATGTCAATTAAATTTTTCTTGCATGTTGCAATAAATGTACTTTAACATCACAGCGGGATTTTTTTTCTGGGTTTATTGCTGTTGTTTCAGGAATGGTATCTGGAGAAACAAAGTATAGTAGATTGATTTAGTTTATAACTGGGGATTTTACTTTTAGAGGCTAAAAGGAGGAGAAATCCAAAACGAAGCAGGTCAGACTATTTGACCCTTCAGTAGATTCCGAACCACAAGCAGTAGCCGTCTTGTTTCCTAGTAAACATAGAACTAGAAAACAATAATGAGAAACATGGTACTAATGATCTTCAGATAAAAATTCTATGTCCATTAGTGACATCAATGTGAAGTGCTACAAGCATCCTTCTGTAATGGGTAATGCCACTTGTGTCATTATAACTAAGAGTTTCCATGACATGTAACCATAATTATCCACCACATACAATATATATTTCTAGATTGCACTGGTTCATTTACCTCCAAGATCAAGCAAAAGACATTCCATCATCAACTTCTGAAGCATTAAATGCTATGTATCTTACGTAGGAGGATCCAAGCATTGGGTTGAGATCCATTGTCAGTATTGTTTGGTATAGTTAAAGACCATATTATAACTCATGCTATTAAAGCATTGATAAGTGAGTTGAAAACAGGTCATTCAACTAAACTGAAGGCATATATTTTCCATTTTGCTTAATCTGTGTATGACTGTGTAGGACATTTTTGTTGTGTACATGCTATGTAAAATGTGACACCTACACTAGAATCAGATTGTGATTTATGTCCAGTAATGAATAAAAATAACCCCAAGAAATTACTTGAATGGACATGTTCCTCAACTGTCCCGCTTTAGACAGGAGAATTTCAATTTTGGACTTTTATCCCATTGGCTCAAATTCAGATTTTATGCGACACCCGACATCAAATAATTTGCAGAATGATCATTTTAAGGCCAGTTGCATTAGCCTGTAGTTGTGGGCAGGGTATTGGCTTCTTAAACCAGGGCTTGACAAACTTAATTTAGATTTAGGTGTCAGCAAAGAAATTTAGAAGCCAATGGCACATCAGTCACATACATACACAGTCACATGCATGCACCTCACAGACATCCAATCAGTTACATACACAGACAGTCACATGCACACATCTCACAGACATCCAATCAGTCACATACATACACAGTCACATGCACACACCTCACAGACATCTCGTCAGTCACATACATACTCAGTCACATACACACACCTCCCAGACATCCAGTCAGTCACATACACAGACAGTCGCATACACACCTCACATACTCAAACAAGTCAGAAGTTTTTTTCCCCTTAAATGTGTCCTCTCTCCCTGCTGCTTTACCTCAGTACAGGGGAGAGCATGTTGAACGAGAGGGCAGAGCTTGCAAACCGCACAGACTTTCCCCCCTCATGTTGCGCTTTAACCCCTTCGTGACGCTTGGTGCTTGTGTCCCAGACAACGCAAGCACCAAAATGCCACGTTTTCTTCTTGGCCACCAATCACAATGTGATCGGTAGCCAGGAACACTATGGCAGAGACCTGATCAGGGTCTTAATAGACTTCCTCGGATGTCGGTTTTGGCACTCCTCCTCACCATTTCCTAACATTTGACCCTACCGCAAATAACAATGCAGTATATGTGTGTTGTTTAATCAATGCCTTGTACACAGCTTGACAACACAAAGGTGTGATGCACTGGCACACCACCTGACAGTGGTACTGAGCATGCACACTTACTGTGGGCTTGTCCTTTATAGTACTGGTCCCTATATTTTATTGTTAACTACCTCGTCTATGATAATGGCTAAGAAGAGAGTTACAGTCAAATTACTGACAAAAGACCTCAAATTGGCCTTGACCACAACTTACTCGCTATGGATCTAGAAGATATTCACATCTGAAAGTCAAATTCCACATTCTTAAGTTTAAGAGACTACTAAGCACACTGTAGCACCATTTAGTAAACCATGTCACAAGTTTTTAGATTAGAATAGGGCTGAAGTCTTCATTGCACATTCAGCAGGGACTTTCGTGCCTGAAGGAATTGAGTCACGGCCTTCATTGCATGCAGATCAGCACCATAAATACATGAAAAGCGAATATTACTTCAACTGTATCACTCTAGCATTCTTGCCCTTGATAAATGACCTCATAAAATGCAATGTTCAGGCAGGCTTGTTGCTTTGTTTTATGGGAATGCAGAGCCTGAGCTGACACACAATGATCCCTAGCAAAATATCCATTATCTATGGCTGACATAATACACGTCAAAGCACCTTGTGTGGATTGCTTCATCAGAAATATTTATCCTGTGCGTTTCTATTTATTTTGAGAGGAGGTTAAGAGACCTGAGGGAAGGAGGGCATATTTGCTTAGAATTAGTGCAATTGATTGGTTTGCCGAAGTAATAATAATCTTTCACATGTATTAGCCGGTGACCAGAGCAAAATCCGCTTCCCCTAATCAGTTTTTCCAATTGCAAGGCTAGTAAGATAGACCCTTTCTCCCCCTGATGCTTCACTGCCGCTCACCTCTAGTAGTCTGACTGAAAGGTGTGGATCCTGATGCTCAGACAGACAGGCTTGCATGACAGCAAGTATATAACTAAGAATCACACAGACCCACTCATTGGTTCACCAGGGATAAAGGCAAGGGGCAGAAGGACGAGGACAGAAAGACAAAGGAACCTTTGGAAAGTCCCATGCATGACAAGAGATTAGCCTGGAAAACTTGGGATGAGCTCAAAGCCAGATGAGGGACCTAGATTACCTTTATGTTGTTAACTAACTTTTGATCAATTTTGCCTGAACTCCATTTCCCATGATGCGCACCCTGTTAGACATCAACATTTACAAGTATACTTAAAAAAAAAAAAGTATTATTAAAAAAAATCAAACTGTATAGGGTAAAACTGGTTGAAATATGTATCTGTCCTATACATTTTCAACTCTGTCTCCCAGTCAAGGGGACATTATGTTACCCTCATTTATACTGCTAACTTACACAATCACTGCCTGGTCTGTAAACTGGTGTTTAGGTAGTAAAACCAGGAACTTTAACCATTAACTTTAATGGAACACTATCTCCTGAACAATGTTACAATTTGTGAATATAGAAAATTAAATGTGATTAAAATAGAACTATTCAATGTGTTAACATAATCACAAGCACATGCCTAAAATAGGATCAAAATGTGTTTTAAATGTGTCTGTGGAGTCTCCTGTTTATGACATCACCTGTGGCTTGACATGTAAATTAACTGGTTTCTGATGGGAAATGTGTAATTTGCATATCAAGCCCCAGGCGATGTCATAATCAGGAGAGTTGACACACACATTTAAAACACATTTTTCTTCTTATTTGCTTGCAATTTTGCTAACAGCATGTAAAGATTATTTTCAGTATTTTTTTGATAGTTAAAAACAATATTTAGGTGATAGTCTTTTTAACAGGTAGACATAAAATGAAATAAGACCGTAGCATCTGTCAGGCAAACGTTGAATGTAAAGAGCATGAAGCTTTTGTGATTTAATATGTTATAATTGTTAATCACTTTAATTTCATTAAAGCGGTTGTTGCCACATATCACATTCTGGCACAGATGGATCAACCCATTTCTATTATTACTAAGGGTCAAACATCACTTATGGGAAAATAATTTCTGTCTGGATCGACTGTTGACTTCATCAGACTGTATTGTGCAGGGGCATGTCTGTTACCTTATACTCTTAATGCCAGAGTTACAAATAATGGCTTAGAGCATCTGGTCCTAGTTACTTCCAAAAGTGACGTTTGCAGTAAAATAACGGGCGTTCCTTTTTCAATCCCTGACGCTAACGGCAGTAACAGGTGCCATAAAATCATTACCATTAAAAAAACGCTGTTGAAACACTGTATTGTGCTGCAATTGTCGCTCAAACAGGGATACAATGACAGCCAGTAAAAGGGGAAAAAAAGCATCCATTTTTATGCATCTGCTGTTTAACGCTATATGCACATGTTAACCTTTTCAGTGCTGTAAGGAACAAAAAGCAGTGCTCCTTAAACAGGTTAACCCTGTTTGCACTTTGGCCACAGGACAATGCTTTGCCCATAGCTTCATTAAAAATATAAATCATGGCTGCCCTATGCCTGACACTATGTCACTGGCCCCATAAATAAATTACCTCTAGGGGCCAGGGGCTGCTAAAATGTCCCAGGCTCCATAAAAAAAACTCCTCACCTACCTAAAAAAAAAAAAAAGCAGGTAACCTACAACTGTTATTGTATATAGCATAGGGCCAGGGCCGCTATCAGGTATTGTGGGGACCCTTACAGACCAAATGGTCTGGGTACCCCTCCCCCTCCATTTCTCCTTTTGTTATTGCCCCCACATCCCTTGCCATAGTACCTCCTTTCCGGGCCCCGGACATGTCCTATCACCACATTGCACACCCAGGACTTAACCCAGCACATGCCCCATCACAACATTGCACACCCAGAACTTACCCCAGCACCACATTGCACACCCAGAACTTGCCCCATCACCACATCACAGCCAGGACATACCCCCGGACATGCTCCATCACCACATTGCATACCCAGAACTTAACCCAGCACATGCCCCATCATCGCGTTGCACACCGAGAACTTACCATATTGCAAATCCAGGACTTACCCCAGGATATACCTCATCACCCATTATGCACACCCAGGATGTACCCTAGCACTCCTGGACATGACCCATCACCACACTTCACTCCCAGGACATGCCCCATCATCAACATTGAACACCCAGGACTTACCCCAGCACACAAGGACATGCCCCATCAACCACATTACAGACCCAGTAATTTCCCCAGTCGGCAGGCACAGTTCCCTGGTGTCTAATGGCAGGAATCATGGTGTCTGTGCGCTGCTTAGAGGCACAGACATCCTACCATGCTGTGGTCCTCATTGTTTGAGCGCAGGTAGGTCACATGACACTCGACGCTCTGACCTCAGACATGTGCTAGGAACGCGAGAGACATATGAACATGTCTGTGCACCTGGGCAGCACACAGTGACCATGCTGCCCAGCATTGTAAATGTGCAGAACATAGGCACAATGAGAAAGCTTGCAGAATCATTCACTAACATATCGGAAAAACAGTAACTTGAAAACATGCTTTATTTACAGATAAAATGCTCTAAGACCTTGTACATTTAACAGCTTGCATTCTGTGTGTTGAAATGTATTCACTAAAGTGCTATAGAGATACTGCTGACTGAGGAGACTGTCAAATAGAAATCTCTGTTTGCTACACAAAAAAGAAAACTAATCAAACATTCACTGAGCAAAGAGGCAATAGGTGATCATGCACTTGGGTTTGAGTTGGCTTGGGTGTATCAAGAATAATTATATTCTTGATATTATAATATATACATTAAGCAAAAAATAAATGTATATCTAATTGAAAGATTAAATAAATTGCAGACATTTTAAATAAAAATGTTTTAATGAAAGAATGCAAATACTGAACCTTTTTTACTGCCTTTAGCTCTCTCAGGAGGAGGACATATTGTTTAGAATATTGGGTCAGATCTTTTGTTTCATCTGACCTAAGATTCTAAATTCTTTATTTTACATTTTATGCTGTAATATATACATCTTTATAGATGGTCCTAAAAGAAACAAGTGTATTCCTGAAACTTCGCCTGTGCTCCCAATGTTGAACATTCACCCAGTGAACATGTCATACAGAAAACTTGTGGATAACAAGTTTATATTCAGGTAGTATATCCAACATTTTGGATATAGTACCATCAATAAAGATATCCGTGTGAATATACCTGATACCCTTGAGCATGGATTTAATAGACTCTTTGTTTGTGAGTGATACTCTATATACTAAGTAAAACAGCAATCTGTGACACACTGCATCCTGATGGTCTCTTTGTGCTTTCTCTCTACATGTTTGTTATTTTTACCTTTTGATGTTATAGGTGTGTTGTAAGGGTTGTATAGCCTGAGGTCATATTGTCTATATAAATTAAGACCGCCTACATATCACTCACGATAGTCCTTTTTTCTCCTTAGTTTTAAGATTTGTAAAATTACACTATTTGTTCACCTTTCCCTAATTCTTAGTTGTCCAGAATCACAATATGTTATGTAAAACCTTTCTTAATATACCAGTCACTAAGTTTTAGTAAAGAGACTCATCATAAATCATATCAGCAGCCAGTGTTGATGTACATGACTGTTGATGTATAAGAAGTGTGCTTGAACATACAAATGTACATATGTTTTTATAAACACCCACTATTTACATAAATTTCTTGAAGTGTAAACATTAAATACCTACATATCGTTCACTATGTTTCTTCTATTTATTACACACCTCCATCCCTGATCTGTCCTTTTCCTTTCTATCATGCTCTTTTTATTTGCTCTTCTGTTCTCTCCTTTTACCATCAAAAGTGAGCTTTGTACTCTGTCCTACCTTCCTTGAGTCATATCTAACCATTCACTTCTCCCAAAACAAAACAAACCCTGAGGCCTATTCTCTCCTTCTAGTTCCCCCAAGAGTGAGACCTTCAATATGTTTGTTTGCCTTTCACCTTTACTCTCAAGATTAAGGCCTGGTCTCTCCTTTCATACCAACAGTGAGGATTGCTCAGATCTACTTTTAACCTCCCTTGAGACAGAGACTGAGCCTAGATCTCGATCTTTCCCTGATGTTTCTCTCCTTACATTGCTACTTCTTCCCAACATATTCCCTTCTCCTCCTCTGTATTGTTTTTCAGCACACGTGAAGTATGTCTTGCGCGCACCATTAATATGGAGGTTTCACCACATTGAATCTTTAATACTCCAATCTTATTCCGAATGCAGTGCAAGCTCAACATCTGCTCTATTGCATGCCACAAACCACCTACTGATTTCTTGTATTTTCTTTATGGCAATAACAAAGCAATATTTCCAAGCTACATATCTTTTCATGTCTGTGATTTCTCCTATGAATTGAGAAAGCAATAGAGCGACTGACAACATACATGGTAACATTAAATCTGCCCCCAGATAAACACAGAATGAGACGGTAGATTAGACCTTATAGTCTCACCCTTTTTTTTTACCTGTTGTCAAACCCCAGGCCCTATTTGATTTTCACTCCCTTCATATTAAAAACATCAACAGGTCTTTTGTACCATTCTGCTGAAACCACATATTGTGCATTTACCACCTGTGCTGATAGACCATTCTATAAATCTACTACTCTGTTTCTAGAAAGTACCATTGAGAATACCGGTACAACATAACGCTTAGTATTATATCGCTTAGTATATTGGTACACCACATGTAGAAATGTGTTTCTGTTCAGAAGCAGGCATACATAATGCTGTAAAATTAAATATGCTATTGCTGTTGCAGCTGTTTCCCTCCAAAAAAATAAATATATAAAATATTGATGAATTATAGATACCTGTTATGGCAACATGTATGTGAACATTTTAAATGAATTGCTCAAATTATGTGCTGATCGGACAGGTTTGTATTGGGATGTAGAACAGTGATTTTGGTTTCTAATAAAGGGGATCATGTTTTGCTCCCCCAAGAGCAAAATTCATTTACTTTCTCACAAAAGTATATTGAAATCTATATTGCATTCTATTCATTCTCACATAAACAAATGCTGAGCATGGGAAATATACCATTCCCGAATAAACGCCTTCTATTATGAGTCTTCTAAACACACAAAAAAATAAATTTAAAATCTTGCAGGGAAACTCCCTACAGACAAACACATAAGTATATCAGTTTGAATGCCGGACAGAGATTTGCATACCTATTAGACGTTTAATCCGAATGAGATTGAAAAGCGTTCAGGCAATTCACAATACACCTTTATCACGATTCCCACGAAAAATACATTGACTGCCATAAAACAGGAATTTAGACTAGACATGTGCATTCGTTTTCGGACGAATGCATTTTCGGACGAAAATAGCATTTTCGTCCATTCGTCCGAAAAACGAATAACGAAAATTTTAACTAACAAAATCCGAATGAACGAATGGTTAATAAACGAAAATCATTCGTTCATTCGTCCATTCGTCCATTCGTGCTATTGGCATTCTAAACCGAAATAGAGTCGGTTTACAATACCAATAGCATTGTACTACATTCCATAAACCGACATGAATGACTTTCGGTTTATGGAATGCATGTAATGCTATTAGCTTCCTA
The DNA here is from genome assembly GCA_036172795.1 of Pelodytes ibericus. Taxonomy (NCBI): domain Eukaryota; kingdom Metazoa; phylum Chordata; class Amphibia; order Anura; family Pelodytidae; genus Pelodytes; species Pelodytes ibericus. The sequence goes on from CM069857.1 coordinate 163,649,345, forward strand.
TAAACCGAAATTGAGTTCCCATTCATACGAATAGGTCAATTGACCTATTCGTATGAATGGGGACTCTTTCGGTTTATAGAAAGCCAATAGCAGCATGTATTCTATAAGCCGAAAGTCTTTAAAACAAACGACGTTCGGTTTATAGAATACATGTAATGCTATTGCTGTTCTATAAGCCGAAAGACATTCTGCTTATAGAACAGCAATAGCATTACATGCATTCTATAAACCGAACGTCGTTCGTTTTAAAGACTTTCGGCTTATAGAATACTATTGGCATTCTATAAACCTAACTAGAGTCCCTCCTCATTCATAAGAATTTCTTATGAATGGGGACTCGACTCTAGTTCGGTTTATAGAAAGCCAATAGTATTCTATAAGCCGAAAGTCTTTAAAACGAACGACGTTCGGTTTATAGAATACATGTAATGCTATTGCTAAACTATAAACCGAACGACTTTCGGTTTATAGAATAGCCATAGGATTACATGTAGTACATAAGCCGAAAGTCTATAAACCGAAAGTCGTTCGGTTTATAGGCTGTCGGCATTTAACTATACAGAGACAGAGTCTCCATTCATAAAATTATGAATGGAGACTTTGTCTCCGTGTAGTAAAATGCCGAAAGTCTATAAACCGAACGATCGGTTTATAGACTTTCGGCTTATGTAATACATGTAATCCTATGGCTATTCTATAAACCGAAAGTTCGGTTTATAGAATAGCAATAGGAATACATGTATTCCATAAGCCGACAGCCTATAAACCGAACGTTCGGTTTATAGGCTGTCGGCATTTTACTACACGGAGACAGAGTCTCCATTCATAAAATTATGAATGGAGACTTTGTCTCCGTGTAGTAAAATGCCCACAGCCTATAAACCGAACGTTCGGTTTATAGGCTGTCGGCATTTTACTACACGGAGACAAAGTCTCCATTCATAATTTTATGAATGGAGACTCTGTCTCTGTATAGTTAAATGCCGACAGCCTATAAACCGAACGACTTTCGGTTTATAGACTTTCGGCTTATGTAATACATGTAAACCTATGGCTATTCTATAAACCGAAAGTCGTTCGGTTTATAGAATAGCAATAGGATTACATGTATTCCATAAGCCGAAAGTCTATAAACCGAAAGTCGTTCGGTTTATAGACTTTCGGCTTATAGAATACAAGTAATACTATTGCCTTTCTATGAACCGAACGAGAGCCCCATTCATAAGAATTTCTTATGAATGGGGCTCTCGTTCGGTTTATAGAAAGCCAATAGTATTACATTGTATTCTATAAAACGAACGAAAAAAATTAACGAAACGAAAATAATGAACGAATTTCGTCTGAAACGAATGCACTAATGAACGAAATTCGTTTTAGACGAAATAAATAACATTTTCGTCCGAATGGACGAAAACGAAACGAAAATTTTAGTTTTGCACATGTCTAATTTAGACTACCATTTTTTTTATCCTAGAAAGATTGGAATTAAAGTTAAAAAAAAAAAAAAAAAAAAGGTACATGGCATCGCATTAAATGGTGGTTTGTGGTTAATCAGGATTTATAGGTCAGTGACAGATCACTGGGCTAATACACCATCTCTAGACTCTGTTTAATCCTCATGATAGCTGGTGTGAATCCTGCAAGGTTACCTTATTTGCTCGCCAAACAGATAGTGCATGCATTGTAGTTTGCCTACAAGATTGCTTCTTTGTTATTCTACAATATAGCATCTCTTTCCACCTGTATAACTTAACTTCTGTGGCATGTCTGGTATTTGCTCAGTTATTTTTATAATCCTTTACCAACTTCGTTCTAGTTTCTTCAGATGTTAAGTGGTTGTAACCATGGAAACATAGAAACATAGAATGTGTCGGCAGATAAGAACCATTCGGTCCATCTAGTCTGCCCAATTCTTTTTTTTTTTTGCAGTACTTTTATTAGTCCCCCGTTCCCGGTCTTATAGCTAGGATAGCCTTGTGTCTATCCCACGCATGCTTAAAATCCTTGACTGTGTTTACCTCTACCACTTCCGCTGGAAGGCTATTCCATACATCCACTACCCTCTCAGTAAAGTAATACTTCCTGATATTACTTTTAAATCGTTGCCCCTCTAATTTAAGACCATGTCCTCTAGTTGTGGTAGTTTTTCTTCTTTTAAATATGGAGACAATCAAACTCAGTTTTGCACCTGTCTATAATTTAATTTGCTCCTTTGAACTCCGTCCAACCTCCCTCAATCCTATTGCTTGCGGACAGTGATAATTCTGTACCTAATTTTGTGTACATGAATATGAAGAGTTTTCACTGCTCCTCCGGTCCCATGTTTTTTTTATGGAGACTATGTACTAAGATAGGACATGACAACCTTTAGCACTACAGCTGGTGTGAACTATTGCTCCTCCAATGTTCAGCACATATGTTTTGCCTGCAAAGCATTATGGAAGTAATACTAAGAGACAGTACTAAGGTGTAATATAGCTGTCACAGGGGTATGAGTAAAATCAGTAGAAATGTCTGAATGGCAAAATAAATTACCATTCGCCACTTAATTAAGCTCATTTGACTATTTCAGCTTGATCACCCCCCCCCCAAAATAGAAGAGAATCCAATTAAAGTATGCTTATTAGTCTTTCTGAACCTTTTGTGGTACATATCAAAAATAATTAACTTTTTGAATGCTAGACATGCATATATTATCATTATACCCTCATACTTATCTTTTGTCTTGGTCTGAAGTGCTTGAACAAACAACTTACCTATGGGGTCCTTCTACCACTACAGTGCCGACATCTTGTGTAAGGCTCTGGCTCACGTGTCTTCTCCATCATATGCCACTGTTGTTCTTCCTAACTGTTCATGTTAGCTTTCATATTTCCATTCACTCCTGTTTCACTATCATATTTTAACTGCTCTCTTTAGCATTCACATACATGTTCAGATTCCCATTCACTCTTGCTTCACTGTTCACATTAGCATTTGCACACATCTTTGCGACAAATATATATTTTTTAATAGTTCTTTTTAAAACTATATGAAAGATTTTTCATTTATAAAATATATATTCAGTTTCATATACGTAAATTTTGGTGTTTAGTCCCTCTCTGGGTCCCACATAAAAAAAAAAAATCCTTTACAAATCCTGACACAACAATAGAAAGAGAATTGGCTGTAAACAAATGTTCCAGTATGGCTGAGCAAGTTTGGTTATCTCCTATTTGTATATCCTGTTTTACATCAACAGCACTGTGAACTATAAAGATTGTTTACAAATAAAGTTAATGATACTGAAGGACAATATACCAGTGCACAATATGAAAACTATTTAGCATCCATTATTGTCAAGACGCATCTTTAATTTAGTATCATCCAACCTAATTAGAACAAATCGCAATGGAAAACATTTAAAGCAAATCAATCACTGGACTTTAGTTGTCTTCTAATGTACTTTTAGATGTATAGTAGTTTAATTCACTGCCGGGTTTTAGGAAATACAGCAGCTGTAAAAGACTCATAAAGTCTTTTTTTAGTCTTTCTAATATCCATGTTTCAGCCTGTCCCTCATAAATGCACACAATAAAGGCCCTCTTTGGAGACACATATCATAGAACATCAGCCGTTATAATCATGCAAAGATATGTAATTTACATCACTGTCAGGCTCGTTATTGATATTTAAAGGACAGTCTGGTCCCCAAACTCTTTTTGGCACAAGTGAAAGACTACAGCCTGAATAATGCACAGGCTTTTTTTCCTATGTGATTTGATGCAGGTATTCTGCATAAATCCCGTTTTTAATATTCTACTCAAGCCCTCCCCTGCATCCTATCCCACAGATACTGCCACACTGATCATGTGTAGGCACTGAGCATGGATCAGTATTGTTTCAATTTATCACTACCTCTGCTGCTCTGCTGGTGGAATAGAACGCATTGTGTAGACTTTGCTCTTATGTACGTAGGATTTCTTAACAGTGCAAAACGTTGTCTGATGACATCACTAAAGAAACAGGAAATCACAGTCATTTGAATGGCCGTATTCACATTGGTTCCTGCAAAACGTGAGGAAATGTACTTTTACTAGTGTGGGCAATTTGGCTTCTCACAAATTGCTGTAATTTCACAAATCCATCCACGTGTAAGATTTTGATAGAACGCATTGTGTAGACCAGGGCTCGACAAACCCCAGGCGCCAGGTCGCCATGGCGACCAGGAAATGAGACCTGGCGCCTGGGTGCCGTCAGCCTCAAGGTCCCCTCGCCGCTGCCATCCGGTTTTTTAAAATTATTTTTTCGGAGCGCGAGGGGTAAAGTCTGTGCCATCCGCACAGACTGCAAGCTCCGCCCCCTCGCGCAACGTGTCTGAGTGCCGGTTGTCGTCACGTGACATCCTGGCACTCAGCGGCTGCAGCACGAGGGGGACACGTTAAGAAGAAAACAAAAAAAGACTGTGAGGTGGGTGTGTGGTTGTATATATGTGTGTAAAGTAGGTGTGTGTGAGGTGTTTGGATATATGGGAATATGTAAAGTTGGTGTGTGTGAGGTGTTTGTATATATGGGAATATGTAAAATAGGTGTGTGTGAGGTGTTTGTATATATGGGAATATGTAAAATAGGTGTGTGTGAGGTGTTTGTATATATGTGTATATATGTAAAGTAGGTGTGTGTGAGGTGTATGGATATATGGGTATATGTAAAGTAGGTGTGTGTGAGGTGTTTGTATATATGAGTATATGTAAAGTAGGTGTGTGTGAGGTGTATGGATATATGGGTATATGTAAAGTAGGTGTGTGTGAGGTGTTTGTATATATGTGTATATATGTAAAGTAGGTGTGTGTGAGGTGTATGGATATATGGGTATATGTAAAGTAGGCGTGTGTGTTTATCAATTGCATGTATGCTTGCGTGATTGTCTGGCTCCTAAATTTTTTTGCTGGCTCCTAAAATCTAATTACATTTGTCAAGCCCTGGTGTAGACCTTGCTCTTATGTACGTAGGATCTCTTAACAGTGCAAAAAGTTGTCTGATTACATCACTAAAGAAACAGGAAATCACAGTCATTTGAATGGCCTTATTCACATTGGTTCCTGCAAAATGTGAGGAAATTTACTTTTACTAGTGTGGGCAATTTGGCTTCTCACAAATTGCTGTAATTTCACAAATCCATCCACGTGTAAGATTTTGATATTTTAAACAATGTAAAATGTGCATTGTGAAGTACTTTTAATGTACTTTAATATGCATTAACATTTGAAAGAATCATGTTGGGCACCAGACAGTCCATTTAAGAGTGCTATTGTTTAGGAGCATAGAAAAGTAACATTTGCAGAGGATAATGGGAAAATAAGAATTATAAACACAGCTATAATTCAATGTGGTCATAAACAAATTGAAACTTGTGTGAAACAGAAAATGGCAAATCAGCCAGAGAACAATAATTAACTTTTCACCACTTATGCTTCAAATATAAAAGTGAAACGTGCAATGGCCCTAGTAGGCTGATAAACTGATGTATACTTTTTAGGGTTCATGTCAGTTTATCTTCTAACCTGCAGCTATTCCCTGGGAAGCACCGAGGTCGTTTCCGACAGTCTGTCTCTACTAACGCAGTGAGATGCGCTCATTTTTGTATGCCACCAACTAAGTCAGACATATATAGCCGATTTGGAAAGCTGGGCAAGTTGACACATTTTTCCAACTTGGCTCTTAATGCCTGATTTTTGCATTTCCCTTGACGGTTCACACTAGTGAATAGACCTCTGTGGTGTATTTATGGCATGGTCACCTGGTGGAGGAACTGGATGTGTTACATCCAAAAAAATCAGGTTCTCACATATGAAGATAACTTTGATCCCTGTATCCAAATTCATTGTATATAATACCTATCTTAGTACCCTTTCAAGGATTTACTTCTAAAGATTGATGGATCCGTTCATTAATGAAGTATATTATGGCTGTGCTTCTCTGTACATTTTATTTACATGCTGTCAGACAGAATGTGCAGCCCATGTCTGTTTGTTAGCAGGTTAATGGGTATTGACATTGGCGTTATGTTAGAAGACCATAGATACAGGAGTGTTTTAGGCATGATGAGAGACCTCTCTCCCACTTGTCCTCTAACAAGAGCTAGATAGATGAAGGAGACATGCATCCCCCACATATCTCACCTCTACCCAGTGGAAATCCAGCATAGCCTGATATAGATGGAAGTTTTATTCTTCATATCAGGTTAGTAATAAGCTGCAATTCTCCACACGCATTGTAGAATTAGGCACGGTGATTATGGAGAGATAGATGAGACCTGGGAATTAGCAACTGTAATAACTTGTATGATGGTTATTTGGCTTGAAACACTTTTGAATTTTATACATGGCTTTCATTTTGGTTTAAAGGGAAATGATCGGTAAATATTCTGTATTATACTTTTAATTGCAGTGAGCTTGATGTTTGCTCCTGAACCAATCTGAAGATTTCCATCATCATTATTTTCCTGAACGTGGGCAAATTTGCCATAAATCTTTTTGAAGGGGCTATGTCACTTTTTATTATTATTTTTTTTCCTCTATAGCTGAAATATATATAGGGCATGACGATATAGCTGTGGAAAGAAAATCTGTACTCTTAAAGCAATACTTGCTGAACAATGAACACTACTGAACTGACAAGATAAATACAAATCTCAAGTATTTAAGTGCTCAAAATGTTTATTTAAAAAAACTGAATGTGATGTAAGTTCTACTGTTTAAGATGAGATCAGGTATAAATTGATAGCATGATATACAATCGAGTTAATAAAAGTCAAGGACTATCTATGCTTTCTTCTGTTGGCTGTGTAGATGTGCATGGAACTTTCCTCTTAATGTGTCATATTATTGCTTGATTCGCTAGATGAACTTTGCAATCTAACGTTTAGTGAAGTGACTTGACATATAAAAAAGGTTTGCATTTATATATAGAGTATCATATTTATAAATCCTCCTTGTGTTCAATCCAGTACCTTAAACTGTAAATAACTTTTTTCTTCTGTGCACCTTAAAGATACATGACTTTCCCCCCACTTCTTTGAACCTGTATACTTTAACATGAAACTGCTGACAACTTCTGCATGTGCAAATAGGCAAAGGGTGCTAATGCAAATGTTCATTTTAAAGTGCAGTGGCACTTTAAGGTTTAAAGTTACAAGGTTTGAATGTCTTTGTTAGATACATTTCTTAATTGGTTTCTGATTGTTACATAATCAGACATTATCAAAAGTCTCCTTTAAAAAAAAATGCAAGCCACTTTCTGTAAGTTGTCATATTGGGCAATAGCTGTGCTAACTAGTAAGACTTTGCATGATAGATATGCCCCATTAGTTTTTTTTTCTTCTGCTAGTGCTCAATTTTTTAACACTTCATTCCACTTTAAAGTGCACTTGTCACCTGAAAATGTCTTTAAATAAATCAGTTTCAAATAGCATTATGAAAAGATTAATACAATTTTAATCTAACCAAGATGTCTAATTTAGCTGTCATTGTCATGTGAAGATACGGCTGCTTTCAGTGTAGAAGTGGTCAATTTGGTATTTAATTACAACTTATCAACCCTCCATAGAGTCAGTTACTGTTGCCATCAGCCAATCAGAACCTTTGATTCTCTCAGCTAATCTAAATTCTCCCAGCATTCCACTATGCAAAAGGGAATAATTAGTGTGCTGTTAATTATTGAAGTGATCATTAACATAGTTGCTTGCTATTTTAACCTGCTGCTCATATTTTAGTAATAAGGTCTATTCATTTTTTGTGAGTGTCAGTATTTGAAGTGTCCTTGTTTAAGGCGTGAGCAATAGAAAAACTGTAAAACTAACAATAAAGTGGCTTGGGGTTGAAGACTTTTTTACTTTTTAAATAATATTTCTCTCATGTTTTGATTATAAATTTCACTGATTACATAGGAGAGTTACGGAGCAGTATGGTACTTGTGCTCTGTTCATTCTCCTGTGCATCATATGTATGCACACACTACAAGTGTATTTATAATTTGGGATATTTTGTTGATTACATTTTAGAACCACTTAAAAAGAGAGCACAGTGTGAGGGTCACTAGAACTAACCTGGTATTTTGAGTAAATTAAAGATATTCTGAATAATGATATTTAAATTATAATAAATGCATAATGTCATTTTTGGAGTGGTCCTTTAATTATTGTAAAATGTATTTCTAATTTTATCTCGCATTTATAATTTGGGAAAAAACACGCAAAGTATATTGCCAAATGCATCGCTCCCATATTTGATAACATTCCCCATAAAAATGTACAAAACTATTTTAAAATGTGAAACTCACAGATGCTTTTAATAAGTATTCCCCACACGCTGCAAGGTAGAAAATAATCATGCTTAGCATGCACTTTATGAATTGCGACTGAACAGTAAATTATCCTAAATGTCCTGTCTGATGATCCATGGCAGGAATTCAGTACCTTTTTTTTAGGTTCAAGGGCACTTTGATAGAGAATGTAATGTATACAATCTTATACTTGCAATCACAATTCTAAAATACAAGAGATACAGCACTGGCATATGGGCAGTTTAGCAATACCATGTGACTGCAAGTACTGTATGTAGCTGGCTATTCTGGGACCATAGAGAATCATTGCCACTCAAAATATGTAATGCTATTGATTTATAAAAGCTTGTTTTGGTACTTTGTGGTACCTATTCTGTCTTCTTTTTCTAAATAGAAGTTTTTAAATGCATCAATTTATTTTGTCCTTCTTCTAGGTCAAAATTGCACTTTTACTCTGCAAGAACCAAATGGGACAGTAGAAAGTCCTGGATTCCCATACGGATATCCAAATTATGCCAACTGCACATGGACAATTAATGCAGAAGAGCAGAACCGAATACAACTGGTATTTCAATCCTTTGCCTTAGAAGAAGACTTTGACGTCCTCTCTGTTTTTGATGGGGAACCTACACCTGGAAACCTAAGGACAAGGTATCGTAATATATGGCTATATCTTTTTTCTTTTTTATACAAATGAAATACGGTAGTTCATATACTAAATCATGTCATTGGCTGGTTCCGTCTATAGTTGCATGTAAATATACTTTGTTTATTACCAAAAGGCATCTAACAATGGCCAATTCTCACTTACACAATATATTTATCAAATTGAAGCCTTCCCGTTTCATGATCTGGAAGTCGATAATCCGTGGTACCCTTTTATACTATTATATATATATATATATATATATATATATATATATTCCACTATTCAACCTTACAGGATACTATAAAGCAATGTTATATTGTGGTATGCACTTAATAAAGCAGAAAAGTTGCATTCTGAAATCTCTTTTTCTCATTTTATTTCTTTATATCCTGTTTCATTTGTTAGTTCTAACAAACATTTTGAAATTAGAGAGTAAGAAAAAATTGAGAGTAAGAAAAAGTATTTTTTAAAATTTTTATTTTGCAATACTTTTTTTTTTATTGTTTTCAAAGTAATAAACAGACAAATACTGTACCGTTAAATGGTGTCATGATCATAGTGGAAAAGTCATACATATCATAACCTCTAAGCACTTTGTAAAGGTACTATGTTATATATCTCATATGTATAAATAAGGTTAACTCTAGATAGCATTACAAAAGCTCAATTCTGTTCCAGCAAAATTACAACTTGTCTTTTTGTGAGCCTCACTACCAGAAGGATAGATATTCCTAAAATCTAGTCTGAGCTGAGACCATGCTAATAAGCAGCAAGCAGTGATGCAGGACCCGATATATACAACCATAACTGTTGAATGGCATATTGTAATTATTGGATCACAGTCAGATCCAAAGAAAGCAAAATTGCTGAATTAAAAGTCGCAAGATGAAAATGCCTCTTAATATCAGTAGATTGATTTTCTAACATAGCCTATTGAAATGTAACATGCTAAATCCTACATATCAGAAGCATTTGGTGTTTAATTAATGGAAAATGTATGTTCTGGAGTATAGAGGAGTACTTTCTTCTTAGTTATTATTGTGAATAATTTGGCATAATGGACCACCTACGTCAGATTAAAAGAGCTAATTATTTTATTCTATTATTTAAAAAGTGACATTAAATTAAAGGGGATCTGTGGATGAATTAATCTGTAGTTCTCCTGGAGCTCATCTGTTATGCTTGTATCTATCTATCTATATCTATCTATCTATCTATCTATCTATCTATATATTGTCAATTTTGGGGATATTAACACAGTTGTGTTCTAGCATAGGTGCCACCTTTTCTAAAATGAATTATCACATTTTGCTAGTAGCAAACTCTCCAGCCTTTGTATCTGTCTTTAACTTCCCTTTATGGTCAATACCAAGCATACATAATGTTTTGTGCTATAGAAATACATTTTAATGTAAGCTAACATAATGCTTGCTGTGGAAAATATAGTAGTATTTATTTATTGTCCCTTGGTGGATTGAAACAAATCCTACAAAAATAGGGAAAATGAAGATCTATAATTTGGGATCTAAGAAAAAATAAAGTAGGCTGACAACATTGGTATATGCTTTGGTATTTAACTAAGGATACCTAAGGACTGTAAGAACTGGAATGTTCAGTGCAGTTGTTAGGACTGTGATCTGACTGTGAGGTGCTGTGACATATCTTTAGCTGCCAAGTGTCTAGTTGGCTTTTAAGTGCATGGCACTACGTTACCCAGTTAGTGCCCTGAAGCAAGACATACTGCCACGTTCCAGGATCTGTCTCTGCTATGACTGTTAGTACAGCATGAGCAATAGTACGTACTAATGGGGAAGTTATAGCTATAAGATGCTTCCAGATAGTCAGTTAATGGGCACAACATTATCAGATTTCCCAGGTCCTTTAAAAAAATTCACATTAAACAGCAATATGATTTAGTTCTTTCTCATTTAGCCCATTCGTGCGCACAATTACATATATAACCAATGCCTTGGAGCTTGTCTGCATGTTTTATGTAGCATGATCTGATTATGTGATCCTGTCCACTGGTACTCTGTAAAATAGATAATAAATATATATTTTTGGTGAACGGAAATACATTTTAGGAGCCATGACTAACTAGGTCCTGGATTATGTCATTCAAACAACAGAATGAGGTAGGACCACTGGACATAGGGAAAACAAACAGAATACGTCAATCAAAAATAATATTAGGGTGCATCCAACAAGGGGTAGTCCCACACCACCCAGGTAAATGAATCTATACAAAAAGGCAGCACACCAAGTTTAGCAAACATAAAAAATAACCTTTAATATAATCATTAAAATATCAAGAAAATATAAAAATACAAGGAATAAATAATACTAGTCAAATATAAACCAAATCCAGGCTAATAATAGTGAATATATAGCAAATGGAAAAGTAAATACATATAATACTAATAGGGGAGAGCAAAAAAAGGAAAAATAAATAGACAATAGCTAAATAAACTTACAAGGATAAGAAGACCAGGTAGAAAATATCCAAAAGTACAAGCTCCCCAATGTTTCGGCTGAATGCCTTCTACAGGAGGAGCTAGATCTAGCTACTCCTATAAGAAGAAAGAAGACAGCGCTACAAAGTGATATAGAATTGTAGATAATTAAATATAAATGTATTTGTATACACCATAAAAAACACACAATTGGAAGGTATAAAAAAGATATAGATTTAATAAATATAATATAATAAAACAGACACAAAACCACCTAAATTAAGAGGTGGAAACACAAAATACAAATAAATATATCACAATAAACAATATAAATATGTTACTGACAAATACAAATAGGACTAAAGAATAACACTAAAATAAAAATAATAACAATAATGGATAGATAATACATACCATTAAAGGAGAGTCGTTTGAGACAATGCTAGACTCAGGGCAGTGAATCAAGAGCGAAAAGGAAGCCTGGCCAGGTCTTTCGCAGAAAAAAGGGATGCCAAACAGGGACGCGTTTCGAAAACTTCTTCAGCCTTTGGCGTCCAGCATCTCCTGTAGAAGGCATTCAGCAGAAAGCTATTGTCTCTTTATTTTTCCTTTTTTTGCTCTCCCCTATTAGTATTATTTGTATTTACTTTTCCATTTGTTATATATTCACTATTATTAGCCTGGATTTGGTTTATATTTGACTAGTATTATTTATACCTTGTATTTGTATTTTTATATTTTCTTGATATTTTAATGATTATATTAAAGCAGGGCTTGACAAATTTAATTAGATTATAGGAGCCAGCAAAAGAATTTAGGAGCCAGACAATCACGCAAGCATACACGCAATTGATAAACACACACCCAAATATACAAACACCTACTTTACATATACACATATATACAAACCTCACACACACCTACTTTACATAAACACATATATACAAACACCTCACACATCTACTTTACATATACACATATATACAAACACCTCACACACACCTACTTTACATATACACATATATACAAACACCTCACACACCTACTTTACATATACACATATATACAAACACCTCACACACACCTACTTTACATATACACAAATATACAAACACCTCACACACACCTACTTTACATATACACAAATATACAAACACCTCACACACCGCTACTTTACATATTCCCATATATACAAACACCTCACACACACCAACTTTACAAATACACATGTATACAAACACCTCACACACACCTACTTTACATATACACATATATGCAAACACCTCACACACACCTACTTTACATATTCCCATATATACAAACACCTCACACACACCTACTTTACATATACACATATATACAAACACCTCACACACACCTACTTTACATATTCCCATAAATACAAACACCTCACACTTACCTACTTTACATATTCCCATATATACAAACAACTCACTCACCTACTTTACATATTCCCATATATACACATATATACACACACCCACCTCACACAGTCTTTTCTTCTTAACGTGTCCCCCCTCCCTGCCGCTTTACCTCACTGCAGGGGAGGGGGACATTCGTGCTGCAGCCGATCTGCCTGCTGAGTGCCAGGATGTCACGTGACGACACCCGGCACTCAGACACGCGTTGCCCGAGAGGGCGGAGCTGGCAGTCTGTGCGGATGGCACAGACTTTATCCCCTCGCGCTCCGAAAAAATAATTTAAAAAAAACGGATGGCAGCGGCAAGGGGACCACGAGGCTGACGGCACCCAGGCGCCAGGTCTAATTTCCTGGTTGCCATGGCGACCTGGCACCTGGGGTTTGTCGAGCCCTGTATTAAAGGTTATTTTTTATGTTTGCTAAACTTGGTGTGCTGCCTTTTTGCCTGGATTATGTCATTCCCTGCTTAAACTGACCAATAGAAATGTCAGTATCTACTGGCATAGTTATACCATAAACACAGATAGTAAGAATATAGTTATAGTATAATAAATAAATTCAATTTCATAGAAGCATCTTTTTTCTTATGTGTCCACAATAGCACTTGACATGCAATATAATTTTAACATTGATCTCTCTATCTATGTACATCATATGGGATATCAGAAACAAACACGAGAAGCACATTTACCATGCATTAATCATCAGCAGACATTAGATGTATATTCCAGTTTCAGTCCCACTAATTTTATGATAGTTTCCATTTTAATGGCATTTCTCTCTAACCATTGGTGATGGTCTTTTTCTGTCAAAGTTACCCTGTCATGCACACAGCTGTCATACATTCAGTAAGATATAATACATGTAATAACTGAATCCTCACTTAATTTCGTCAGCAAAAATACTAACAGGAAAGTGTACAATGCAACATACACCCAATGAACAATAGTAAACAGCACTCCCTTATGTTGCAATGCATGGTCCACAGACCCCCAATCATAGAAATCACATACAAAATGATCAGCACTGGAGTGAGGTATAGTTTTATTTCACAACAAATAAAACTACACCTCCCCCCAGTGCTGAACATTTCGTCTGTGCCTCCTGCAGCATGGGTGGCGGTGTGCTCCAAGATGGAGGCAAATAGAATTCCCATGTTTCTCACAGTGATGTGATGTTGGCATCTCACTTGACATGGTGCATGCACTTTAAACGGCTGCTGTTTACTTCACAACATTTTTTTATTTTATATTTGTTCCATTGACTCTGAGCACAAACACCAAATGAACAATATTTTCTTTTCCTATTGAATGTCCTTGAATTTTTTGGCCTAGAGAAATAAAACATAATGAAATGCTTCCTAAGTCTGTGTGGGTGAGAGATATAGCCAGGGCAGGTCTTTTGTTTGCAACATTTTGTTCCTAGATCATAAATAACTTGAAGTTTACGCCATAACATGATTGTTATAGCATCTATAAATTGAGGCCGTTCTATAAATCGATAAAACTAACAAACATTGTAGTGTAGTGCAACACATCTGTTGTCATATTCCTGTCTTTGATTAATACCTACAAAATGAACTTGGTCTAGAAAGCTTGCAATCAAATTCTCAATTAGCCAATAAAGAGTATAATTTTAACGTTACGTGTTTCCTGTCTGTGGTTACAAAGAAGATGTATTAGTTGGTGTTAGACAGGAGATTATCAGTGTGTGACCTTTGTGTTCTTGTCTATAGTCCATTGTACCACTGTTATATAGTGGAGAGTGGTATCAATGAGATTTATGTATGCTTGCCAGGGTAAAATAGATTTTTGCTTGCTTGTCTTTGTTGCTTAATGAATTGAACCAATCTAGTCTGAATTAACCCCTTAGTGACAAAACGTTTTGATCTTGTCTTCCACTTGGTGACAAGGGCTGTTTTTACATTTCTGGGGTGTTTGTGTTTAGCTGTGTCACAAAACACCATGACTCTGGAAGCCAGCTGGGAAAAGTGTTTTAAACTGTGTGTATCTTCATTGGTCCACCTCTCAAACTGGTGGCAGGTTTAATTGTATTACCCACTGTGTGAAAGTTAATCCCTTTAAGTGTATTGTTCTGTCTCCCCTGTTATCAAGATGTTACTGTATAAATGTGCTGTCCTGTCTACAATAAACTGTTCTTGTTGCTTGTGAGCAAACCTTGGTAGCTGTGTCTACTTCTGGGGATAGGTATATTTTGGTTGACGTCTAGGGGGTTGGCGAGGAAGCTGATACTCTATTCCTAAGGACTTGAGCTGAGGAGATATCGAATCCCTTACAAAACGAGAATTAACATCAGGCTGCCTAGCCTTCTCGTTACAAGCTGTAATTTTCTTCTTTATCACATACTGTGCCCACACAAATTATATGTTGTTTTTATCGTCATAAGACAGGATTTCATTAGATACCATTATGTTCATCATATCTTATAATTTACTGCAAAACAAATCATAAAATATGATGAAAAAAAACTTTCTAACTTTCTAACTTTGACCTAAAAAATAATTTACACAAATACAATCATAAAAAAAGTTTTATGCGAGTTCACTATGAGTGATAGTGTTTTTGTTTTTTTCCTACAGTGACCTTTTCACCCCAACCCAAACCCTAAATTTAACCCTAAGCCTAAATTTAACCCCAACTCTAACATTAATGCTAACCGTTAATATATTCTAATTTTAATTTAATTGTAACCCTATCCCTTATGCTGAACTTAATTTAATTGTAAACCTAACAACTATTCTAACACCTAACCGTAGATTTCAGCTACTTGTCTTTTTGCAATGTTGCTGACAGCATCAGAGTGACGGAAGCGATTTTTCCCCCCACTTCAGACGCTCTACCCACATGAGGGCAGCAGCCATATTGGAGGGGCATGCTTCTGCAATGGACGTGCCTGACATGTCCATTGTCGCGAAGGAGTTAAAAAAACTGTTTTGAATTAAATAACGACATTGTCAGAGGAAATGCGTCAGTCCACTGCTGTACTATTGTTTTACCAGCCAGTGAAGTTATTATATGGGTTACTATCTTGGATTTGGTTACGGTTTGTATCTAAAATATAGTTGTTTCAAATAGTACTGAAAACTTCCATATTTTATATACTTCAAGTACTGTCTAGTTTTGTTCCTATCAGGAGTTGTGTTTCAGGTGAGATATATCCCTCATGTGCTATCTTTTAGTTGGCTTGTCACCCAGGCTGGTAAAACACTGGCTTGATGCCAGTATTAAGTCTGCGGAGGCAATAGTATGACTTGCAGTGGGATCCACAGTGTCAGATGAGGCCACTGACACTCAAGGTGAGAGTCAAGGCGAGAGTCGGCTACATTTTTGGCAACTCTGCACGCTTGAACTTCCGCGTTCGGGCACACCTTAACGACATCACACGTGACCTTGTGAAGTACCGCAGGATGATGGCAGGGACCCACAGAGTCTGTAGAGACCCTGATTGGGTCTCTGCTTGTATGTTCCTGGCGCACAGAGGCCTGTCAGGCGTGATGGGGTTATACAGCTAGATTTTAAAGCTACACAAATAAGCATTTGTTTTAAAACAATGCCTTTAGTTCTAAGCTATTAAAGATAAAATGTTTTTGTTTTTTTTAACGTCTACTCAATTAAATCTTACCAGTTGGAAGACTATACACGTTTATGACAAAATTGCTACTTTTACTAAACTGATAGAGCATGCATAATGCTCACAGTATAATGATGTAGCATGTAGTAGAGCAATAATACTGTGCTGCTAAGCTGTGGAGGACAGGTGGTGCCAGAGTTATTAGTTACTCATTTATGATCCCCTGGAAAAATGAAACCAACAGAGGAACTTTAGTTCCTTGATACAGATGGCTCACTACATGTTGGTAGCTTAATACTGGATGAGGATCATTGGACATGTTGTTCGGTTAAAGAGGTACCTGTTGTAATATAATAAGGGCCTCATAAGTCACAAAAGGCAACTGGTGTGTGGCAAGCACTAATATAAATGTTAAAATCTGAAAATAATCTGCATACCTATCTGCAGTATTGGCATATATAACAAAGATTAACAAGATTACCATATAATCTTTGTACATAATTTGGAACACCCAGTGGATTTGTAGTCTGTCTCTTTATCAAGCATAGGTGTGTCTGTCGGAAAATCAGCTATACGTCTGTAACTCTCCATTAACATTATATGAAAACTGCTACATTGTTTAATAAAATTTGAATATATATATATAAATTGCTTTCATTCCGTGGGATCATTAAGCACAGTGATACAGGTCTTGATTCAACACAACATTTTACTAATTAATTAACTTTGAAGATGTTTTGTTAAATAACATCTTGAAAATTGCTTCATAGTTTACAAATAATTGGATACAGAATCCAGAGAAGTTTCTTTTTTATACTGTGTTTTTAGTTTGGTTTTATTTAGTAGTGTCAAAAAATATTACCTTCTCACTACTGGTATAGCATTTATTTGCACCTCACTGTGCTTTAACATGAGCCGCTATAAAAAGTAGATGTTTCTTTAAAAGACTCTGGAGTACCAGATACATTTCAGTTGTTTTTTTCTTTTTAGAGACAGTAGGAAACTTATCTAACGAGAAACACCAAACGGTTGTCATCTGTTATGCCATATAAAAGTGAATTGTTGGCTTGCCCTATTTCATCCCAATTATATGATGTGCACAAACGAAAATCAGCTCATGAAACTTGGGCTTCAGAAAGTACCGTTTCTACCTTGCATTATTACTAATGATAAATTACACATCTTCTGTAGGCATCTGCTTTGTATTTTAGAAGAAGCAGGGGTGAAGTTTAAAAGGGTTTTCAGACACTTTTCACTCTGCTTTTACTGGAGAAATCAGTCAAATTAGCATGTTAAATGTCATTGTGGTGTATCCTGGCATCTGCATTTAGCCGCTCTGAATATTTAAGTGCAAGCAACTTATATAGTAAAGGGATATTTATATACACAAATTGGTAATTATTTCATTTACTCCACTACAGAAAGCGGAAAAAGAGAATATGCTTTATAGACATTTCTGTGAAGTATTTGTCATGTTGAAGGATATAATGGTGACTCCCATTACATTTTGTAGGTCAGCTGCACTCCTATATTTCTCTGCAGTATATTAGCCATTAGTTCTCCATACAACCCCTAAAAATAGATAACTGGAACATCCATTAATTTCTATAGGTTAATGTTTACTTAAAGGGCCACCCAACACAATTTTTTTTTTGCATATGTTGGATTTATTTAGCCCTGTGTTTACATGCATAGTTTGTGCTTGTTTCGAGGTGTAAAATTAAGGTGCTTAAATCTAAGCTTGAACCCTTGCTGGAATTCTTAGCATACTGCTTTACAGAAAATAAAGTGTGACATATTAAAGATAAGTATTGGGTAATAGCACATGTATGGCCAGTTCTGCATTGTTAGTAAAAAATTAAATGTACCATATTTGCTTGAATATAAGACGACCCTGATTATAAGACGACCCCCCAAACTTTGGATATTCCTTTAGGAAAAAAACTAAAAGCCTGAATATTAGACTACCCTATAGGAAAAAGTTTAACTTGTATATATTCATATGTAAATTGCTTTTTAATATTTAATAAAAAATTATGATATTAAACAAATGCATTTCTTGTTTTTATTTCCTTTTATGTGCCACTGCTGTCTCTCTCCCCCCCCCCCCCCCGCGTTGTCTCTCTCTCTCTCTCTCTCCCCCAGTGTTATCTCTCTCCCCCTCCCACGTTGTCTCTCGCTCCCCCCAAACTTTTCTCTCTCTCTCCCCCAAACTTCTCTCTATCTCTCTCTCTCTCTCTCTCTCTCTCTCTCTCTCTCCCCCTTCCTCCCCTTGTCTCTCTTCTCCTCCCTCCCCTTGTCTTTCTCTCCCAAAGGAAGGTAAATAACAAAGTGTGTAGAATATGTAAAAAAAAGACTTGCCCAGTACTAATATTGCACTTACAGGAATGGTCCAGCAAATCGATTGTGTTCACAGGATTTGCCCAGCATCCACATTACACCCACAGGACTTGTCAAGCACCTGGACTGCACCCATAAGGCTTGCCCAGCACCCAGATCTCCCCACAGAGCTTACCATGCCCTTTACTGGAGCCTCTTGGTTTCTAGTGGTTGGAAGCTCAATGTCTATGTGCTGCCTTTTGCGCACAGACATCCTCTCAGGCTTCCTCTTGCACTTTTCTCTGCAACCTGAGCACCAGAAGCTCAGGTGTCACTCTGGATTTTGTAGACGGGAGGGAACGTGACGGGCAGCCTGCGAGGATGTCTGTGCTCCTGGGTAGCACACAGACATTGAACTGCCTGCCCACCTTCCCGCAAAGGCTGTCCTCCATCGGGGCAGGTGTGCCATAGGTTCACTATCACTAGTCTAGTGGATGTCAGCATTTTTTAAACTTGCACTGCGCTGCTAATTGTAGTGATACCCACTACAGTAACCAATATCAAACATGCTTTTTGCAGCCAACTAAAGAAAGACCTGATAATTGTTTTTAAGTCCCTTTATGAGAGATGATGGTCCTGGCACATCATGATTATGAACAAGGGGTGTGTAATTTAAAAAAAAAATCATATTAATTTGTGGTACATTATGGCATCAAAAGAAAGTTGCACGCTTCCTTAAAAAACACTGTAAATATGGGACAAAAATCTTTCAAAGACTCTTGTGCTTAAGGGGTTAAAAAAAGTTTTATTGGTCATGAAAATAAAAGATCCACTTTCAGAACTGTGCACATATGCAGCTGGGCCTACACCTGGTTCAAAGGAGGCCTTTTCTAGACTGTTACAGTGCCATTTTGTAGCATGCAGTAGTTTTAAAATATTTGTCAAAAGTGGATTTCTCAGCACTTGCTGACCGTCTCATATGAGTCAATTCACTAAAATTCGACTTCGGAGGTCGACTTTGATTTTGAGTCAAATACGGCACCCGATTTTGACCTAGGAAAAAACCCAGGTTCGAATCTTCCTCATTAAAAGTAAAATGACAACCTATTTTTGAGACTCAGGTGCCGAATTTGACTTAGCCTCAAAAAGCTTTGATTATTTTGCCTCCCATTACTTTCAGTGGTGAAGATTTAAACCTGTTTTTTTTTTTTCGGTTCTAAATCAAACTCGTATGCTGATGAAAGCTGACCTCCAAAGTCCCAATAGATTAGACCCAATAGTAGTAGGTGCAGAATAATCAAACAAACTCCAAGCACACTTAAAAAAAAAGGAGCAAAGTGGAGCAGCCAAACAAAGACAGGGCTTCCCGCCTAAATATGTCACTTGTGTGGTATTTTTATTGGTTGGAGTCCTGAAACATCTTGATGAATCCATTTTCCTGCTGGAAAGTCGCCATTGTAATTTAGCCCTCTTTATTCTCTAAACAGCTCATTGAGTGCTACGTGTATATTAATCAAACACTTTAATGCTTGATGAGAGAACCCCCATCGAATAGCACAGCATGAAATTATATTAGCTCATGTCATATAGAATACTGTTATCAAATACTATTAATGAATGCACACCAACGTGCTGGATTGGTTTATACGTGCTTGTTTAGCCCTGTTCATTAGATAAGGTTCCAAACATGTAACGGATATGATACCCAGTGCAAACCTCTTTTGAAAAATCAGTATTTCAGTGGGAAAGATTATTAAATCTGTTTATGGCAATGGCTGCAAGTAGAGGTTTAGCAAATAAGGTGATTTGCTAAGACAATATAAACATCTTTAAATCCAATTAAATGAAAACTAAACGTTTGTTTAACCCTTGCTTCCTTGGAGAACAGAAGGGTTTAACCTCTTACTAGGCACACAAGGGGCAAAATTTTCCTGAACAGAAAGTTGACTGCTTCAGGCATAGATAGCTGAAATTAATTTAATAGTAAACTAAATACAAATTCTTATTTTGATATGTATTTATTGTCCCTGTATTTGTAATATTTTAATTCTCTCCTGCCTTTTGTTTGTAAATTCTAAGGCTACCACATTTGCATAGCATTTCATGAATTATTGGTGCTTTGACATGTGATAATAATAACCCCTTACCCCAGGGCTCGACAAACCCCAGGCGCCAGGTCGCCATGGCGACCAGGAAATTAGACCTGGCGCCTGGGTGCTGTCAGCCTCCTGGTCCCCTTGCCGCTGCCATCCGATTTTTCCGCAGCGCGAGGGGGTAAAGTCTGTGCCGATGGCCGATGGCACAGACTGCAAGCTCCGCCCCCTCGCGCAACGCGTGTCTGAGTGCCGGGTGTCGTCACGTGACATCCTGGCACTCAGCACGCCGACCAACGGAGTTAAGCTGCAGCGTGAATGTCCCCCTCCCCTGCAGTGAGGTAAAGCAGCTGGGAGGGGGACACATCAAGAAGAAACCCCCAAGAAAAGACTGTGTTAGGTGGGTGTGTGTTTGTATGTATTGTAAAGTAGGTGTGTGTGAGGGGTTTGTATATATGGGTGTGTGAGGTGTTTATATATATATGGGTGTGTGAGGTGTTTATATATATGGGTGTGTGAGGTGTTTGTATATATGTGTATATGTAAAGTATGTGTGTTTGTATATATGGGTGTGTGAGGTGTTTGTATATATGTGTGTGTGAGGTGTTTGTATATATGTGTGTGTGAGGTGTTTGTATATATGTGTGTGTGAGGTGTTTGTATATATGTGTATATGTAAAGTATGTGTGTTTGTATATATGTGTGTGTGTGAGGTGTTTGTATATATGTGTATATGTAAAGTATGTGTGTTTGTATATATGTGTGTGTGAGGTGTTTGTATATATGTGTGTGTGTGAGTTGTTTGTATATATGTGTGTGTGAGGTGTTTGTGAATATATGTGTGTGTGAGGTGTTTGTGTATATATTTGTGTGTGAGGTGTTTGTGTATATATGTGTGTGTGAGGTGTTTGTATATATGTGTATATGTAAAGTATGTGTGTTTGTATATATGTGAAGTAGGCGTGTGTGTTTATGAATTGTGTTTATGTTTGCGTGATTGTCTGGCTCCTAAAAAAAATGTCTGGCTCCTAAAATCAAAATAAATTTGTCAAGCCCTGCCTTACCCTATCTGTTCCCCTGTACCCGGATTACATCCTAGCCTCCTCATTCTATATTACAACATTCCCTTCACTCTCATGATGAAGCTATCCTATCACTTCACAAGTACCACCAAGAAAAGGTTTACAGGGTTTTCATCAAACAGGAAAAAGGTCATACTGGGAGGGATAAAGCTGCCTTTATCTGTGGTCTTACTATGTGTTTAATAAAGATACAGGAAACACCACATCTTTCTATCATTACTCACGCAGTAGAGTGGGAGAATGCATTTCTCTCCCAAACTAGCCTTGTTACTCTGAGATCGCAAAGAAAACACATTTGTAATTACTCAGTAAGCTGGGTCTGAGCTCCAGTTATTGATTTATCCAAAGTACTGATCTATTTACAGATGGCAAATAATTGTTTTTTGCCAATCTTTCGCCTTTTAATTACCGTAATATGAAATCTGTCTTGTTTTCCACTCCAGCTATTACGAAAGCAACAGAGCAAGCCATAGATTTTTTTTTCTCCTACCCCCTTCTGTCCCATTGAGTGAAACAAAATGTTCTTTATATTCCCAACCAGAGAGGGGGGACGGCTGTGAGGGGAATATTAAATTGAAGTCAGAGAGTGGGTTTTATGAATGCAATGTTACCTCTCAGTAGGTAAATAACAGAGGGTGTCTTGGGTGATGACTCCATATGAACTGATGACCTTAATCCATGGTCAAATGCTTAGATGCCGCAATGGGAAATAAGGAGGAAAACGAGTAAATGAATGAAACCAGACACAAAAGGATCTTTGTATGTTGAGGGTTAATAACAGTACCCATTGCTTCATCGTAAAGAATGCTTGAAAAAGAAATAGCCGGGTCTGTACAAAAGTACCATAAAACACACACAAGATAATGTGAAATATTGTATCACTTATTATTGTGCACACTTGGAACCTTCAGCAATTGCACACACAGTGTTAACCTTCAGCCGCCCAAGACCTTTGCATTCTATTGTACATTTCAACGATATATGTATTTTAATTATGAAAAAATGCCCTTTTAACCACTTTAGCTGGCCATTGACAGGAAGTTATGCATGATTATGACATCACTTGGTGTCCTACAGTTAGGTAGATGATGTAGCTATAGGATTGGGTGGTGTAGGTGTCCAGTTAACCGCAGATTTCTTAAAGAGTAGCAGTAGGGCACGCATATATCTTACTTGGCCCAAAGGAGATTAATGCCTTTATTGTGAAATCCTGTGCTGCTACCATCAATCATGAAAGCACCACGCATTCCAGGTTTATGTTGCGTTAAAAGTTCATTTTTATCATAGTCATCTATTCAGCGTCAATATCAAGGTTAATACAGAGACACATTTAGTAGATAAGGAATATAAAGGAAGGGGGATAAACAAGTCATATCAGGCCAGCAATAAAGGGAAATAAAGGAAAAATAACCTTGGTGTTTTGTATTTCTAATTATATTATAGTATCATCTAGTTAGATTATATAGAACATATACCTGAGCGTTATTCCTTTTAAATGTATCCTTGATCTGGAGCCACCCTAATTCCACTCAAACATCAAAATGCCATTAATGTCTTTGGGTTGCATTGTGACAGCTACATGCAGTAGGATAGGGTAAGGCATGTTCAGCAAAGTGATAGAACATACTCCTTTTGGGAAGTGACCATTAATGAACAAGAATTTTTGAAGGCAGAGAATGCCTATTGTAATAAACTTGGCAACAAGAAGTAAATTAACCCAATACTTGCTTTAAAACTGTGGTGCTATAGGAAAAAAGGAGCACCAGAGTGTAATGAATGGTCAATTATCAGCATATGAGACAACTCAAGAATTGTCACGATATATACAGTATAATACTAAAGTGGTCATTGCTCACTCGCTGAAATTGTTGCAAATGGGTTAACTGCAGTTTACTCTTTTTATGCTCATGTGTACCATTAAATATACATTTACAATGTCATTGTATATTGATCTTTAATGCAAGAGAAAGTGAAGCAGAAATGCACACTTAAATAACTAGAAAATGCATGTTTATCTTTGGTGACAGTATACATTTAATACGTGGTCATCTGCACAGTTCTTAACAATAGCCATTCCAGTATTTCTGGTGTCAAGGAAGAGTAGTGGAAGTACAGAGATGGCTTCCGGTAGTGAAATTGGGGTGGGTGGAGGTGTTCTCTTGCATTGAAGATCTCCAACTGGAAAAGCTTCATAATGCCTTGAACATATGTGTCACATAATCATTCAGACTTATTTCAAGCAGTAGTGTATCTTCCACAAGGCACTCGCCTAGGGCGGCACTATGCCAGAGGGCGGCACTTTTCCAGAGGGTGTTAAACAACATTTCTAGTGCTTGTAACATGTTCTGTTCAGCAAGCTTAAGCTCCTTCCAGGTAATCAGGGTGATGGGGGGCATGTAATGGAAGTGGTGGGGGTATGAAATGAGGGTGATAGTGGCATGTAATAGGGGTGATGGGGCATTTAGTGTGTGTGCAATGTGGGTGATAGGGCATGTCATGGGTGTGAAACGTGGGTGATGGGTCATGACGTAGGTGTGCAGCATGGGTGGGGTGCCCACATTTTGTCTGCCTAGGGCAGCACAAAACCAAGATACACCCCTGATTTCAAGCCTATTAGATTGGTCATTTATTTATAAACATCCCTCCTATTTCACACTGTATGTTAATCAACCATGTGTAATATGTACAGATTAATGCTGGTTCTAAAACTCACCCTGCTTTGTTTATGGGCACCAATTTTGTGTCTTAGGGTGTTTGTAAGAATCAGATGGAACATATGTATATCTCTGAGCCATCTTTTCAAAGCTACAGATTGTGAGAGCTTGTGTTTACTTTCTGGTACATTTTTTTAACACAGAGCCAGGAATTTTGATGAACACATTTTTTTATATACTGTGACATTCACACTCTAAATCATTTTTATTAGCATCTGATATTGCAGGGTAATAATATAAGTATGTTCTAGTTAATAGAACAGGTTCACAAGTGAGTTTGCATTGATAAATAATATAATTATACTTGGATTTAATCTAGATGCTGTATGTCTAATAGTTCATTGCATCTAAACAAGTACCATTTTAGATACTGTTTTAATAAATAATCTATAAATGTTGGGTTTATAATTTAGACCTATTTGCCTTTAACTGTTAACAAATTATATATGTATCTAGAAAAGGAAACAAACAAACAAGCCGAGGCTTAGTGTGTAATTGCCATGTGTATTGTTTTGTCTTCTCAATGAATGCCTTTCGTGCACTTAATGTAAGGAACTCGATTAACACTTCTCATTCTGCAACTGTTAATTCTGCAACGAAAGGTAAAAATCCTTTAATCCACATGGTGCACATTTCATCAACTTAAGAGTCTAACCTCTCTTGAGTACCACAAACCTCAACATTTTTATTCTTACTAAATAATAATGAATTCTGTTGGTAGCAAAGCCTGCACGAATCTGCATATTGTATGTTCCACTTTCTTTATGTGTGCTACAGAAAGGCCTGATCAAAGATTCTTTGACGTCTAATTCCTGAGCTGTGGATTTGTGGGAATTGAGAGTTGCATTAGCGTTCCGCTAACTGAGTCATAGAGAAATGTACAATAGCGCAGGATGCTGATTATTCCATAGCAGATAATCTGACTTAGTAACATCATTACCTAAAACTGGAACAAGTCATTCAAGTTAAGCTAATTGCTTATTTTTAAGTTTTGTTTTTTCCTTCATTTTTCTTTTATTCTTTTACAGGGCTATGTGATGTTATGATATATGAGCTTTCTGCTTGGTTCTTGGCCTCTTCAGTATAATGTCAGATCCAGGAAAGACACACTTTTTAAAATAGTGGTTAATTGGATAAACAGGCTTCAATTCTGTTAAAAATGATCTGATATTTACGGTTAATGGTCAGTCTCCACTGTTCGGTTGGCTTAGTGTCAGGAAAGGGAAGCGCAGAAATTAAGAAATTAAGAAAGTGGTTATAAATTGAAAAGGAGCACAAGATGGGATAAAATTGTAAAGGGGAGCAGAAAAGGACATGGTAGTGAGAGCTGCTAAAATGGGGTGAGAGGACATGATGTTGTTTGACGATATAAGAGCTCATTCTGACTCTTTCTATAATCTTTCCATCTAAGATCTGTTTTTCTTGACATGAATCTAGCACAATATGTATTATCTGGATTACAATGACTGTAAGCATTACATAATCTCCATTGTATTTCATTTAATTTCGAATCTCTCAAAGAGTTAAGCAATTCAGAAAACATTTGCACATATGAATTTGTAACCAAAGCAAATCAATACAGCTAAGAGTCTTGCTGTGGCCCAATATGGTTTGGCAGAAACATACGTCTCTATACAGTATGAATTATGTGCAATGTAATCACACTGCCATTTTTATCCAGGACACAGATAAAAGATGGAAAATGAAGGACCAAGTCATACCTATGATACAGTAATGGCTAACTTTTGCTATGTCAGCCTCTGTGGACATTTGTAGGAAGATATTATTAATAATACTTGTTCTTTCGACTTAGTGTTCATCAGTAATAACTGTGGAAGCAATGATGTGTGCTCTCACAGGTACAGATCCAATGCACAGCTCCCTTGCATGCTCTTTTGATGATGCAGTTTTATTTCCTGGTCCTCTACATCCAAAGGCCATAAGGGATCTGCACGTTGGCTTTGTGCTGGGCGGGTCAGCAATACCAAGACTAATTTCTTGGTTTCCATGGTGACCTGGTCGACCACAATTTGTTGAACACCGGAACAGAAAGAGCAATATATGGATTGATAGAGAAAGAAATATACAGAGATATAATTAGATAAATATAGAGATGTACACAGATAAATAGATAGGGATATCATTAGAAGCATAGACAGGTTTAGACAGAGTTAGCCATATACAGAGGCCAGAGCTGTCAGGAGGACAGTGGATTACTAGGGATTTGAAACAGGACTTTCAACTGTTGCTGGATCACACAGGAAAGTAGGGAAACCGGGTGGTTGCACTGCACTGTACTATAACATACCTCCCAGCATTTTCCTCCAGCGATGCGAGACACATCAATATAGGAAAAAACAGACAGTCCCTAAGGGCAGATATGGCCAGCAGTGCACCCCTGGGTGCTGAAAGTTAAAAAGCAGATATTTGTATTGCTTGTGGGTAATGTGTAAAATAGTTTCCTGTGCTTCTGCAACCTGGAGTGACTAGCTGTGCAGGCTAGAATAACCAACTATACTGTTTATAAAACAAGTTCAGGATTTTTTTCCCTTACTTTTTATTATTCAGAATAGACCTAGTATCCTAAGCATTTTTAAACTGCTTTACAATTTTAGCCTTTACTACTGTAAGAGATACTACTTTGTACTAGGGTTTTTTCGGTGACTTCACCCAACCTTTGGGGGGGACACATTCTGTCTGACTTTTCCTCTCCCCCATGTCCTTCTGTCGCTCTCCTCTTCCGTCCCATGTCTGCCTGTCTCTCTCTTCTCCCTTCCCATGTCCGCCTGTCTCTTTCCTCTCCCTTTTCCATGTCCGCCTATCTCTCTCGTCCTCTCGCTTTCCATGTCCGCCTGTCTCTCTCGTACTCCTTCCCATGTCGGTCTTTTATCCTCTTCTTTCCCATGTCTGTCTCTCTCCCAGTGTTTCCCATGTCTGTCTGTCTCTCCTCTCCCTTCCCATATGTGTCTGTCTCTCCTCTGCCTTCCCATGTCTGTCTTACTCCTCTCCCTTCCAATGTCACTCTTCTTTTTCCCATGTCTGTTTCGCCTCTCCCTTCCCATGCATGTCTCTCTCCTCTACCTCCTATGACTGTGTCTTTGTCCCTCTACCCATGTATGTCTCTCCTCATCTTTGTTCTTTCTTCTCCCTTCAGTGTTGTCTCCCCCATCAGTGTTCTCACCTCTCCGTCCCCCCTTCTATCCTCTCCGTCCCCCCTTCTCTCCTCTTTTTCCCCGTTCTCTCCTCTCTCTCCCCTGTTCTCTCCCCTATATTCTCCCCTCTGTCCCCCCCTGTGTTCTCTCCTCTGTCACCCCTTCTCTCCCCTGTGTTCTCTCCCCCATTGTCCCCCTGTGTTCTCCCCCCCCCCCCCCCCCGCTCACAAGTATTCTCTCCTCTCCCTCCCGTGTTTTCTCCTACCTGATGCTCACTTGGCGGGGAGACGCAGGCAGCATGGGCTCAGTGTGTGTTAAACACACTGAGCGCTCAATCCATGCTGCTCACACTCCCCGCCCTTAGTGATGACGCAGAACATCGTATTTCCTGCGTCTCTCCGCCGAGTGAGCCACCCCTGCGCTCCACTCAGGTTGTGGGCGGACCTTCACCGATGCTGTCCGCCCCCCACCCGGTACTGGTATACATGCTGTGTTGGTTTCAAATAAAGCATTTTTTGGTTCTATTCTACTGGTTGTTGACCTACCTACGTCAAATGTTGGCAATGTCTGGGTAGGAAGGCAGCGAGAAGTTGAGTGGAAGGACTGGTCGAGGAAGCCGAGTTTAGCGGATATGCCCATTCGCGGTACTGAGATTCATTACATTTACTACATCCACCGGAACTAGTTTACAGGCATCCGCTACTCCTTCTGGGCTACTGGCCACAAATATGTAGCCTATATAGTGTACTAATGATGTGCTTCTTTTGTACAGAGTGCTCTTTCTTCATGTAGGTAGTTTTGATTCAGCTGCACACAATTGCTGTTTACAAGGAAGCTAGAGAACCAAGGGGCATGCCCTATAAAAGCCAGTGCTCATTCCCATCTGCAAATTAACTGCTCAAGCCTCTGGCACTCGAAAGCTTAGAATGAAACCAGTGCATTATTGCATAGCACTTAATATTGCAGGTTTACTATGTATTGTCTGTGAAATTAATGTTAGGAATAAGCATGGTTGCACGATAAAATGAGAATAGATCTATCCTGCACAAATCAAAAAGGCCTTGGATTAAATAGGATTTTAGATTTTCTCCAGAAGGTAGGGACATTGTATAACCTTGCTTACCTTCTTTTATTATGTTTAGGGTAGGTTTTATTTAATTTTAACCCTCTAGCTAGACCATCATTGGGATTTTTTTTTTTTTGCCACTCAGAAGCAAGCCAAGGAGTATGAGAACTGTAGTCCATCAGCAGCTGGTTAGCCACAGATTGACTCCATGAATGCACAGGGATCTTTTGTCAGACATGAACCCATCGCAGGCTCATTCCTGGCACCCTTCCTTAGCTCGGCTACAGAGTGGCACCCTTCCCTGGCTCTTCCCCAGAGTGGCTCCTGCCCAGTTCGGCTCAAGAGCAGCACCTGCCCAGTTCGGCTCATACCCCTCACTATTTACTATCTCAGAGTTCTAAGATAGATCCTGTATTTATGTCTGTATCTCTTTTATGTTACCTTAGCCCTGTTCTTTTTTTTATTTTATGTTTATGTCAGTGTTTGTGCATGCCTTTAAGTTCTATAGAAACACCCTTTGTCTGTACCCTTTCTGCCTCTGCCCTGTATGTATTTCTTTATCTTTAGCAAATACAGAAAAAAGAAAATGGATCCGCTGAGCTTCCAATAGAAACACGACAAATAAAGATAACCTTTGTGAGTTGGTTTATTCCAGACTGCGTTCAGTTACAGATATACAGTGGGTTACCACCAGCCAACATATGTACTTTGCCTAACGCGTTTCGTGCCACTTCATGGCGTCTAATCTTAGACTTGATTACATTAGCCTTGATGCCAAAAAGAAAAAATGTTAAATGACAATTTACGATTTCATAGCTATTGGTAAACAGCAGCACCTTGCAGTAAAAATACGCAAAAAAAAAAAAAGGACTTATAGAAAACAAGAGCACCTCTAGGTGCATTTGTATTATATTGCAGTAATGATCAATGTGCAACATATGGATACATTTTTTATGCTATATTCCTGCTACCAAATTAATAGTCACCTATATAGTGGAAATACACACACTTATATATATACACAAATATATCTACCGCAGAGCTCTAGCTACTTTAAAACAAATACTTCTAGCTTAAGCCAATTATAACAACACACATTTTACATAAAAAACAATAGTTGAAAGTCATTACACTGAGAGTGTGGAAAGCAAATGTGTTATTAACACTCCCCTGGATCATCTGTTCCCAAGCCTCTTAGTGAATAGCGCTGGATCACTAGGTTCTCTTTGGTCTCCATGTTCCTCAGCATTGTTGACAGCCAACTGCATACGTCTTTGTGCCTTTCTGACAGGCAGTTGTTATGAATTTCTGTCCCAAACAGCATGACTTTTACTCCTCATCCTCAATAAGTTCCTTCCTAGGATGTCACTTGAGGTGTGTGTGGTGGACACCATAGATCTCTCTATCCTTGCTGCTGGCCATGTGCCTCCTCTGTAGTAAACAATAGGACTCCCTCCCTCTACCCTGTAATCTATGGACCTCCAGCTTTCTCCTCCTCTTTCTCTCTTCTCATACCTGTTTTCCTCTCTTCCTACCACCTTGTCTGCCGAAGACAGACAATCCACTCTCCTACACCTAATTACATTGTAAAATGTGTATGCTTGTATTTCTGTTTCCCTGGTACTATACCCCGGTTGTGCAACTGTCTCAGTGAATGCAAAATGCAGACAAGATACGGCTGTGTGTTAATTCACTAACTGTGCATATAATGAGTTTTGCTTTGAAGTTGCTCCACACCTCCCAACATGTCAAATGGTGAATAAGGGACACTTTTGTTTTTAGGGGAGTGGCTGAAGGTGTGGCTATGGGCAGGGACCAGCTACCTATCTAATTTGATGTCATTTAGTGCAAGGATAAAATATTTTGTTACAAATACTAAAATACACCGATCAGCCAAAACATTATGGCCACCTGTCTAATATTGTATAGAGCCCCTTTTGCCACCAAACCATTCCTGAATCATCAAAGCATGAACTCCGTTAGACCTCTCGCTGATGGTGTCCTGTGGTATCTGCAGCAGCAGACCTTTAAGCCCTGTATGTTGCGAGGTGGGGTTTCCATTGATTTAACTTGTTTGTCCAGCACATCCCACAGAGGCTCGATTGGATTGAGATCTGGGAAATGTGGAGGCCAGGTCAACACCGTGAACCATTTTTGCTTTGTGGCAGAGTGCATTATCTTGCTAGAAGAGGCTAATGCCATCATGGAATACTGTGTCCATGAAAGGGTGTACAACGTCTGCAACAATGCTCAGGTAGGTGGTACGTGTGAAAGTAATATCCACATGAATGGCAGGACCCGAGTTTTGCAGCAGAAAATTGCCCAAAGCATCACACTGCCTCCACCAGCTTTCCTTCTTCCCATAGTGCATCCTGGTGCCAACTGCTCTCCAGGTAAGTGACGCACACACATCCGGTCATCCACGTGATGTAAAATAAAAAAAGATTCATCAGACCAGGCAACCTTCTCCCATTTCTTTGTGATCCAGTTCTGATGCTCACTTTCCCATTGTCAGCAGTGGAAATGGATCACGACCCCACTTTCAACAGTGAGCATGGGCACCTTGACTAGCCTGGGGTTATGCAGCCCCATATGCAACAAACTGGTATGGACTGTGTGTTCTCACACCTTTCTATCAGAACCAGCATTAACTTTTTCAGCAGTTTGAGCTACACTAGCGGTTCTGTTGGATCGGACCACACGGGCTAGTCTTTGCTCCCCACATGCATCATTGAGCCTTGGCCATCCATGACCCTGTCGCAAGTTCTCCATGTTTCCTTCCTTGGACTACTTTTAATAGGTACTGACCACTGCAGACTGGGAACATCCCACAGGAGCTGCAGTTTTGGAGATGCTCTGACCTAGTCATCTAACCATCACAATTTGGCCCTTCTCAAAGTCGTTTAGATCCTTACGCTTGCCAATTTTTGCTGCTTCTAAAATATCCACTTTGAGTACAAAATGTTCACTTGCTGTCTGATATATTCCACCCACTGACAGGTGCCATGATAACGAGATTATCATTGTTATTCACATGATCTGTCAGTGGTCATAATGTTATTGCTGATCAGTGTATATAAAAATAATTACTTCAGTCGAAACACACTTTATTGTGAGTTTTGTTATTGGGGAGCTATATAATACAGTCATACATACCAGAAAAGATGAATGCATTGGAGGAAAGAGGGACAGAGGGCTTTGGGTCCAAAATAAGGACTGTCCCTCTAAAAAAGGGACACATGGGAAAAAATGTTACTCATTCTCATTATTCACAAAATTATGTGACATTATCTGCGTGATGGCAATTGGGAGAAGTTAACACACGCAAAAAGCTAGCATAGATATATGGGGCTTCTGGACAGTACGGACCAGTTAAGTGAATTTTCACATTAGCCAAATTCTTTTTAAAATCATCCATGTCATGTTAAAGTAGCAAATGTAGTTGTTTTAAAAATGCAGGTGCATTAAGTACACAACCAGGTATATGTTTACAATGCAAATGCAGATTTTTTTGTAGTTACCACTTTTTTTCTCATACAACTAGGACAGCTTCATTGAATTTGAGGTTTCTTTTTATAACTTGCAGACAAAGCCATGCAGCACACAGGATCCCTCGGTGTGCAGTTAAAAGGTATCTACTCCATCCAATAACTTATCATGTCAAAACTTTTATTGATGGATGCTAAAAACGAAGACCTCCTAGGAATCTGGAATATGTCCAACCAGAGATGGAGAAGATGTGAATTCATTTTATTGCCACACTTAAGATTTATGCTTCTAGAATCCTATTGCGATGACATTCCCTCCTCCCCCCACACCCCACAAAATTCATTTTGCACGTTCCATTTATGGTCTGCTGTTTTAGCGAGAGTCCATCATTCACACATTTTACAGCTGAAGACCGCAGACCAAAAGAGTGAGCTTTCTCTTTTTTTTATTTATTATTTATTTATTTTCCTTATTTGTTACAAGGATAAAACCTCTTGAAATATACGGTACTCAAGGGAGACTGCGTGTGTATCAACTGCCTGCAAAACATTCTCTTGGCGGACTATAAAAGCCTTTTTTTTCTTCTACGTTGTCAAGAAACGTGTTAATCAGTTTCGCTAAATGCCAAAAACAGAATAGGTAGACTATTTCGATATATTAACGTTGTAATTACAAATCTAACCCCAATTGTTACTCATTGTGCATAGCTAAATGTTATCTGTGGCCTAGTCATGCAAAGGACTTCAAAAGTGCATGAATGAATGAAGCATGCTGATTTATTGCAAAGTGAAAATAGTCCTAAGGGAACATGGCTGACATGAGACTACAACTCCCATCATTTATAAGCAGTCGTTTCAAAAACAAAATATATTTGTCTTGTTATCAAACCTACTAAAAGCCATTTATTCACTATGCATTGCCATTGTTCCCAGCACTGAATAATCCAAAGACTCATTATGATCATTGAACGAATAAATCCAATCCACTGTAACCCTTCTTCACTGGGAAGCATGCCTCTGAGGGAACAGAAGTGCCATTTATTTAGTGATTATCCAAAGTGATGAAAGACTCTGTGTATACAGGGAGCTGGCCTCAGAGGCTATACTGTACCTTAGCTGTTGCAAATCTATAGTTTCTGTAATCCTTATCCCGCTCCTCCCTTTTTCAGTAGGATGGAAAATAGGTTCACCCTTTGAGCTCAGAGAGGCTATATTTTTCTATTTCATAGTTGAAGTATATAATTGTCCTATATTGTCCCATGCCTTCATGCAAGGCTCTGGTAATGTCACTACATGTAAACAATGTACTTTAGGCATGCCAAACAAGGTACAGGAACTTTTAAAAGTCAGTACAGTTTGGTGACAGAGATGAGAAGAGTTTATCCCTCAGCTTAAAACTGGTTGAACAATTATTTATTCTTTGTAGAGTGCAATCAATGAATATTACAAGCCTACTTGTATAATGTGTTTAGGTTTAGTTGGAGGTTGAAATGAAACCTTACGTGTGTGCAACCTTTAAGTTGCTTCTACTATATTGTGGGAAGTGTATTTTCTGCTTCATCTATCAGCAGATAAGAACCAATTGACTCGTTTATTTCCTCTAGTACTTACTAATTTGAACTTATGTCTTACTCTGCCCCTTGCCTGAGGACCTCGGGTGGAAGTGCACTGATAGGTCCTTGACAAGCTTAATGGGTGACCAACTCAATTTGTGTTGTCAAGTCCCAATCGAGCTTGGAGACCGTGTTAGGCGCTCAGGGAAGGCTGTATTCACCTAAAGATTAATTGCCAAGGTTGGCATCTAAAATCTGAATGTAAGTGACTAAAGCGTGACAGAAATCAAATGATCTTATAAATAAAAATATAAAGTGAGCAATTTTCAACTTAATTATAGAATATAAAAAAGAGGGTGAGAGCACAGACTCACCGAAAAACCCCACCCATAATGGCAGTCCAGATCAAAAATGCATAGCTGGTCTCCTCTGCACAAGGAACACAGCAAACCACAGATGTAGGTTTCGGCCTACAATGGCCTCATCAGTGTGGTATGGCTGATGATCCTCTAGGTGCAGCAAGCCAGGGACTCATGGCTGCATGGAGATAAAAAAGGTAGTGGGAGCACAAACTCACCGATTATAATTATAGCATAAACTTAAAAGCAAACACACAAAAATGACGCTTAGTAAAATCATGAAGGGTAAAGGAACACCTATAACCAGCTAGATAAGATTGATGTATGTGTAACAGAGGTAGGTAACACCTCTGGTATTCATGCTAGACATTGTCTATCCCTGCTGCACAGTATAGTTATGTAAACAATGCCAAACATATTTACATTTCATGTGAAATAAAATGTCCAGCTAGTACAAGGTAAGTGAAGAAAGACAAATATATGGGTGAATATAGACTCTTCCGATGGATCTCTGCATCCATCCATTGCAACCTTATGAGTTTCCTCTGTTTGACAGACTTTCTGAAAAGGTCTATGCATGTCTAATAACATGTCTCTATCAATTCATCACATTAAATATTACAATAAATTATACCAAGCAGTCACTGGCCAGAGGCAGTGGAATGTTTTGGAGGCTATGTGTCTATAATTATTAAGCAAAAATAACAAAACTTGGAGAAAAAAATAAATTAACTACCAAACAGCTAATATATTGCACAAATTATGAAGCGATTCACCACATTCACAATAGTTTCGCCCTATATTTAGGGATTGCCTGTCAAAATATAGCAACAGAAAATACAAACTATTTTCATACAATATGAAATATTATTTCCCCTTTATATATTCTGTAGTAATAAACTCATCCATCAACTTAAGGGTGGTAAAACCTGTATAAAAGAATCTAAAAGAGTATCTATTGTATCGGTGTCCCACACAGTGTGGTAGACATTTATGTTCAATCAGAGTCTAGTGAACCATAAACTTAACAATGCTTTTTAAAAGATAATGGTGTTTTTGATGGACAAAGCTGCTTTATTGACACAATGTTATTTACATCAGTTGCATGCTCAAACAAGGATGTTAAATCAACTAAAGAGTTATACGATGTTTCATCTGTCAACTGAATTCCGCTCTTCTCTGCGGACTGAACTCTTCTCTGTCATTTCCAACTGTGTTCTTATCTTTTGGTCACATACATTAGCATTAAGGAGGAGGTGCAAGTAAAATATGTAGAAAACACAGAATGAACCTATTCTTTCCCCGCAACCTTTGATCTGCACGCCAAGTAACCTTGCTGGTTGTTTGTTTCGCATTAGCGAATGGAAACGTGACAAGGACAAGATAAAAATGAATTTACTTATTTCAAAACATTGAAAGACTGAAGTAAAATGACACCAACTGCATGGTAGCTCATCACGCAACATGCATACAGTACAGCCAATCACAGGGGAACAAAAACTAGCCTCAGTGATTGGCTCCAGATAGTCAACTTACCAAAAAGACTGGGACTGTGGACCCCGCCATTATCTGTAGGAGCACAAAAAGAGCAGCAATGAAAGTATGAAAAAGGGCAGCTATTGCCCTGTTAACATCTGACATCTTACTGATAATTTTAGCAATGTTAATTACAGCCAGTGATAGTAACAAGATGTAATCGGAATTGATGATACGGTTTGAGGCTATTCACTAAAAGGTGCGTTGAAGTGAGGAGCAGGTGAGTTGAAGTTAATAGCAGGTGAGTTTAGATGAGATGAACATTTAATCTCATTAATTCAGGTACACACTGCGCAGGTACAAACTCAATCAGTTCACTTATCAGGGGAACTAACCAGGTTTGTTCCTGCACAATGTATAGCTAAATTGTGAGATGAAATGTTCAGCTCACCTCAGCTCACCTGCTATTCACTTCAATTGACAGTTACACTTGGTAAACATTTTTATCATATAGAACACTTACGCTGTAACACTTAGAGGTAATGTTGATAAGGTGGAGATTAAGGGTGACAACAGCAATGTTGGTATTCACAGGGAACACTAGGAGGAAAACATCATGATTTAAATATGAATCTGGGTGATGTAAGACAAGTCTTGAGTCAAATCCCACCTTTCTTCAGATTGGATATTTCCTAATGGCCGCTATAAGCCACCCAGTCACAAAACGTCTTCCACTTCCAATAGACTTTAATGATATTGTAGCATCATTACTGCAGTTGTAGGTTGCATTATAATGAAATTAATCTTAGTTGTGCTGCTGGGTTTTTATTTTTAGATTGCATTGGGATTGTCAGAAAATGAAGAACTGTGGGTATAAGTAAAGGAAGTCAGATGTAGAGACTTTAATACAATAAGGATTGAACATTGGGAGCCCTGCTACTTTGGGAGGGTGGGGTGGGGGTAAGGCTGGGAATCTCTGGAATCTTGACAGTTGATGCATTAGACCTGTGTGCTTTTTTACCCTCTTACTGGGCTCCCTAATACCGTATTTGCTCAATTATAAGACAACCCTGATTATAAGACGACCCCCCAAACTTTGGATATTCCTTTAGGAAAAAAACTAAAAGCCTGAATATAAGACTACCCTATAGGAAAAAAAGCTTAACTTGTATATATTCACATGTAAATTGCTTTTTAATATTTAATAAAAATGATTATATTAAACAAATGCATTTCTTTTTTTATTTCCTTTTATGTGCCAATGCTGCCTCCCCCCCCCTGCGTTGTCTCTCTCTCTCTCCCCCAGTGTTATCGCTCTCTCCCTCCCCCCAAACTTCTCTCTCTCTCCCCTTGTCTTTCCCTCCCCCCCTCCCTCTGTCTTTCTCTTCCCCCTCCCTCCCCCCCTCTTTCTTTCTCTTCCCCCCTCCCTCCCATTGTCTCTCTATGCCCCCTCCTCACCTTTTTTATTGCTCCCAGGTGGCTAGTGGGGGCAGCTTGGGGATGACTGCACGATACGTGCAGACATCCTCCATGCTGCCTGACACTTCCGTCCATTATGACATCCCCGGCTGCCGGATTCTCCCTGGTGCCTAGTGGAGGCAGCGGAGGATGTCTGCACGATACGCGCAGACATCCTCCGCTGCTGCCCGGTACTTCCGCCGGGACTTTTATGATGAAGCCGGAAGGACCCGGCTTCATCATAGAAGTCCCGGCGGTCGTGCCGGGCAGCAGCAGGGGGAGTCTGCGCTTATCACGCAGACATCCTACGGCTGTTAGAGAGGGGGATCCAGGTCTCCTGCAGCTCTGCGGGGGACCTGGATAGCTGTCTTATAGTCTGACCTCGATTTGAGGTCAGATTATAAGACGACCTCGAATATAAGACAAGGGGTATTTTTCAGAGCATTTGCATTTGCTGAAAAAAACCTTGTCTTATATTTGAGCAAATACGGTAGTTGAACCATGGTTCTGTGGATCCATCATGCTTGTTTATTTATGTATTATTGCTTTTTTTAACTATACCTTGAAAAGGTTCAATGTAAATGTATAGCTGAATGTGGTGCAGGGACTGGCTGATTTTTCTGTCATTTGGCTGTTTCTGGACATTCAGAAACCATATGTACATATAAGTATAATTTTTCTTAATTCCATTTTAGTATCCTATTGGATTGTCTCATTAAGGCAGGATACTGCTGTGAATTACAAAAGTCATGTTTTACCACTGCAGACATATCAGTGGATTTGTCCATCTATTCCTTATGTATGTGTTTCTCCATTGAAATGAACATAGTGATTATATTTCATTGTAATATGCCTCACTGCCAGAGTTCGGCCTTCAGGCTTAAATCTACTAAGCTCAGAAACATATCTTTAATTATAGGACGTTAAAGGCGACTAGGAAGTTTTAATATGGCTGAGTGGTTCCATGTTATTGCTGTTATAATATACAATGTCACGCCTTACTGCCCCTGCAAACCTTTATCAGTCTAATGACTCTCTATGGCAATTGTGTGATTAATGTGTAGACATCTGTATCTCACTACTCTATATGTACAGATACATGATTACAAATGGGATATCTTCATCAGATGCATAAATAAATATCTTAACCAGTGAGGGAATGTTCCTCTGGTTTACTTTAGCCTTAATGGTAAAGGCCAATGAAGAACACAATGTTCTAAATTGTGTCTATATTGTGCATATACAGATTGGTTAGTTTTTTTCCTTCAACTTTTTTGCCTCCTTTTTTTGATGAACATGTTACGGTTATTCATTTTTGAGAAACATTGTAGTTATTTAATGTTTCAGTTAATAAAATGTGTCTCCTGTAAAGTGATGCCAGACAGATATGATTCTAAATATTGTTACCAAACAGTTAAAGGACAGCTACAGTTTAAAAAAAAAAAAAAAAAAAAATTCTTACTAGGAGGAGAGAGGCAGTCGCTGACAGGACCAGGGTGCTGGTCAGAGGATAAACTGGCATGTACCATCAAATGTACATGCCTGTTTATCCTCATACTAGCAGCACTACATGTTTCACTTGTGTTTCTGTGTTAGAGGCATAAGTGGGGAAAAAAAGTTTAGTTATCCTTTAGCATTGCTGTTTACCATTGAGTATGTGGGAGTTTTTCATGCCACAAAATGGCAGCCTCCTAGTTTTCTGTTTGTACAAATGTAGGAGTAGAGAATTCAATATCAGCAGTTCTATATCATTTATATAATACACACACTGGAATAATTTGACTCTGTACTGATTAACTCTTATTGACGCAGGTATAAATATTTGTGACACATAATCTATAATATATAAGCCGCCTCATGGAAATGTTATAACATTCTTATAACGCTCTAAAGCAAGATACAGTAATGCAGTTGGTATATTGAATTGAGCTGTGAACAGGTTGATTTGAGGGTAATATGAAATTTTGCTTTGGTTGTTGAACATGTTTTAAGACAAACCTAAGAATGTTCCATTACTCCGAATGGAAGGAGAAAAAAGGCTCTCCATTTTTTTTATTCCGTTACATTGATCCACAGTCATTTATGTAGACCAACTATGGCTGAAATTACCCCGCTTCTTTGGAGACTGCCAGAGATCAGCATGTGGGAACTCATTCATGGACCTAGCTTATATTCCTTATGCATTTTAAGCACCTGCTTACCTGGAGGTGTGAATGCACACGGATAATGATTTTCATCCATAACCATTATTGACACTAAGCTACGTCATCATGGCTTGTACTCTCTCAAGTGTGAAATTCTACTTTTGCACTGCATTTCTTTTTCAGGTTGTATTTTCTATGTCCATCATCAATAGTTAATACTGTCCAATTTATTTAATTCAATACAAGTGTGCACAGTTCGCACAAGAATGGACAAAATGTAATAGTTTATTGCAAAGTACCATTCCGGAGCAAAGTCCAATTTTTTCTGTTCACTCGCATTATTACACAGCGAGAATATCCATGAAACCTATTATAACAGTCCCATCCATAAAAGGCAATCCAGACCTGAGACGTCAGGCAATCCATCTCTTCAAGGACGACACAGCAACCTCATAGGTACATTTCAGCCTGTTATAGGCCTTGTCAATGAAGTACAGCTGTGGCCGTTCAGGCACAGTGAGCAAGGGCTCCACATCTGGAGGTACCCCTTGCTCTCATGGAAATCCTCTGAG
Organism: Pelodytes ibericus; assembly: GCA_036172795.1. Classification (NCBI taxonomy): domain Eukaryota; kingdom Metazoa; phylum Chordata; class Amphibia; order Anura; family Pelodytidae; genus Pelodytes; species Pelodytes ibericus. The sequence continues at coordinate 163,689,277 of CM069857.1, forward strand.
AGTATTCCAAACAGCTACACATGCAGTGCACACCTAGCACGATACTGCACTGTATTTGTAGGGTTTGTGTTCTCTGAACAGACAGCACAAAAACCCTGGAAATACACAAAATAGACTGAAGAAATCACTCTATTGCCAATTCGACCAGCACAAAAAGTATGCCAAGTTATTTTGGTATACTTTCGTTCTGGTTGAATTGGCAACAGAGTGAGTGACTCTGATGCGAAATTTGGACTGCCATCGGCCTCTCTGTTATATTACGTGTAGGTGTGGTGCCAGTTCGGTGTAGGAGACACCTTCCGGATACACATGTGTTCAGCTCCCACAATAATGGACAGGATTTAATACTGTTCCTCTCAGGAGCAAAGTACAACCTTTTTTGTTCACACAGCCGTACTTCACTGAAGAGGTCAAAACGTGCGCCTGTATTCTTCATGCAGAGAGGGATTGACTGCCTTTTGTGGGCAGGACTAGGCTGATATGAACCAGGATATTTCCTCTAACAGCACAAGTGAACAAAAAAACAGGTACTTTGCTCCAGAGTAGTAATATTGTATAGGGCAGGCTATAAAATCCTGGATGTTGTTAACCAAATATCCTTGGGGACCAAAAGCAAGAGTTGATCAATAACTTGATGCCTGGAGGCTGTGCAGTAGCATGCTGTAGCACATAACTCTGAAAGTATATAATACAAGTTTCATTGATTTTGAAGTTTATATATTGATTATTACAATATTATTGGAATTGATTACAGCTTTTTGCTATACTAACAGTTACCTTGACCTTTACATGAAATATAAAGTGCTCTTTGGAACTTATTACTTCTATTGAATAGCTATTGTTCTCTCATAACTTGTGATATCTTCAACAGGTAAAGAGCCCATGTGTTTTGTATTTTATTTAAGATTTAGAGAGCTGATATGGAGCGATAAATGAATCAGTTGCATTATATTTGTAGTATTTTTAAATTAGTCCGTTTATTAGTCTAGTTATTGTTAGGTTTTTAGATTTCAATTTGTTATTCATTTCATGTGGTTGCAACTGTCCTTTTAGATAACATCTTGAATACTGGCGCTTGAATGCTGAAATGGGTTTGGAGCACTGTGATATGTCAAAAGGTGATTCAATAACATTGTGAAGTAGAGAGAATTGTTATCTGTTGCCTGATTCCTACAAAACATGACTGGCATAATGATGCTGTATGACTCGTTTAATCAGCGGTGAACTTGCAAATATGAATGCCATGTGAAGTTAATGGACACACTGGGGTCTATTCACTAAGAGCTTTATTTCTGAAGGAGAGATTTACAGGGAATTCAGAAAAGGGATTTCAAACTTAAGGCCAAAGTAGCTGAGTTGGAAAATTTCTCCCAATTTTCCATCTTGGTCACAGTTTGAAATTCCATTCTCAATACCCTGCAATTCTCCCTTTCATGGCTAAAGCCCTAAATGTTGAGTTGACGGGAAATTAACATTTCCTGCCGCCTACTTAACAATGCATTGTTCATATACAAAGCTAGTGAGATTTTCCTGCAATAATGCATGAATTAAAGGTAAGATATTGTAAAGTGTTAACTATGCATCATCCAAGTCTGGCCCCAGACAATTGGGGTTATGTATAAAAACTCCCACACTGCAAAGGCGCAATTGCCGTTTGTTATATATTGCGCCTTTTTATAACTCCCGACACTTTGCAGTGTGGGAGAATGACCTCTGTCGAACAGAGGTTCTCTGCCACTAATCAGGCACTTTTAACCCCTTAACGCAGATGGAGGTATAATCCTTGAGGACCATGAGGACGTATATATACATCCTGAGTTTTTACTGGGTTAGGATTAGAATTAGGGGTACAAGGGTTAGATTAAGGGTAGGGGTAGATTTAGGGTGGGGGTCAAAGGTTAACTGTAGAAGAAAATGATTAGAAAACAAAAAAACACTACTATTGATTATTGCCCTATAACTTGAAATAAAACATAGAAAAACATGGAAACATTGGCATTTCTAAACGCAGGACAAATATTAGAAATATATAGATGGGGTCTTTTTTACCATTTGTAATTGTTTAAAAAAAAAAATCAGGTCAAAGTTAGAAAAAGGTTTTTTTATGGCATATTTTCATCATATTTTATATGATGGGCTGCCACCAGGAATTTCAGGGCCCCTTACTGAACAAATTTTCTGGCCCCACTACCCCCCTCCCCCCGACAATATCTCCCACTCACCCTACCTACCCTCACAAGCATATTATCCCGGTCTATTGTAATATGGAGGGTGGTTGCGAGCAGTTGGTCAATATGCCAGTAATATTTTGCCATTCAATATGCCATTCTTTTGCCATTTAATTTGCCAGTATTTTGCCCCTCAATATGCCATTCTTTAGCCATTCAATATGCCATTATTTTGCCATTTAATATGCCAGTATTTTGCCCCTCAATATGCCAGTATTTTGCCCCTCAATATTCCATTCTTTTGCCCCTCAATATGCCATTCTTTAGCCATTCAATATGCCATTCTTTTGCCATTTAATATGCCAGTATTTTGCCCCTCAATATGCCATTCTTTTGCCCCTCAATATGCCATTTGTTATCCATTCAATATGCCATTCTTTTGCCATTTAATATGCCAGTATTTTTCCCCTCAATATGCCATTATTTTGCCATTTAATATGCCAGTATTTTGTCATTTAATATGCCAGTATTTTTCCATTCAGTATGCCAGTATTTTGCCATTCAATATGCCAATATTTTGCCATTTAATATGCCAGTATTTTGCCATTCAATGTGCCAGTATTTTGCCATTGAGTATGCCAGTATTTGCCATATAATATGCCAGTATTTTGCCCTCAATATGCTATTCTTTTGCCATTTAATATGCCAGTATTTTGCCCCTCAATATGCCAGTATTTAGCCATTCAATATGCCAGTATTTTGCTCCTCAAAATGCCATTATTTTGCTATTTAATATGCCATTCTTTTGCCACTCAATATGCCAGTATTTAGCCAAACAATATGCCATTCTTTTGCCACTGAATATGCCAGTATTTAGCCAAACAATATTCCAGTATTTAGCCAAACAATATGCTATTCATTTGCCATTTAATATGCCAGTATTGTGCCCTCAATATGCCATTCTTTTGCCATTTAATATGCCAGTATTTTGCCCCTCAATATGCCATTCTTTTGTCACTCAATATGCCAGTGTTTAGCCACTCAATATGCCAGTATTTTGCCACTCAATATGCCAGTATTTAGCCAAACAATATGCCAATATTTTGCCCCTCAATATGCCTTTTAATATGCCAGTATTTTGCCCAATATGCCATTTAATATGCCAGTATTTTGCCCCTCAATATGCCATTCTTTTGCCATTTAATATGCCATTATTTTGCCCCTCAATATGCCATTCTTTTGCCATTTAATATGCCATTATTTTGCCACTCAAAATGCTATTATTTTGCCATTTAATATGCCAGTATTTTGCCCCTCAAAATGCCATCCTTTTGCCCCTCAAAATGCCATCCTTTTGCCCCTCAAAATGCCAGTATTTTGTCCCTCAAAATGCCAGTATTTTGCCCCTCAAAATGCCAGTATTTTGCCCCTCAAAATGCCATTCTTTTGCCATTTATAATGCCAGTATTTTGCCCCTTAATATGCCAGCGTTATGCTTGTTATGTGCCACCATCCTCCCCCCTTCCTCAGTACTTACCTCCTTGCTGCTCTGTCTCCCGGTGCTCTGCTCTGTTTAGCCGGTCCGCAGCTGTGAGGGAAGCGTTCTGCGCTCCCCTCCAGCTGTGCGGTTTTAATAAAGTTTGTCATAAAAAAAATGCGACCAGAGTTTCCCTCAAACTCATTTATTAAAGCTGCTTGGCTGGAGGGGGAGCGCACAATGCTTCCCTCAAAGCCGCGGACCAGCTTAGCAGAGGGGATTTTTTTCTTTTCTTTCCTGGCGTGACCTGGGCCCTGACGCCAGTATCGCCCGTCACCCCCTGATGGCGGGCCTGATGGGTGCACACGCCGATAGCACCACAATTAGAAAGGGTATAAACCTTAAAAATAAAACTTTGGCTTTGGCTTCAACTTATACTTCCATCTGTGCTGGTATAATCAACTTCATAGTCTTCACTATTTTGTGCAAAATTGAAACTGGATTGAAAATTGAAACTGCTATGCATATTCCTGGTATTTATTGTCACTGTAGTATAAAGATCTCTACATGTTTAAATGCTTTCAAATGTCCTGCAAAGTAAAGGCCTTAGTGTACTGCTGCCGGTTTGCTGTTAGTACCAAATGTTTGTTGTGCAAAGATTTACATACGTGGCTTTCAACTGGAAAATGTAAACTAAAAACAATCTACATATATACAAGAGACGCTAAGATATTTTGTATTCATGAGCATGGGATCTTGAGAGCGACCTGTCACGAGTGAGGCTTGATTACGTCTATTGCAGTGTTTGATTAATTACATGACAGGACCAATATGCTGTTGATATGGGATTACATAATCTGTTGCCTATACATGGGAGTGTATTTAAGAAATGGAAAGCAGTGAATAAAAACAGGAAAAATGAGGGGGAAAAAACCCTTTTCAGCAGTTCTTTATCTTTCGTTTTGTGGATACTGTTCCATACATCACACAATCCATAAAAAAAAAACACATCTCGACATGAAAGGTTGTGAGAAACCATCATTAAGCCGAACTATCCACCTTGACTTTAGTTCCTTTATACCACAAAATAATCTTTGAAATAGAACTTGATAGATGTAAACAATGCTAGGAATGCTCTTTCTTTTGTTATTCGAAGGAGGACAAAAATATATATATAGATACAGGGTACTGAATATGACTTGTGCTGTTGGAAATTGAAGTAAGATATTTGGCTGTGCTCCCTGGAAGTCTTTTTTTTTTTTTTAATCTTATATTTAATCCTTATGAATGGCATTGGTGGAATGGATTATAATTAACAGGTTTGTTTCCTTACGACAAATCGAACCCCTATTCCACACATATTTCTCTCTTAATACCTGGAAACTAACATGCTAAGTAGATTTCCCCCTGCATGTGGTTATTAATCTTAAGTGGAATTAACTTGCTGGCTTAAATAGGATGATAGTAGGTTCAGTGTATCTATAGCTGGAATGCTACCTATTATATTACCCATTAGTCATCACCTGAATCAATGGCGTTGAACCAAACCCCAGAGATCCAAGAGTTACAATAATTGGGTAAATTAGGCTTAAAGGTACTCTGTTACCTAAACATTGTTTATACTATGAATATAAAGAATAAAAAGTGATGAAAAAAATATCTATACAGATTTGCAAGCAAATGCATAATTAAGAGATTTTATTTTATTTTACATGTGTCTGTTTTGTCTCCTTCTTATGACAATCACACATTTCCATTTGAAAAGTTCTTATAAAGTCATGATGTCATTAACATGAGACAAAACATTTAACCCCTTTGCGACAATGGACGTGTCAGGCACATCCAGCCGGGAACTCCGTTCCTCGACAGTGGACGTGCCTAAAACGTCCTGCAGTGAAACGGGCAGTTTTCGCGATCAACGATGGCAAAAAAACGATGTGACGGTGCTGCTTTATTGCCTCGATGTCGAGACAATAGCCAGCACCGAAATTCCGGCTCTGGGGCACCCACGATTGCTCCACGGAGTGATCGTGGGCACCATATGGCTGTGCCCTTTTGTGGTCAGAGGTTCGGTAGCGGGAAAAAAATGCATTTCCGACGCTCTGAATATGTTGCTTTAAAAAAGACTTAATTATCTTAAATCTGGGGTTAGGGTTAGAATAGCAGCTAGGGTTACAATTAAATTAGGGTTAGCATAAGGGATAGGGTTTCAATTAAATTCAAATTAAAATACATTACGGGTTAGCATAAGGGTTAGAGTTGGGTTAAGTTTAGGGTTAGGGTTAAATGTAGGGTTCGGGTTGGGATCAAAAGGTCAATATAGGAAAAATACACTTTTTGGTTTTGGCCCCATAACTCGCAAAAACTGCAGAAAAACATGGAACCAAGCATATTTCTAAACTCGGGACAACATTTAGAAACGATTTAGACTGGGTCTTTTTTAATGATTGTATTTGTGTAAATTATTTAGGTCAAAGTTAGAAAAAGTTTTTAGTTTTTTTCCCCCTCATATTTTATGATTTGTTTTGTAATAAATTATAAGATATGATGAATATAATGGTATCTAATGAAAGCCCTTCTTATGACAATACAAACAAAATATATAATTTGTCTGGGTGCAGTATGTGGGAAAAAATAAAATTACAGCTAAACACAAACACCCCAGAAATGTAAAAACAGCCCTTGTCACCAGAGGAAATTCAAGGTCAAAATGTCTTGTCACTAAGGGGTTAAAACACATCTCCAGTATGACCAGGAAGCTGTCTCTACCTTATATCAGTGTAAAATATAAAACACAAATCCTGGGGATTTGACCAAATGCCTTTTTAAATATCAACAATCATAGTATAGCGTGTTTATATAAATATTAACACACTGTGCATGTGATATTGCATATTTTACAAATGCTAAAGATGCTTTTGAAGGAAATACTTTTTTAAAAGATGAACTCCCTGAAACGGGGATTTGTGAGTGCAAAATCGTAAACACTGCATGTTAATATTTATATAAACACTCAACACTATGATTGCTGTACATTTTCTTTCATTTACACATTTGCCCCATTTGTGCTGAGATATTACATTTTGTGGCATAGGAGAGTGCTTTTGGGTGGGAGTTGTGTACTGGGGGTTTATCATTTTATAACATTTTATTGGATTTCAATTGCATACTTCATGGGTGCTGTTTTTCTTTATATATTATATATCAACTTGCTAGCTTGCCTGAATAGATTGGTGACTATGTGATAATGCACAGAGGAATTAGCACCCAAATTCAGCAGAACCCCCTCAGTAGCTACATCGGGAATTATTGCACTGAGTATATCTTGCATATTTATAATGGAAAGGAACAGCAATAATAAGCCGAAAACCTCATCTAGCAGAGGACTGATCTTTGACCAGCCTTAATTATCTCCAAACCTCTAATCCCCACATCCATTACTATGTAGAGGAGACACTATAATGCTTTGAAAGCCATAACAGGCAATCAGTTTAGAGACCCATGATGCATTTTTTTTAGCATGTCTTTTCATGGAATCTACAACACAGGCAACACTGGGCATCCTGTATTTGTCCAGGACTATTGCTTCCAATGATGGGAATTCAAGCTCCAGGTGACTTGAATCTTCATAATAAATGGTGGTTCCCTCTTCTTTGGCCAACACAATAAGTAAACATCTTTTCACCAGCATCTAACTTGGAGCTAAGAACTTTACAAGTAATTCTGTAGCTTGTAGTTTAGGGAATCACTCCCTAAATTCAGAAGCCAGAAGTGGGCCACATACACCTCTTAAGCTGGTGCTGGCCAAAAATTGCCTCTTCCTCACTCAGTCATTGGGAATTATAGTGCAACACATTTTGGCATGCAGTCAAGTAGAAATGTATGCAGCATTCCTGCAGCAAGGCACGTGACATCATTGTAATATAATTAGGTGAAAAAATAGCACATAAGGCACATTTTTTTCCTTCCTCTGCCGCACTACAAGACAACTAAATATCAATTTGAAATGTCTCTGGGACAGCTGGTTCTATGACAGAATGGTTAATTATGTTTCTATCTCGCCAGGAGAATATCCACAGACTAGTAATCAATAATGTCAAAAGGCAATATTATTCGCTTCAGGGCATCTTTGCCAATGTGATTTTCTGGGTGATTTTTTTTTTTTTCTCATATTGAAATTGAAATACACAATCATTTAAATCAGGAATATGAGTGAATAATGATTTGACAAGTATATCTGTTACTGTTTCTATCTATGAGGAAAGGCATAAAGGCTAGTTGTGCTCAATTTATATTTCATAGTTGCAAGTAATTCAAGAACATCTGACTCTAAGCAGAGGTGGTAGATACCATTGCATTATGGGATGGTTATTTGGTGGAAATATGTGGGTACTTGAGAAGTATTCACTTGTGGGAGTTGGGTTCTTTCATCAACAATCTATTGGATAGAAGGTTATTTTGGGATGGTTTACTATTTATGGCAATTTGGGGGTTAATAAATCCATATATTTCTATAGTTATACAGCCTTTTTTTGGGTTTTATTTCACTCCATTGTATTATTTTGGAAACTGTTACTAGTAAAAAAAAAAAAAGAAATATTATACATAAGAACAGTTCTCATGCAGAAGCACATGTGGCACTATGTATAAGCATGGCCTTATTGAATTATGTAATTGATCAGGTCATCGGAAAGATCCTACCAATATCTGTTGATCTGAGCTGACCTTTAAATTCTTTATTTTAAATTACTGGTTAAGTATCAGGGCTTTCAACACGATCAAACTGCCCCTTAATGTTGAAGTCACGTAGAGGTCCAGCAATATTTTTTTTTTGTGGTAGAACATGCTGCATTAATCCTGCTTTTTTTTTTTTTTGCATCCTGAATTAGGAATGATTTTTGAATAACTGAGCATGCAATAAAATAGCATGATTCATCTCATGAACTGTTTTGTTGATTTAGAGCATACAATCGAGCCTAAGAACTAGCCATGCCCATCAATATCGCATAAAACTTCTACTTACTGGGCTCCAGTACTGCTGGGGAAACTAAGGCCGGACGCCGGGATTCCACTTGACACCTCCATCGCTTATTCCATATACAGATGCTATAAACGTCCAAACTGGCCACTTGAATAACTCATATAAGAGATAGAAGACTCAGCACTAACTGCCTCAAGTACTAATACTTTTTCTCAAAATACATTCTACTTCCTTTTCTTGAATGGCTGCGAATCTACCACCTTTTTACATTTTCGTAATTTGCAGGTATGTGCAAATAAGGAGGGCAACGATATTGGGAGCAGCAGGCTCATTGCTGTCCCTCTAAAGAGGTCCATGACAGACACTGTCAGCATCTGCAGTTAGCCATATTGGCCTAGTGGTGGAACCTGACATTGTTTCTGCAGAAGAGTCCATAATGCTCTTGTTCGGCCACTGATGCAAATCTATTATTTAAAGTATTACCAGAACCACTGAACTGTTTCAAAATGTCAACACAACATATAGAAGAAAAATGTGCACTGTTTATGTAAAAACTTTTTGTTGCCGTTACCCTTTAAGCCATAGTTCTGTGTTTCTTTTACTATATTATAGAGATTTTAGAAGAATTGTGGTATAGTTTCTAACACTTTGTATTTATGATGCGCACAAGGAAACCATTTCCATTACCTCAATTTAAATTTCTTTTGAGCCATCTCACCACATCACTTGTATTCACAGTAAAACCTTCTATTATATCCTTTTTAATAGAAAAAAATAACATTTTTCTTATGAAGTCTGAAGAAGTTGAAATTCCTGAAATTCTCACGTTTTTTTTTACGCTTCTGCATCTGGGTCTGTGATTACAGTGGTCGTTTCAGAACAATTTCTGAGCCATCTTATTTGATGTTTCACTAGAAGATTATCCAAATTCATATGTCGGATTTACATTGACAAGTTTCCTAACTAATGGAGTTTAATATTTTTTGTACTATGCCAAAACCCCAAAAAAATAACTCATAAGAGTTGCGTGTTCCACTATATATGTTCATTTGCTTTGAAACCGCAAACAGTAGGACACATAATTGAAAAACATGGCATCCGAAGAATTCCTTTTTTAATCGTTTTATTGAAGTCGCTAGTATGTGTTCCTTGTACAATTTGTGCTTATGTAATAACCAAAGTAGATGACAAGGCCCGTTTTATTCTTGCCAATCCAGAAGGACAGCTAAGACAGGGCTTGACCAATTTCATTTAGATTTAGGAGCCAGCTAAAAAAATCTAGGAGCCACACAATGGCACATTCACACAACCATACACACAAACCCAGTCAGCCACACACATGCACACACTGATACACAGTCAGCCACATACACACACACAGACACACAGTCAGTCACATACATATACACCAGAGACACAGTCAGTCACATACATATCCACAAAGACACAGTCAGTCACATACCTATATTCACTCACACAGAGACAGATACATACATACAGTCAGCCACATACACACACACACATCAACAATCTCTCAGTTTTTTTTTGTTTTTTTTTAAGGGGAGGGGTTTTTTTTAAGGGAGAAGGAAGTACTTCCATCCCATGTGAGAGGGGAGTCTGGTCCATGCCTGTCACACAGGCACAACAGACCGTCTTGACACTACTGGTGTCCAGCAGAATGTCACGTGACACCCGCCACTGAGATACTAAAGCGTGAAGGGGCGGAGCTGGATGAGTGTGCAGCACACACTCTATTCCCTCACGCGTCTATCGTTATTTTTTACTTATCCCAGGGCGAGGGGCACCATGTTGGGATGACCCATCCCGGGCCCCAGATCTAATTTTCGAGTCGCCATGGCGACCTGGCGCCCAGGGTTTGTCGAGCCCTGAGCTAAGAGGTTCACATTTTCTTTTTCTTCTTCTAGAAAACGAGAGAAGTGATATGGAACTTCTGCTCTTGGTCTACTTAATGTTTTTAAACTTAATAGGTTTTAAAGTGAAGTCAATGGGCGAAATCTGACCAATTCTGATGAGAGTGGATTGGAAAGCCATGGAACCATTCTATACTATGTCCTTAAGTCCTTGGAACATAATAAATGCAACTAAAGGGTGTGTCCAGTTTTAAAAAAATGATGTTACACTCTGATTTATAAGGATTCATATGATGACAAAAGAAATCCTTAATTTCCTTACAAAAACAATACATAACTTCTATGAGTACACTAAATGGGAAAGAGAGAAATTACAATTACACATAAAATAACAAATAATATACCCAAATAGTTATTTTGTTAAGTGTTGCAGTGGGCAAACTGAGCGGTCAGGCCAGAAGACTTTAGAAGTAGTGATTATAATGCAAACATGTTTTATTTGTTTTTATTTTTAGAAATCAGCTCTACCTGAATGATTAGGCCAGTCACATAAATGCTTTGTGTCCTAATTTGGACAATTATTTTCTGTAGTATTTTAAAATGTTTTATGTACCTTTTCCTTGATGTATATGTATATACAAAACACAGCTAGCCCATTTACATAATGGGATATTTTAGCGATGCAAATTTAGTATGAAGTCTGCTTTAAGTTTTATAAATATTGATGTTGTCGGAAGATTTCCATATTTTTTATAAATAATAGACGCAAACAGTGTCACAGTTTTATTTATTTTCTATTCAGTATAACAATATGCATGGTATTTACTCCGGCCTGGTGGTGTTTCCATGAATCTACCACCATCAAAGAAGTATTTATTTATTTCCAGGCCTTGACAAATATTGGGAATCAAACAGACCAATTTAGGAGCCAGTTCACTTTTGGACCCAGGAAAATGTTACTTCTATAGAGTGCTATGCAGGACAATAAAACACATGAGAAGCAAGCCGTAACAGCCATGGCTGTCTGGTTTCTGTGATTTGTCAAGCCCTGTTTATTTCAACTGAACTCTCTAGTAGGAATCATGGCCTTTCGATCTAGCACTGCTCTTTCTTTGAAATAGACACCTCCTCTTTATTTTGTTGAAATCCTTAAATTTTGATCATTTTCGTAGTAGGCCATCACTTCATCTGATGGGTTATATTATTCCGATCTAGTCCCAGCTCAGTTTGCTGAAAAGAAAAGGAAACAAAAAAGAAGCAAGCATCTGATATTCTTCAGCCATTTTCTTCCTACTCTCCTCAAAGAACACACACTTTCTCTCTCAGCCGACTTTTAGCAACAGAAGTCAAAAAGTGGAAGCGAACACATTACTGTGACCTGTATCTGTCTGTGCTCTTTCTTGCCTCACACAATACATTTATGCTACAAGATGTTTGATCATCTATTTTGACCAACAGGTTTCCAAAGAAATGAGAGCATTAGCTGCCTGCCTTGCTGCAGATAATACAGTCTTTAAATAACAGTAGCTCTGAAGAATCTTTGGAGGATTCAGAATCCTGGCTTTTAATGGCTACAAAGCTTTGCCATTTTACCTCTCAAGTGCAATCCACTTCTGCACACTTTACAGGCAAAGACTAAAAAAAAAAATTGTAAAAGTCTGAACAAGGTTTTCTTCCTCTTCCCCATCATTTCTTAGCACTGATTTAGATATTTGAGATCAAGCGTTTAGCAAACAGAATAACATGGAGTGTCACCTAAATATTACATTGCTAAGCAGCTTGAGGCAAATGGTTCGACCTGTATATGTACCACACAAGGCCTAACTCAGTGGAGAAAACCATTTACTGCTGCGCTGGGATTTTTAAATGACTTTCTAAAATCATATTAACAATTACAGCAGACAGAGATTGTGGTATGATTTAAAACGTGATTAATCAGCCGTTTGGAACATCCATAATTGTCAGACCTGTTTGGAAACACATTAAAGAAATGCTTGATGCAATAAATGTACATGCCAACATTTTGGAGGGAAAAATACCAGGGACAATTTGCCACTAGTTCAGACACATTAACCTGCCTCTCGGTACCAAAGCAGAGCCACTCAAACAAATGTATAACTCCTTATGTATAAGAACAGAACAAACATTATTATACCCAAAATAGATTGCTATAATGTTATTTTTAGAAAGGATTACAGAAAAACAAATCAAGGTTTAAATCTTAAAAGAAATATTAAGACTGGCATACTGTGATAGGTAAATTAAATATTTTCTGCATTAACAAATATGGGTGGGTAGAAGAACTTGGTGGACTACATGCCAGTATCCATTATTTCAACCTAATTAACTATGTAACATTGGGCTGTTGTCACATTTTAATGTTTTAAAATCTTTGAACAGATACTCAAAATCACCCTTGAAATGTCAAATTTCAGAAAAATGTCATCACATGCACCTAATTGGTCTGTTTTCGACAGAACCTAATCCTTATATTCATATAGTTTACTGAATTGTTATTCAGTAGTAAAGACCATGGAGGTTATGTATAAAAACTCCTGCACTGAAGAGTGGTGGAAGTTTTATAAAAAGGCTCAATCGCCGTTTGTATGTATTTTTCTAACTCCCAACACTTTGTAGTGCTGGAGAGGCACCGACACAAATCAGATGCTTTTTAGCACATGATTTTCTTATACAAAGGCTGCGCCACAACTACACATTTGATATTCAATATCCCCTACATAAGGGTCAGTTCAGATAAGGGATACTCACCTTCCTGGAGCCTCAGTTGTAAAGCTCCTTTGCTTCACCCTCCTGGGTGCCATACATTCAAAGCAAGCACTCACGGGAAATGTAGTTCCCACAGCACTGAAACAAGAGAGAGGGACTGTCCAAGTAAATTATTTCAGCAGCGCCACGGAGGAGATAATTTCAGCAGCTTAACTCAAATAAATGCTCTACATTACCTTTATCCAAGTTGCTCACATTGGATTTAGGTAATGTAGAACATTTATAGGGCATTTATTGCTGCCAAAATAATCTGTTATCCAAAATGCTGCCAGTCCCAAGCTTCTAAATAAGGGATACCCAACCTGTATAAGTCATTATTAATAGAAATAAACTAAGCATGTTAATTGTATTAAACACATAACAGTATAGCTATGTCCTTTTTTTTTTTTTAAAGCTTTTCTAAAAGGAAAAAGGTACACACCACTCATTATATAACAAAAATAAACTAAATATTTGAATTTGTAGCCTATATAAAATCAGACACAAACAAACTGTTGGATTCAGTTTTCTTCCAGGGTCTACAAATCAGGTGTGTTTTTAAAGATGCAGTAAACGTTTATTCTTTCTTTCACATGTGCTTCATTAAATGATTAGTGGTTAGCAGAGGCATTATCAAACATAAATCTTCACACAACAAACAAGCCAGTAGGCCTGCTTTTCCCAGGCATTCACAGTGATACCACTTCAAGGGGTTGTGGGTAGGCATGTGCAAATCCAGTCCAAAATGATCACCTTTTGCCTCTTAATCTTAGATGATAGTGAAAGTGAAAAATGTAGTGCTGCTATCATGAACATAAAATGGCAGTACATGCCATTTGATCCTCCGACTGGCAGCGAGTACAGAGAGACAGTTGGCAATTGTCAGAGTGTCATATATTCTAAATGTTCCTTTTCATATAGCCTTTCCATAATAATGATCATGTACTTTTTTTGTGGTATTAGAAAAGAACCATTACTCGGGCTAAAGCCATTGAGTGCCAAGGGTTTAACAATGCTTTGCTTCTTCATGTGTTATGCATCCCTCTGGAAATAATAGGGTTAACGGCAGCCTGGCAGCACAGCAGTTAATTTCCAGAGCCATTAATGCGCGCCAATGAAATAACGAAGCAATTCTTTCAGTGACCTTTTAGAGCTGCATTTGCGTACATAATATACAGTGAGCCTTGTATTGTGTGCACTCATTGTATTGATGCGCTTATTAAAAACAGCTTAATTAGTAACTGGCTGGGCGTACAAGATGATGTTAAAACTGGTTAGGGTAAAGTGATAAGAAAAAAAAAGCAATGGTACAGTCAGGGGCCTGTGTTATTAATGGCAGTCTAAGCAGCAATGAGGGACTGAGCTCAGGGTTATGTTCTAATGTTTGCATCCTGACAGCATACAGTATTGTCATGTCTGCGTTGCTGGAACAAACTAATGTGCTTTGGATGGCTGCAATGTCTGCATAGGGTCAGATTTACTAAACAGAGTTCTATTCTTCAAACATAATTAGCAAGATAAGGAATAGTCTCTATATGATTTCTTGAGTATTACAATAATCAGGCATTACAAGCTAAGCTTGGAAAATTTTGCAGCTACTTTGGGATTGTTTTTTCACTTGTTTAGTATACCACACTTCAATGTTCATGAAAAGACCCCCTTATGTCTTTTGACTTTGAGACAATTCTTGTATACCTTGCGTCTTATTGGTAAGCACATGCATAGCACCCAACTGCCCCAGTTTATGCAGGACTGTCTCAACTCAGGACCTATGTGCCATGGTCCTGACTTCACCCTCTAGCATCATGTGACACTTGAAAACATTCTACCTTATGTTGATCATTTTTTAAATCTACATTTTTGTAAGAAACTGAGTAAGAGATTTCTATAATGCTTGTATATTTGTCATTTTCATTGTGGGCTGGGGGTACATCATTTCCTGTGGCACAGTCAGACATTCTTGAGGCAATACCAGTTTCTGATTGGCAGCAGTTTAAAAAAAAAAAATTATTTCTATTGTGTTTGAGGAAGATGTGATGCAATTCTGAGCTGGCCAGCTCCACACTGAAATCTGCCCTATTTGTCACGTAGTAATTACAGCAAAATTTAAATAAGAATTTATAGACTAAAACAATAATAATCTGATGTTAATACTGCTTTAACGTGATTTATATAAAGATGTGTTCAAGCTATAGGTCTGATAATATACACACCTGTGTGCAATTCTGAAGATGCAGCATATAAATCACTCTTTCATGTTCCATATTCCAGGGCTCGACAAACCCCGGGCGCCAGGTCGCCATGGCGACCAGGAAATCAGACCTGGCGCCCGGGTATCGTGAGCCCCGCGTGGTGCCCTCGGCAATGGGATCAGGTTTTTTTCTTTATTCCAGCAGCAGTGCGCGAGGGAGCAGAGTGAGTGCACCGGCTGCACACACTTCCTGCTCCGCCCCCTCGCGCACCGCGTTCTATCGCTGATCACTGGGGAGCATAGCAGGGAAGCTGCTCTGTGCCACCGGGCTGCAACAGAAACGGCATTGAGGTGTAATCGCAGGGAGGGGGGACATTGATAGGTGAACTTTTTTTTTTTCTTTAAAAAAAAAAAAACCGACAACCAAAAAATAAAAAACCTGCTGTCTTGTGTATGTCTGCGTGGATGTATTTGTGTGTGTATATATGTGTGTGCCTGCATGTGTTTGTGTATATATATGTGTGTGCCTGGATGTGTTTGTGTGTATATATGTGTTTGTGTGTATATATGTGTGTGCCTGGATGTGTTTGTGTGTGTATATATGTGTGTGCCTGGATGTGTTTGTGTGTGTATATGTGTGTGCCTGGATGTGTTTGTGTGTGTATATATGTGTGTGCCTGGATGTGTTTGTGTGTGTATATGTGTGTGCCTGGATGTGTTTGTGTGTATGTATATATGTGTGGCTGGATGTGTTTGTGTGTATGTATATATGTGTGGCTGGATGTGTTTGTGTGTATGTATGTATGGGACTGACTGGATGTGTTTGTGTGTATATATGTGTGTGCCTGGATGTGCTTGTGTGTATATATGTGTCTGCCTGGATGTGTTTTGTGTGTATATATGTGTCTGGATGCGTTTTGTGTGTATATATGTGTCTGACTGACTGGATGCGTTTTGTGTGTATATATGTGTCTGACTGGATGTGTTTGTGTGTATATATGTGTCTGACTGGATGTGTTTGTGTGTATGTATGTGTCTAACTGGATGTGTTTGTGTGTATATATGTGTCTGACTGGATGTGTTTGTGTGTATATATGTGTGACTGGATGTTTGTGTGGGGTGTTTTGTATGTATATGTAGAAAAACAAGGTGTAACAGGTTTCGCGTTCAGAAGTGGCGGGTGCACGGAGAGGACTTTCACCCTAGTCCTCCAAATCAGAATAAAGGATCCTTTATTCTGTATGTATATGTGACACACTATGTGTCGTTGTGTGACTGCGTATGTTTGTGTTTATGTGCCGTTGTCTGGCTCCTAGATTTTTTAGCTGGCTCCTAAAACTCAGATCAATTTGTCAAGCCCTGCCATATTCCCATATGTGCTCCATATCATGTTCCATATTCCCATATGTATTATATAGGTGTCAAAGTCTTTTTAAATTGCATAATTTGAGCTCCGCACTCAGATCCTCATCATTTGCACTAGCACTTTTGTACTGAAATTGTTCCCTACTTTCAAATCGTCTGGGGTAGAATTGATCAAAGATTAATTAATATGAATTCTGCAAGGACTTCTGGTCCTGCCTTTGCACAAAAAGGTCAGATTTGAAGAAAAGAAAAAAAATCCCAAATGTTTTGGAAATACTCACAAAGCGTGAAGTTAAAGTCATTTCTGTCTCGCTTAACAAATGGACCCTGAACAAAGAAATCAGAGCTCGTGCATGTCATCAAAATTTATTTAGCCACTGGCATCAAAAAATGATTTATAAAATAAAGCTGAACATTAAAAGACCGAATACTGCCTGCCTTTGGAGTGGCCTGCAAATGCTTTTAGATGCAGATAATAGAGTGGATCTGCACACAATTACTTTTGTGTTGCAGACTCATAGCCATGCAATCGCATTACCTCCTCAACTATCATCTTCTTATTATATTGCGGTTAATTAACTACCTTTATTATTACTGCTGATTATCTGTTTGAAGGCTGAGGGTCTCCTCTGTGCTAAGGATATTGTGTAACATGGAAGCCAAAAAAGCAGCCCTAAAACTATTGTGACCTTTAGTCAGATATATATTGTCATATTTTGGTAGTTTTCAAACTGGGATACTTAAGAGGTGTCACCCACAAAGTGCACATGATAAGTTTCATTTCAGGCTGGTTATACAGATAAATAGATTAGATAGTATTCTTACCTTAAGTTTGCTTATTGGTCCACTACAATATATTTGTACAATATAATAGCATCCGCTCAGTAGTTTGGGATTGAGCTCCTGGGCAGGCATCTGTGCAAGCATCAGTATGTATAACCAAAGTTGTAGTGTTTATCCTATAGTCCTGTAGTATTTTTCCTCGTAATGCCATAACAATAGATGGTGTATTAGTGTGGGGCGTTTCAGTTGACTAGCTAAAAAAAGCACTTTCTTGTAGGCCTAGGAATCAACGGTTAAACCCCTGTCTTCCTGCGGATAACCTAACCGTCAAAGATGTTTAGTCAAGCAAATACAGTCGTTTCCTGAAAATACAATTATGCATCTTACAAATGCTGCTTTCTATATGGTTTGGATAATTTTGCAGGCTATTCACTAAAAGGTGAGTTGCAGGTGAGTTGAGGTAGGATGACCAGTTTAGCTCTACATTGTGCAGGAGCAAACCTAGTTAGTTTCCCCCACTAACTAAACTCACCAGGTTTGTCCCTGCACAATGTATTACTGAATTGATGAGGTGAAATATTCATATTAACTCACCTCACCTTCTACTCACCTCAACTCACCTTTTAGTGAATAGCCCCCCTTGTATATCAACATTTCTGTCATCATGGTACCCCCACAGATGAAGTATGAAGCTTACCACATAATATGACAATATTATAAACGCTTAGCTTACTTATTTGTCCCCATTTGATTCATGGCAGCAAGACATATCTGACAAGAAAAGTACACAAAATAATATGGCCATAGCTTAGAGTCTCTAGATAGTTGCAGATTTGTACAAGTAAAGGCTTTCTACAATAAGTGTTTCTAAAAAGATATATATGCATATATAAATATATATATACACTACTAGACAAAAGGTTTTTTTTAACAGCAAATATTAAAATAACATCAAATGGATCCAAAACACATTGTTAATATTGTAAATTACTATTGTAGCTGGAAACAGCTTATTTTAAATGGAATATCAACATAGACATACAGAGACCCAATATCAGCAACCATCACTGTACTCCAGTGGCACGTTGTGTTAGCTAATCCAGGTTTATCATTTTAAAAGGCTAATTGATCATTAGAAAATCCTTTTGCAATTATGTTCGCACAGCTTAAAACTGTTGTTCTGATTAAAGAACCAATAAAACTGAACCTTTTTTAAGACTAACTCAGTATCTGGAGCATCATCGTTTGTGCGGTATGATCACAGGCTCAGAATGGCCAGAAACGAAGAACCTTCTTCTGAAACTTATCAGTCTTTTCTTGTTTTGAGAATTGAAGGCTTTTCCATGTGAGACATTGACAAGCATAACATAACCATAATAGAAAGAGGAGTTTGAAGCCTCGGTGCACAACTGAGAAAGAGGAAAAGCACATTAGAGGGTCTAGTTTGAGAAATAGACCCTCACAGGTCCTCACCTGGGAGCTTAATTAAATAATACCAGCAAAACACCAGTCTCAACGTCAATAGTGTAGAGGGGACTCCAGAATGCTGCCGTTCTAGACCGAGTTACAAAGAAAAAGCCACATCTCAGACTGGCCAATAAAAAGAAAAGATTAAGATGGGCAAAACAACGCAGTCACTCGACAGAGGAAGATTGAAAACTAATGTTATGAATCTAAGTTTGAAGTGTTCAGATCATAAAAGAACATTCTTGAGATGCAGACCAAATGAAAGGATACTGGTGGAGTGCTTGATAGAGAGGCAGTGTGATGGTCTGAGGGTGATTTGGTGGTGGTAAAGTGGGAGATTTGTACAGGCTGAAAGGGATCTGTGCTTTATAAGAACCAATTTCCCCTTACAACAGGACAATGACCCAAAGTGCAGCTTTTAATTATGCCAGAACTATTTAGTAGAGGCCAGCACAGTCACCTGATCTCAATTGTAATGGATATACATAGTTGTAAGAATACATAGCGTTTAATGGGTTATTTGCTCAGCGAGTTTTTAGTTTCTGATCTAATGTATTACTATATCAAATGTAAGTTATGGGCAATAAATGGTTTTCCTTGAAAGGTGATGAGATTGATTTGTAAAATATGGTTTGGTCATACCTTAGTAAATACTGCTGTTTATTTATAGCAACGTTTGGATTAGTGTTCCTCTTAAGATACAAACATGTGCTTGGTCAACATAATAATTTAGATATGAAGACTGACAGCCGATGTACATATATGATAGGTTTATTCACTAAATAGTAAACTATGGTGAAGTAATAAAAAGCAGACAATATGGCTGTAAAAATAGGTAAGGATAACCCAGCTATTTTATCCTACTGGGTCTAAATTGGTCGACAGCTCATCATAGTTCACTGTTTAGTGATCTATTGATAATTTGGTTCCAGCAGGACTGGTTAATGTGGCCTTGTTACCTGTTTTTTTTTTTCTTATGGGAGACGTATGTTTCTAGATATAATTCTTGATGTTGCTTGCATTGTTGACTAGTGTTTCCCAAATGGGGAAAAACCTGATAGCTAAATAAGGACAACATTTTATTTGGGTTGTGTCTGTGCTGGTCAGGCGCTAGATAACGTAGTGAAGCAGAATTGATTTAGATGGTCCCTATATAGATAGTGCAGAAGCTTTTTGGATTGCCATGATGAGAAAAAAATTACATTGCTTTGTGAGGAATTGAAATAAAGCAATGTATAGAGAAACATATCCAGTCATTAGAAGGGATGGTATCTTACAGGGGATGAATATTATGGGATTTATAGCAGATAACCCAAGGGAGAAGGAACATATTAACGTAGCCTTGCTTGTGATGGTGGTATACAGGGTTTTTTGCTATTTAACTTAACTGTAAGGAGTATTCAAATTTAATATTTGGGGTTTGTGTACTCTAACTGGGACTTGGCAGTAATAAGGGTTTAATGGATTAATCACAGGAGCTCCCATTTTAGAAACATAACTTGGATACCTAAAATACAGGGAGAAATGGAGCAGCTTAAATGCGTGTAGGTTTTATTCATATACTATGTGCTGAGACATTCTCTGAGTTCACCCTAGGTTAATTGGGAGAGCTTAAAATGGATTTTGCATTGTGTTTGCAGCGTCCTCCCTGCTGGGAAAAACAAACCTTTTATTTGACATACATATGTTAAGACCCAAGCAACCTATAGTGAATTTGGTACTCTGCAAGCCGGTGTCCAACATGAGCTAGTAATAAAAAACATTTATGTGAAACACATCATTCGTTGCCCTGTAACACCCCACCTTGTTTGTGTCTATATTTTTAAGTATCTAAACACAGTTGTTTTTCGTAAATGTTATTTTGTTATTACTTCGGGTATTGTTGCCCTTGTGTTTGTTCAGTTCTGGGTTTGGTAAATAAGATAGCTTGAGGTGGAAGAACTATTGTGGCAGTGAATAATAAATTACTTGTATGAGGTGAAGTTTGGGGGCAGGGGCAAACTGATAGCGCCTTATTTTGTGCCTTAGTTGGCTTTAATCCAGCTGTGAATATCAACCTCTATTTTGTATTTGCCAGAAAAGGTAACCAACTCTTTTGAAAAAGCGGTATCATTTTTTTTTTTTTCATACAAACCATAGATGTGAGGGATTTTTTTTTTTACTTGCTTCCAATTAAAACTGCAGGCCACATTCCTGGAAAACACGTATCACTAAATTGTCTAAAGTCCCGGCATAAGGCAAACATGCGTTTCAAAGATAAATTAGATACTTTGTATAGTGGCTGCATTTTGCTGCTCTCTGGTTTTTGAAATGTAATTGGTTTGCAGTCACATTCAATGGAAGGCTTTAGCGAAAAGATACATTGCCTCCTACAGAAATGTATCGTGGCCCGTCTCACACAGAAAGGGAGTAGAATCAATTTTCGCCATATTTTCATTAATAGGTGGGTCTCAGAGTCTGCTAATGATCCATGTGTCACACAATATTTTTTTTCTTTCAGTTACAAAACCTCTTTCCAATATCTGGTAGAAATGACAGCTTCTTAACATTTCGAGATATGCGTTTAATCCAAGCTGGAATAAAAATTGCTTTTTAAAGCAAATCTGTGCTGTACAGATTTCAGTTGCAGGCTCATTAGCCTAAGAGAAAACTAGATTTCTTGTAGTGCCATCTTTGCCGGATGGACTTAGTTTGAACATTTTCATAACTTGACACCTGGTGTACGGGTTATGAAATCAGAAATACTACTTTTCGTACAGCAGATTGGAGTAAATCCAGTATCAATGCCTGGGAAAAAAATATATTAAAGGCTTATTTAATCAATAAAAACTATCCAAGTGCTTAATAAAGGAAAATGATAGCAGATCCTGAGCAATATTAAGAATACAGAGTTTAATGCAGTTGACCTCCAAGGTTTGCAGTAGGGAATTATGACCATCTGCATTAGCACATCAGAGAGACTTATAGAGTACTAATAAATAATTTTCCATTGGCACTTTGTAGCTTGGGATCAGAGAGCTGAGGGTTGAAGATCCTCATTTAGCCTCAAATTGTCTCAGGACAGATGGCAGGAAAGTAAACCCATTTTGGCCAAGTTTTGCAATATTATTACTTTGTTTTTATTTTATTAATACTCCCTCAATTAAATATGTTCTGATCCTCGTATACTGACTGTATGATACACACAACCTTAACGGGTATACTCAGAAGGTTAGAATACCATGTGGTTATTAGTACCAGAGAAAAAAGTCTACATATAGTAGGGGGATCCCCGACCTGGGATCACAGAATTCCCCTTGTTGCTGCCAGTGCACCCTCGTCCGGGGCATCCTTTCCCCTTATTTTCGTTCCCTCTCCACTATTTTCTCTTGCCCCTATTTTCTTTTCCTTGTTTCCTATTTTTGTTTTCATCCTCTGTTTTTATATGATGGTTATATATGTTATCATTTGCAAA
Source organism: Pelodytes ibericus (assembly GCA_036172795.1). Lineage (NCBI taxonomy): Eukaryota > Metazoa > Chordata > Amphibia > Anura > Pelodytidae > Pelodytes > Pelodytes ibericus. Next base: position 163,711,800 of record CM069857.1, read on the forward strand.
CATTATTTTGCCTATCCTTAAGTATTATACTTACCTACTTTATACTTACTGTGTTATGTAAGTGCAAGTTACTGGCAACGTTAGGTTTGCATATCATTATCTGATAAGTTCATTTCGAACTGCCCATACGAGGGCAGCATAACAATTTTTGTAACTCCTGACACTTTACAGTGTGAGGAAACGGACCTCCATCAAACTGTGTTTGGCAGAGGTTCCCTGACACAAAGCAGATGCTTTTTAGTGCCTGATTTTTTAAGTGGTTCGGCCCCTTTAAGAATACTGTGAAACCCTCAGTCTTTTGAGACATCAGTTAGACCTTTCCTACTATTGGTTACTTTCTCTTACCCATTGCATATTCATGTGGGCACAAATGTTGTGCACTGTACTCTTTAATACCCATACAAGACAGGAACATTATCCAGGCCAAGAATCCCCATTGTTTATAACAAACTGTAACAGTCGAACAGATTATGACCTGCAACAGAATGTTTGTTGTATATAATATGGAATGTGTCTATGGGCTTCAGTATGTCACACCAGAAAATTATACAATAGGTGCAATGAGAATAGTAAAAGTACTCTGGCAGGTTCGGAAAAATGTGTAGTCCCACTTCATTTCAAGGAGAAACATAACTCAGATGGCAGTTCCCTTACTATGAAAGCCATTGAACAAACCAAGCCTACAACACGGGGAGGTGTCCGCTTAGATATTCTCAGACAAAGGGAAAACTATTGGATATGTATGCTAGGCATTTAGACTAAATATATCTCTAGACCTTTCAGTGTTTAATTAGTGTATAACATGATAATCAATTAATTGTGTTTTATTATTTATTAATATAGCTACATATGTGTTGATCTGTATTGCCTTAGAGCAATTTTTATATATTTTTTAAAGTTGTTTATTTATCAGAATTTATTGTATCCATTTATTTCATATTCATAATTTTCCAAATTGAAAATATGTTTATCATTCTGTTTAGGTTCATGTATTTCAGTTTATTTTGTTTTATCCTTATACATTTGTTTTTGTTTATCCCCATATTTAGCATTAGTTTATGTCACTGTGTTATATATTTCATCATACTTATTCTCACTGTATAGGGTTTATTCTATTTTTATTTATTTAACTTCACTCAGTCATCTATTGTTGTTATTTTCCATCTTTCATCACCTTTTTTTAATTCATCTTTCTGCTTAATTTTTTTGTCATTGATCATTTTTTATGCATTTTCATATTTTTTATGCTTTCATATTTTTCATGGTATTGATTTTTTAAATGTTCCATTGTTGGTGTTTTATAAATTATTTAGTTATATAGGTATTTTACCAGTAACTATACATTTAGATTTCTCTCATTTTCAAATATGTCCTGCGCTCACAAACATTGCATTGTTAGAATTGGTTACAACATAATATTAAAGTACAAAATAGTATACAAAATGCAAATATACACATCTAAAATCGAACACAAACGGTAAGAAAACAAGTGAAATATAATCAACAATGATTACAGGTGCATTCAGTATATATGTATATTGACAAAGAGCTCTTAGGGGATTTTAGACTGGAGGAAGATGTGATGGTTATTCAAGCCACATTTTTGTATTGTGAAATAAAAGTATTGGTACTGGATCAATTGTTATAGGAGGTGAGAACATCTGGGGAGAGCATTCTACTCAGGTATGTTGGGAAAAAACTATTAAACAGAAGGATTGAAAAGTTAGCAGTGCATGTGGATGGTAGCCAATTTACCTTTTTTAACATGTCAGAATAGTGAGTCATGTAATTACATTGTAGCAGAATGGGTTAAACAATTTAGTAAGTTCATGAAGGTGGATTTGCATGTGTTGTATTATCTGTTACCTTACCTAGTTTGGGATAAAGTTTTGATGAGTGTCTTTCAATGTGGCGAGCAAAAGATAGATTGGGGTCTAGCCAACTTTTCTTCACTACCTTACTATACTCGAAAAGTATCTTATTGGACGAATAACTGTCATGGTTTTGTTTTGGATTATTTATGTATTTCCAGACTTTATTTGTGTGTTTGTGATTTTGCATCTTCGTTTAACAATATTTGAACTGTGTTTTTAAATTTGATCCACCATTGATTTGGGTTAAATATGTGTGAATGGTTAATTTTGCGCATGCGTGATCTGTTCGGTTTTACTTTACCACCTGTGTTAAAAAAAAAATTTTATGCAGATCATTTCAGTTGAGCCATGGTGTTCCTGGTGTAATTTTTAGGAACATATTTTTCATTAAAAGTACCCTGTTAATGATTACTGCTGCTCATAGGATCACTTGTAGTGCGGTGATTAACTTGCGTTACCAGCATTTTTCATGGTTTCATTTACTTGTGTGGTAATCTCATTGTGTGTATAGAACGTTTTTCTAACAGTTGCGGTGATGATCCATTACAAGTATAGCAGGGCTTGACAAATTTAATTTAGTTTTAGGAGCCAGCTAAAAAATTTAGGAGCCAGACAACGGCACATCACAATATCATAAACGCACGGAGACAGTCGCATACACCCACCTCACATACACAGCCAGTTACATTCACACACACCACATACAGTCAGTTACATTCACACACACACCACATACAGTCAGTTACATTCACACACACACCACATACAGCCAGTTACATTCACTCATACATACACAGCCAGTTACATTCACTCATACATACACAGCCAGTTACATTCACTCATACATACACAGCCAGTTACATTCACTCATACATACACAGCCAGTTACATTCACTCATACATACACAGCCAGTTACATTCACTCATACATACATACATAGCCAGTTACATTCACACATACATACATAGCCAGTTACATTCACTCATACATACACACAGACCAAAGAACAAAAATGTATTTCTTAGGGTGTCCTCCCTCCCTGCTGCTTACCTCATTGCAGGGGAGGGGGACATTTATGCTGGAGCCCGATCTTCTTTCGGTTCCTGTGCCGTGTTGTCACGTGACAATCGGCACTGCAGCGTGTTGCGCGAGGGGGCGGAGCTCACAGTCTGTGTGATCCGCACAGACTTTCTCCCCTCGCGCTGAAAGTAAAACGCATGGCAGCCGGCAAGGGCTCCCTGTGACAAACAGCACCCGGGCGCCAGGTCTGATTTCCTGGTCGCCATGGCGACCTAGCGCCCGGGGTTTGTCAAGCCCTGAAGTATAGGGTGTTATTCTAATGGTTGCAATAATTTTGAATGGGTGCAGTAGTTTTTTCATCTGATTTGTAGCGCACCCGTTGACCTCGCGCATGGTGGGCATAGAATCACAATTGCCCAGTAGCTTCCCGATAAGGGCAGTTTTTTTCATTAACGGGCGCCATTGAATCTGGGCCATGAGCTTTTAAAAAACTCTCCAACTTACCTATGTTTTCATCTTGGTTATTAATGACCTTTTTGAACTTCACTTGACAGTCTACCAAAGTTCACTTAGTGAACAGAACAAGAGTAACCACTATTTCTTGTTTATGTTTTTTGCTATCATGGTTTCTTAACACAGTTTTTCACGGTTGTCTCATACTGTATGAGTATTGTTCCAAGTAAAAATAATTTAATTCCTTGCAAAATGACCTGAACATGTGTTACTTGGAGGGGCAGTTCCACCTACAGTGTAGTTTAAAAAAAAAAAAAGTACTGCATCATATACAGTAAAGAGAAAGAAACAGATCTGTCTCATCAGTTGTTTTCTCAACACTTTCTATCTCTTAAAAATATCAAATGGAACAGCAGTCCTGTGTCATTAAGCCCTCCTTGGAGTGGAGCCCCATGTGAAATTAATGTATGGTGCTGTACATTTTATAAAATCAAAATAGGTGTATTTCTATATATAATAGACACAGGGCTATGACAAAGGGCCGGACTTCTGCCCGAAACGTTGTAGTTTCAATAAAGGATTTTGGATTATTGCTACAGTCCCGTGAGTGCGTTCATCAGCATTGGATTTCTCTATAATAGACACATGTACAACATATCAAAAATAAGGTAGATGGGACTGCCCCTTTAAAGAAATCCTATGAGTTCAAAATAGCAGTTCAACATTACCCAGTGACTGGTTATACATAAAACATATAAGAGGTGACACATCGGCTTTAAGTAACACATAACTGTTTTCAAACCAGCATACATGACTGCACATATAAACAATATTTACATGATTGATTTATGTTTATATGACAGGTGTATTATTATGGAAACACATGCCATTTTAAAAGAAGGGCCAATACTTCTTTAACTGTATGCTTCTACATTACACAGAGATCATTTATAAGTAAGGTGCTCCAAGACATTTCATAGATTTTATCTTTCCCGCATTATTAATAAAAATGTGTATTAATAATTCATCGCATAATTTGGATTTTGCATTTGCAGTTCCAGGAACTGATGTAAAAGTATTATCATTTTTTACTTTTAAAAGTGAGTATGTTTGAATCAGTTATATTTTTGGAAAACAGCAGAGACATTAACTGTCCACAAATACATAAATGAATAGTTTATTCCGCTAGTGTTTGGGAGGCATTAGGATTCGGCATGCTTTCTGACTGTACCTTTGATAAAGGATTCTAAAACAAATGTTTCACACTCTTCTTCTTTAATGGAACAATCAGGCCTGAAATTGCCAGGTTTGCTACTTCAATATGGTGGTGTAATCATTGGATGTCAAGTTCATACCCATTTATGTGGGACATTAGGGCCACTATTCCGACTAGTTTGGAGCTGAATGTCGGCCTCCGTTCATTCGCGAATGTTTGGAGCTGCATGCATAGATTCTGCTCAGACCCAGCCTACTTATTGGTCGACTCAGTAAATGACCTCATTAAACCCGGTCAAAGGTGGCAATAGCTGAATCCTGCTGAATGACTACCAAATGACACCCAAACAGCAGCTGAACCTGTATTGAATGCATCAACAAATAGGAAGGACTTAAGAGAATATTATCATCTAACTATATAATGGGAATGATATATCAAACTAATGATATACTGTTGTGCTAAGCATGTTTCCTCTTTATGACATCACTTTCTGGCACAAAATGCTAAATAATTACTTCATTAATTATTCTCTGTTCAAAAAATATATTTTCAGACAGAAGGTCATAAACTGGAGATGCCACTGACGTATTCCAAACACTGTTTAGATGACAACAACAGTTGAATACCAAATATGACACTAGTTTTAAAGGGAGCAAGTTGCCTACATGTTCTTTTACACACATGTAATTAATTGTACTAATGCCATTTAACTATTTACAAACTTCTAGGAAGATCGACCAACAGTTAACTAGTCCTTGTTAATAAAATATAGGACAAAAGCCATTGATTTAAGAATTCATTAGGACCAATAAAGCTTTTTTTTACATTTATAATGTATAGTTAAGTCAGTGAAATGTATGTGTTCATCTCACCTTTACTCCCCTGCATCTCACATTTAGTGAATCGTATTAAGATAACATGACTTGCATTCATAATGCCTTATTGTCAGTACTGTACATTCATGGAGAATCTGGGAGATTTGACAATTTGCTGGCCCAGAGAACTTCTACATTTTTTCTGCGTTTAAAAAGAGGCATATAAGGTTTCAGTTTTGGTGCTACACAAAAGGATTTTAAAATGAGAAAGCCAAGGGCTAATGGAACACGAAGGATGCTGTTTGTAAGGATAAGATGGATGACTGATCTAGTTATTTCATTTAACGTGGGCTTTTTTTTTGTAAATCTACTAAACGAATCAAGGTATCAGATTCCAAATTGAGCTTAAACGATGCATGCATTCACTTTAAGTGCTGGTCCTTTTGGCACCAAGAAACTACTCACAAGCCCTGCACGAGTATGTATAACGCTTCTTGTGGCAATGCTCAAATTAAATCCAGGTTATGAAATCAAATCATTCTACATAATGTTAATTGCTTCTTTATGGTTCTGCCAGAGTATGTAAGCCTAGAAACATGAAATAATAAACAAGTAGAACTGTGATAATGGAGAAATAATGTTCTAATAATATGTTGCTGTTTTAGCAAATGCTCAGCTAAGAGAATTCTAGTAAAAGTAAATAAGGCAGGTGCGTACGTTGGTTATTAATAATCCTCTGTGTTTCCTTATATGAAGCAAACAAAAATTGGAACTTACAAATGCCACTTACATTATTGTAGATATCTCTTTTGCTCCTGAATAACATCACTTAGTTAATGTTAGGAAGGCTTGGGATGTAACATTATGCTGGCTTTTACTCATGGAGGAATCCAGAGAGCTTTACTGCAGAAAGTTGTCATGGCAGGATAGTGCATTGGCATCAACTGGATCCCAAAAAATATTTGCTTCAAGCTAATGTTCTGCAGTATTTATTTCATTATGATTTTGTCAGGGAAGCCTCCGTGCCCTCTGTTCCTGGTGAGGCCTGGGGGCCAGCCTCCTCCCCACAGACTATGGACCCTGGTCCTGGGAGTGACTGAGTGCCAACCCCTTCCCCACAGACTATGGCCCTGACCTGGTAAGAGGTACTGGGATGGCACGTCCTTACCGTCACTTCTGTGGCATTTGGCCTCTGGACTATATTAAGTGACTTTGGTGTGCTCTGGTGTTTGCCCCACATGTTATCCCCAATAGTCTGTCCCTACCTAGTGCTTATGCCCTGTACACACTTGGGAGGATCTGAGGCACCCTGTTTTCAGTGCAGCAAGTTCCACCACACGGTGTCCAGGACAGAATGTTTATCTGGGAGGGCCAAGCAGTTCTTAAATATTATTACTATATGTTACTGTTTTAATGTTTTGCATATCCAGTTAATAGTTGTTAAGTTTTTTCCTGTCTTATGTGAGTCATCCATTGTCTTTGTGTTAGCTTAAATTAATTATGATATGTCCATTGTCTGGACCAGGTTAATTAGTGTACCTGCTGGGGGAACTGAGTTTAGTTCCTGGTCCATTGTTTGTGTTAATGCAATTGTGTTTGTAATGGGAGTCATGTTCTTTCCTGGTGTAGTGTATGTTAATTCCTGGCTAATGTAATTTTGTGTACATAAGCCTGTGTGTTTCTAAAATAAAGTAGTTCCTGTTTTATCCCAAAGCTGGTCTTGCCTGGTGCCTGGAATCAATTTCTGATTATTTCTGACCTCTTTGGAGTTCCAATATAAGTAAGCAGAGCTATGACAGATGTACCTAGCTGGGGCACCAGGCAGTCCGTCACAGATCTGTTCACCATTTTGTTTGGAGGCAGACTTTAGTGAATTAGTACATATCTTGCCAGCCTATGTCTATTGGAGCAGCCATCTTGAATTTCTAGAAAGTAACTCTTGTGTTAATATTGCTTTCAAAGTAAAATGTTAGCTTTATATTGCTTATATCCCAAACTACACAAAACACTTGCATATACATTTATGGACATGTATGTCTATGCATCCTATTAACTACTCATTGTTTTATTTTTATATTATTTCTATTTACTCAACATGTTTCCTTCTTTGTTTCAGTAAATCAAGATGGCTTGCAGTACACATATATGTATATTTTCATAGCCCAGCATGGAAATGGGCAATAAAAATAATAATTAGCTTGTCCTATCAATTGCAATAAAAGCAGTCATCCGTTGCTTTTAAACCTCTTTTAGGCATGCAGGGAATGGTTCTGTTAATTGGTGGTACATGTTAAATCTCTTTGAAGACTATCTTCATTGATGTTCTTGGGAGCTAGAAATATATATATATATATCCATTTCATTCAGCTCTAGATGTTGCTCAGCCGGTCAAAGCTGCTCCGTTGTCTAATTGGATTTCCTACAAGCACTTTGAAATACGCCATTTCTGCGCAGTTATCATATCTACATTAGGTTAGAATTATTGATCTGCAATTAATGATGCTCCAAGGTGTTTGAGATGCACCGCTTATCTTATTTTAATTCCTCTGCCAATTAGATTTTCCTAGAAATGTCAGGTTAACATATAAAATATCTGAAATGTCACCTACTTTGAGAAATGGGTATACAAATAAGAGTGTCAGTGTGTATCTATATTGTACTCCTATATCTGGATGTGTATACACAAAGTGTACCAAACATTAGGAACAACTGCTCTTTCCATAAAATAGGCCGACGATGTTAATCCAAGAAAAAGCTGTGATCCTTTATTAATGTAAAAAAAAGTTAATGTCACTGCAATCGCTGTAGATGCATGTTATTATATAGGTTAAAAATAATTGTCAAGGCTGGAAGAAGTGAGACATGAATTGTGTATGTAATATTTAGAGGGAAAATGGGCAGGCAAAAAATTATGTACTTTTATACCAAACTTAGAGCGTGCCAATCCTGACTCAATCCAGTTAGTGTATTAAGAACTGTTTGTTTTTTTTCATGCCATGTATATTAAGAATGGCCCACCACTAGCGACAGACCATTCTATTTAGAAATGACTATAAAGAGTAGAGATCTACTACCAGCCAACATAATAACCTTCAATACACTGGGGTCATCAAGCCTCAAGGTGCTATCTAGCTTGTAATGTCTGTGTTCCACTGAATCTATGCTGTACTGAGGGCAAAACCAACTATTTCGTGGAAAAATGTTCGGGCAGCTAGAAAAGATTTGCTTGAATATATATAGATTTACCAAAGCAGATGTATTTTTTTTTAAAAGTTAAACTACCATTTCGCAGACCGCTATCTCTCTATCCCTTTGTATAATGTCCTTACCACTAACATATTTTTATATATACAATAATGAACTGTGGTTAATTGGCTACTGGGTTGCAAAGCTCAAGCCACATTATCCGGGTTTGAAAAATAGGAGAATTCTTCCTTCTCTGCTATTTTCACCTAGTATTTGCAGCTCGGGCGTCAGGTCATCACAGTTCATTGTTTAATGAATTAATGTCCAACTTGCGGCAATATTTTTATGTGACCCCTATCCTGGAAAAAATTCCCTTAGTCTTTGATTCTACTATATTAACTCATTAATAATAAAGAAGATTCTGGAACCTCAGCATCAAAAAGGTTGTACAACTCTGGTTAGTTAATAATCCCCATATATGTGTACAAATATGCATAGGTATATATTTAGTATACAAACAACTATATGATCCCTATTTCTCATTATGTGTTTAATTGTATGTCAGATTAAAGAGAGTGTGACAAATCCTAAAATCTGTTAAACTAGTGCTGGCACCTACAGGGAGTGCAGAATTATTAGGCAAGTTGTATTTTTGAGGATTAATTTTATTATTTATTTTTTTCAAATTCTTTATTTTGTACATTTTTAGAATTTATAAAATTTTAATTTCCAGAAAATTCACGATATATATGGAAAATATATTACGTATACAAATAAAACAATCTTGTAACAGATCTAGTGACTTCATTTGTAAATATCAAAACAATAAAGACAATTAAAACAACAACAATTAAACACTACAAAAAAAAAATAGGAGAACATAGAAGAAAGAAAAAGAAGGAGTAATCAGAGACAGGAGGGAAATGAAGAAAGCTGGGTGTCCCATCCAGGGCAGCGTATCTAACAGTGTCCATTTAATATGTAGTAAGTGGGGTTTAGCCTTTAGGAAAACGCTCCAGCCAGGGGCCCCATATTGAGAAAAATCTTTTGGGGGAATCGTGGAGGAATGCGGTCAATTGGTCCATTTCCACTACTTCTTCTAGTAGGGCCAAAACTGTACCCAAAGGGGGGATAACAGTTTGGTTCCAAACCTGAGCAAGAGCCCGGCGTCCCGCCAGGTATATTCGGGAAAGCAGCAGATTCTCAAATTTTGTGAAACCATCTAGAGGTTTAGAAAGAAGTACTGAGTATGGGTCCATGGGAGTTGGTTTGTTCAGTAGTTGGGAAGCAAAGGTGGTGACTTGTTTCCAATATAGTTGGATTTTAGGGCAATTCCACCAAGCGTGAATGTAAGTCCCAGGAGAACCGCACTGTTTCCAGCACAAAGGAGAGGTTATGAGATGCATTTTCGCTAATTTGGAAGGGGTAGTGTACCAACGTAAGAGAGTCTTGTAGGCTTGTTCTTTATGCGCCATACAAATAGATATTTTTGAGGTGGCTTCCCAAATGTCGATCCAATCTTCCCTTTCAAGGACCTGACCTGTATCCAATTCCCATCTAGCAATATAGGGAGGTGGGAGGCTGGGACCTGATAGTAATAATTCTGTATAAAGCTGTGAGATAAAACCTTTTTTCCTAGGAGAGATGAGACACACATGTTCGAACCAGGTTGCGGGTGAGGAAGCTGCAGCTTTGATCTTTGGATCTGAGGCAAAGTCTCTCAGCTGAAGATAACGAAAATAATCAGAGGAGCGTAAGTCCAATTTGGCTTTGATGGAATCGTATAATTTAACTGCGCCATCAACATAGAGGTCTGCAATTCTGGATATATCTCCTTGGTCAAAAACTTTAAAGTTGGTTGGGTTCATTCCCGGTGGGAAGGCACGATTCCGATATATCGGGATCATTGAGGAAGCTGATTTGGTGAGAGAGAATTTGAGAGCGCTGGTGTCCCAGATCCGCAGAGAATTGGAAATTGAAGGGCAGCTGGAGCGGAGCAATGGTCTTTGTTGTTTGGGTGTCCAGATATAGCAGGGTAGTATGTCAGGCCTGAGGAGGTCGTTCTCGATGTCAACCCAGCGTATATGGGAGACTGAAGCATGCCAGGAAGCAATTTGGGAAAATTGTGCCGCTAGATAATACTTTTGGACATCAGGCAGGCCAAGGCCTCCAGCGAATTTGGGCTTGTACATCGTGGTTCTATTTACACGGGGGCGTTTGTTGTTCCATATGAAATCGTTTATTTGTCTTTGAAGGAGTTTGAAATCAGCAGGAACCAAAGGGACAGGTAGGGCTTGGAATAAATAAAGTAATCGGGGGAGGATATTCATTTTGACTGTTGTGATGCGTCCTAGCCAGGAGATATGAAGAGGGGACCAGCGAGTCAGATCAGTTTTGAGTTGCTTCAGTAGGGGGGAGTAATTCAGTGAGTATAGTTGGGAGTACGTGGCCGATAGTTTAAGTCCTAGGTACGTCAAGGGTCTGTCAGAAATGTGGATGTCAAAGTTAAGGGATATTAGTTTGGTTATGTGTTTGGGGATATGAATGGGTAGGGCTTCAGACTTGGTCACATTTATTTTGAAGCCTGTGAGGGAGGAGAACTTGTCTAGGACATGAAAGAGGTTAGGTAGAGAGGTCAGTGGGTTCGTAATTGAAAGTAAGATGTCATCCGCATATGCTGCTACTTTATAATGATGAGGGGGTATCGATAGGCCAGTAATATCAACGTTGTCTCTGATTGTCTGGAGTAAGGGTTCAATGGAGAGGGCAAATAATAAAGGTGATATGGGGCAGCCCTGTCTCGTTCCTTTTCGGCGTCAAGGGAGAGGAAAAGGGTTGGGGTGCGAGTGTGAGAAGAGTGCCACATCAAGTCAATACATCTCCTAGTGTTGTCCAGGGCTTGTCTATGTGGGATAAATCCCACTTGGTCAGGGTGAATGAGTTTTGGTAAGATAAGGTTTAGTCTTTTGGCCAGGATTTTGGTGAATAGCTTGTAGTCGGTGTTGAGTAGGGCAATAGGTCTATAATTGGCGGTGTCATCTTTGGGTTTACCTGTCTTATGGATAAGTGAGATTGTCGCTGCTTGCATGTCGTCTGTGAGGTAGCAACCATCACGGAGTCCGTTGAAAAGGTCAAGGAGGTGGGGTGATAGCTCCTCATTGAAGGTCTTGTAATAAAAATTGGTAAAACCGTCAGGTCCAGGGGCTTTATTCGCTTTAAGGGATTTGATTGCCGTCTGTAGTTCAGAGGAGTCAATCGGCTGGTCGAGAAAGTCGCTGTCGGCTGTTGAGAGATGGGCTATGTTACTTTTGGCCAAATACTGGGTAATATCATGGACATGGGAAGGGTTAAGGAGAGTGTGGTCTGGGGAGTGTTTGTAAAGAGAGGAATAAAACCTAGAAAATTCAGTCGCTATGTCTTGAGGATGGGTAATAATGGTACCTGATTTTGTGCGGATGCTTGGTATGATCTTTGAGGCAATTTGGGATCGAAGGCAGGAAACAAGGATCTTGTCCGCTTTGTTGGATTTTTCGTAATATGTGCGCTTTGTGAATTTCATTAATTTTGAGTGCAGTTTGCGTAGTTCTGTTCTGACTTTAGTAAGGTCGTTGGGTGAGATTTGTTAAGAGTTTCTAGGTTGAACAGTTCCGACTGTAGCTGTTGTGATATGCGTTCTCTCTCTTTCTTAAGGTTGGAGCATAAGGCTATGAGTTGGCCTCTGATGACTGTTTTATGCGCGGACCATAGAGTGGCCAAATCTGAAACGGAATCCTTGTTCAGAGTAAAATATTCAGCAATGGAGGTTTTGAGCAACGATACAACATGTGGTTTGTGAAGGATGGATTCGTTCAGTTTCCACGACCAATGCTTGGAGTGATGAGGGAGATTGAGGGTAATAGTGATGTCTGCATGGTCTGATAGAACAATGGAGTGAATTGCGGTAGAGGCGACCATGGGTAAACAGGATTTTGAAATGCAGAATAGGTCGATACGGGAGTAGCTCAGGTGAGGGTGGGAAAAAAAAGTATAGTCTTTTGTAGTCGGATGTTGGAGTCTCCATATATCCAGAAGGTTGTGGCGTTGTAGGAAGTCAGCTAGGTGTTTATCTGAAGGATATACAGGGGGAATTGTGGAAGACGATGTCCTGTCCAGTGCAGGGCAGGTGGTGGCATTAAAGTCTCCGCCGATAATCAGTCTATCAGTTGGGTGAGAGTCCAGAAAATCGGAGAGGGATATCCAGAAAGCGGCATCAGGGACCGCAGGGGCGTAGATATTCAGGAATGTTACGGGGGATGTGCCCAGTTGGCCAGTGAGGAATAGAAACCGGCCTGCCTTGTCGGCGTGGGCAAATTGTGTTATAAAAGGGCATGATTTGCGGATGAGCACTGCCACTCCGGCTTTTTTGACTGAGTTATTAGCCATATGGCAGACATTATAGGTAGGATCACGGAATGTAGGTGTTGAATCGTGGGCGAAATGAGTCTCTTGGACAAACACCACATCAGCATTTTGTTTCTTGAAGTAACGGAGCATGGACCTCCGTTTTTGCGGAGAATTGAGGCCATGTACGTTGAGGGACAGGAGAATGAGCGGGGATGGCATTTTGGCACGGGAATCCTGGACGGTGAGCAGGAAAAAGAGAAAGAAAAAAGATAAAGAGAATGGGAGAAGAGAGAAGAGAAATTTAAAAAAAAAAAAAAACACAGATGTTATTACCAATGTATGAGACAAACACTAGAAACACATGTAGTAAAAATAAAAAAATACTTATAAAAATTAAAATGAATGGAATACTAATTCAGTAAAGAAATTCAGTAAAAAGAAAAAACATAGAAGGCTTATCCGTTATTTTTCGAGATCACTGTAACGATAACAGGCGCTGGGCTTACTTCAATGGCCAGACGCTCGGGTCGGGAGGAGGAAAATGTGATGCCGGGGATAAAATCACCGGCAGCACATGGAGTGGGTTAGATAATCGTCTAACACTAATAGAGAAAAAACTTGTGGTAATCAACAGAAAACAGTATAGCGAGGCCTTGAGCCTATTGCTATTAAATTTCAACAGGATTGATAAAGATGCAGCAGAATTGGAGGCCTGAGGTGTGTGGTGGCCCAGGATGTATCTGGGTACCCCCTTTAACCCTGAGGTGTGTAGGAACCAGCTGTGTACGGGGGGTAATTTGGTACATTTAAAGGGCCTTTGGAGAGAGAAAACACGGGTTTTGACTTTCTTCATGGGCTGTGCAGGGAGGGGAGAGTGGTCCCTTTACTTTCTAGTGGGGGAGTAGGCTTGTATCGTTTGGGTATAGGTGATACATTGGGGGGTTGGGGAAACCCTCGTGTCAATAGGGATCAAACGGTCTAAAACGATTATGAGTAATCTATATTGGCCCTAGGATGTCAGCTTAGAGACGTACAGGGTTATGTATATTAAGAAAATAGGGCAGAGTGATATGACCATATCGGGGTAGGGCAATTCTCAAAAGGCAGTGTTCCACGATTAGCCTTAGGAGCGTGTGCTTGCTGATGTGATATACAATTTTGGGACCTTTGAATGGAGAATCCGTGTGGGGCGATTGTGTAGTATACTTATCGTCCAAAGTTCAATATGGGGAAGTCTCTCTGCCTTAGGATATAAGACAGTGTAGGGTCACGTAGTCGCTTTCTGGGACCTGTTGGGGTCGGAGCAGCCTGTACCGGGTAAGCATCATCGTGGAAGTAATCCAGGTAAGGTACACACTCAGGAGCAAGGCGAGAGCTTGGAAGGAGGACAATCTGCGTCGTGGGCACTGTCCTTAAATTTGGAAGCTTATCAGGCCCTTGTGTTCGGTCCTTTAGTTGTGGCTTGGTGCGAGGTTGAAGGCAGAGCCGGGAGTCTAGGCCGGGGGCTCCGTGCTCTGGGTCCATCTTCCGGAGGGGCGAAATGGAGAGCGTCTACGAATGCCTGTAAGTCCTTATAGGTGGTGAAGGAACGTGTCGTGCCATTTTGCGCAATCATAATTTTGAATGGAAATCCCCAAGCGTATTTTAAGCCCACTGCTCGAAGTTGGTCTGTGAGAGGCTTCCACTGTTTGCGTCGGTATAGTGTAGCGGGTTCCAGGTCTTGAAACACCTGTACAGGAGCGTTATTATATTTCAGAGGGGTGCGCCGGGTGGATTTCATCCCTGCCTCCTTAGTCTGGTGGTAGTGGAACCGGAGGATAACGTCTCGAGGCTGGGACCCAGCCGGGCCCGGAGCCCTCAGGGCTCTATGTGCTCTGTCCAGCATGAGGCGTTCTGAAGGTAAGTCAGGGAGAAGGTCCTGGAGCATTTGGAACAGGGCTGCCGGTAGGGCTTCAGGGCCCACCATTTCGGGAAGTCCCCTGATCCGGATGTTATTTCGCCGAGACCGGTTCCCTATGTCTTCCACTGAGAGTTCAAGCGCCGTTACTCTGTGGTATAGATCCACCGAATCGTCTGCTAGGTGTTCGTAATCGGAGGAGATGGCGCGGATTTGTTCCGTGTGGGTGTCCACCAGGGAGCGGGTATCTTGGACCTCCTGGCGAATGGTCGTGAGAGCGTTGCCAATTTCTTCTTTTATCCAGGACTGCAGTCTGAGGAATATATCTTCGAGGTCCTGTTTTGTGGTCAGAGGCGGTGGTATGGGCGAGGCCGCCATGTCATCCAGAAAATGGCGTTCAGCAGGTAGGTTTTGTTTGCGGAAGATAGGCGCAACTTCGGGAGGGTCTTTTTTCTTCGCGCTTCGGGTGTGCGAGGGAGGACCCATGAAGGAGCTCACCCAGGTGTTGTTTGTAGAGAAAAGTCCTGTGAAGGTGCTATTGTAAGGTATAATAGGCTCGGGATTCGCGGAGCTGCGGAGTTAAGCGGCCATCTTGGTACGGAGCCACGCCTCCTCCGGATTAATTTTATTATTGAACAACAACCATGTTCTCAATGAACCCAAAAAACTCATTAATATCAAAGCTGAATATTTTTGGAAGTAGTTTTTAGTTTGTTTTTAGTTTTAGCTATTTTAGGGGGATATCTGTGTGTGCAGGTGACTATTACTGTGCATAATTATTAGGCAACTTAACAAAAAACAAATATATACCCATTTCAATTATTTATTTTTACCAGTGAAACCAATATAACATCTCAACATTCACAAATATACATTTCTGACATTCAAAAACAAAACAAAAACAAATCAGTGACCAATATAGCCACCTTTCTTTGCAAGGACACTCAAAAGCCTGCCATCCATGGATTCTGTCAGTGTTTTGATCTGTTCACCATCAACATTGCGTGCAGCAGCAACCACAGCCTCCCAGACATTGTTCAGAGAGGTGTACTGTTTTCCCTCCTTGTAAATCTCACATTTGATGATGGACCACAGGTTCTCAATGGGGTTCAGATCAGGTGAACAAGGAGGCCATGTCATTAGATTTTCTTCTTTTATACCCTTTCTTGCCAGCCACGCTGTGGAGTACTTGGACACGTGTGATGGAGCATTGTCCTGCATGAAAATCATGTTTTTCTTGAAGGATGCAGACTTCTTCCTGTACCACTGCTTGAAGAAGGTGTCTTCCAGGAACTGGCTGTAGGACTGGGAGTTGAGCTTGACTCCATCCTCAACCCGAAAAGGCCCCACAAGCTCATCTTTGATGATACCAGCCCAAACCAGTACTCCACCTCCACCTTGCTGGCGTCTGAGTCGGACTGGAGCTCTCTGCCCTTTACCAATCCAGCCACGGGCCCATCCATCTGGCCCATCAAGACTCAACTCTCATTTCATCAGTCCATAAAACCTTAGAAAAATCAGTCTTGAGATATTTCTTGGCCCAGTCTTGACGTTTCAGCTTGTGTGTCTTGTTCAGTGGTGGTCGGCTTTCAGCCTTTCTTACCTTGGCCATGTCTCTGAGTATTGCACAACTTGTGCTTTTGGGCACTCCAGTGATGTTGCAGCTCTGAAATATGGCCAAACTGGTGGCAAGTGGCATCGTGGCAGCTGCACGCTTGACTTTTCTCAGTTCATGGGCAGTTATTTTGCGCCTTGGTTTTTCCACACGCTTCTTGCGACCCTGTTGACTATTTTGAATGAAACGCTTGATTGTTCGATGATCACGCTTCAGAAGCTTTGCAATTTTAAGAGTGCTGCATCCCTCTGCAAGATATCTCACTATTTTTGACTTTTCTGAGCCTGTCAAGTCCTTCTTTTGACCCATTTTGCCAAAGGAAAGGAAGTTGCCTAATAATTATGCACACCTGATATAGGGTGTTGATGTCATTAGACCACACCCCTTCTCATTACAGAGATGCACATCACCTAATATGCTTAATTGGTAGTAGGCTTTCGAGCCTATACAGCTTGGAGTAAGACAACATGCATAAAGAGGATGATGTGGTCAAAATACTAATTTGCCTAATAATTCTGCACTCCCTGTATGTATTGGACATGTCCCCCTATGAATGTTCCTTTCCCCTTCTCCTAAACTTCCTAAAATCATAAGTTCTACTCAATAAAGAGAAAAATGGAGGGAAATTTCAAACTTTAGGTCAAATTAGTCAAGTTGGAAAAATTCTCAAATGCAGTTGAATGGGAGAATTCCCATCTTAATTCTTTTGAGTTGAAGCTTATATATATGTTGCTACAAAATATTTGTGGTTCCTTTATTCTGCAAACAGTTTTCAACCCCTGAATTAAGAATTGATACATCTGAAATATGTAAAGTTAATTACAAACAAGTTTTTTGTTTCTCACAAAATAGAGACAGGCACATTAAACCCCCTGTGTGTATCAGAATATGTTTTAAAGTGTACCATCTGCATCAGAAATGATACAGAATGGAGGAAGATTTTTGTTTACCAAATATTGCCCTGCTGTTTGCACAGATGTTTTTAACATGGATCATCTACTTTGGGAACAATAAGTCAAAAATTAGTATAAATGGCAGGAAAATAACAATCCACCCAAATTTTACCCTAGTGTAAAACCTGAAGCGCAGTGTGTAAAGTCAGAAATAGCGGAACATTAAAGTATTACCGTATTTGCTCGAATATAATATAACAGCAGGGGATGTCTGCGCGATGAGCGCAGACTCCCCTGCTTCTGCCCGGCACGACCGCCGGGGCTTCTATGAAGAAGCCGGGTACTTCCGTTTTCGTCACAGAAGTCCCGGCGAGCGTGCCGGGCGGCAGCAGGGGAGGTCTGCGCTCATCGCGCAGACATCCTCTGCTGCCCCACTAGGCACCAGGGAGAATCGGGCAGCTGGGGGATGTCTGAAACGATACGTGCAGACATCCTCCATGCTGCCCGACACCTCCGTCTATTATGACGGACCAGCTGTCCGTCATAATAGACGGAGGTGTCGGGCAGCATGGAGGATGTCTGCACGTATCGTGCAGACATCCCCCAGCTACCCCCACTAGCCACCAGGGAAAGAATCAAGGGGAGGTGGGAGATAGAGAGAGACTAGGGGAGGGAGGGGAGAAGAGAGAGAGACTAGGGGAGGGAGGGGGGAAGAGAGAGAGACTAGGGGAGGGAGGGGGGAAGAGAGAGAGAGACTAGGGGAGGGAGGGGGAAGAGAGAGAGAGACTAGGGGAGGGAGGGGGGAAGAGAGAGAGAGACTAGGGGAGGGAGGGGGGAAGAGAGAGAGAGACTAGGGGAGGGAGGGGGGAAGAGAGAGAGAGACTAGGGGAGGGAGGGGGGAAGAGATAGACTAGGGGAGGGAGGGGGGAAGAGAGAGAGATTAGTTTGGAGGGAGGGGGGAAGAGAGAGAGACAACGCTGGGGGGGGGAGAGAGGCCGCAAGGAAATAAAAACAAGAAATGCAAAGTTAAACTTTTTTTTCTCCTATAGGGTAGTCTTATATTCAGGCTTTTAGTTTTTTTCCTAAAGGAATATACAAAGTTTGGGGGGTCGTCTTATAATCGAGAAAATACGGTAATAAAGTGGGCTATTTGCTAAAAGTTGAGATGAAATTAGATAAACATTTCCTTTTAGCTATACAATGAACATGAATAAACTCACCAGGTTTGTTTCTGTACCATGTTTATCTGAACTCACTTGGGGACACAGCTACTGGTATACAGCTACTTTACATAGTTAAGGCTGCCACCCAGCTAGTATACTACTGGCACGTCAATAACATATTGGCTTGATGCCAATGTTAAGTCTATGGGGGGCAATAGCGTGTTAGGTATTTTTGGAAGAAAAGGTTGCAGCCAAATATTCACTGTATATCATTTATGGCTAACCTTACAGACACTACAGATGTATGGGAAATATGGGCATTATAGGTCATGTAGATCCCAAATATCTGCAGTGCCAATGTTATATAAAGGCCTTGACAAATATTTGACTTAAGAGCCAAACACACCTTTTTATGTTAGGAGTCATTTGTTCATAGAGTTCTATGTAAAACAATTTTAAAACATTAGGAGCCAGCAATAGGAATTTTAGAAACCATGGCTCATTGATTCCTGTGATCCGTCAAGCCCACTAACCACACAAACACATGTAAATACAAATGTTATTATATGTACATGCAAATACAAATGTTATTATATATACATGTAAATACAAATGTTATTATATATACATGTTAATACAAATGTTATTATATATACATGTAAATACAAATGTTATTTTATATATAAATGTAAATACAAATATTATTATATATACATGTAAATACAAATGTTATTATATTTACATGTAAATACAAATGTTATTATATATCCATGAAAATACAAATGTTATTATATATGAGTTTGGGATGAACAGGCAGTGGTATTGGTTTTGTATATATTTTTACTGCATGTAATAATCAAGTCTCCAGTTATAGGTTAAGCCTACATTGCTTCTCATACACCCATTAGCATTACTGCAGAGAAAGGTCAATGGCTATGCATTAATGAGAGATAATTATTCATGAGACTCCCACTCTTGAGGATATATAGTGGAGTGTCTGCAGCATTATTCTGGACATCATTAAAGTCACATTCCTCATCTCCTATCACCGGACTAGCCATCCCTGTGTTTTCAGGTCTTCTTTGTTCTTTTTTTATGCTGTAGGCTTTGACCAGCTGTCTATTTTCTTTTTCGTTCTTCTTGGCTGTTTTCTTGTTCAATTAATAGGCAATATAGTCTGGACTTCACAGCACCCGGCATGATCTAACACTCTGAAATATGGATTATATATCAGTGTAGGATGAATAGGACTTGGCTTTAAAAAAGGGTCATAGAAATGCTGACATTCCCAGCTTTTTTGATGACACTGTATCATGACATTCTGGGATTGGGCTTGAAACAACAAGCAAAAAATTCCTTCAGTGATGTGAGAGATCCCACAGTGGCTTTGTCACTGCTGCCATATGAAAAGTACCATTTTTTATATATTTTCAGATTTCTCACATAAAGCATGACTGCAGGAATGGTTGTGGGCGATAAGAATATGATAAGGAATAAATGAATATACTGTAATCTCTCTTCTTAGTGTCAGTATAAGGAGAATATCAAACTATGTGCATCTGTGTTCCTGACAGAAGGCTTGCATTTTTTTTGCTTCTCTTTTAACATGCGTAAGTCCATCTATCTGTCTTTGGAAAAGGCAATCTACAGCCCTGCAGATTCTGCTGGACGGAACCGTTGGCTGTCTGAGATTTATGAGAAGGCCATTTTGCAAGTGCCATAGTCATTTTGCAACTGCCACTTTGTTGTGTGTGTGTGTGAGGAATGGGAGGAAATTGCTGCATTTCAAATGCCATACTTATTGCTGAAGAGAAAAAAGTTATTTTAAGACCATTTTGGAATCAGCGTGTTGTTGTTTTTTTTTTTTTTTAACACATTGATCATGTGTTCTGCTTAGATCAGTGTTTCCTAAATGGTGTTCCGTGAGCTAAAAATAAGGGTTCCGCAAAAAAAAGCTGCTACTTCTAAGCAGTGATGTGCGAACCTGTCCCTAATTTGCTATTTGACTGAACCATTAATTAATTAAGCTATGGGAAGGATCATGCCCATTATGCACACCATGTTTTGCATGGCTTGGCTGTGTTGAACTGAGGAGAAGTGAAGTAGGCGGTGTGATGACATGTTGTGCAAGTTGTAGCAAGAGAGTCGGCTTGGTTCAGAGGAGCGGGAAGATTAGTGTGAGAGTCGGCTTGGTGTGTGGCGTTGTGGCAGTCCTCTCCATTTGCCATACTACACCATCTCTGACAGAAACAAGCAAGAACCATGGAAACAATAGTCAAAATGGTGTTCTGCCGCAAAAATATCAGATAAAAAAATGTAAATTGTACAGAATATAAAACGGTAACATGACTAAATGTAATTTGGAAACACTGGCTAAAACTATTTTCCAGTATGCACATAGTCACTTGACATTAATTTAGCATCTTTTTAAACATTTTTTTGTAGATGGTGCAGAAATCAGTAGCGGAATGGGATTAGGTCTGTGTCCCACAAATGCAAAATAATCCCTACAGCAGATACTTTTAAATGTATAAATAAAAAGCTGCTCATCATTTTGACAAATCTTAACCGAAATTTCTAATCATCTGCTTCTTGTGACAGCTATGCCCTAAAGAAACTCTATCACATAATCAGTGCTTGCCTTGTGAATAAAGAGCACAGGAAAATACATTGTTATAGCAGAATAATAACCATATGCATGATGAAGGGGAAAAATGTGTTTTAAATGCACCTGCTTTGCCTCTTTGTTATAATAGGATTTGCAGACAAACTACTAAAACAGAGGATAATGAATTTGCATAAAGAGCCACAAATGAAAAACAACACATACACATTTTAGTAGTGCCCTGAGTATTTATGTTAAACTAGAACTATGATGTATCTACATCTTGTAATTTGTGATTTCTGTACTACTTTTTTTTTAATCAAAAAACCTTTACAATAAAATCTTTATGGAAATAAAAAGTGTGCCCCTCATAGTCAAGTAAACCTGATATGTATCTAAACAGCTACACATGGGTTTACTCAGAGCCCTGCCTCTCAGCTGAGGCAGAACACTTCTGGATGTTGGCGCACACTGATACTGTCAGCAACAACCACAGCACTCATGCTTCCTATGGAAGCATCATGGCTGCAGGTCAGAGGATAAACCGGCGTGTATATTAAAAACTACATGCCGGTTTATCCTCATACTAGTGCTACTGATTTTTTCACACTATATTTTTTCCTGGTTGCCACCTAGTCAGTATTTTATCGACACACCAGTAATTAATGGCTTGAGACCAATGTTAAGTCTATGGAGGACATAGGAGAGACAGTATTTTTTTAAGAAAAGGTGGCAACCCTATGCATTTCTGGCTGTTCTTCTAACACAATGTAAGCATCATTGAGATGTGCTCTAAAGTTCCACTGTAAATACTGTTTAGGAGATAGGGTCCCTTTAAGTTCCCTGAGGACACAAATATATATAAATACACCAAGGTATTGCAAAATGTATGTACCGTATTTGCTCGAATATAAGACAACCCTGATTATAAGACAACACCCCAAACTTTGGATATTCCTTTAGGAAAAAAACTAAAAGCCTATAGAAAAAAAGTTTAACTTATATATATTCACATGTAAATTGCTTTTTAATATTTAATAAAAATTATGATATATATTATGATATATAAAAATTATGATATATATATGCATTTCTTGTTTTTATTTCCTCTTATGTGTTATTGCTGCCTGTCTCTCCCCCCTTCCCCCCAGCGTTGTCTCTCTCTCCCCCCCTTAGTGTTGTCTCTGTCTCTCCCACCAGTTTTATCTCTCTCCCCTCCCTCCAACGTTGTCTCTCCCTTCCCCCAAACTTTTCTCTCTCTCCCCCTCCCTCCTTTTCTCTCTCCCCCTCCCCCAACCCTTTCTCTCTCTCTCCCCTCTCCCTTCCCTCACCTTGTCTCTCTCTCTCTCTCCCTCCCTCCCCCTCACCTTGTCTCTCTCCCCCCCTTCCTCCCCCTCACCTTGTCTCTCTCTCCCTGGTGGCTAGTGGGGGCATCCGCGGGCTGTCTGCACAATACGGTAATAATATAGGTCATAAGGATAGATGGGTCAGAATGATGTGACTTCCTTCCTTTTCTACACATTTTTGCATCATTCCAGGAGCAGTAATGAGAATCAGCAGTGCTTTGTGAGCATCTACATGAGGCCTGCTTACTGAAAGTCTCGAAAAATGAAGAAAAAAGAAAGAAAGAACGATTTTTACTATTTCATTTAATTTATTTTGTAAATAACATGTCCAAATCATATGCTGTAAGAATTCCTTGCTGATCATTTAATGAGACAAGACAAGCTAGAAAACTTTAATAGACATACAAAGTAGCATTAGCATCTGAGACAAATACTTACATTTCCTAAATGTATTATCCATTCCCTCGTTTCAACCCTGGGATTCAAGAAACAACCACAGAAAATTATGCAATGATAAAAAAATAGAAACATTTTACATAATAGTGGTGATCATCATCCTAAGATTTGTTTCACTGCCGTCTCTCTATTTATTTATATAATCTACCGAGCATGCATTCACTTCAACTGTTTCCTATTGAGTTTGAGTGGCTCCTTGATAATCATAGCATTGTAGAGACAATTCGATGCATTGTCAAGAAGGAATATACAGTATTGTCACTTGAGTACAGAGTATGGAAGCAGAGATGAGTTGTTTTTTCTTGAATATATTTATAAAATAGCATGCAACTAGCATATACAGTTTAAGCACGCAACGGGAGATCTTGGGGAAGGAAATGTTTAGATTCTAGACAAGCAGGGTCGTATTTACAGTCGACTAACAACTAGAGTAAGCAGCAAAACGCAGGAGGGTGTGAGCAAATATAACCGTACAGAAAGAGTAGTGGTTTCACAGAACACTAGATGAAAAAAAAATCAGCACAACTGAGAATGTAGGCAAAATGCTAACATGTAAGAATGAGAAGGCCCAATAAATATAAAGTGTCAGAATTCACCCCTCTCCCTTCTGCAGTTACCTAGCTGAGCATCATGTGAAATGTAGTCCACATATTGATACAAATATAGTCCAGAGTAATCAGGTGTGCCTTCCTGTTTGTAGCGGTAGCGGTAGCGGTAGTGAAGCTCAACGTGCAGCCAGGTGCTGGTGTTTACTGGTTTACACTGTGCAGGTAAAAAACATCCAGAGTTAAGGTAAAAAATTACAGGTGCACACAGTGGCTGCACAAATTGTAAAAAAAAAGTCCAGCACTATTCCAAAAGTAAATCGCATATGAACTTTATTGTAGAAAAAATAAACAAAACAAATGTAGTCTCACGCGTTCCACCGCTGTATCCCTGCTACATTTATTTTATTTTTATTTTTTTATTTACTATCTGTGCAGCCACTGTGTGCTTTGACAGCTAACATTTGGCACTCCTACTGTTGGGATTACACTATCATGACGCTACGTGCTGCGTGAGCATCATAGAAACGGTAGCCACAGCTATACAATGTTCTGTATAGTAGTGTCTAATTAATGGCACACTGCTATGTGTTTGATTTCCCCTGATGTTTAGCCAGCATTGGAACCATAGTTTATGGTTAACCTCTGGCATTCTACAGCTGTGGATTTCACTTCCCAATCATTGATAGGAATGTAATGAGTAGCTTCCCCCTTCTTGCTAGACTACCTAGTACTGTGCACGAGGGAAAGTGAATGGGCCCTTAATCCCTGGTGTTTAGCAAAGCTCCTGTGCTGAGCTCAGGCTTGAGTAGCATGCGCTAATCATATGCTGGCACACACTGTCCGTAGACAATGCACAGGGCCGGAGCAGACCGAGATCCCCCGTATCTCTATTATTTTTCTGGATAGCTGCAGGCCCCTCTCTACCAGTGGGCCCTGGTACATTGCATCGGCTGCAACACTGGTAGTTCTGCTCATGGTGCCAGTAGTTTGTGCAATTCTTCTATGTTCTTTTTGGTAACAAAAATTTTGGACACCTGATATATATAGCTGCCTCTGTAAGGACTATAAGCTAAAGACTGCTTTAATGTGTGAATGTCCACTGTGAATTTAAATAAGATCCTTCTGATGACTTTAAGTTGCAGGACCTTGAAGGCAAGAAGGGAAAAAAAAAATTAGCATTACAATACATTTTTTTTTCTAGCTCTGTCACATTGATAGCTGCCTCTGTCAGACAACAATATCAAGAATCTCTTACCTCTCCTTGGATCACAGGATACTCACAGACGACATATTTTGAATGCAGATTTGAACTGTGCCGTACATAATTCAATCAAAGTCAGTTCAGCTAGAATTTAACATCTCCAAGGATTATTTCTCTCCCATTTTTCGAATAGTTTCTATAATTAACGGCAAAGCTCGAGTGATATGGCAGTACTGTTTTTTTGTAAATAGACTGGTATTGAAGTCATGCTGCAGCTTAGACGAAGAGATTTAATCCAGAATTATCCAATATTGCACATATGGGATGAATTCATTAAAAAGCATGAACAGTCAGGCAACTATCATTCACATGACTTTCACTTCTGTTCGATTTAAATTCGGCTATGTTCACATTCTCTAATCAAGAAATGGGAAGTTTGCAGCCTGCTGTAGCAGAGACCTAAAAAGCAGCAACACAAATTGTCATTTGGTACAAAAAACTAGAACTAATATGGCATCTCCAAGGAAGGAAGCTCTTTTGTTATTTTGCCATTTTAATGAATTTGCCTGATATATTATTGTAGTCTTATTATATATTATATTACATAACAAATACTCTAGCCCACTAAACAATTATTATCAAGCACAGTGTGATAAACCACCATTTAAGAAACATGGTTATATAAAGCATATGTTTGCATAATACCGTATTTTCTTGAATATAAGACAAGGTTTTTTTCAGAGCAAATGCCTTACGTTTGAGGTTCAGCTTATAATCAGACCTCAAATCGAGGTCTGACTATAAGACTGGATCCCCTCGCAAGCAGCCGGTGGTTGACATCCTCCTCTGCTGCCCAGCACTTCCGCCGGGACTTCTATGATGGAAGCTGGGAGGTCATAGAAGATGGAAGTGTCGGACAGCATCGGAGGATGTCAGCACTCATCAAGCAGACATGCATCGGCTGCAACCACTAGCCACCAGGGATACTGGGAGCAAATCTGGGGAGGGAGAATCATTGGTGAAGGGTGGGGGTAGAAGTGAGAATCATTGGTGAAGGGTGGGGTTGGGAGGGAGCATCATTGGTGAACACTGGGCAATGCTACGAAAGTGAAAACGTTAAGTGTTGGCAGCAGGGTGACGTTTTGTGTCTATACAGCAATCTCCAAGTCTGTGTTTTTATTCTGATGAGGAGGATGCTTTGAGTTGAAGTCTTATTCCTTGTATAGGAAGGTGGGGTGGGAGGGAGCAGCATTGGTGAAGGAAGGGGCAGCATTGGTTAAAGGTGGGGGTGGGAGGGAGCAGATAAAAGGAGATAAAAAAAAGTAAAATATATTTAGACTTTTTATTTTTTCCTAAATGAATATCAAAAGTTTGGAGGGGCCTTATAATAAGTGTCATCTTATATTCTAACAAATAAGGTAATATTAGGAAAAATACATTTAGGTTAAATGTAATTTCTCTCTTTGTTACAATGTCACACTATCAAAGATAAAATGATATGTCTCATATGTATTGTAAACATTGTATGTTTACAAAGCAATAAAGTATTTCATGAAATCGATACAATGCCTATTCATTGCATTTTTCACTTTCTCCTCCACTGATCTGCTGGATTTAAGTATCTCCAATAATTTGTTCCTGACCCTCCCACCTTCTTCACATCCAGTATTTCTGTCACTGTTCTCTAAAGGCCCTTGAACTACAATCTGAGTTTGGAGGTCAAGATTAGCACCTTCAAACTTGACAGACTCATCCCCCCCATGATGCCTAATATTGTCCTCACAAAATAGTGTTCACTAACATTTTTTGCGAGGTCGATATATGGCATGTCACATTGAGGTATGGCGAGGAGGTCAACTTTGGCGCAAGATTAGGTTAAACTACACGTTCGAGTTTGACTCAAAAATAGTTTTGATCAATGTGCTTCCCATTATCCCTTTCCCGACACAGGACGTATCATCAATGTGACAATAAATGTACCTGGTATGTCCTGCCCGAAAACCTGAACAGGCAGTGATCAGTGGTCGCTGCCTGGAATTTGCCACCTCCGATTAACCCACACAGTGATCGTAGGACATATTGGAGATCTGGCAAGAGCGATGGAAGTGTTAAGAATCACTTCCATCGCTATGTTACTTGACTGCTCCTAGAGATAGTCAGCAACATTATATTGAAAAAATAAAGTAAAAAGTAAACCCTAGATCTACTATCCCTAGATATAGGGTTAAGGTTACAATTAGTGTTAGAGTTCCACTTCGGGTTACAGATGATTTAGGGATGATTTAATATAATGTAAACTGCCAGACATCCTCCCTTCTTTTCTCCTTCTGCCACATGTAAAGGGACAGTCTTGTCCAGAAACTCACTTTGGTGCAAGATGAAGATAATTGCTTGTATAGTGCACAGGCTTTTTTCCAGTGTGATTTGATGCAGGCATTCTGCATAAATCACATTTTTAATATTTGACTGAGGACCTCCCTTAGTGATTAGTCTGTGTGTTAACTGCAGCTGCGGCAGCACTGATTATATAGTCACTGAGGATATAACGTTTTTGTTTCATTCACTTCCTGTGCTCCGCAAATTAAATACATTGTGTGGCCTCTAAATGACCTTGCTCTTGTACACAGTAGGATCTCTTATCAGTGCAAACATTGTCTGATGACATCACTAGAGAGACAGGAAATTCCATTCATTTTAATAAAATTATTCTTATTAGTTCCTGCAGTAAAATAAAAATAAAAAATGACTTTTACTCAGCTAGTGTGGGCAGTCCTGGTTTTTTGCAAACTGCTGTAATTTCACAATTTCATCTAGCTGTAAGTATTTTATATTTTAAGCAATGCAAAATCTAAAACATGCATTTTAAAGTACTTTAAAGTAGATTAATATTTGATAGATTCCTTTTGGGCACTAGACAGTGCCTTTAAGAGAAATCTTTTTTTGAGCCAGTAGGATTTTTTTTTTTATATGAATTCTTTGTTACATTGGTTGAATATTCAGCATGTTAATAGGCTCCAATACATATTTTTGATTGCAATTAAGAATCAATTTAAGTTGTCTATTTTTCTATTTATCTGTCTATCTTAATTTAATATTCTTGCATATTTGTTTTGTAAATTACTTTATGATTACATTATAAAACATATTTATTAATGATTTTTTTTCCAATGTCATTATTTGTTTTAAAGGACAACTGTTGGCAGAAAAAGAAGTTTAACTGAAAAATAGCATCTAGTTCAGCATTTTATAAGAAATTCTGTAATAAAAGAATGTAAATTAAGTACCTTGTTGAGTTCTCTTTGCTCTGTATAGCGCTATCAGAAAGTGGACATTTTATTCCAAAACTTCCGTGAGATGAAGGAAAATCTGACCCAAGATATCTACGCCCCAACAGAGCTTTACAGAGCAAAGAGGGTTCAATAAGGTGCTTTATTTATTTTCTGACAGTTTAAATTAGGTTGCATTTATTTTTGTACAAGAGACCTTGGAATAGAATGATTAATTATACAAACAAACCACTCCTTTTTTTTAAAATAAATAGATTAACACAATTATTTCCGGATGGAGGATGTAGAGTACCACTATAAACTTAAGGGAGGTAGTTATTATTGCAGTCAGGTATTTTACAACTGCTTGGACTA
Organism: Pelodytes ibericus; assembly: GCA_036172795.1. Taxonomy (NCBI): domain Eukaryota; kingdom Metazoa; phylum Chordata; class Amphibia; order Anura; family Pelodytidae; genus Pelodytes; species Pelodytes ibericus. Next base: position 163,740,113 of record CM069857.1, read on the forward strand.
GACAAGGAAATGCTGAATGTAAAAGATGGATCAAACAGGCTCTGAGATTTTATACCTGGAATATAAGCTGAACCGAACAGATTGTGTCAGGCTCATCTACTGTTCACACCGCAAATAATGATTCATCTTTTTTCATTTCCCAGGTTAACCGGTTTCAATCTTCCATCCCCAATTGTGAGCAGCAGCAACCTACTGACTCTCTGGTTGGTTTCAGACTACGCAGTCAGCGCCCAAGGCTTTCGCTCTGTCTATGAAGGTAGGTTTCTGTACATTGATTGGGATGTGAGTAATATGGATGTATTTATTTAACTAAACTTTGAACAGTTGCTTTCTGTTGCAATCTAGTAAGACATCTGAGGCTTTGGAATATATTTCATCTGAGTCAGTGTGCTCTACTTTTTTTGACAAAGCTAAAACAGATCACAAAGTAGTGAGCACTTCATCAGCCAAGACGAATAGCATCCACAGGTCATGCTAGGCACATGCCTGAAGTGCGTGTGGGTAAAACGGGTGGGCCTACAATGACCATGCCCAATTACCATTAGTTCCTTTTTAGCAGTCTCTTCACCTTTGACTCCCTGAAAATCCCTGTACATTGGATTTGAGCTGCCAACGCATTTGCAGAAACCTGGTGTTCCATGGACAGCATGAACAGAACAGGCCCTGAAATTCGAAGTTTAATATGCTTTCAAAGGGATGTTTAGAATGTTACCTTGCAGGACTTCTTATAGAAATAGAGGCAAGATAGATTCAACAATAAATTCCAGAAAATCTTCAATTATGATATATTTTACAAATATCCATATACAATTCTTTGGTATGTTGTCTCTTGTTTCCTTTCAGTTTGTGTTGTATTTTATTTGTAAGTGTATCTCTTTTCCTTGCTGCAACTGAATTCTTATTCTGTCTCCCTAATTGTGTCACCTTACAAGTTTACATAGCAGGTTTGGGAGTAATGACTTCACCATTCCCTTCTCCCTTCAAGCTTTCTTTGCTCCCATTAAAAATGCAGCTAGAGATGGGGTAAGACTAGAAAATGCCCATGGATTTGTCAGCTCTCCTTATTATTGCAGCTGATCTCAGTGAGGTCAGGAGATCATTTGTGAATATAGGAAGTTGAGCTGGAAATGACACCAGCATCTCATACTGTCAGCACAAAGTTCAATATCATCCTTTACAAATAAAATGGTGCATTCTTCTGTATAACGTGACACTTTATTATTTCTATGTTTGCCAAAGAAGGGTGCTAATATATAGATTTATATACTTCTGTGCCAAAGTTTTACACACACTATAAACAATCCACATGTATAGAGAAGGTAAATTGTGTCTACCTTTCATTCATTCACTTGTCTTTTTTCTTTCTTTCATTCTATTTTTCTCTCTTATTTCCTCTACGCATTAATTCTTACTTATCTAATCCAAATCTTATAACACATTCAGTTGAAAGTTACACACAAAATCATCTTTCCAAAATAGCATCATTTTTTTTTTTTTTGCTACAATTTATTTAATTATGGGTTTTTTTGGGGTTTAATTAACTTTTCAATGGATGCTTTAAGAACACATAGCGATAATACGACTTTGTCATTTTGTAAGCTTTTCCACCACTCAAAATGATCAACCAACATTAGCAGAATGAACAGGTGTATCAGACATCTGGTGTACATTACAATGAATTATTGTTATTATTTTTGAGTGAATTAATTGTGCTGCAAGCCATCTTTTTCTCAGTGCTGTTTTAATTACCATATTCGCCTGTTGACAGGATCCTACAGCTGCTCATAGAATATGGAAGCTTTATTTGCAGATTCAGAGAGTGCAGGTCCTTCGGCAGAGCTTCTGGAATAGATGCTGTGGGGAAATGGCACAATTCTCAGAGTGATCATACACTAGGGGGATAATTACTACATCAGCTTATTAATGAAAATACTTAGTCACTGTATATTTAAGGAGACAAAAAACGGTATAGGATAGGTGCTAACATTATTCATGGTATGTACTAGACTTTATAGTGGATCATTTAGTGATGTTCTATGGAGCTTCACTGGTGTCCTTGTCAATGGATATTGTTTTACCCATACATACAGTAGTGGAAACAATCAAAATATTAACCCTTTAAAACTTGATTGGGAAGATGTGATTTAGTAACTCTCAATGAGTGGTATCCAAATAATTCTGGAGGAAACACTAAATTGTGAGGACATAAAGCTGTACTTAAATCGAGGTGGGGCATAAGTAAAAGGGTCAGTTTGAATGGTCAGGTGTCTTTAAGTAATCCTTGCATATGACGGGGGTTAATGAGACTTAGAATCTGCTAATTTCCTCTGAGATTGGTACTGTACAAAATCCTAAAACTCTGGATCAAAGTATGCAAGTTCCCAGGTGTGGCTGTTTGTTTTGCTCTCAGTGTCTCCCTCTGTCTGTGTGTCTCTGCATACACACCAAGTAGACTTGAAAAGAGAGAGCTAGATGTGTGAATAGAAACATATAGAGGTAAATGAGTTAATCAGCTATATATTCTGCTGTGACTATGAATCTTTCCTTTTTTCCCCATGTGGTTAGATCGAAGCAGGCAGGCCAGTGCAGGTAGAGAGTAGCAGCTGTCTCTGAATACAAATGAACAGGATTACCGCTGCCTATCAACCAGGCCCCATACCAAATCTTACAAGCTGCCATCTGAAGCAGTCGCTGTTTGTTTATCTTTAATATGCATCACAAATATCTGCCGTCAATCAAGCAGAGAAGTGGCGTGAAAATGCTTAGGGACCAACTGATCCAGACTGGGAGCATCTGAACACACTAGACTCTTAAAGAATTAACCCTGGCAGTGCAACTTCAGTTTACCATATAGAATCATCCACCTGTCTACCCACATCTGCATTCTAGCACACTCTCGATTCACATTCACTTATAGGCCACATTCATCTGCACCATTCCTTTGCTAGTGATTGCTCCATATTTATCAAAGGAAAAGGATTTATGGAAATCAATAGAGGGATTACTAATATTGAGCACTTGCTGTGCCCTAAGGAAATTATATTGTTTGTTATAATTTAATGTCAAAGGTCACCACCCTTTATTCCTATTAATACCTCCTTAAAGATATGGCTTACTTTAGTAACTTGAAGTATATTCAACTGTGCTTTCCCTATCGCTGGATCCATACAGTATTTCTTAATCCATGCAACATAACCTTTCCTTGAAGATGGGAGTATACACAGTCAATAAGGATTTTACTGTTTGAAAGGCTTTGACTTTCTGACTCAGAGGATCATACCTCCCAACTGTCATGGAGAATGAGTACTGCACATGCTAAGAGGTTCCTGCAGGACACATGCATTGCTGGTGGGGCATGTTGGGAGGTATGCATTATGACAGGCCAAGAGGGAGCATTTTATGTCTTTGACCGATCACACACTAGCACTGTTTCAAGGAAACAATTCTCCGAGTGCTTATTGCGCCCCTACTTAACTAGTGCTATCTTTTAAACAATACATAGTAGAAAGATCATTTTAAAAGTGGTTAAATCAGCAATGTTGGCATTATTCCTCTTTAAATGAACTTTGAGCCTGTCCCTGCACATTCTTATTCTCATTCTAAGCAGCATTTGCATACGCATTTTGCATTTGCAAAACATTTAGAGCACTTACCTTCTGGACTTCTCTTGACATCCTGATCCATTAAATAAAAGCAGTCAGTCAGGATGGTTGAGCACACATCCAATGGATTTCTTGGGCAAGTAGCAGCCTATGCAACCATGTGGCATTTAAGCCTATCAGACAGGCTATAGCCCCAGTGTCATAGAAGTGGGCGGAGCCATGTTATGTCTAGGTTTTCTTTGCAGAGAACAAAATCATTTCATAGGACGACACTACTGAAAATACAAAAAATGGTTTACCTGACTTTACCTGCAGTGTCACTGTATACTGAACTTCAGAATAATAAAACATTTTAATGTATTTTTAAAATTTAATTTAGTGATAAAGCAAGAAAACGTTGCCACTCACAGATCCACCAATCAACTTAATAACATAAAACATGGAAACAATGTACTAAATTGTGAAACATGGATAGGTAAAAGTGGGCACCACGGATTTTGCCTCATAGGATCTTGATTAAGCATTGTAGGACGCGAAATGTGTAAAAACAGTACCTACTGGTGTTTCATATTTCTGTCCATTGTTGTCGTGTTATGCACCATCTTTGGATTTTACAAGTTGATTGGTGGATCCATTTGTGCCAACTTTTTCTTGCTTTATACTTCATGTCCCATTTTGTTAATGACTATTGAAGCACCTATAGGCACCCACTACCCGTGCTGCTACATTCTGAACTTTACTTCTGTTCAATACAGGAATATTATTATTTAGTTACAGACTTGACAGGTTTAGAAAACAATTCTTGCAAACATAATCTGCTCACTGTCACCCCCAAATATTTGAAATTCTAGCATGCTTAGTGGCTATTCCAGCATTGTCATTAATATTTATGAATTATGAATTATATTGAAACCAGTTTGCATGTAGGGTTGCCACCTTTCCTTCCAAATAATACCGGCCATGCTACTACCTCCATAGACTTAACATTGGGGTCAAGCCAAATTTTTACCGGCCTGCCGGCAAAATACAAACCAGGGGGCATCCCTATTTGCATGATGCCAGGGTGATCTGTATGCTAGTATTGTTTCACATCTTTAATGCAGTCCATCTCCACAGCAAAAGCTACCAGAAAGAGGTTTCCTTGCACTTAGATGTGCATAGACTTACATGCTTAACCATTTCAAGAATGGGCACAGATCAAAACTAAAAAAAAAGGCTATTGTTGATGAGAGTGGTAGACCAGCACCAGCTGTATTATACAGATCATCTGATTTAAATGTAATTTAATGGAATCACTAGCTAGTATCAAACTAGACTTGATAGAAAAAACACTGATCATTTCAGTATTCCAACCTTGCAGAATCTGTGCATTACTTCTGACCTATATAGGATAAGAAGAAGAGTCATTCAGATGGAAGGAGAAATCCTGATATTCTTCTGTTATCTGTTTTACGTCACACATAAAAGATTACATTGTCCATTATGTGTGAATTATGCTATTTGTCTCCTAATGACCATATATCTTAGTGCTTGACAAAACTCGGGTGCCAGTTCACCATGGCGACCAGGAAAAAAGACCTGGTACCTGAGTATTGCCATCTACATGGCGCCCCTCACTGCAGGCACAGATTTTCTTTTTTTGTCAGTGAAGTGCAGTACAAGGGACAAAAGGCTGTGCCGGCTGCACAGGCTGCCAGCTAAGCCGCCTTACATATCGCTCTTTAAAGTCGACAAGGTGGTCTGTGCCGGGCAGTGAGGTATAGAAGCAGGGAGGGAGGACACATTGAATGAAACCACCAAAACCACTGGCTTGTGTCTATGTCTGTCAATGTGACTGTCTGTGTGATTGTGTAACTGCCTACATGTGTATGTGTGTACATGACTGTCTGTGTGCTTGTGTGTGTTTGTGTGTGTGTGTATGTATGCGCGATATTGTCTATGTGCGGTTGTCTGGCTCCTAAAACGAAATAAAATTTGTCAATCCCTGATATAACTCTAGTCATGATACCATAAGAAACCCTCTTATATCTCAAACATTTGGCAATCACAGCATTGTGGCAAGTCATTAGCTCAAAGACTATCTAATTAAAACTGCAAGGCCAGTAACTTAAACATTTATAATTAAAGTCCACTGGCAGGCTATTAGCCCATGTACAGTCATGGGAAAAAGAAAGTACACTCTATGGTTTTACATATCAGAATGTAATAACAATCATCTGTCCTTAGCAGGTTTTGAATTAGGTAAATACAACCTCAGATGAATAACAACATATAACACTGTGTAAAATAAAGCCAAAATGGAGTAGGCATGTGTGAAAAACTAACTACACCTTATGTTTCAATGACTTGTAGAACCACGACTAGAAGTAATTGTTTTCTGTATGACTTTCTTAGTCTCTCACTTTGTTGTGGAGCAATTTTGTCCTACTCCTCTTTAAAACATTGCTTCAGTTCATTGAGATTTGCTGCCATTTGTTTATGCACAGCTCTCTTAAGGTCCTCTCTTAATGACTTTGACTGGGCCATTGCAACACCTTGATTCTTTCCTTTTTCAGCCATTCTGTTATAGATTTGCTGGTTTAGCTTTGGATCATTGTCCTGTTGCATGACCCAATTTTGGCCAAGCTTTAGCTGTCTGACAGCTTCACAAATGACTGTAGAATTCTTTGGTATACAGAGGAATTCATTGTCAACTTAATGACTGTAAGATTCCTAGGTCCTGTGGCTGCAAAACAAATCCAAATCATCACCCCTCCACTACCATGCTTGCCGGTTGGTATGAGGTTTTTGTGCTGATATGCTGTGCATTACGGCCAAACATCTCCACTTTGGTCTCGTCTGGTTAGGACATTGTTTCAGAAGTCTTGTGGTGTTCAGATGCAACTTTGCAAACTTAAGCCGTGCTGCCATGTTCTTTTTAGAGAGAAGAGGCCTTCTGATGACAATCCTTCCAAACAAACTATACAGTAGTTTTCTAATTGTACTGTCATGAACGTTAACATTTAACATGCTGACTGAGTCCTGTGGAGTCTGAGATGTAGCTCTTGGGCTTTTTGCGATTCCTCTGCCAGATTGCACGATCTGACCTTAGGGTGAATTTGCTGGGATGTCCACTCCTGGGAACATTGACAACTGTCTTGCATGTTTTCCACTTTTGAATAATCTTCCTCACTATAGAATGATGGACATTAAATTGTTTGGAAATGGCCTTATAACCCTTCCCAGATTGATGGGCAGCAACATTTGCTTCTGTAAGATCATTACCAATGTCTTTCCTTCTTGTTTTTTGTTAACACACATGAATGCTCCAGACCGGCAAAATAATAAAACTTTGGCTTTTTATAGAGGTGGTCACACTTGCTGATGAACAATTAATTAAGAGCATTTGATTAGCAGCACTTGTCTGCTACTTAATCTCTTAATTCCAATGGAAGCAGTAAGGGTGTACTTAGTTTGTCAAACATGGCTTCTCCCGGTTAGCTTTATTTTTGTTAAATAAATCATGCCACGGTGTAATTTGTAAAAAGCAGCAAAAAATGTAAAAACACTTGAGTATTTCTAAGCACAGCATTCAATTTTTACAGTAAAAGTTATAGAAATTGGAAGGGTTTTGTTTCAGTTTTCCATCTTATTTTTTCCATAGTAAATTATATAACATGATCAAAATAATGGTATCTAAAGAAAACCTTACTTATCCTGAAAAAAGCAATGTATAATTTGTGTGCGTACAGTAAGTTAGAAAGAGGAAAACGACAGATAAATACTGCAGAAATGTTAAAACCCCCTGTGTCACCAAGGGCACAACATTCCAAAAACTCATGTTTCTGTATAAACAAACATCTTTCTAAGCTAACAAGCTATTCTTAACCACTGCTATTAATAAAAAAATGAATGCAGCCCAGTGTACATATGCATGTCTGATAATGTGGCCCACTTCAGAAAAGCATTTGGAAGTCCTCCTCAATGACATATATTCACCGATAAGCCATAACATTATGACCACCTGCCTAATATTGTGTCCCCTTTTGACACCAAAGTAGCCCTGACCCATCAAGGCATGGACTCCACTAGACCTCTGAAGGTGTGCTGTGGTATCTGGCACCAAGACGTAAGCAGAAAATCTCCATGGATCACAGAGGCGATTGGATTGAGATCTGGGGAATTTTTAGGCCAAGTCAACATCTTAAACTTGTTGTCGCGTTCCTCAAACCATCCCTGAACCATTTTTACTTTGTGGCACAGCGGATTATCCTGCTTAAAGAAGCCAATGCCATTAGGGAATAACATTTCCATGAACGGGTGTATATGGTCTTCAGCAATGCTCAGGTAGGTCAAAGTGTCAAAGTAACATCCAAAGTAACAGGACATATGGCTTCCCTGCAGAACATAGTCCAAAGCATCACCCTGCCTCTACCGGCTTACTACCTGTCAGTGGTCATAATGTTATGGCTGCCTTTTTTGGCCATTTGAGATTTTTGTATTCATTAACTGAGCACAATAATGAGATTAGACATAGAAAGCAAGACCTCACTATGTCCACACAAAACTTGGACTATACGTCATTAAGTGAGCCCTTATCTATGATCAGGTGTAGGCAACATCATTGTTTATAGTGGACATTTACTGAGGGACAATTTAATGATGTTTTATGGACCATCACAAACCTTGCCATGGACAGTTGTGTCCTCCACTGTGCACAGGTTTACCTATTCCTGTCTATGATATGGTCCCAGTGAAACTGTTTTTACTGCCAAATATTGCTACTTTATTCATTTATTGTTCATTATGAACACATTTTCACTGAGGTTTAGGATATCCTCGGTCATTATGAAGAAGAAATAGAGGCACAACAGGGTTTTGTTTTATCAGTCAAATACATGTACTATATATAGGTGTCTGCCAACTAAACAGTCAAACAGCTGAATTTAGAGAGTGGTGCCAGTGTAAGTGTCCATGAATCTCTTCAAGATGGCTTACAGGCGTTAGGATTTCTTGTTCTGTTGGTGTGCCAAGATAATTTAGATTTGGAATGGAGTTAATCTTGCCAGCCAGAAGAGGGAGATGCTATGTTTGAGAACATTACAATCCCTCTCTTTTATTTGATGCAGTTCTTCCACTCTGTGCCATCACCGCTACTCGTCAGATGCCTTGCCAAGCTGTATGCTTGACTTTTGCAGCTGGCTACACATATATCCCTACAGTTTACACCTAAACAGTTGTTTAAACATGCAGATGAAGCCCTGCATTTTTAAATAATCTGCAGTTCCCCCCCCCCCCCCCCCCCCAAAATTGGAGTATTTTTTTTAACTTAACATAAAGAAAGAACATCGATCAGGATATACTGTGCTTGTGCGGCCTGTTCACCATTGTTGCCCAAGCTTAATTGTTGTTGTTTGTATTGTTTACAGGAGTGGTAGATAAAGTGAGATTTGCAGTGACGCACAAGGGTCGCTGTGGGAAAATGTTAGCCCACATCAGTAAATGAATGTACTGTCCCTTTATAGGATTATGTTGGTCAAAGTATATTCTTATAACTAAACATGTTTGTTTATTCCTGGTAAAAACGTTGGCTTGCAGCCTTTTTATTTTTTCGATGTTGCATATATATTTTCCAGTCAGAATTTTTGTTTCTTTTTCATTTCAAAAGCCACTATTGTAGATGTGGGATTCACTTCAGGTAACCACTGCCCTTGGGGATAAATAGCGCTTTGTTTTTTGCCATGTTTGGCAAACTTGACCAATGTGCCTTTTCCTCTATTACCCTTATTTTGTATGCATCACATTATTTGATGGTGGTTGAAAATTTGTCACATGTATAACTGTAGATGTTTATTAATATTTCAAAGGTTTCATGGGATACGTTACAGAAATGAGCAAGATATGTTGTGTCTGTCGGCTGCGGCCACTGGGTGGCAGCCATCTTTATACATGACCAAGTTATAATCAGCTGGCTGTATCCATAACACTTCCTTCATCTCCTGTTCCTTTGAAACTGCTGAGAACAGAAGGAAGGGCATGGTTTGATTTTATGAGTGATTCACAAGGCATTGGATTAATGCAGACGGAGGTTCTTAAAAGAGATAATCGTACAGAACATAAATCTTGACCAAAAACAACACGAATTTTGACATAATGCTTTCCTTCGGATGACAATGCAGTGTGGCTTAGGATGACTGCATCGAAAGCACAGGCAGATCTCATGCAGTTTTTCTATTTGCTGTCCTTAGTCAATACCCGCATTGAGGATGTTACAGTAAATAAACCTGTTTATGCCAATAACATGTCTCAAGTTACTCAATTAATTTGTCCCTTTTCCCACCAGCTTGAAAATCTTCTATTTGTGACTTTATTTATTAGCAATCTGAATTGAACCCATAATACTGGGCGATTATCCCTTACTCGTACTACTATTTCTAAAGTTACAGTGGCAAAGCAAGGCCATTAAGGGCTCTGTTATAGAACCAATTCCTAGGCCCCAACTGGGCCAATTTGTTTCTTCCATTCTAGTTTTTGTTATTCTTTTTTCTTGTTTAAATTCTACAGTAAGAAGCATTATTATTATTATAAAAAATACTGCCTCGTGGAATAACTAAATAAAATGTTAAATTGAATATACAGTAGCTGGAAGGAAATGGCTATCAGTGGCTGTGGCTAACTGTGAACAGAGTGGGCCAATTTAGAGGGACAGGCCCGGGTGCATTGCAGCTGCTGTACCTATTATTGTTACACCCCTGGGAAGAGACTTAAATGCCTGTATTTTTCGTGATCACCTATTGTGCTAGATTGTGGATATAAGTGAAATGTACAGTTTTATGAAAGGTCTTGCTCTTGTGGCAGACTGAATAGTTTGTTTGAGCCACACATAGTACTGTGTCTAGTGATGATCTTTACTGGGCTGTATGTGCACAGCATGCTGCTATTTAGTGACATAAAGGCCATATTTACCAAGACTTAGCACCTTCCATGAGTAAGATCAATAATGCTTAGGGAAGCGTCGATGGTACATAACTGGCTGATGTCAATGCTGTACACATGTTCATCTGGGAAAATCAGCCGAGTCACCTCTGTGCTGCTGTGCCTCTGATTCAGCCAAGTGATAACGATTACATACTGCATGTTATATATTCAAAAGCAGAACTCTGGGTGGCAAGCATTTCCAAAATCTTTTACCCTTAACGGAACAAGTAAACCTTTGACAAATTAACACTTTGGGTTCCGTCATGTGGATTGTTCCTAATTGGTAACTGCGTCTGTTTTTCATTGACCATGATAGATTTGTTGAAGTGCCCCAGATTTTCCATCATTGGCCAATAACCTGCAATCATTCCAGAATGTGAATAAAGTACATAGTGATCAGAAGAAGCCAAGCTGGGCCTTGGCTAAGGAGACATAGGTCACCCATTCCAGTAAAGATTTATTGATTTAATCCTCAAGCTTAGCAAATATGAAAACTGAGCCCCAACACACATACACACAGGTAGTGCACAGATTGTGGAGCAGATTGCATTTAGCATTGAAGAGGTTATTGCTCTCACTTGTATCTCTGTTCTTCTACTCCAAGATGACAATATGCCCCCTTACAGTGAGATGGTTATTTAAAAAACATACATCAGGGCTGTGTTAAAATCAGTACTGCCCTGCAGAGTGTGTTTTCATAAGCATTCCCCTTTAAATAGACATTCTTGACACATTAGATTACATTGTTCACTCTTTCATGATCATTGCTATCTGCTGTAATCATGACTCTGCTGCACCTTATGGGCATAATACTATGTATGGGGCTGTTATCTGAATCACATTATCTATCAATAATGCAGCACTGTGAAGCATCCTCTCTTAATCTGTATAGTTACAGTTGTTCATCCAGTGAGTGGGCATCACGAGTTTGTTCATAGAAATAGCTTGTTTCCTTTAAGGAAAGAGCTTAGGGAAGTTATACCCACATCTTATTAACCTTTATTAGCAGGTACAAAGATGTCAGCCGGTTCTCGATATTAACAAAACGTAATGAGCACTGCTGTGCGAAGGTATGCAGAGCTCGTGATGGGATGTGTATGGATTGGGAATGGGTTCATTTGCATTAATTATTAGTGCCATTACATTGCGTTTTAAATTAACGACTAATGATGCAGCTCTCAGGATTGCCGGGCTGACATTGTTTAATCACTCTCAATTCCTTGTGGATCCTGACTCTTATCCAGACTGATTCCATCTATGGCACTTCATTTGACTGAAGTTGTAGTGCTTACCCATACCAAGATATGGCAATTGTAATAGGCATCAAAAATCCTTACTGCTAACTTTTACTTATGGGAGTAACCATACTTACCATTACAAGGCTGGCTCCTGAATTGATCTGTTTGGCTCCTAAAGTCAACAAATGTTTGCCAATTCCTGGTTATTGGGGAGCACCCTTCATTGTTGTACTCTACATTTGGCTTAAAAATATACTAATTATATGCCTTGATATTTTTTTGTTCTTTTTTTATTTTTTTTAAAATATATTTTAATGATACAATAAAGGAGATAGGATACACCAATTATACCAATAATTATAAAATATAACGGACAAAGCAATTTCCATTCAGGAACCAAGGTAGTTCAAGTTAAAACCAAGAGCAAGTCTTAGAAAGAAAATCAGATATTGCGGGCTTAACCATCTAATCCTTGGGTATTAAACTGGGATCGTGAAGGCTATAATCCTGACAGAGTTTTAGGATTCTCTTTAATTACCATGTAATCAAACAATTAAAACTCTGTGTCACTAAGTAATATAATATGTATTATCCTGAATGCTTGGAGAGCTTGTGGTCTACGGAGGATTGAATGCACTCTCCTTACCTCATGTGTAATCTGTTTGATTCAGCTGCTCTAACCAGTTTATGATGTTATCTCTGAAGTGTGTGCTCAGAGTTTATTACTCATGATGTGAGACGCCATCTATCTGCACCTGGTAACTGCCCTTATCCTGGCGAATGGATAAGTTGTAACCAAGGTATGTGCTTATTGCCTTTGTGTTAACGTAGTGTTCTCATTCCTGCTTAGTTATATAATGGTCTGCCCTCAGCATCTGTCAGTATGAAAACCTGTCTGTCTATGGTATGGTAATCTGTATATCAGTTTAACTGGGTATTTACAATCTGCATGATGTCCATTGAGGAAGCTGCTTGCAGCGCAACTCGTCAACATCATTGAACGCACGATACCAAAGGCTGCTTTTGCAGTGTAGCGGAGATCGCAACTCCATGCACTGACATATACAACTTCAAAACGCTACTGTTTCCAAATTGAATAGGACGATTTCCCGAAGGACAGTTAATGTTTACTATCATGGAAATGGATATTCTTCTTATTTAAAATGTGTTTTTAATTCTCCTGTATCTTGTTGATGTTCCCTGCCTACATATGATTAATCTGTGCAAGGGAAGCCAAGTTCAAGCATTAATGCACAAAATCAAGTTTCTATGAGCCTGGAATAATAGGCCCATTGCCAAGTAAGAGCCCAACAGAGGGCTCTTACAAAAATGCACTCCCTGACTATAGACCAGTTTGCACTATGAGCTCTCTTTTTTTCTTTTTCTTCAATGTACTGTATATAAATATATCCAGATAAGTTTTCTTTTATATATTTTGCACCATGACTTTTTATTTTCACAGTTGGAATTGTATTTTGGTGTATACAAAGGGTAGACTATATTGTTTGGTTGCAGCAGCTTAATTGTTGTAGAACACCTTCATTTTCTTCTCTATTGTCCATTTTTAATGTTGGATTTCTATAACTGTATCACAGAACTCCAGAGCAAAACAACTCACAATAAAGTGTGTTTAATCTGCAGTAAATTTGATTTTATGTTAATTTGTGTACATTCAATATTTTATTTGTACTCTTAATGACTTGCCAAATTACATAAATAGTTATCAATTGGCCATTAAATCACTGAAAATGTTCTGGCATTGCCCCGCCCAGAGCCACTCCTTCAGCCATTCCCAGAAAAAAAACAAAAGTGTCCCTCCTTGACCATTTGAAATGTTGTCATATGCCTTGGTAAACTGGATATCTGGGGATAATTGCTCAGTAGGCCATTGGTGTTTGATTTGATGGTAGCGTGACAGTGTGGTGATAATTGTCTCCAAATGACCATTTAAATGTTGATTTCCTTCCTGCCCAGCCATAACATTGTAGTTTGTGGTAGATCAAATAGAAATCTGTGTGGTTGGCTGCTATAGATCAGTCATTTATTTTATTGGTTGATTGATTCATTCAGAGTAAAAAATCAATAAAATGTGAATGGCTTGCAGCTGTATCAGCATCTTTCTTAGTGTCTTTCATACCGTAAGGAGATGCAGTTTAAATTGCTTTGGTTTGATTAGTCTCGTGATTATCAGCTACTTACTGTGTGTATCTCTGTTTGATGAATGATTGCAATTAACCTGTAGATTTGTGGATAACAGAGAAACATATGCATTTGCATACAAGTGCTAGGAAGCAGTCTGCTGCAGGGATGTATAAATGACACTATGTGCATATGGTTATTAAAATAATCCACCTGTGGTACCCAAAACAGGATGAACATATAAACAATACAAGTCTCTAAAGACATAGTTATCATGAGCCAATGGGAGAGGCATGAAAGTCTGTCACAAAATAAAAATAATGAACTAGCATCAGAATAAATGATCATTTTATTACTTGTGTTAACATGCATAGAATAGGTAGTTAACACCAGTGAAATGTTATTTACTTTTAGGACTTAGTGGCCTTAGCATCACTGTGAATGGGTTTTAGTAACACAGATGTCTCCTACAGGAATTCACATCTCAGGGAGTGATAAGGTTGACTTCTCTTGGTGTACCACACTAGGCTTGACATGAACAGATGAATCACAAATGCAGGCTTGAGAAGCTCGTTTAGCCCAGGTGAAGGAAATCCTCGATGTCAAAATCATACTCAGGGACTTCTGGTCGCTGTTTCTGGTGTTATTACAGATGGTGCTCAGTCAGCCAAAGGTCATTCCATGATGCTGGGTGAGCTACATGGGAAGTGTGATCCACATCTGTCAATATCACAGATAATGAGTAATGTGCACCTACCTTCTCACAGTTACAGTGGAGGTTTCCTGCTGCTAGCCCCTTCTGACCCAATAGCAAGTTTTCCTGAAATCCCTAATGATCCAGTGGGGGCTTTCCCTGAAATTCTTCTTGTGCCACCGCAGGCTGTAGACAGCACTGACACTGGTCACTCTGTTTGCTGCCTCTGGTGTTTAGGGCTCTAGAGGATTCCCCAGAGATCTAAATCCAGCGGCATCTTAGGGGGCGTGCACTGTACTGTCATAGGCGAAAGGGTACAGTCATGGGCAGTGTGGTCCAGACCTCCCTGTAGCTAGGCTGGTTGAGGAAATCCATTGATCTCCCTAGCCAGCCTAGAGCAGCTGTCTCAAAAAAAAATATGTTGTTTGCTGGCTGATACAAAGAGGGGCAAGTGCCCCATCTTTCCCACAGTACAACACCGATGAAGGTAACCACACATTTCAAAAGTGCCAAAATATAAAATGGTGCAGAAAATTGTTTGTGGAAAAAACTTTACTTTAAAACATTAACAACTTTTTTTCGATGCAAGAGTAGGTTACGAAAACTTTTTATAGTATATTTGAGGCATGATGGTGTGTTTTTCTGCAAGCATTTCTTACATAATTTCCAAATATTTCAGTTTAGCATATCTGCACATTACTTAAGGAATAACGTTATGCAAAAATCCACCCAATATTTTTGCAGCTATTTTTCATGGTCCAGTTTAAAACACAAATCATCAAATGTTTCTGTATAGCTTTAATTGATATTAATCCCTCTTAACTGTGTTATTTTTATGCGTTAACATACATTGTATAAACTATTTTGACTGTTATATTGTTATATTTTTCAATAACAAAAATTCCTTTTGGCCAAATGCAGTCACAATACTTTAGTCTCTCTATTCTTCTGGGTGTTGCAGTACCACATTATGTTGGTTTTAGATTTGTATTTACTAGTCACTACATGACACCATTCATCAAAAACGCCTGGATAAATCAAGATCTTGTAACCTAAGGAAGTGAAGCTGTCCCCTTTGAAGGAACTGTTTTGTAAAAGAGGAATTTTATATTTTGTTTAGTATTTTTTGCTATGCCCCATCCTTGTTTGTTTGAATTTGCCATAAACACTTTGTGTTTGTACATATTCACTGCTGGGAAATTCCCTGAAGCCAAGTTTCCAAAGTATCTGACATATGATTGTAGGCACCTTTTACATTACATTAAATTCATCCAGAGACCATTTAGTTTTAGGCACGTGTCTCCATTATTTGGTAAAGTGGTATTTCTGCTCGTCTCTCACCATCCATCCTAGTTTCAAACATAATGTCTCCTGTTTGGAGAGGCATATTTTACTTTCCATAATATTAAACCTCATACTCTTACTCTTAACTCATAGCGAACATGCCTTGTTTACATCGCTATGTGTAAATACAGTCATCTTCTTGTCACATAAATTTGGCATTATAATAAAACCACCATTTAAGCTTTATGCAGTCTACTATAATGATTGTAAACGTGTATGTGCATGGAATGCGTGGCATTCTTCCTACAATGTAATCACTCTGCTGTACAAAGTCTATTATAATAAACATTGACATCTAGCAATTAGGGTTGGAATGCTTCATACTTCTTAATGATCATACATATACCCCAGCCTCAAGAATACCCATAAATCAGAGAGTGTGGGCTTCACATGACCATACCTCCATATTCAAGTGTGTGCAATGGCACATATATACTTGGCGTTACAGCTCAGCTTTATATTGCTCTACGTTCTTGATCAGCAGGGTCGTCATTTTCTTCTTAGTGAGTTGGATTGTGTTGTGAGTATATTTTCTCCTCTGTTACTTCCAACTAATAATAATGGCACTGTGAGTGGGCCAAATTTGTAGCCCCATCCAGTTTTACCCATGTAACTTACACTTGTAGCCATGCCCTGCTCTTGCTTTGTCCAGCCTATGTTTTTTTATATTAATATTCTCTTTTTTTTTTTTTCTTGCATCTTATATTTGCATTTCAAAGCAGCTGGGAATTAAATCCAGCTTTATAGAGGCCTCCATTAATACATTATATTTTCTTCTTTTGAAAAATGTCATATAGTTAACGGTTTCTACATGATGGTTATCCAATTCTGTCTTAATGCTATGGTTTTGTGTGTTTTGCATATTACACAATGAAAGGGCTAAACCGCTTTAATACACACTCTAGTTTTAATGTCATTCAATGTCTTCTATTTGTGCAGTGTAATTATTTCCTGTAGTGTGTCATGTTTTCTCTGTGCCAGCGATATATATAAATATGGTAGGCAGTACAAATAAATGGAAGGTGCAAGGGGTTATATTAAACAAGCTCAACATAAGCACAACATTGATCTAGGCACTGATCTGATTGTAGTTTATTCGGGTCAGAATGGAGTATTTTTTTCCCTGTGAAATGTAATTGCTGAACATGTTTACCTTCCTCTGAATAAATATAAATATTGTAGTAGTACCTCGCCTAGTTTAGCATTTAACAAAAGGTTGAATATATGACTGACTTGTGTCCTTTCTTTCTCAAAGCAGAAGTTATATTCTTTAAACCGAAAACATTGGATTATCCACCAGTGCCTTCAGTTGGATTGCGAACTGCATTATGGGTAACTTTAGTGATTTTGGAGCACATTTGACTCATGAGTATATTCACCAGTCAAATTCTGCACCTAAGGAAAAAAAACAGGTTTGAATCTTCCCCAATGAAAGTCATGGGAGACAAAAATATTAAAGCTATTTTTGAGACTAAGTCAAACTCAGGTGCCAAATTCAAAATGAAAGTCGTCCTCCACCGGTAGACTCCATGTCACAATACATACACGTTGTACTTGACTAACATGGGTGTCCAATATCATAGTAATGGTTTTAGGTTCTTCCATTTTCTTGGTTAATTATCTCTGTAATGCGAAAAATATATTGATGCTTATATAAATAAATATGCTTGTTTTTTATTTCAATTAAACAAAGTAACACACTTATATCTACTACTTCATATACCAACCAGTACAAAATAACATACTGTACATATAAACTGCCCATACAACTAGCACTGTCAAAAATAAGATTATGGGTTTGATGGTTACGGTTTATAAAATGCCTTCTTCTTGATAAAACTCTCCCAATGTCGTTTACAATAGCATTGCTATAATAACAGATACAAATTACCTGAGATTTTCATTTGAATATAGGCAATTAAACTAAGAATGAGAATATGCTGTTGATTACACTTAGGTATACACTGAGGAATTAGACCTAAAGAGCTGACTTTGCACAAGGTGCTATGGAAGTTTGCTTTGGGAATTATGTTTTATATATTATGTGATTTTGCTGTTCCTTCTAAGTGATTTCCTAATTGATATCTTTGGATTTGAAGGAATACAGAACATGCAAGATTTTAATGAGACTTCAATCCTTTTCCAATTACCTTTTAATTTACTAGGAAAATTCCTCCTGGATCGCAAGGTTTCTAGAATTCCTTATTCTTGGCTGATAATGCTGGTGACCTGGTACAATATTTATTCACATTTAGATGTTTGTGATTGTCATTATCATATATTTAAATAATCTTTACAATAAAATACAGTTGCGTTGAGAATTTTAAACAAATACAAACAGTTTTTTCAGGATGCACCTAGAAGGAAGTAAAGCATAAAACAAAGAATAAAAGCTTGGCAGATTTAATTTGCAGGTGCTCCTAGGAAAGTTACTATAGGAGAAAAAAAGGAATTTGTGGCTGGGATAGAGGTGAAAAGTGGGTACAACATGCCAGACAGCAAAAAGAGCAAAAGTAGACAGGGTTTGTGTAAAAATGGGCAGGGTTCAGACTATACCTGCATGCCATATATACACAAGACAAAGTAATTGGATATATATAAAAGGTTATATATTAATCCTCTATGAAAAATGGAGGATACCCCAAAAATTCTATATCTGATGAATTTACACAATTTATAAACTGGTACTTTGTTTGTATGTTACTAGCGCTCATTTCAACTTACCATATTCCTGTTTTGTTCCCTTTTGAAGATTTGGAACAAGCCTATTGAAGTTTGTATCAGCTTTTTTTGTGTTGTTTTGTTTCATTATTATCGCCTTCTGTGTTTTTCCACCTTCTCCTTACCTTTTCTATCTCACTTTGGCACACACTTAGATGAAACCACTATATCATCATGCCAGTCTATATAGGCATTAATTATAAAGAAGGATATAGTGCCTAGCAGTGCCACTTTCTCCATGTGCACCCATGTATACAGCAGAATTCTGAACCAAACCGAAGGGTTGTACCTGATTAGTGAAGGGTTATTTATAAAGAGGAGCAGTGACAAGGCTGATTGCACCCTTGTTATTTTCTTCCCGGCATGGTAGAATTCGGGAACCTTTATACATAACCCCCAGTCTTGTGTTTTGGCCAGTTTGTTAATTCCAATCATGCTGCTCTAGTCAGACTATATCTCATATAATACTATTCCCTGAAACGATTACAATTCAAGCTTTCAAGGATATCAGAACATTTTATTATATTGTAATAGTCTTTCTTTCTCTGGTGTATTGTTTCCGATGTGACTGTCCTAAAGTTAACAGAATGTATTCTATATTGTGAGAACGTTCAGTAAAACAAATGGTAAGTTGAGTGGCATTTATAATGGATAGTTTGATGGCAACTGAATTTAAGAGAGAAACAGGAACATGTTTAATATTACAGCAGGACCACATAAATGGATAGTATTGGAATAAGTGCTATATCTGAAGCATGCACGTTAGCAGTGAATGGCCATGCAAATTAATTTGTCTAATTAAAACATTTTGGGTACTTTATTCTCTCTTTAACAAGGGGCAGTTTCTGTCCATCTCTCTCTACCTATGTATTTGTCTGTCTATCTGTGTGTCTACCTATATGTATGCAAACTGTTGTGGCAGTTGCTGACTGTGGCCCACTTCAGTGAGTGGCTAATCTCAAAATACATTATTTTATATAAAAGTCATTTGTATTTTATCGTTTTCCAACTGATATTCGAATTAATAGATCATTGGCTTTTCTAGGCATAATTGAGCTACTTTGCCCAGCTAGCAGAAATTTGATTGGTTCTTGAGATTTTTTGCTTGATCACATTTTTAATATAAATGAAATCATTTAGTTCAGCTGGCTACATCTCTGATGGATCTTGATGAACACAGATACTCGGTGTAATGCAATAGAAAGCTGAGGCTATCAATAGAGTGAAGTCTATAGAATGACACAGATACACTAATGGCATGGAAAAAATTCCTTATGAAAACTGCTCTCACAGCATACATTACTAATGTGTCTTTTCAAAGCTGGAGGTTTAAGATGTGCAATCTGGGATTTCCCAAGAACGGCAGTCAACAGAATTCCAACTGTGTTATACATTTGTGGACCATTTAATGGGACTGTCTGATGACGGGGAGTCATCGTCCATGCTTTCTTGAATCAACTCAGTGCACTTTATAAGCCCAGTGATACATACGTGCTAATTGTATCTATTATCCAAAACATGGTTCACCTGTTACTTTTTACATCTGTTTGCCATTCTTTCCACATAGCTTAGCAATGCATTTGAGTGCTTTGGTGAAACCCGTCTTCCCATACAGGTAGGCTTGCCCCCATTTCTACAGAAAAATACCCGCCATGCTACTGGCTCCATAGACGTAACACTGGCCTCAAGCCAAATTTTTTACCAGCCTGCCGGTAAAATACCGGCCAGGTGGCCACCCTACATACAGGTAGCTAGTAACATGTAACCGGGCAGGACAATTCAACTTTAAACAGTGGAGTAGCCCAGGTTTTCAGGTGCTGTATGTCAAAAGCTCTACTGGAGATTTAGTCATCTAAAACCAGACTAAAACTAAAACAATTCAGATGACTAAAATACGACTAAACTAAAATGACATTTTAGTCAAAAGACTATGACTAAAACTAAATCAAATGTAAACCTGCTGACATCACGCCAAATGTCCTCTTAAGTTGTCAGTGTAATGTGTGACCCACCAATAATAGCGATGTGTCCACTCACCATCCTATGTATTATGACTTACAGTACTTCAGTGTTTGCATAAGTGGTTTCCAGTAGAATGTAGGTACTACTCACAGTGGATAAACATGTTGGTTTTTCATAATTTGACAATTTTCGGTGCAAGTTATACTATTCTATAGTCCTTCTCCTTTAAATACTTGGATAGCAGTGCAATGCCTGCAATGTTATTACACATTTATTAATGTCCCTTGAAGTCATTGTTTTATATCCATTCCTGTATGAGCTTAGTGATCGCATTCTGTGTTTCTAAGATCATTGTTAAAGTAAAACATTTCTGCCTGAATCATGAGGGAAAAAAGGACGCAAACTCCTAGTGCAGATAAACCAATTTATAAATACAGTAATTAAATCACAGTAAAAATGCAAAAACCTGTTTGGATGAGAGGCGTGAGGAGCACACTTCACTGAGGAGCAGCATCCTGACGCTACATTGAGGGACCCTAATTTTTTAGAGCTGTGTTTTTATACTTTATTTTGACTGTTTGGACATTTTGTACTGGCCTCTTAATTATTTATTTAGCTATGTAGATATTTTCACTGTGTTTTTTTAGCGCAATTTTTTTTCTGTTGCTGCCTGTTTTTTGAATGATGACATAAGAGCCAAATTAGAAGTGCAAGCCATCATTGTGCAATTGCAATGCGTTAAATGAGCTTAAAAATAACGTGATGCTTGAAACGGTGCTCAGCAGGGCATAGAGAACATCTTAAGTTAGTCTGAATAGTCATTGAAAGTCTCTGTCCAGTTACATTCATCGAATTCTATATGTTTACATGGAATGTCATTTTTTTTTTTTGCTGAAAACAAAGCAATTTGCAACTTTCTTCTGCAAGTTAAAATGCCACTTTATCTCATTAGCAGGGATGTGTTCTCAGTGTGCCATGATATAGTGGATAATGTAAGATAGTCTTACAGTTCTGCTATTCAGACGTGTTACACAGTATCATCCATTGTGACAATTTCAAGCTAAAGTAATAATTATATGAAGTTTAACAATATATTTATGGAGACAATTATTTCTCTCTCTGCTTAAACTGCAGTCTGCTTACACATGCACTTTATTCAAAAATAAAGTTCTTCATATATCTATCTATCTATCTATCTATCTATCTATCTATCTATCTATCTATATATATATATATATATATATATATATATATATTTGTGTTAAGGGCTCATGATAGTACAGAAGATACAAACACTGATAAGTGTGGGATAGTATTTAAAAGAGCAAGTCGGTTGTGGTGTGCCGGAACCGACGATGAGGTAGGCCTGTAAATAAAGAGGGCCCACCAAGAAAAATGTAAGAGAAAAGGAGTTAATAATGAGGAGTGGGTGGGAGGGAGATGCAGCGCTGACCTCGAACGGTATGGAGCCAGGTAAGGGGTGTCCCTTAAGTAGGGAGAAGGTGAGTCATACGCCCCTCCCACAATTACAGGCCAAAAGGCCTTAATACTTGTGTTAAGGGCTCATGATAGTACAGAAGATACAAACACTGATAAGTGTGGGATAGTATTTAAAAGAGCAAGTCGGTTGTGGTTTGCCGGAACCGACGATGAGGTAGGCCTGTAAATAAAAGTAGAAAATCTAATTTATTACGAAACGAGCAATATACATACTTTAACCAGACATGTCTTGAAAGGCATTTCTAACTTCTTGTACCGGGTTAGGTATGTATCTAGAGTATGCAGAAGACTTCCAGCGCCCTAGTGACTTGATAACATGTACTGGAATGTTTGCACTGGACGCTGTGGAGGCCACTCCTTTGCGGAACGAGTGGCCCGAATAGTTAGCTGATTTTAACCCTAGTTGTGTAAGTAGGGACCTGACGTGGGTCATAAAGGTGGTGGTAGTGAGTACCGAACCTTGTAGACAGAAAAGTGGTTGAGATGGTGATGCTTTGAAATGCTGGGTATATGTGTCCAATAATGTGACGTGGCACCACTCGTTGTGGGTAGGATAGTATCTAACCTCTACCGGAGGTGCGTGTTGATTGGTTTTGGAGTGATGCAGAGCCAAGATATAGTAATCCATGTGTTTTGTTAAGTGTGAGTGAAGCAGAATGTGAGTGGATTGGGTTGTGTTGATGGCGGTAAATTCTCTTGGTCTCAAAAACCCATAAAAAGCCACGTATATGGCGGTTTTTATAACAAGGTTTGTGATGTTGGCAAAGGGTTTTAAATCTAGTAGGCTGGATAAATCTTTGAAAATATTGAAGTCTATGGGTAGCCTTTGCGCAGTACGTGGGGGTTCAGATCTCTGAATACCCCTAAGGATGTTCTTGATCTGGTAGGAGGACATGAAACTTGTGTTGTTTGGTTGTAATGTTAGCATGTGATGTTGTACGCCTGTCAGATATAGCTTGATTGTGTTGTATGATAATTTGAGTTTGAGGTGGCAAAAAGAAGCAAAACCCAACAAGGATGTCATGATGAAAGGTTGTGTGATGTTGTGAACTGACAGGAATCTTTTAAATAGAAGGAAAGCCCTGTCATAGGTTCTCCGGGTATTGGCGGACAGTGCTAATTGTGTCAATGTCCTGCTATATTGCATGATAGCGTCTAGTCCATTACTAGCTGGTGGAAAGGTGGAGTGGTCGTGGCTGTGCGTGCGGCTGACGGAAGTATTTGACGAAAAGCCTGTAAATTGAAACAAGACAAATTGTCAGCAGCCGTGTTACATACACCTGGGACATGAACACAAAACAAGAAGAAATTATGACACTCAGCCAGCCAGGTGAGTTTCCTCAAGAACCTCATAATGGTCAGTGACTTGGATCGGCCTTTGTTTATGATGTGGCAGGTTGCTTGGTTGTCTGAGTAGCAACGTACTGACGAACCTGCCCATAGATTCCCCCATGTCACGGCAGCTGCCACAATGGGATATATCTCAAATAGAGCTGAGGTAGTGGAAAAACCCTCCAGGTCCTGAACCTCTGGAGGCCAGCTACCCCAAAGCCATTCATTCCCGTAAATTACTGCAAAACCCGTGGTAGACGCCGCGTCTGACCAGATGGTAGGCGAGGAGTCAGACAATTCAGGGAGCAACATGCTTTTCCCATTCCAGGTGGTTAAAAAGTTTCTCCACATAAGTAGGTCTGCCGTGGCTTGGGTATCCAGGGGCAACCTGTGTGCATCATGTCTAAACAGAGGGAACATGTATAGGAGCTGTGAGATGAAAGCCCGGCCTTGAGGTATGATGCGCATGGCAAAATTCAGTGACACAAGTAGAGACTGCAATTCTTTGCGGTTGCAAGTACCGCGGTGTATGTAGAGGTTAATGTTGGTAAGAATGTTCTCTATCTTGGTGCGTGGCAGGCTGGCTTGCATGGTGGCTGAGTCTAGCATGATTCTCAGAAAGGTGATGATTGTATCTGGTCCTTCAGTTTTGGTGGGGGAGACTGGAACGCCCACCTGTTTAAAAAGACTGATGGTTTCTATGAGGCTACTGGGAGGGGAAATATTATTTTCGATTAGTAAGAAATCATCCAGGTAGTGTATGACTGTAGGGCATCTGGCTACATTTAATAATAACCAGCATAGTGTTTCGGCGAATACGTCAAAAATGGCCGGACTACTTTTTGAACCAAACGTTAAGCGTGAGAAAAAGTAGTAGTGCCCGGCCCACTTAATGCCATGCAGGTGCCATAGTGTAGGGTGGATAGGCAATAATTTGAAGGCATTTGTAATGTCGGTCTTGCTGAGCCATGCACCGACCCCTGCCTGCATGATAGCCGTAATGGCGTGATCTATGGTGGAGTATTGAAGTGAAAATTCCTCAGAGGGGATAAGGGAGTTCAGACTAGGTGTGGCAGAGGTGTGAGGTGCAGACAGATTGATGATAAGTCTTTGTTTGTGGGAAGATTTCCCCATGACAATACCGATGGGATTTGTCCGCCATGTGGAAAATGGAGGGGACTGAAAGGGTCCCAATAGGAAGCCCTCTGCCACTTCTTTGGCTATGAGTGTGCTAACCGCTGTAGGGTTTTGTTGTGCAGATTGTAAATTAGGACATTCAAGGATCCCTGAAGGCATGTGTATGAGACCAGTATGGAATCCTTGTGATAGACCAGTGACGATGAAGTCTATCAAATGTCTAGATGGATGTTGTGAAAGTAATGCCGTGAGTACAGAAATATGTATCTCCGTTAAGTATTGCTTAGGGTACATGTTATTCGGACACATAGATTTCGCATGTGCCCTAAAACATTTTGAACATATATGCAATAACCGACATCCACTGTAATTACATGCACCGACATTGAAATTATTACATATTTGGGATTTCCCCAAAAACTTGATAGGTCGACCCAGTTTGTCTTTGGGTGTTTTCTCTGCCGAACCAGTGGAACTAGTGCCCTGCGAGGTAGTAGGTTCGTTCGCAGTGGTTGGACAAAAATTAGCAGTATGAGCCATGGAGGAGCAGTATGCACAGGCCGGTGCTCTTAGACCTGCAAAGTGCCTGCAGAAAATGATCGTATCAATCTTGCTCCAGTTGGACCTTGTCCCGTACTGTGAGAAGGCGCCACACACTTTGGCAGAAAAGGATCTATGGTAGTCATAGAAAGCTGACCCACCATATTTGTTGCCCAGGTCCACCAGCCTGTGCATATATAAGTCAAACTCCTCACGTCTGTGGGGATATACCGTACAGATCACATCACGATAAATGCCAAAAGCTAATACAAATTCTGGAATAGTTAGCTTCCTATTTAATCGTGCATCCCTAGATTTGACCACCACAGAAATATCGTCATAAGCGTACGTCTTATGTTCCACTATATCCTGGGAGGCAATTAGTAGTGAGGCCAGATTGACATCTCTACCTTCCAGGATATCTTTTTTGAGGTGCTCAGGTATCATGTGGGCAGGGTAAACCTCTTGGTCATCCGAGGTGATGGCTGGAGAAACTGATTGCAACTCCACCACTGCTGGAGGGATTGCCGTGGCCGGTCCAGCCAAAGTGAGGGCTGTAGTGACCGATTCAAGTTTCTCCAGCCTAGAATTGACCTTGCTCATAGATGCCATGAGGGACGTGAGCATGCCATGTATGTCTCCTGGGTTAGACTGGCTAGACCCTTCCCCAGCGTCCCTGTTATCGGTTGAGGTGTGCAGTAACTTGTAAAGTTCCGCTTTCCTTGCCGATGCTGGAAAAGGGATTTGTCGTCTCCTGAGTTCGCTAGTGATGCGAGGGATAGTCCATGACCTGAAAGATGCTGGACTAGCCGTATCTTCCACCTGTGATGGGGTGTTTGCTCTAGCCGGAGTACTCGGGATGGAGAAATCCTCTACCCCTTCTTGAGACATACTAGATGACAAAATATATGGTTAGCGTGAAAAACCCCAGGGGATGTACTGGCAGGCTAATTATGCCGGATGAGGCGAAGAATTAATCTTGTTCTTTGGTGACAGGTGAGACCCTGCTAGTTGCCAAGTGGCTATGAGAGGCTCTATCTATGCGTTGGCGCGAGGGGTTATTGAGGCCACCCACGTAGTGGCAGGAGTTCGTAGGCCTCTCGGTGACAATAAAAGAAAAACAGGGGAAGGGAGTGACAGGTGGCGCCCTCTCTATAATTTGTGAGGCGGCTAACTCACGTGTGGCCCGGGGGGCATTACCTCCGAAACGTTGAGGCGGGGTGTTGACCTCGCGGACCACTAAACGATAGGCAGAATGCCTAGAGGGGGGATACCTTTTTGGGCCTATAACCTCTAGAATTGCCAGTACTCTATGTCCTAAGTAGAGATGGAACCGTATGTGATATATGGCGTGAGCAGGCTTAACGTACCTGGTAGTATGTATGAGTTAGATAAGCGAGAAGAATAGAAAACCTGGAATAACCTAAAGGGATAGAAAAACCAGAAATGATAGTGTGAGAATTGGATCCTATGATACCAATTTAGACTAGCTAGCTGTGATGAGTTTCTAGCGGTACATATGGAGGGGAAATTGTTTAATGAATGGTAGTGACGCGACTGGCCATGTTAAGTGGTATGGCCCTGGTAACTAGGTTTTAGGGGTGGGTATAATATGTCTCTATGGTGACAAGATTAATGCGTATGATTTAGTAATGCTAGTGTTGTAGTATAATCTGGTGCAAGTTTGAGAAACAATACAGTCTATCTTAGGCCGTGAATGTAAGCCACAAAAAGAGGTAGGTAGAAAATACTTGACAAATTTTCCCAAAAACAGGAAAAAACGTGACGTATGAGTGGTTGAATCAAGACGTGTGATTCAACCCGAAAGTTTGTGAGATTTGAGACCGTGTTCTCGTGTACTTGGTATGTCGTTTGAGTACACAAAGAAAAAGTCAGAATTTATACGTGCCATGTAAGAAACGTGTGTACATGGTGTGATAGAAGCGTAATCTTCTAAATGAATTAAACATAAGTTATAACACAGGTACTACGTGAGATATCTATAAATAATGTAAAAGCTTGTTCAAGCATAACTCCATTTATATATATAAACATGAAGAAATTCCAATACCACTAAAGCAATATCTGCTAAAAATTGAACCATAACCTAAATAAAACTTATTTTAAGTATTTAATAGGGGGGGCTTCAGTCATATGCAAGGATTCCATAATTTGCATAAAGAAATACCAATAGTGACATGAACAACAACTACAGATACTGATATTGCAGAAAAACGAGAATAAGTTTGCTTAATACAAGAAAACCGAAACGTCAGTCAGTACATAGAGTATACCGCGATCATTGCCGGAAGCAAAAGGATTAATATGCCTGTGACTGGGCCGTAAAGCGTGTGGCCGTAAAGTAAGGCCGTTTTAAAATCGCGACGCCGTGGGAAATGATCCAGGCGACGGACTTACGATTTTGTCCTGTGGACTTAATTTGCGACGAAAAACAGGTAAAGTGCGTGGCTGGACGGGTGGAAAACCTGTAAGGGCTCCTGGACACAGCTACACCAAAACGAAAGCGCAGGTTTTTGAAAAGCAAGATGGCGCCGTACGTGAACCGGAAGTGGATTCTCATGCAGCGCTGACCTCGAACGGTATGGAGCCAGTTAAGGGGTGTCCCTTAAGTAGGGAGAAGGTGAGTCATACGCCCCTCCCACAATTACAGTCCAAAAGGCCTTAATACATATAAAATCAGAAGGACCAAACTGGCATAGAAAACATTCTATAAACTGTGTGTATACATTAGTTTAGAAGGTATATAAAGGAACTCTATCACCTATACACCTTATACAGTGACTGTACAGAATAAATACAATGATTTACATCTTACATAAATGCACACAAATTCATGGATTAAGAGAAACCTTTACCCTGTGGGGGCTATTCACTAAAACTGAACTCAAAATGCAGGCATTGATAGCTGCACTGGAAACATTCTCCAACTTGGCCAATAATGCCTGATTGCAGCTCACTTGCCAAGTTTTAGTGAATGGGCCCCACAAAGCTCATATCTCTGTGGTGTAACCTAATTATGGCATCACCTTGTGGTTTGATTCCCAATCGAAAGCAGTTAATTATCATTTCAAGTCACAAGATACCACATTTAAAACTAATTTTCTCTCCATTAATGCATTTGCTTGGAGTTTTACTACCACACTGTATTCATATTTGTTATTACCTATGTACACACACAGTCTACAACCTATTTACTGTCACTTTAACAAAATACCATGAAGAGTGAGACTGTGAGAGAGAAGTGATTTGAAGGCTGCAGTATAGAAGTTTCTCTGGAAAACTCCATTTTACATACCATATGGTCTACTTCTCCACGCTTCTCCTATGTTATTTTTGAAGTAAATCCAGATAGCATAAAAGACTTTGTAATATACTGCAAATTATAAAAGAGGTTAACCTTTTGAAGTCCATGGACCTGTTCTTTCATGTTCATTTATGGTCCGAGCTATTTCTCTTAATGCACTAGTGCATATTGGCTTATTCTGTTGTACATGTCAGGGGGCCACGCAAGGCTGAAACAAATGTTGCTTGTTATGTAGAATGTTAAAGAATGGCTTTCCTGCCAATTTCAGTAATTAGCACGATCCAGTTATTCAGTAAGCATACATGCCATCAAGTGAAACAAGCTGCTTTCCTTAGCACTAAAAAAGTAACTCTTTCCAATTGGTTTCCTGCATTAACTATTTAGCGCCTATTGAGGTTTTCAAGTCCATCGTGTGTACACATATAAGGTGCATCGGTAGGAAAGAGTAGCCACCTGGGTATCTTCACCTGCTGCAAAGTGTAACACAATGTGAGTGCATTTTATCCATCATATTTATTACACTGTGTGAAAATGTCTGGTATGTCTATTAATGCTGTTTGTAATGCTAGCAGTTATGTCTAAAGATATGTACCACTTGGACATTGCAAGAAGCCCAATGGAAGATCATTGCACACCTCTGACCACATGTACTACAGTGTACAGTCTGCTGGCACACAATGGGTTAAATAAAGGATCTTAAAAAGAGGTGGCTAAGGTGTGTCACTGCAGCGGTGACTAAATGCCCCATAATGCACAGCCTGTCAGTGGCTAGCTGGGAAATGTTGTATACAGCTGTAATCCCCGAGATTAGCGAATGTCTATTCATATATGTCTTTGGAATAAAGTCCAGAAATCTTTGGTGTTATTAGTTTGAAATGATCCCACGTGTGCTGGAACTTCCTATATATCAAGGTGCACACATTTATACGGAATAGCCAGACAGAATTAGTTTTTTTAAGAGCCAGAAACAGATGCAGTCATACAAATCATTATAAATAATACAAAGGTTCGGCATCATTAGGAAAATTTAATAGCAACGGAAATATATTTAAATATGTCTGGATGTTTCTAAAATGGTTATGTTATCACCTACTTCTCTTTTGTTTGGGAATTTTGCAGCTCTGCAGAATATAATGGGTCTTTAGAATAAATACATAGTATTTCCCTTCTACTGTGTTGACAGCTGAATATGTTTTAATTCTTTCCTTAAAAGTTGTATAATGCAGCATGTTTATCTAGTTACTCTTGTTTGCGCAGCCCTGTGTCTGTCCTTCTGGAGATCTGTTTGTTTTTTTTGTACTTATTTTGTTGTTTAATGTGGTGTTCCACTACATGTCTTGTTGTGTTAGCGTAGTGGAAGATGCACAGAGCCAATTTAATGTGATGATACATCCCTTTTCCACTCATCATAGCATCTGCTTGGAAAAACAGTACAAGGAGTTCCTTGAGCTAATGATCTCGGTGTAGCTTATGAGAACGACATCTTCATATTATATCTGATCTAAAAAAAAAAATGTCGGGCAGTACTTATTGTCTGTTGTAAGTCATCAGAAATAAAAGAAAGCAGATTGTGCAAGAAGTCTTCTGAAGCATGTACAGTAGATTATGTGTGTAAATGTAGTAACTGCAGGGAGGAAAGTGGAATCAGCAACAGTGACATTAAAAGCCATTGCAAAGCATAGAGATATTTGGGCACCTCTGCGCAAATAATGGGATTTGACATTACCCTTTCAACATCCGCGTTTCTTACAAGATGGAAGGGGACCAGCAGCAGTTGCCTACTTAATTTACGGTTCTTGCATCCTCCTACCATTAAAAGGCGGATAGGAATAATTTAACATGGCACATGATGGGAGCATTATATTTGACAAAAGACAAGAAACGCTTGTCTGTCCATTTTTTAACTGCTGATGAAAAAATCAGGCCCCATTAAACCCTGACCTTCTTTTCTATTCTATCTGTCTCTATTCTAGGTGTATTTAAAAAATGTTTAAATTCCTAAAGACTCTTCCATCTATTCACTAAAATTGGAATTAGTCTCGAGGTGGTTGGGTTGAGAGGTCGAATTTGACTTCCCAAGCGCATTGAGCTACTTACTAAACTACATTCACCCCATCTTCCCACCCCAAAAAGTCCAACTAATCTCTCATCTTAAACTCAACTTCCATTAAAGGGACAGTCTAGTCCCCAAACTCACTTGCAAGTTGAAGACTACTGCTTGTATAGTGCAAAGATTTTTTTTTTCCAGTGTGATTTGATGCAGGCATTCTGTATAAATCACATTTTTAATATTTGACTCGAGCCCTTTTCAGCCATTTATAGACACTGAGGAGATAAAGTTTTATTTCATTGAGTCACTTCCTGTGCTTCTTGACTTGAATACATTGTGTATGTAGACTCTAAGTGACCTTGCACTTGTACAAAGTAGGATCTCTTAACAGTGCAAAACATTATCTGACTACATCACTAGAGAGATAGGAAATTCATTATGTTTAAATGGCTGTAAGCCGATAAAACAATGGGAAGTGTACAACATGCATTTTAAAGTACTTTGAAAGCACTTAATAAGCGTTAATATTTGAAAGATGCATTTTGGACACTAGACAGTCCCTTTAAATGCAAGAGATAATTGAAAGTAGCATACTACTTTAAAAAAAAAAAAAATTATTCTACAGTGACCTTTTAACCCAAACACTAAATATAACCCTAACGCTAACCGTAATAGTAATATTTACCCTAACCCTTTTGAGTCTCATCTCGAAACTCAGACTTTAGTGAATTGACCAATATGTCTATTTTGAGCCTGCTCCATTGGACTTAGTATGGAACAGGCTTAATTAGCAGGTATCTGTTCTATAAAATATTTGCACGAAAATGAGTATTTGCTGTGGTTAACAGATGGTTAATTAAAATAATACATCAAGTTTGTATGTTTTAAATATTAAAGAATATAAATAAAGTACCTTGTTGATAACTTTACTTTCCCAAGTAGGATCTGACCCAAGCAACATAGGACGCACCAGGCACACTCTGTTGCTGACATAGGACGTGCCTGGTACGTCCTGCGGTGGAACGAGCGGTTTTCGTGGCAGCACCGAAATTTCTCCTAGCAACTGCTTCAATATGGAGGCTGAAATTTCTTCTCTAAAATGGAGGCTGTCCTCTTGTGGGAACAGCGGTGGAAGTGATGAATTGTTACTTCCGTCGCTCTATTGCTGTTGTTAGACTGCTCCTAGAGGCAACCAGCAACATTACAATACAAAAAAAGCTCCTAGGGTTTAAATCGAGAGTTAGCATAACAGCTAGGGTTACAATAAAATTAGGGTTAGCATAAGGGATAAAGTTACATTTAAGGTTAATGTTACGTTAGGATCAGGATTGGGGTCAAAAGGAGAAAATGGCTAGGAGACAAAAAACTGCTACTTTCACTTATTACCCTATAATGTGCAAAAAACATGTAGCATGACATATTTCTAAAGTCAGGTCAAAAATTAAAAACTATTTAAACAGGGTCTACCATTTGTAATTGTGTAAATGTTTTTTTTTTTCAGGTCAACGTTTGAAAAAAAAATGTCATCATATTTTATGATTTTTTGCAATAAATTATGATATGATGAAAATAATGGTATCTAAAGAAAGGCCTTTTTATATATTAAAACAATATTTAATTTGCAGTACAGTACAGTAAATGAGAATTAAGAAAACTCCAGCTAAACAGAAACACTACAGAATTGTTAAAACAGCCCATGTCACCAAGGAAAAGTCACAGACAAAAAAAAAAATCATGTCTCTATGGGGTTAAAACCATATGGAGCACAGGCTCAATAAAGTACTTTATTAGTATTCTTTTTAGTAAAGAATTTAAATATATAAAGTATATTTTTTGCCTACAGTGGCAGAACCACATGAGACAATATGTCAGGTAACAAGCTAATTATAGAATTAGAGCAAAGAAGCAGCTTAAAGGAGACAGTTGGGCACTGTCTTCTGCAAGAGTTTTTACATATGTTTAAAGCCATCCAGAAGGCTGTAGGTATAATGGTATTGTTACAATGAGACCCTTAATCCTGATTACCATGTATTTTATGCTGCAAAGCTTTACAAAAATGTATTATAAAAACAATGAATTTGTAATGAGCTTTGTAGATCAAGACAACACTCATTCCACTTTTCCTTGGTGAATCCCATAATTTCCACATCTAGAGCCCCACACTTACATCATACATTCGCTGATGGCCTCGTCATGTCCATTCACTAAAGTAATATCAGGTAGTATTACTTTACTGAGAGGGTCGTAGCCTTCCAGCATAAGTGGTAAAGGGAAAACACAGTGAAGCATACCTACCAACTTTGCCACAAGCCTATCCTAGATATAAGATAGGGAACTGGGGACTAATAAAAGTATTTTGAAAATTTGGCAGACTAGATGGACCAAATGGTTCTTATCTGCCGACACATTCTATGTTTCTAAACATGTATACATGTTGGCAACCCAGCTCTATCTAACCTGGAAAAAACAGTTACTTCAACATGTCAAAATGTCGCAGCAACCTCTCGCTTGTACATATAGTACATAACACAAACAGGGACTCCAGAATAATGCCTGGCCGGCTGATCAAATAATTATTAATGCTCTTTCCTCCTTTCACTCCTCACTTGGCTAACAGGCTGACATTTTATAAGAGACTCTTAAATGATAATGGGAGTAAGACAATCTCTAATGTATTCTCTGATACTTAGAAAGATTTTTAAGACATATCTATTTGTACAGTCCTCAGCTTAGGGAAATATATGCTTTCTAACAGAAAATATGGTTTTCAGAGGCACTCAGTCTGACCATGTAACACTCTACACGTATTCTCTGCATCAGTAACACTGTACAAGCATTCTGTTTGCATCAAAGGTTTCCTATTTCTATTAAAACCCAAAGCTCTATTTTGTTACAGTAATACATATAATGCTTGTCTGACAGAGTGAGGTAAATAAATTACCTTGACTGTCTCATACCGCCATGGCTTCCGTTCAGCATGGAGATGGTTGCCTGCTCAGTGCATTGAATAGGGTGCTAAGTAGGATCTCTTGTGCTATCAGGACAGCTTGCTCTCGCTCTGAATAGACAGAGGCAAATCACAATGAAAGCAGAAATGCTTCCCAGTCCTCCAGCACATGTATCTTTTTTTGGTCTGACAAATACGCTTTAAAGGCAGATAACAAGTCCTGTCGGATGACTGTCTAACATTTGCCAAGAAGCAAAGACTCCAATGAATAGCTTTAATTATCCAGCTGATCTAAAGCACTCCGGAGCTTGTGTATACACCTTACACAGCCCTCTAAAGCTTGTAACAACCTCCTAAATACCAGGCTGCGGAACTGCAGGCGTTCAGGACAGTGGCTAGAAGGTGACTGCATAAATGACATCATGTAGAATCATCAAAAGGAAAGCTGGGCTGTAATGTGATAAAGAGCACACAGGAATAATTCTGAATAGTGTAATGTGATGAAATCAGATTAAGATGTGATTCAGTAATTATAATTCTGGCTCATAGCACAGGTACAACATTTCATGGAAGCAGATTAACAAAATTTTTACTTGCTCTATGTTTCTTTTTTTTCTGTCTGGTGTTAACTTCATAATCATGGATAGATTTCAATTAAGCTTAAATGAATGCAAAGTATGATTTCTCAGGTGAATTAGTTTTTTTTTAACTTATATTTTAGGGTATACAATTCCACAGACTTCTTCCTAAACAAATACCAATTGCTAACAATACAAATTAACTACCTTTTTCATGCTGTATTGTGCAAAGACAAATAGAAACTGCACTCGTAAAAAAAAACACGCGTTGTGTGACGTCAGATGCAAGGGGGGCATATCTGGAAGCCAGGACTTGCACTGCAGCTAGAAGGATCCTCACGCGATTATCAATGCTAAGGAGACTTTCGGTCGGCGTTGTGTGTATATCATCTGCACGCAAGTGTTGTTCACTGTGTTTTTATCATTTTTATCGTGTAAGCCTAACCTATTGGGGGCCATTAAAATATCTGGTATCACGCTATGGTGCGTTTCTCTTCCTGATTTTAGATATTCCATGTATGTTATTTCTATTTATCATTCCACCTGAGTATACTGGAAATTGTAGTCCCACATCGCAACTATACTAGAGCCAGTACTTTACATGCTCACCGTAGCCGATAGCAAAAAACAGTAGAGATAGAGAGAGTAGTGGTACCAAACCGACACATGTTGTGGAATTACTTGTCAATTGAAGGCTTGGAGGGAATTTTCTGGCCCAGAAAGCAGTGCTGAGATCTTTGGTAAATGTAAGTGGCATTACGTTCGCCCATACCCTGGTTTCACAAGAGAAAATCTCTCAGTTTATTTGTGCAGTCTCATCTACTTTTAGATCTATAGTGGGAAAGAAATATGGAGATTTTTAGGACATGACATACCGTATTTGCTCAATTATAAGACAACCCTGATTATAAGACGACCCCCCAAACTTTGGATATTCCTTTAGGAAAAAAACTAAAAGCCTGAATATAAGACTACCCTATAGGAAAAGTTAAACTTGTATATATTCACATGTAAATTGCTTTTTTAATAAAAAATTATAACAAAAAATGCATTTCTTGTTTTTATTTCCTTTTATGTGCCAATGCTGCCTCTCTCTTTCCCTTGCCCCAGCTTTGTCTCTCTCCCCCTCCCTTTGACTCCCCCCTCGCCTCTGTCTCTTCCCCCCCTTGTTTCTCTCTGCCCCCCTCCCTCCCCTTGTTGCTCTGTTCCCCCCCTCCCTCTGTCTCTTCCCCTCTTCCTCCTCTTGTAGCTCTGTCTCTTCCCCCCTCCCTTCCCTTGTTGCTCTGTTCCCCCTGTCTCTCTGCCCCCTCCCTCCCGCTCACCTGGAAATTGAGCCCTGGTGGCTAGTGGGGGCAGCCGGGGGATGTCTGCACGATACGTGCAGACATCCTCCATGCTGCCCGACACGGCAGTCTATTATGACGGACAGCTGGTCTGTCATAATAGACTGCCGTGTCGGGCAGCGTGGAGGATGTCTAAACGTATCATTCAGACATCCCCCAGCTGCCCGATTTTCCCTGGGTGCAGCGGAGGATGTCTGCGCGATGAGCGCAGACCTCCCCTGCTGCCGCCCGGCACGACCGCCGGGACTTCTGTGACGAAGCCGGAAGTACCCGGCTTCATCACAGAAGTCCCGGCGGTCGTGCCGGGCGGCAGCAGGGGAGTCTGCGCTCATCGCGCAGACATCCCCTGCTGTTATAGAGGGGGATCCAGGTCCCCTGCAGCTCTTCTGGGGACCTGGATCGCTGTTTTATAATCTGACCTCAATTTGAGGTCAGATTATAAGACAACCTTGATTATAAGACGAGGGGTATTTTTCAGAATTTTTTTTCTGAAAAAAACCTTGTCTTATAATCGAGCAAATACCGTACTTATTATTATTATTATTATTTACACAATACTGACTAATTCCAGAGCGCATGGTTTGTGTAGAGAGACTTAGCAAGACTTATTTTGACAAAGAAAGTCAAACTGGTACAGTAGGTTTTGAGATCTCTGCCCTTAAGATCTAAAGGGAAAAAGTATTTGTTCTAGTTGCCCACCTGTAGTATCTAATGGAACCTGTGCGATGAACTAAATCAGAAGAGATAGTCCCCTGGACTAAGTCAGGGTTAAAGGTGTTCATTGTTAGTCATAAACCCACAGTACAAATTCAAACTATTTTTCTGACAGTCCCACTACTTTCATCTAACATTTTTTTCCTTTTTTAAATCCACAAAAGACAGGACTATTAAGGCTTTTTAATAACACTTGTTCTCTGACTGAAAATAACCGCTTTAAACAACACAGGAGCACGGCATGATTTACCTTTTAATCCTCTATATTCTTTCGTAGCGGAAGCGAGAATACATTTTTTTCATGACACAAATGTGACTGCAGTTTATTGTGCTTCGGTTAGCCAGAGAGGAAGGCGCTCAGGACACATAACTAACGCAGTCTCTTGTTTCCTTACTGTCCAGACACAGTTCCGAGTTTTGTAATGACTACTGATTATCACAGTCTCATGAGTCTTAGGGAGTTGGATGCCAGCTTCTAGTTTTTAGCCACACACACACAAAAAAAGATTTTTTATTACTTAAATTGGCTTCTAGCAAGTCTGGCTTAATATACCGCTAATTGATTTTTAGACTTGAAAGCAATGGAGCCTATTAGCATTTGCCTACTCAGCTAGAAAGAGAAAAATACCTTTCTTTTTGTGGGTTTTTCCTTTTTATCAAAAAACAACAAAATGCATAAGAGGTAGAAATTGGACAAAAGACAGTGTGACAGATATCTCATGTGTAAAGTAAATTAACCAGCGTACACACACAGTATTAATGCTGTCTACCAACAAGTAACAAGATCAAATGCCTAATCAAATATCACACTTCCAAGGACAATATACATATATATGGATTCAAAGCCACAGATTAATTAAGATTTAAATCATTCATAGCACACATAATGAAATTTACCTCCTTTAGAATATCAGGTACAAACGCATGTAGGGCATCTGGGAAATAGGATGTTTCAGCTCTTTGTTTTCTTTTTGCAATGAACAGTAACAGATAGACCATTAACCCCTTCCCGCTTGTAGGACGTTCTATGCCGTCCTACTTTTTAGAGGCAAGATTCTAGTAGGATGGCATAGAACGTCCTACATTAAACAGCTCATTGCGGCCCCCGCGGGTCCCCACTGTCAGGTGAGGCCATAGGCCGTCCTGCATGTAACAGCCCATCGCGGCTCCCCATGATGAGCTATACTGGGGATCCCGCTGCAGGGACTTTGAGTGAACTCAGTCTCACACAAGAAAGGTAGCAAACGCTGAAACTGAACTTCCAGGTTCGGGCACACCTCCGTGACATCACAAAGTATCACGTGATGTCTGCAGGGACCCCGATCGAGTCCCTGCTTGGATGTTCCTGGCTTCCGATCGGTGCCCAGCAACAAAAAGACGCCGGATGGTGCATTGGTTGTTAAGGACCAAAGCACCATCCGTCGCGAAGGGGTTAATCATTGCAGCCCCTCCATTACTTCATTTTATACATTGAAATGAGATAATAATTATATATACATTGATTCAAATGATACGAAACCAAACTACAGCCCATATCTCACCAGATTACTGCCATCGGAGCTAGCGAAATCAGTTTGTTTTGTGTTCATTTTTTAAGCAGTTACTTTTACATAGTAGACCATGAATTACCAAGAGAGTTTAACAAATTAAAACTCTGTAATCCACCAGACGTTGTGTTCCAGTGATCTTTGCTTGCTTTCCAAAGAAGCCCTCGGGCATTGGGGTGACGTACTGTTCATTATCTACTTTCCTTTCCTGTTTGGAAGTCCCAGCTGCAATAAGGCGGCATTTGGCTAATGTTTAGGACCCAGGCAGCCATACTGACGAGCCAATGTTATTTTATGAGGGAGAGAGGTTGAATCTCTTGGGTTCTATACCGTTTACTGCAGAGCTTGCAGTAATAAAGACCTTGGTTCTTGGGGTCTTTCAAGACCTGAATTTAAGGAACATTTTCAGTACTATTCCAAATGACATACATTTCTGTGTGGAAATCCCACTGGGGTGGCTGGATGTGTATAATATATATTTTGAAATATATAGAGAACAATAGTGTTTATTATTACTATTCTGCTGCTATCTCATGTGACTCAGGAATGAACAGCACAAGAAAATAAGACTAGGTTGAATATCATGTCAAACAAACTCATGATTACATGGTTTAATGGAGGCAGGGTATGCTTTCTAGCACAAGAATCCTTTTACAGCCAGGACTAGATTTACAAGTGATGAGTCTCAAGACACAAAAAGAAATGGATGTGGCAGTCATTTCAGTCTCAGGACTGCAGTAATCATGGCTGTGGATTGATAGAAATGTATGCCACCAAAGAAAAAAAGATTTTCTAGTTTAATATCACCTAGTTGTTTTATACCGTTGCATACTTTTACTACTTAGTAATTAAATTATTTGGATGTGGCAGCATTAAAGTGGCAGCAGGAATTCTTGGCTTTAATAGTATATGGCGCTTGGTCCGAAGAACTCCTTGGGATTGGCCCATATTTGCTCAACTTGGTTTATTCTTACAAATCCTAATATCATATTACTAAGTACTATCCTTAACAGATACTGTGACAGTGTAAGTTACACTGATCCCTTGCTGTTTTATATGGATCATATCAGTAATGCTCTTTGTAGAGTTTTTGTTGTCCAGTATCAACACCTTAAACAGTGTCCATTCCATCCATTATTATAAGAACCCTTAAGTTCCGAAACACTCACCTGGAAATTCCATTTAATAATACATTTCATCTCTGAAGAGCTTGCAGTGATCCCCCTTGCACTAATCTCTACTTCTCGGCATGGGATCCGTGCTTTTTCTCTAGGTACACTGTTAATGCTACAATCTCAAGCTGTGTTGTGTCGCGGCTGCATCCTGTGTGTTTAGAATCCTAAATCTCCTTTTATATGATACATGGGAGGTCTTCAGCGTACAACCCCTTACCATGTTAAATAAAGAGGTTACTGGTCCCTATCTGAAGGGAACATTGGAGCAGCTGTTATAAATGGGATCACATACAAATGACCTTCAAAACTTTTCCATTCACCAACGAAATCTCATAGATCAAAGGAGCATGACTATTTCCCTCCGCTTTCTACAATGAGATTTGAAGAAAGGCTGTATTTATGTGATGCTTTTGGGGAAGGCGAAGGAATAAATCCTGTTTTTAATATCTGATCATGCACCCTTTGTGACCTTGAGGAGAAGCATTTCTCTTTCTTATAAGAATAAAGAATGCTCATACTGCAGAAAGCCAGGTCAAATGTTATTTGTATTTCTATAAATGCTACTAGAGGATTTATGGAGCGCTTTTAAAGTGACCCCTTCCGACAGGATTGCAGGATATTCTTTGAATATGCGTAGAACTTGCAGGCAGCTGGCCAGCGTTATCTAAGTGTATAGCCGAGCAATGTAACAAGTTTTTTCAATGTTAATAATTTATCATGTTCCACTGATGATCTTTTAACCAGAGGGACTCATTTTTATACACTTAATAAAAGCTTTGCAGTAGAAAATCCAATTTTCAGGAAATTGGCGAATATCATACTATCATGATTAGTGCTGACCCCAAAACAGAAATACATAGACCAAATAGTGTTTAAATTGTACTGTGGCCAGTTGTGGCCAAGTCAGTAGGTGCCCTCTGTTTGAATCGAAACTGTTCCCAATTTAGTTTGGCTGCTATACTGCCTTGTACAACTTGTCCTCCTCAGGTTTTTTCTTTATTTAAACCAAGTGACCATCCTAAAATTGATTTAAAAGAATAAATAGGAAATTACACAAACCGTGACATGTATGCATGTTTATGTAGCATCAACAATTGCACTGTATAGTCATGATTATAGTGTAATAAGAACCGGACGTTCTATATATCAGATCATGGAATATATACATATATTATAATAGAGTGTTCCTTTTTAAAGTAAACATTACAGGTTCCTGCCCTATAGAGCTTACAAACTAAAAATGTATGTTATTTTAGTAACTGAACATCATTCTATGCTTAGGAGTACATGGCTTAATGAGTGTTTGTTGTTTCTAATTGTCGCTAAGTGGTACACATATTAGATCATATTCCATCACTGCCTAATGATGTGGAAAGTGTGGCTAGACTACCCATGTAGAGTCCAGGTCAAGATCATTTGCTAATACTCATAACTTTGTTTTCACATTCAGGTTAATTTGCTGGAACTAGATACATTGCTGCAAGTTATAGTTTAATAAACATCATTTCTGAATATAGACACATATTGCGCAGATGCTAGGTTATCTGCTTTATTTCCTGCATTCTGCTTAGATAACTACACCTGCAAAGTAATGCAGTGCAGTTCCTACACTGCCATCCAATGCCCTGTATATCCTGATTACTTGCCAAAGTTGTAGAAATGCTTCATTAGGTATTGTGGCTTGTTGATTTTCAAGGTTGTGTAGATGTTAGAAAGCCTACCATAATCTCTGGCTGATATCCATTGGGAGACATTAGGTAAACGACTGCCGTTTATAACTGCTACCTTCAGATACTTCGATATGGCAGCACTTAACTGGTATCTAGATGGAAGCAAGGTGGATAGAATCAATGTCTACAATGATATGTAGGTTAAGTTAACTACCTAAGGATCCCATCATGGATTGTGAATAGGTTAGGTCTTGATTGTAAGATGAACAGGCACAAATGTAGCCATTGTGTTTAACCCCTTCCCGTCCTTATGACGAGTTAACTCGTCATAAGAGCCGCCGCGTTAGCGACCTTATGACGAGTTAACTCGTCATGCAGTCTAGCCGGCGGTGCTCTCCGTGGGCACCGCCAGCTAGTCTGCAACGGGTCCAGGACTAAGCCTCGCACCCGAGGCAAAGCTCCTGGACCCGATCGGTCGATTTCCGGGCATGTGATTGCGGTGATTGAGTCATCACCGCGATAACATGCAAATTAGATGGCAAAGTCAGTGTGTTCACACACTGACTTTGCCTCTAATTCACTCCCTGTGCTTCACATTCTTATAGTGAAGCACAGAGAGTGACCTGTAAGTAAAAATAAATTAATTAAATACAAAGAAGACAAGTGGAATGCCTTTAAGCACACATTACAAAAGTACACATCCCAATATATACCTTTGGGAAACAAATACAAAAGACAAAAATCGAAACCAATGTGGCTTACAGGTAACGTGAAACAGGAAGTACAAAACAAGAAAATGGCATTCAAACATTATAAAAACACGGGATCAGCATTATCATTTATAGAGTACAAAGAGGCCAACAAAGCCTGCAAAAAGGCAATTAAAATGGCTAAATTGGAAAATGAGAAAAGGGTTGCCAAGGAGAGTAAAACTAACCCCAAAATGTTTTATAAATATATAAATGGAAAAAAGCTAAAGAGGGAAAATGTTGGGCCCTTGTTATCCCAAATGGGAAATTTGGTAAGTGAGGACAGAGAGAAAGCAGACATTTTAAATACTTTTTTTTCTTCTGTTTATACTAAGGAAGAGCAGATGGACGAGCCCCTGCTACAGGAAGTTATGGGACATTCGCTGCAAACATGGGATTGGCTGACACAGGAAAAAGTGCTTAAGCAATTAAACTCTGTTAAGATAGACAAGGCCCCAGGACCAGATGGTATACACCCAAGGGTACTTAGAGAGTTAAGCATAATTCTGGCCAGACCACTATTCATGATCTTTAGGGATTCATTCAGTTCAGGTACAGTGCCAACAGACTGGCGAAAGGCGGATGTCATTCCAATATTTAAAAAGGGATCAAAATCTCTGCCAGGTAATTATAGGCCAGTGAGCTTGACATCTGTAGTGGGGAAACTATTTGAAGGATTGCTAAAGGTATACACTCAAGAATACATCTTGAACCAGAATATAATTAGTAAAAGTCAACATGGTTTTGTGAAAGACAGGTCTTGTCAAACAAACTTAATAACATTCTATGAAGAAGTCAGTAAAAATATAGATCTAGGTGTGGCAGTTGATGTGATCTATTTGGATTTTGCGAAAGCATTTGATACAGTTCCACACAAAAGGTTACTCTACAAATTGAGAGAAATAGGTTTGGGGGCAAATGTGTGTATGTGGATTGAAAATTGGCTAAAAGATAGAACACAAAGGGTTGTTGTAAATGGAAAATCCTCAAATTGGACAAGGGTATTAAGCGGAGTACCTCAGGGGTCTGTTTTGGGCCCTCTTCTTTTTAATTTGTTTATTAATGATCTGCCACATTGTGCTGAGAGCCATGTCACTGTGTTTGCGGACGACACTAAATTAGGTAAGGCAATAAAGACTAATCTTGATGTTTTTTCTTTACAGGAAGATTTGGACAGAGTGGGGGACTGGGCAGTAAAGTGGCAAATGAGGTTCAATATAGACAAATGTAAAGTTATGCATTATGGGAAAAATAATAACAAAGCAACATATACGTTAAATGGTTTTTCCCTGGGAAAAACTACTAATGAAAAGGATTTGGGAATAATTATAGACAACAAACTTGGCAACAGTGCCCAATGCCAGTCAGCAGCTGCAAGGGCCAATAAGATATTGGCATGTATAAAACGAGGTATAGATTCACGGGAGGAGGATATCATCTTGCCTCTTTACAAATCAATGGTAAGACCTCACCTTGAATATGCAGTACAATTCTGGGCACCAGTCCTTAAAAAGGATATTAAGGAACTAGAAAAAGTGCAAAGGAGAGCTACAAAATTAATAAGGGGTTTGGAGGATCTTAGTTATGAAGAGAGAGTTAAAAAATTGAATTTATATACGTTAGAAAAAAGGCGTCTCAGAGGGGATATGATAACATTATATAAATATTTGCAGGGCCAATATAAAGAGCTCTCCAGGGACCTGTTCATTAACAGAAAGGTACAAAGAACAAGAGGTCACCCCCTCAGACTGGAAGAGCAAAGATTTCATAGACAGCAAAGGAAGGGATTCTTTACGGTTAGGACAATAAAGTTATGGAACTCCCTGCCAAGAGAGGTAGTGCTAGCAACCACAATAGATGCATTTAAAAATGGTTTGGATGTTTTTTTAGGAAAGCAGAACATACAGGGCTATTAATAATAGAATAAGCATTAATAAAAGAGCTTATTGATCCAAGGAGAAATCTGATTGCCTCTTGGAGTCAAGAAGGAATTTTTTCCCCCAGGAGGCAAAATTCGAAATAGCTTCCTTAGGGGTTTTTTTGCCTTCTTTTGGATCAAAAGCTGTAATGATAGGTAGAAGGGTTGAACTTGATGGACTTGTGTCTTTTTTCAACCTAAATTACTATGTTACTATGTTACTATGTAAAGGTAAAAAAAAAATTTAAAAAAAATTAACCCTTTCATTGCTGATCACAGTTTTTAACTGTGATCAGTTTCCTTCCACTTTATGGCCCTCATTTAGTTTTTTTTAACAGATTTTTTTATTTTTACAATTTATAAAGTTTTTTTTTAATAAATAAAGGTAATTTTAATATATTTATTTAATAAAATTTAACCCCTGCATGCCTGTTGCATGATTTTTACTGATCTGACATCGCACTCTTCAGAGTTTTTTTCTGTCTTTTTTGTTATGGGGGGGTTTGGGAACCAATATTTTTCTTTTTTATTAGTTAGTTAATTAGGGGGGATAAGTGGGTTAGTGTTGCACTAGTTATGTAGGTTATTACTGGGAAAATAATGGGGAAAAACTTTTTTTTCCTCAAAAATTTCCTCTTTTATATTAATTTTTTAATACTAAAATGTAAATCATTTTTATGTATAGGGTATCAAAAGAAAGCTCTAACTGTCCTTTAGAAAACAACATATAACTTGTATGTGTACGTTAAATGAGAGAGAGGAAAATTATGTTTCAAAAACCGCGTATTAAAAATTGAAAAACGCTCTGGTCCTTGGCCCAGGAAAATCCCTGGTCCTTAAAGGGTTAAGTAAAGATGTCTATAAACTCTGGCCTTATTCACTTTAGCTTGTAGGTGGGATTGTGTATATAATGTATTGCAGGACTGCTGTCCATGGTACTGAAACTTTTCAGTGCACTAATGAAGTTCCTACCTGCTGTCCACGGTCCTGTGCTTGCTCAGTCAGGATCAACCACGGTTTACATCTGCCTTAAATTATGCACAGTTTGTTGAACTAAATTTGCAGCTCTTGGTTTTGATATGGCATGAGCTGCCCTGCTTTTTTATAAACTAATTTACTTTACTAGATTTCGTATGTTAAGCATAATTGATTGAATGTGAATGTGGATATTGCAATTAATTCAATGTAATCTGAATACATATATTCAAATGTATTGACCTCTGTGTTAATTCTTTTATTGATGCACATTTGTTTTAATGTATGTGGACATATTGAAACTAAGGTGTTTTCATGGAAAAACAAAAAGTAAAATAGTAAAGAAAATAGTAAATTGTATCTGCATTTCTTTTAAATGTGAATTATATATCAACTATATGGGGGAAGTATTTGGACATCTGACTATTAAT
Organism: Pelodytes ibericus; assembly: GCA_036172795.1. NCBI lineage: Eukaryota > Metazoa > Chordata > Amphibia > Anura > Pelodytidae > Pelodytes > Pelodytes ibericus. The sequence continues at coordinate 163,784,701 of CM069857.1, forward strand.
CCAACAGTGAATTTCATGACATTACATTCTAAATACATAGACATTAATATAATAATAATAGTTGCGCCCCCCCCCCCCCCCCCCCTTTGCAGTTATAACAGCTTTCACTTTTCTGAGAGGCTTTCGACAAGTGCTTCTGTGGGAATTGTTTTCCCATTCATCCAGTAGAGCATCTCCCCATTCCTGTTCATCCCAAAGGCGTTTGATGGAGTTGAGTTTAGGGCTCTGTACGAGCCAGTCAAGTTCTTCCACACCAAACTAATCCAACCGTGTCTTTATGTGGACTGGGGCACAGTCATGATGGAATAGAAAATGGCTTTCCCCAAACTGTTCTCACAAAATTAGAAGCAAAGCATTGTCCAAAATGTCTTGGTTGCTGAAGTATTAACATTTTCCATCACTGGAGTAAGGGTCCCCTAAAACCCTAAAAAACAGCTCCATACCATTATCCCTCGTCCATCAAACTTTACAGTTGGTAGAATGCAGTCAGGCAAGTAATGTTCTCCTGGCATCTGCCAAACCCACACTCAAATAGTGAATCGTGATTTGTCACTCCACAGAACACATTTCCACTACTCCAGAGTCCAGTGTGCTTTACACCACTTGATTCAACGCTTGACATTGGTGATGTGAAACTTGCATGCATCTGATCGGCCATTGAAACCCATTCCATAAAGCTGCCAACGCACAGTTTTTGTGCTGAAATTAATGGAAGTGGAAGTTTGGAACTCTTCAGCTATTGAATGACCAAAGCATTGGCGATTTTTATGCACTTCAGCACTGGGTGTTTGTGTTAAGCTGTAACTTTCCTCTTTCTCATTTACTATACCTACATAAATTATATATTTTTTTTTTTTGAGATAAGAAGGGTTTTCTTTAGATACCATTATTTTACTCATATCATATTGTTAAGTTTAAAAAAAAAAGGAAATTTTAACATTTTTTCTAACTTCTATATTAAAAATATTTTACACACAAATGCTAATTAAGAAACCTGCTAAATAGGTTCAAACATTTTTAATAATCTGTTGATTTTTATAGGGCAATAACTAAAAGAGTTAGTATAATGTTGCTGACTGCCTCTAGAGGCAGTCTGGCAACAGCAAAGAGCTACGGAAGTGATTCCATTGAGGGCATTCTGCCTTCCAATATGCCACCCTTGATTGTTCCATGGAATGCCCTGGGGGTTACATTTTTGTATTATTTAATACCTCATCGCCGAGGCATTACAGCAACACTGACATTCCATACCATCAACGTGTCCTCAAAGCAAAAATGCATGATGGCATGGTCCTCAACGGGTTAGCTTAAATTACAAACCTTGCAATGCCTGAAATTAAGCTTAAAATAAACAAGTAAAATGTATGTAAACCATTTTGAAAATGTTTAACACCATATGTTGTTTTTATCTTGTATTGATTTACAAAAACAACATCAGATGGCATGTCCATTTTATGAGGCCTCCCAGCACAGTTATTGACTGACATAATCCAAACGCAACCATACTTGGTAGGTAAATTACAATAAGAAGAATTGGGTAGTATCCAACCGGATGAGAAAAGCTGATGTCATGGCAATGTGGGCTGTATCTCCCGTTTGATGCTGTTTCTGTAAATTTTGGGAAAACCTACTGTCATGTGTTCTCATTCTGGTACCCTGCCAAGATCCATAATTAAAGTGTAAAGTTTTAAAGGCAGTTTGCTGGTAAAATAGATGGTTGCTAAAGTGGAAGTGATTAGGTCACTTAGTTTAAACGTTTATTGTGATGAATATGGTTAGAGAACAGAAGCCCAGTGCTAATTTGGAGCCTGGCATAACTTCATTTACTGTGTATTTTGTGTGTCTTGGGGAAGATTCCAGCAGGTTTCTATAAATAGGTTTGGAATAGGAAAATGCTACTTGATTTGCTATGCGAAAAACATCTGCCCAAACCACCCGACGTTTGCTAAAAAACTTGATTTTCTAGTTGTAGTGGTTCAGGTTTTTAAATAGCCCTGGCATGAAATGAAAACCAACAGATTTTAACCATCCTGTGTATTATTTAATCGTTGCAGTTGGCTACTGGTAGAAGGGTGTGTTTCAGGAATTTTGGCCTCCACTGACAATACTTTTGGCCCCCAGTGCTCCAAAATATATTGCCAAATGATCAGAGGCAATAATTAGCACTAGAATATGACAATGGAGGAAAGAAAAACTAAAATACAGGCCAAAAATAAAGAATTGTGCTTCTAAACCACCAATTAAAAAAGTTACTCAACAACAACACCCACAAGGTGGCGCTCCACTGAGATGAAGCTCCACTGAGAGACTAAATTAGCTTTTTTTTAATATGCAATTTTTTTTATTCCTGGTCCCATCTTGTAAGTTGCTCTTTTGTTAATGAGAATCAGTGGAGGCTATTTACTAAATTGAGTTGCTGTTATACTTACCAGGTTTGTCCCTGCACAATGTATAGCTAAACGGGTGAGATGAAAGGTTCATCTCACTGTAACTCAGCTGTTAGCGAGTAGCCTCAATTATTACTTATTTATTGGTAATATGTTCCGAGAAGTTATAAATGAGGAAATAGGTAGAGGTCCTTAGATAAAAAATGAAATTACTTTCTGATGAACATAATACAAAGTGGATAATATGCTAAATGTTCTATATAATAACATGAGCAGCTATAATGGCTCAATGGTCCTACAAAAATCATGCGGACTAGTTTACACAGGCAGAACTAACGGACATGGAACACATGTGCAATAATATGCTAATCCTCTTCCTTGTAAACATAAACAGTATGGTAAATTAATATTCTACACACAACTGAATCTAGCTGATATTTATGGAAAATAGAAGCTACCTTTTCACATCTCAGCAAATCCACCCCTAAAACTAATCATACCGGTATGTGGTAGGGAAGTATAGGTCTAGAGCTGCAGTTAACCTTTATTGTTTGGGCTATGTTCAGTAAATAGCATAGCATGAAAAGAAATGTGTTACGTAAAACACACACACCAAAGGTTACAATATCAAGTAATTGAAGGTCTGCATGGATTATATAATTAGTAGGTTAAATCCAAAGGACAATGCTAAACTTTGCTTACATTCAAGAATAATTATCATATTACAATGAAGTCAACTGGTTGAATGCGGCTCCAATTTAATTATCTGCCACAATGATTCCAGTATTTGTACTCACTCGGACCTGCTATGACAAATGGATGGAAACTCTGTGCTTTGGATGAGTGGTATTAACCTGTTCTGCCAGATAGATTTTAATACACTCACCTGTCTGATCTATTCAGAGAATTCGCTGTGTATGATATCCTCGTAATCATTTTGTGCTTTAATAAACCTAATTGTTAATGCCTCATAATCCTAACTGTATTTTTTTATTCTCTTGGCAGATACAGGGTAATTGGTATTATTTTAATGTCTTGTGAAATGGAGCTCCTTAGCTCTTAATAAATTACACAGTAAATATTTTAACATTTTTTAATATGTTTTCCTCTTACTATGACTAATTGGCTACTTGGATATAATGTATTAAAGGGATTCAGCTGAACAGAGAATTTGGTCAGTCTAGTTTTGTTATGAGAAGTAATTGCCTGCTTACTACAGAATCTCACTATAGTAGTATTGAGTAACCTCGGAATCTCCAGCAAATTGAACTAAATTTCCCATGATGCTCGCACATCCTAACTATTACTGTCTGGCACTAAAGTGGCTAATCATTGGACATTTCACATACTGTTCTTTGTTTAATGGCAAGATATATTTCTCAGATTGCAAGCTGAGGAAACCTGATTTACTGCGAAACGCGTTGTGCTCGGTATCAGAATTCCTTGGGACACTCATTTGCAGACAAATGAATATTCAAATCAGATCTAATCCCAACAATATATCTGGTATAGATTGTTTGATTTATGATGCCCTCAATGAGTCCAAAGGCCCCTTTAGGAAGGGAGTCTGTGCATGTTAAAGCAGAATGGAGACACTCTCTCACAAGTAGTACATACAATAATTTAAATAAGTAAAATCTAATCTTAAATTCCTCAAAAGTCGACAGAAGTGCAGCTGGAGGTAAACAATGAAAATTAACAAGAAAGTCCAGGAACTGGACTTATTGAGCGCATCATAAATCAAACAATCTATACCAGATATATTGTTGGGATTAGATCTGATTTGAATATTCATTTGTCTGGAAAGTGCTACATTATATAATTATTCTTATTATACGTCTGTGTATTCTTTTACATATACAGATCTTTGAAGACATCTATTTGGACCATTTAAGTATTATTCAGTACTGCGTATGCACGAGTGACTACCACTTTTTTATTGCAATTTAAGAGAAGTAAACACAATCTATATACACTGTCTTTTTACCAAGCTGAACACCATGGGGCTTGTAGTCCATAATCTAATTTCCATGGATGGACAGGTTTTGGTTTGCATACAAACATCATCCAGTAATAATTCTATATTGATAATGTCTTGTACATTTGTCTTTGTTCACTTATATTAGATGCCATTGTGGGTTTTTTTTTTTTTTATAGCAAATATTGCAATTCCAGTAGTTGTTTTTTTATGCGGTCTGGAAAATATAAATAAAAAAAATGCAAATGATTGCATTTCATGGACAACTATAGGTGAAAATAGAATAAAATGAGGTTTCAATTTTAAAAAAAGTTTAAAAAAATATATTTTTGTAATTTGGATACACAGTAGTTGTTATTATTTTCCTTATTTATTTGGAATGCATGGAACCTTATTTTTGGAGTTTTAAACCAACTTCTTGTCTTGAACTTTGTCTTGACTTTAAATGTAACAAGAAGAGCATCATGTGCAATGTGTGTGTCATTTAGCAATTGACTATAAAGGCATATTAATTACTAGAATAGACTATGTACCAGTCGAGACTAAAGAATGCTAATGAATCTTATGACATGATTGTTTTATTTCTGAACAAACCTCAATGATTTAGTCACCGGTATTTTAAAATGTGTCATTTCTTTGAAAGAAGTAACTGGAGAAGTTATGTTGGCTGCAGGATCACAATGATTTCACCACAGTTAAAAGGAAGTAAAAATAACAGTATATGACATCTCCTTGCTCCAGAGTTTGTGGAAAAGATCTCTGTATTTATTGTATGAACTTAATGCTTGGTAAAAACTTCCAAAATGTTTCCATTATGTTCAAATAATATTTATTTTATGGTCTGGGATCCCCCTGCCAAGGACAAAGATCAGAACTACATATCCCATGATGCACAAAAATGTAGCCTGGGTACTCAAAGGAAATGGCAATAACCAAGCTCTATATACAAATATAGGTGGGTATAAAGTCCCCCCTTTGAATGATGCACTCACTCTTTATGGAGCAGTTATGGTATGCTTAGACGGCAATATCAGACTAGCGATGATGATACCAAGAAGGATATAATCCTCACACTCTAGCCAGACCTCTATAAAATATTAAGACAAAGCTAGAATGTAAGACAAGGGTCCTTTTTCAGAGCATTTATGCTTATATTCAAGCAAATAGGGTTAAAATATTATAAAAAATAAATTTGTAGTAAAAAAAATTGTTATATTACAAAATATCTTCATTGTACAGGGAAGGAGATATCCTGTTGTAAAACTAACCTGACCTCTTTACATACTTTACAATACTCACTCATGTATCTCTCTCTATACAGCAAAACTAAACCACCCCCTTATCTGCAACATGTTTTTGTCTCAAAAACACGGAATTTAAAATATAATCTTTCTATTGGCGGTACTGTGTGGGTGTAACTACAGTGGATATGTTTTCTGCTCTAAATTATTTGCCCTTTTTTGTACACTGGGGGTGTTGTACATAGTGTGAGCAGCATAAACATTTATTTTTATATCAGTATATTGGTTTTCATGGGAAAGTCTGGTGCTCAAATGCATCCTGCAAATGTTAATGTATATTAAAGTGCTTTAAACACTGATATTTTAAATTTTGTATTGCTTAACAGATTAAATTCTGAAATTAAAAGGTGTTGCAGCCATTCAGGAACTCTGGCTGTGTTAAAGTTAACTTCATTTTTATTTTTGCAGTAGGAACCAATATAAACTATCCCCATTCATTTGAATGGGATTTATTATTTAAGTGATGTCATCAGGTAGTGTGTTACACTGCCAGGCCCCCACTCTACAAGATCATGAAAAGTTAGTTCCCTGTCTCTGTGTTACCTACTGTTAACCAAAATAACATATGTTGTATATATTAATTTGATGTGATTATGGATCTGATTTTTACAGTTTCTAAATATATTTATTTCAAATAAAAATGTTTTCTTTCTTCTACTACTATACATACAGCTAAGTATCACTAATAATAATACAATATAATAATAATTTGTTTTATTTTGTTAAGCTTTTCCTGCTGATAGTGATGATGACAGTGGATACTACTGTTAATGAGATGTCTTATGGTAAACAGCCTTGTTGATGTGGAAGTGGGTAGAGAAACACTTCACTCCGCATGGACACCCCGTTTCATTGCAGCTCCATAGGAATACTTACCACTGCCCAGAAGTGAAGGGGTTCAATGTTTTAAGCTTTTATTTTTTCCCGAGCTTTGCTATGAGATTCAGCAGCACACGTTACACATGGACGCCTTCCACAAAGCTTGCTTGTTTTGTTCTCATTCTTAGTCCCCCTTTTCGCATAACACACACTAAAGGAATACAGAAGGCTATTCACAATGGTTCTCTGTTCAGGAGGGGCCATCTTAGCAAGCTAGGTAACCTGTCTTCACATATAAGACAGGGTTGGTATAGGAGTTCAGGTGTCAGAATAACCTGGTAAAATCTCTCAGAACGCAGCATACCAGTTTACACAGTGCACAAGCATTGAATGCTGGGGTGTGTCACTCCTGACCTACGCACACTGTATTTCAACAAGGCTGCTGCCTCGAGCTCAGAGCAGGGAGTGTGAGCACGAAGTGACTGCAGTAAGGAGATTAACCTGAGTGAGAGAGCAGCTGTGAGCAAGGCTCTTTGTTTCAAGACATATGTTGTTTTTTTAAGGGAACCAGAACCAGACGCTGTTACCCTATGATGGCACCCCGAGGCTACCTTTCTCTTCCACTGCAGGTAGAGATAGTCTGAGGGAGGCGAATGTTATGTAAGCTGCTGATTGGTCATTATGTCATCTAATAGTGAGAGGAGCTTGCCTTCCTCAAAGTCAGCGTATGGTGTGTATCACTGTTGAATGCATCAATTGGTGACTTCTATCACGATGGGTTGGAGCAGATATTGACCAATGAGTAATTGCTTGAGCAAAATATAATAAATATAAATATACAAAATACCTGCCTCAGATTATACTGCAAGCATGCCTGTGTGCTACACAGTGAGTGGATTTCAACTTGCTCAAAGTTACATTCGTAACTAGACTGTTCCCTTTAGAACCCTTTGTCAACTTTTTCTAACTTTATGATATCCCATGATGTTAAATCAGTAAAAATTACATTTTGGAAAATATAATTTTTAAAACTCTTTTTTCGGTCAGTCTTATGTGCATTATGGGATATGTAGTTCCCAAACAACTGTAATGCCAATGTTAGCCATCACTGGTCTATATCCTAGGGCACATAACAAACCATAAAAAGAATTTGATTGCAATGATTGATTCCCAAACATCTACAATTTTAAGGCCACTGATCTAGCTGGTTAAAAACATCAGTGGCACCTTGACAAGCAATATGTGGCATTTCAACTGAACAGTCAGAGATGTTAGTCTTTCTTTTTTTCTTTCAATTTGACATTTTGTTTATGAAAAACATTTTATTTGATGCATATTTTGAGATAAATCACATTTCTTTATGTTGCTACTGCTCAATGGATTTTGAATTGTGTTGTACATTTTTGGCCCGCTGGATTAATGTGCCTTGGTTATATGTTACAACTGCTAATATACATCTGTTAACCACATCTGTGACTTCTCTACAATATTGACTGGTGAGGAAACCAGTAAAAGTGTTTAATTTTTGTACCTAAATAGTTAACCCAATCTGCTGTGACAGGGCAGGCAGCAAGATGATGCTAGCATGTATCTGTTTGCTTTTTTTCTGACAACCCCTACACACAGGCATTGCTTTCAATTCCCCAGTATGTGATTTGCATGCATTTTGACAGCTGCCTTCAGTCTTCATAGTTTTTTTTAGCTCTTATTTCATTGTTATAAAACCAATCTCAGCCAATATCACTGGAATTAGAGCATGACTTTAAAGATACTTTTCACTTCATATCAGAAAGAGGATGTGTCAGGAAGGAAAGGATGTCTGTATATGTTAAGGCTGAAAAAAAGGGAGGCAATGCTCAATATCTGCATTGTTTTGATACAATGAGTCCATGTTTCCACTATGTAATGAATACTAATATGTCATTTCCATAGAGTATTACGACAAAATGCAAGTAACGCATTACAAAGTGCCAATAATCTGTGTGGATACACACATTATTTTATATGTGTGTCTGCATGTGCATTGTACACAGATTTTGCCAGAGCACCCTGATTGCACCCACAAGACTTGTCCAGTACCTGCATTGCATCCAAAAGACTTACCCATGCCCTGGACTGGACTTCCCTGGTGTCTAGTGGGACAGCTCCGGGCAGCCCATCCTGTCAGGCTGCCTCTCACGCTCCCCGCGTTTCTCTGGAGTCTGACTGGAATGTCACATGACCTGCAATGCTCTGGCTTATACAGACGAGCATGGAGAGCAAGAGGCAGCCTGAGAGCATGTCTGTACGTCGCCCCCCAGAATCCAATTAATTAAGCAGGGTGGAGATCTCATAGGACCTACCATGATTAATTAATTGGCTTCTGTCTGCACGCGCTCCCCGTGTTTAGAGATAATGCAGGGCATCGGATTTCCACACGGGGAGTGCGAGCAGTACTCCCTGAGATCTGTCACACAGAGCTCATGCTGCTCGGTTCCCCGAAGCAGACACCGTTCTGCTTCAAGGGGAGGGGGCGGACCTCGCACCCGGTGAGATCTCCCCCCCCCCCCGGGTCTGTCTGGGGGGGAGGAGAGAAGAGGGAAAGAAGGAGATAAGAGGAGGGAGAACAGGGGAGGGCGGAGAGAGAGAACAGGAGAGGGGGGGGGGGGGCAGAGAGAGAACAGGAGATGGGGATTGAAAGAGCAGGGGAGGGGGGAGAAAGAGAACAGGGATGGGGTGGAAGGGGAGACAACAGAGTAGGGGGTGAGAAAGAAAACAGGGATGGGGTGGAAGGGGAGAGAACAGAGGAGAGGGAGAAAACCCAAATGGGGAAAGGAAGATGGGGATAGAACAGAGATGGGGTAGGAGGAGGAGAGAACAGAGATGGGGGAGAGAACAGAGATGGGGGTAGGAGGGGAAGAGAACAGAGATGGGGTTAGGAGGAGGAGAGAACAGAGATGGGGGTAGGAGGGGTCAAGAACAGAGAGGGAGAGAACAGAAGAGGGGAGAAAACAAATGAGGGGGGAGCGATATGGGGAGAGGGAGGATAGATAAGGAATATGGGGAGAGTCATGGGATTGGGGGGAGGTTAGCATATCATGGGAAGGTTACTCAGATAGCAGAGGGCAGATTTGATCACTACCAAAACACGATGTTTAAGTGAAAACTAAACAGCATTTGAGTTTTCTTACTTGAGTTGCACACTTGAGAAGTTTGGAGCCTTCTCTGACCATTTAAGCCAGTTGGATGACTATTTGACAATTATGATGTTATTTCCTGATGTCCTATGACTAATTGGACAGTCTTGTGACCAGCTTCACCCAGCAACCATTTAACTGCTCTATGACATCTATTAAGCATATGTTTAATGAGAGATGTTAGGTCCCTCAGCACTTGGCACAAAAGAGACATATTCTGTGGTACTCTGCAAACTAATTTTGCTGAAGAACATATTCCTGATGACATTCTCCTGCAATCTCCCAATGAAGGAATATTAAACCATTTTATAACCATGCATCCTCGTCTGCAAAGGTGTTGTAAGCACTCCATGAAAATCCATGTTAAATCATTATACTAGGGAAAATTCATTTTTCACTATAGTAGAAACAAATGTGAAAAAAATATAATTGTCCTTTAATAACAGCTTGGCAGAAGCCAATAAGATCACTGAAGGCAATGTAAAATGTGAAAGTGGTTCTCCCTGCTCAAATTGAGTTTTAATATAATGTTTCCACATCTAACATTCTCCATTTTCAGACCATACGCATTTTTAATTCTGTCTTTTTTTTTTTTAAACTTTCATTTTATATTTTGCATTAACTTTAAACTCGTATTTGCCCATGGCCAGTATTTCTTTTCCAAAATAATTTGCTGCCATTGTGGCTGCTTCACTTTGGTATGTGTACTTAAACACCACTTGTACTGATTTAGATTAAGGTGCAGTTAAAATTAGATCTACTGATTTGCCAGACACAAAAACGGAAGTGTTCACTGATTTTGTAATAGTTTAGTGATTATGGATATTATTCGGAGAGCTACGGTACATCGTCATGCACTTCCTTGAACTTGGCTTGTAGGCTGTCATCCCATGATTATAGGGAAACACATCAGTCAGTGACTATGCATCAAAAGACCTCTGAATGTTTATTCCATGAGATTCTGTACAAGCAAGGTATCATTTCTCTTTTCTCTGACATTATGTGAAGTTTATGTACAGCTAGAATAATAGGTGGCAGGGCTGGATCAAACATCACCTCAGTAGGTGCGTGGGATGCCCTGAAAAAAATGTTTGCTAGATAATTAACAGGGATAAATCACTTCCCCAAAAATCTCCTGGCCCTGCATTCTTTCTCTTGTCAGACAGCCTCTGGGGAAGCATGACCCAGACAAATTATTATTATTTTTTTGCAGGAAACCGAAAAAATACAACTCACTATTTTGTTTTTAAGGCAAAAATATATGCATTCTGTGCTTACAGTTTTCTATTAACAATGAACTTGTGCACAATGATGGATATTAAGCTCTAGCTGTGAAGTATAAAAATGAGTTGTTGTTTTTTTTTTATTTTAAAAATCCAATGTATTGCAAAGTTCAGTACAAAAAAGGAATAATAAAGAGAAATAAAAATAAAATAAAAACGACGCAGCAATGAAAACATGTATGACAGAAGTCTCCTTTAACTGGTCCTCAAATGGAAACCACACACACTGTAGGTTACACTAGAGGGTCTACTCAATAAAGAGAGAATTGCTGGAAATTTAGATGGGAATTTCAAACTTAAGGCCAAAGTAGCGGAGTTGGTAAAATTCTCCCATTCATTAGAGAATTTTTCCAACCCTGCCGCTTTGGTCTGAAGATTGAAATTTCCATCTCAATTCCCTGCAAGTCAATTAGGTCTATTTCAGTAGCTCCTCATTACCAACAAAAGCCCTGTACAGAAAAGAAATATATTAACATATAAAAAAATGTTTTTCTATTAGTTGTACCGTGAAGAACTAGCTGCTATTAGCACCAGGCCATATTCCTGTATACGTTGTAGAATCATCTTCTCATGTAAATTCATTTTAGTTGCAATGTAACAACCCCTTAGCATGCATGGATAAATGGTAGATCATAAAGATAGCCAGACATGTAGACACTCGGTCACACAGCTCTATTTCTTCTTATTCTTGTCCATCATCTGTGAAATCTCTGCTCGAGTGACGTTACTGAGGCTATATAAATATCAACAACGTTTCTATGAACATGTGTTTGAAGCTTATAAGAAAAAGGCTGCAAAAAAACCACACCACTTAACGTTTGACGAGTGCCTCTCCCCCCTCATAAAAAAGTATATTATTACATTTTTAGAAACAGGGTAATATAGAACAAAACCAATTATTATTGAATAATAATAATGGCTCTGCTTTTGATATGTAAACAAATGCCCATAACTTTTTCAACTTTCTGAATTTGATGGAAACAACAGGTTTAACGCATAAAGCAAGGCCTCTGTTACAAGACAGGACCCTTGTAGGGCAGGCTATAGACAAGATCACACAAACTGTCAGCACTAATGTGCTCAAATGTAATATGTTAAAATGTTATAGACATGGACTGTTTGCACCTAACACTGGAGTTTAAAAAAGAATGAATATTGTACCCATTATGTGCTATCTTCCCCTGTTTCAGTGTTTTCCTGTTAGGGGAAATAGTGTACAGTATATGTGAGGAAGTGTGGGATTAGCAGATCTGAGCAATATAAACAAGTGCAGAAGATGAATTTAGGCTGGAATCTCATATTTCAATGGGAGATTTCAATTGGCAGTGACAGGATAGTATCTATAAGCCCTAAGGAAAATGCTCTAAAATTTAAGTCAAATGACATTCCATTTTGAACCAGTGAATACAGCTAGAGCTTTCGATCAGAGGAGGTATTAGAGTTAACTCCAAAGCTCCCCAGATCAAAGAGTTTCATCAAAGACTCGGCACAGTGAACCACCAACACGAAGCAGGTGGCAGCATATCACACTTTCTTTAGCTTTTCATTCTTCTTGTTTGTTCTTTTCATCTGAATACAGGTAACTTTTATGTGTTGTGAGCCATGATGACCCGATGTTTAGAACATATTGGAAGCTACAGGTGTCATGCTTTCTTTTAAATTTGCGGAATATGCAAGGTTATATAAAAGCATTGAGGAGACAAGGAGGGGTGCACGAAGAACACTTCATAACCCATACATTATACATATGCTAGAGACACAGACGTACAGAACATAAAGGATGAAATGAGTCTCAAGGGACATGATAAAAAAAATGTTCCTCGTTGAAAGGATGATAAGCACTATAGATAGGTTGTTAGTGTAGGGCCCTCCTGTAAGTTAAACTTTGAAGGAATTCAAATCAAGATGAATGTGTATGTGACTCTGTCCTAGGTAGACATTATGTGTAGGGACCAAATGATGCAAAGTCATCTTAAGAGAGCTAGGTGAACTGTCCCAGCTATCACTGGGATTGTACCAAGTCCAGGGGATTAGTAGTCTGTGTTTTTATTTGTGTAGCTTTTTTCTCCTGACCAGGTGGTTGTGCACCTGGTTGTGGTCATACTCAACCACAACTCTCGAGCCAATCATGCAGGCTTCATTTAAACCCTCAATTTTAGGTACTTGCTATATTATTACTTCACTGTATGATAGGGTCTTTGGCTCCAGCAGCAGGTGTTTATTCCAAATACCTGTTTAAAGAATTCCCAGTACAGTATTCGCACCTACTTGAAAAGGCAATATACAGAAGTGCTGAAACACATTGTTTGTTTGGGGCGATCCAAGGCACTGCCATACAAGTCTTGATTCTCCTGACCAGGGTAATTCTAAATCCTTTCTTCATATGTTATAAGGGAGTGTTCATTATATTAGTTTATATTTTTAATGTTTCTATTTCCCATCTGACATTTGTATATGTGAATCAAGCTAGAGGGCACTTTTTAAGATACACAGGAGAACTTGTGTATTTGTTTTTTATTTGTAATGTAATACTGCATAGTATACATTACTTCACTCCATACCCTTTTTATTGAATATTCTTTGTTTTTATATATATATAAAATTCTGTTTCTACTTGTTTAACCATTGTGTTTGTAGTTATTACCTTATTTAGCACTGTCCACCTTTTATAATTTTTTTTGTTTTAATTCTTTCTGAGGCTCATTTCTCAGAGTAATACTGTTTTGTATATGGTCTGGGGATATCTTGAAGGATACGTTGCTTTTTGTTTTATTTCTTTGCACCCAAAATTATTTGTTTTAAAAAAAAATATATAATAATATAAAATATTTTATCTTAATTTCTAATCACTTTCCAATTATCACTATTTTTGAATCATTATTATTATTTATTTAGCACTGTACACTGTATATTTAAATTGTTCACTCAGCACTATTCCTGTGACTCACCGTGATAGGATCATTATAAGATTGAGATGCTTAGTTCAGCAGATGTAGTGATGCCTAGCAAGACCGCGTAGGCCCTGGTAGATGTGTGCTTTTCACAGAAGGCCTAGGTACTTGTGTCTCTTTAAAACAACACTTGAGTTAAGTTAAATCAGTTAAGAGAGAGCTCTATAAATAAGGAGAACGATATTTTAACAGGATAGCAGCCTCATGTACAAAGCCAAAGGTGCACTAAGGTGTTTAGGTATAATTATTGTCCTAAGGTGACCGAAGTACAGTCACTAATGTATGTAACTGCATACCATCAACAATCGTTAACACATTTGTCAGTACTGGCAAGTGTTTATGTATGGAGTGCCAATGTTGTGCAAAACATGAGTCGTTGGATTCCCCACTGCTGTTTGGTTTTCTAATGATCTGGAGTAATAATATTGATTATATATTTACCTTGTTTCCATGAGTAACTTTCAACTTTATGAATCCTCAGCCTGCTAAATGTTGAATCCTTGCATTACTGTGATTAATTTAAGGAGTGAGTAAAATGTCATCATCCTGGGCAAAGTTAGTAGAGACCTACCTAAAAGCATATGTATTAGCAGTTTCTATAAAACATGGTCCTTCCAAGCACTAAGCTAAAGGTGCTGACTATTTATGCAACCATTAGATGTAGCTTTATACATTTGCTTTGCAAGTTTTGCTGACATTTAAGATTCTACCATTTAAGTGATACCTATGTAGTTCTAACTAATACTTTGGGTTATAAAGTCAGTTTTAATGGGATCATTATTTTACCTGACCCTTAAGACAGGGCTTGACAAATCTAATTAGATTTTAGGAGCCAGCCAAAAAATTTAGGAGCCAGACAATCACGCAAGCATACACGCAATTCATAAACACACACGCCTTCTTCACATATATACACACACACACACCTACTTTACATATACACATATATCCAAACACCTCACACACACCTACTTTACATATACACATATATCCAAACACCTCACACACACCTACTTTACATATACACATATATCCAAACACCTCACACACACCTACTTTACATATACATATATATACAAACACCTCACACACACACACCTACTTTACATATACACATATATACAAACACACACCCACCTCACACAGTCTTTTCTTGATGTGTCCCCCCTCCCTGCTGCTTTACCTCATTGCAGGGGAGGGGGGACATCCGTGCTGCAGCATGTCCTCACTCATCGGCCTGCTGAGTGCCAGGATGTCACGTGACGACACCCGGCACTCAGACACGCGTTGCTATACGCACAGACTTTACCCCCACGCGCTACGAAAAAAGAAAAAAACATCGGATGGCAGCAGCAAGGGGACAGGGAGGGTAACTTCACCCAGGCGCCAGGTCTCATTTCCTGGTCGCCATGGCGACCTGGCGCCTGGGGTTTGTCGAGCCCTGCCTTAAGAAGATGTTTCTTCATGAAAAACCTTTTTTTGGGGGAGAATTTTAAGGAAATTAATTTCTAAGAAAGACATTAATATCCCATCTTCTTTTCAAAGTTACAGTTTGTAACATGGTAATGCGATTTTAGATTTAATTCCAAATGATCCTGAGTATTGCTTGTGCTTATGAAGTTATCTGGGATGGACCAAATGGACTTTGACATGAATCAGTAACTCAATTCTTTGCCAATGATCGGAAAGGATTATTTTGTGAGATGTAATTTATAAGTCGAAAAATTTAAAAAAAAAACATGGTTTTCACTCTCTTTCTTTACTTTTTTTGCAACTCTAAACTAAAATAGACTAAAATCATCAGCATGTTTTTAAATATTCCAGGAAATGGCCAACACCAGTTCCTGACCTATGTTTTGTCATCTGATATAATGGAGTGGACACCAGAGAAGCTAGACACAGTTGCCGAGATGAGCCAGTGGTGACAAGCAATTGTATGGGGTCACATTCAAGTTAAAAAGTCACGATCCATCTCTTTCTGTTATATGATAGACTATATGAACTGACATTTATTGCCTCTTCTACTATGGCGCTTTGCAAGTGATCCCAAGCTTCTGTAGTGCCTTTTTAACACCAGAACTTGACAGCTTCTTCATGAGTATGCTGTGGGTCTTAGTGGTGAGAAAAACATTTCTAAAATCTAGATAGGCACTGTCAACTGGCTTTATGCTATCAATCTCCCTTGGTCAGTGTCTGGAAAAGGTCTTATCGAGTTGGTCTGACAAGATCATCCATTAGCAGAGCCCTGCTGTGTAATGTACAAGAAAATGTGTTTATCTTCTGGTCATTCTGTGGGCCTTCCTGGTAATAATGCCAGACAAGCAATGCTGCTCTTCTAGCTAATTTGCCATTTCCTGGTTTCCTTAGATCTCTGCCAGAGCGATAGCACACAACATAATGGGTTATAATTAACTACTAGCTGATTGTTCTGTATTGTTTTGTAGATCGTTTACCCATTGCTGGACTTTATTTGTTGTCTTAACAAGCGCTGGCTTTGCCTGCTAGGAGTTGGGTAGTGCTGATTTTATCGAAGGATACTTGACAGTAAAAGCACTGCTGATTTATATACAGATCGTCCTCTGTATAACTGCTCTACAAACAGTTGTGACTGAGTTACTGTTGGTGTTGCAGATTTTATTGCATCATGGAAGAGACGTATTCGTTACCTATTCCTTAATAAGTCACATTTTTGCTCTCGTGAATTAATAACATGGCTAGAATGTTCTATTGGTCTAACTTAACCTTGTTAAGGTGTGCCTAGAAGACATATACAAAATATATATTATATTTCAAAATACATAAATATACACACACACACACACACACACACTATATAATGTCCACAAGGAGGTGCAAACTAGTCGACCAGAATATCATTAGCCCGGGTCCTGTGCAGCTCAAAATACATACAAGTCCAAAAAGGTAGAAAAAACATGCACTCACGGGTCTTTGTAAATCAATATGCAAATGCTTTAGTCGATACTCATGAGCTCACAATATAAGAATCTTCAACATAATCGACGTTTTGGTCCGAACCTCGGACCTTCATCAAGACTAACTACCCAAGAAATAAAGTCTACATATATAGTAACCAAGAAACAATGAAAAATCAATAAGAGAAGAGAGAAAGACATTATTCATCCTCCGCGTGTGTGTAATCGCCGAAACCCGGAAGTGTCGGGCAGAAAAGAGGTTTACTCACCAAAAGCTGCTGTGCGCATGCGTGTACTTCGTTACCGGAGCAACGAGACGCCACCAATGAAGATGACATAGGAGAGGAATACTAATTCACCGCTATGTGGCAAGATACCAGAGACATGAAAGATGCTAATTAAAACAGACGAATAATGCGAAAGTGTGTCAAATAGACATACATGCATGCAATAAGAAATCAGTGAGAAAACAGATAACAAAAAATAAATAAATGAAAACATGCAGCCAGCACTAAACTTAACATAGAAATGTTAGTGACTAAATACATGAATATGTAAACTAAGTGGACCACTAGGATAAGTCCCACATGAGACAGAAGAACTAGAGAGAACAGAACAAACTCAAAAAAAGAAAAAACGATAAAAGCGCACTCACCTCAAAGCAGGTAGGAGAAAAACTCCTCCTATATATGGCCATATATGTGACTAAATCTCTAATTTTGTTATCTTAGTAAGTCAGGTGTTTTTAAGAAGCTTTAATGAAACCTATAGCTTTAAGAGTTTTTCTCCTACCTGCTTTGAGGTGAGTGCGCTGATCTTTGGATTTTGTATAAATATTTGGTTTCAGCAGCACCCCGTATAATATATGCTAGTTTAGGTGAGTGCATTCCCTTTTGGATTTGTATATTTTATATATATATGGTGTTGAGATGGGGAATCCAAACTTAAGGCTAAATAACCATACATTGAATCAAGAGGCATTTATTCATCATTATGTGTGTATGTATGTATATATATATATATATATATATATATATATATATATATATATATGCATGTGTGTGTGCATTTGTGTGACATCAACTATGCATCACCTTGCAATCGTGGGTTAGGAATAAAGGTGTGGCACACATGTATAATGTTAACTTCCAACAAGAGTCACTAAAAGGTATCACATACCAGTACTGCTTCTGTGGTTACCCTTGGGTAGGGTTGCCACCTTTTCTTAAAAAAAAAAAAAAAAAAAAAAAATACTGGCCTTGCTAATGCTTCCATAGACTTAACATTGGCATGATGCCAATTTTTTTTACCGGCCTGCCAGTAAAATACCGGCCTTACCCATGGGACACTTTATAGTTACTTCTTCTTTTTGACTACCTGGTTCACCAGAAAATCCATACAGTGCCACAAACCATAGAAAAAAAAGAAATAAAGCAATAAACCTAACACGTTATTAGGTTATTATATTTTTTTTTAAATAGAATCCTGTGCCATTTTCCATTATGACAGATCGCAAATTGGCTATTAAACCGTCATCTTTAACAGCTGTGACATCATTGTACGGTTGTCTTAGCTAACGCTATTTATTGTGCAGCTGACCGGACCCCTTTAGGTCTGAATTTACACGATAAATGTTAGTCTGTAAGGTTGAATCACTAACAAGCTGTTATTTGTGAACCATTACGCTTAGAATTCCAGCTGCAGATCTCTTGCCTTAAAACCTTTACAGTAATAGCCTTGTTAGAAAAATGCAATCATTTCTTTCAGAGACCTGTAAGTTGTTTTTCTCAGGATTCTGCTAAGCTGTATGCTGAGGACCTTCAGCTGATGCTAATGGCAAGTGTCCCATGTGGAATTCTGTTATATGATTATACATGTTTTCCAAAGAAATGTTCAGGACCCAGCGAAGAAAGGATCTCTGACATTTCTGCTGTAATATCATGCTGCATAACATTTAACTAAAGGAGCTGATGAATCTGCAGGATAGAAGCCTTGACAATGGCCCTGTCTGTATAATCCATCGGGTTGTACACACATCTCCAGGTAGCTATTAAGCTCCCCTACAATAGACCAGGGAAAGTCACTGTATGGAATCCCTGCTGGGAGTATGTTGAGTATATTTAACCTTAGGGATTGTACTTAGCTAAGCACAACTCAAGGCCAGTGAAATTTAGTAGAATTCACTGTTTCCAAATATTGGGCTCCCCTACAATAGGTCAGGGAAGTCACTCTATGGAATAAATGCTGTGTAGTATGATGATTGTACTAAACCCCTGGGATTTAACCTCAGAGAAGTTACACACCCCTTTACTCTTAACTCCACATGGGAAACTATTACTGCATCCATATAACATATAACACTAATGGCAGTTAATGAGTGGGTATATGAAACCAAAGTAATATGCCCTTCCCTGATATTGCTATATAATATAATCTCATAAATCACAGATGAACAGGGTCCGCTTGCACTGAGTATGTTGAGCTGCCTCAACTTAAGTTATAAAATGGTAACTGCTTCCTGTCTTTTTTTAAGCCAGTAATTTGGAAGCAGAGGGTAGGAAAGTTGAATGATGTCACTGGTGACATCACCGGCACCCTGCACCTGTGTAGTGGGTATACCCATAGATCTCTATGATTTGTTCCCAGGATATGCTGCGGACACCTATTTCTGCCCAGAGCATAATATTTCATGATGGGAGATTCAATCCCCAGGAGAAAGGCACCAGGCCAAAAGGAGCAGTTTCCCAAAGATGCAAATTAATCAGAGAACCACATATTGCAGAGCGATCTACTTTCCTTATTTACATCTTGTTTCTATCTTTTTATGTATTTGTTTTTCTCTTTGTTCCCTTTTGTGCTCCATATGTCTAATTTTAATCAGATACTAATTTTTGTAACTACCACTGAATCAGCAAATTAAAAAAAGATCCATTTTAAATTTGTCAAAAACAGAAACAAAAGTTTACATGAATCAATGTCTCCCTCCTTTTGTAAGAAGAGCCTTTTAAGATATGTTTAGTAATATATGCCTACCTGCCTTCAAATTAAGTAAAGCACCCTTCAGCCCTTATTTATTTATTATAAAGTATTTTTACTAGGACAGATACATTGGGAATGCATCTCTTCTCTGTAGATAGCTAATCAGGTATATTAATAAGTTAGGTGCATTCTGGCCAGAATGATGTTATATCATATTTTATATAATTTAATTTATATCATATTATATCAAGCAAAGTGTACATGTAAATGTACTGTTACAAATGTATGCAAAATGTGCTGAATATTTTGTTGTCTTTATTAGCAAAATAGATTGTTTTGCACTAATCAGCGTATGTTAGTTTACCACATTAAGGTGATTAAATAAAATGATTCATTCCGATGAGTTCAGTTTCTGTACAAGGTCTCCATAAGCATCTGTATTGTATGGATTAGTCTGTGAGTACATGGGTAGTCTTGTATTTGTCAGCATGGTCAATCCTCTTCCTGCTGCAGAGCGTCTCATCTCGGCATATCACACCATTGTCCTCTGTGGCAGTGGAGTGGTTCATTTGTCCTTGATATGAGTTGGAAAAAGCAGTGCCTTATTTTCTCTGCTTATTATCGTGTCTCTTTGATTTAAATCAGATTTTTATTTTAATCACACTCTCTTCCACTAGCAGAATCACATGACTATACCTCTCACATCTGCATTGGCCGGATAACATTGATCTGTTGATACCGTATTGAGTACAGTGGCAAGCTGCGATTGACGTAAATAATAAGTTAAATTGGCGAAACCAGCTTATGATACAGATTGTGAAATAGGGATCCATGGACAGATAAGATTTAGTGCTGTACTTCCGAGACCTCAAGGTCACTTACTCCATATGCAGTTTCAGGTTTACACCATTTTGTGCGGCTATTAAACATTAGTTTATATAGTTATATATATATATGTTCACAACCCTTTGGACTTTGTAGATATATTTTTTAAATGCAGATTTTAAAATAAACCTAGTTTGTGTTGAACCTTCGCAAAGCATTTGTACTTCATACTGCATAACAGCCATTATTTACCTGTTTTCAGGAGACTCAGCACATCGTTTAAGGGAGTTTAATCCACCAAAAAATAACAACGTTTCAGCCCAGCACTGAGCTTTTTTCAAGTCTTGAAAGACTTGAAAAAAGCTCAGTGCTGGGCTGAAACGTTGTTATTTTTTGGTGGATTAAACTCCCTTAAACGGTTTGCTGAGTCTCCTATTTTTTTTTTTTTTTTGCTTTATGGGCGTGAATGACGCTCCCTCGTGGCACCCGATACTTGTAAGTGTGCAGACCCATTCATACTTTTCACTGTTTTCAGGATAGTCTCACGTAACATCTTGGAGAGGACTCAATATGTCAGTTCTCTCAAATAGAATGCTCTATTACTTGTATGTATCCCTCCTCAGGGGCTACTTCAGGTAGGAAGATATGAGGTTTTTTTCCAAACAAATCAAGAGGCCTCTGCAATGCCTTAGATCATGGTTACTTGAACCTGTCCTACCAACAACCCATGATTTAGGGCTTGCTCAAATAGAGATAAAACCCAGACTGCTGGTGCTGGCTTGGAAGCACTGATGTGGAACAGCTTATTACAGACAGCTAATCACACTGGCATTTCCTGTTCTAGAAATGCCAGTGTGGTTTTTGACTTGATGAAAGAGCAAATTGTTATCATACTACGTTATGTGCTAACGGCAGCAAACAAGCTGTTGATATCTATTAAAATGCTAATATACACCAATCAGCCATAAAATTATGACCACTAGCCTAATATTGTGTAGGTCCCCTGTTGCCTCCAAAACAGCCCTGACCCGTCGAGGCATGGACTCCATTAGATCTCCGAACGTGTGGTGTGGTATCTGGTCCCAAGACGTTAGCAGCAGATTCTTCAAATCCTGTAAGTTACAAGGTGTGGCCTCCAGGGATTGGACTTTTTTGTCCAGCACATCCCACAGATGCTTGATTGGATTGTGATCTGGGGAATTTGGAGACCAAGTCACCACCTTGGAAACGTGTTCATCAAACCACTCTGGATTGATTAAGTAGGTGGTACCTATCAAAGGTTTCCAAGCAGAACATTGACCAACGCATCACACTGCCTCCGCTGGCCTGCCACCTGTCAGTGATCATAATGTTATGGCTGATATGCTGGTATATCTTAAGAGATCAGAACATAATTTTTACTCTTTGTAAAGCATAGGTAAGACCATCTATAATAAACAGTATAGTTTTGGGCAAGTACAAAAAAGGACAAAGTGGAACTAGAAATGGTTCAGAGAAGGCCTGTAAAAATTATTAAAAAAATGGAAATTTTAAGCTATGAAGTAAGGCTATCTAAATTGTGATTGTTATCTTTGGAGAAAAGACATCTTCATGGGGATAGGATAAACCTTTACGTACTTTCCAGAGAACACATGGGCATCCCTTAAGTCAAGAAGAAAAAAACTTTTGTCTTATACAGAGAAGGTTTCTTTGCTGTTAGGTTGGTTAAATTGTGCGACAGACTGCCATCTGAATTGGCTGATCGTTTTGGCCTATTCCAACAATATAAAAAAAAAAAACATTTGACTAGGGTTATACGGTTATCATCAGTAAAAGTAGATAAGGTAATACCGTATTTATCAGGTGTGAGTCTGTCTTTCTTGGAGTCCAGAAATATTTTTTTCCCCTTTGAGATGGCATTACCATCTCAGAAATACTGCATATAAATACATTAATTAAAGAATACAAGTAAAGTACCTTATTGAGGCCTCTTTATTTGTATAACACAATCAGAGGTGGACATATTATTTTGACTCTTGGGTCATATCTGTCTTCATCTGACCAAAGATTCTAAGCAATATGTTCAGACCTCGATATATCTATACAAGGGCTTAAACATAATAATATTGTGCCAACAGTTGTCCTTTAATTCCCTGAAGAAATTAAATGAAAATACATTATTGTACAGTGTGTATAACAATTGAATTATTTACTGTGTTGTTATGATGATCTGATAGTTTAGCTGGTGTAGACTACAAATTCATTCAAGCCCAGCCAGTCCAGTGCAGCTAGATTTCCAAAGTGGCCTGTTTCTGGTGGTGATTTCTATCACAATCTTGGAGCTTGCAGAAATATGTTTTAGTAAGTGCAAATGACAAACAGAAGCCTACAGACCCTGCAATGGGAATAGATATTCACTGGCTGCCATTCTCTCTTGAAATGCGTCGCAGTCCAGAGCTATTACACATAGTAATGCAACCTAGAGACGTACAGGTTGACAGCAGATAAAAGTGATTCTCTCCCTTGTTACATATTGAAAGTAGCCTGAGGCCTGCATTTTACATGTGAACACAAATCACATTGAAGGTAATGACACATGAACCAGATGGACAGGTGCCAATCGCTCGTACAATGGCATAATGTGAACAGGAAATACATATGTTTGATTATAAAGCACTCTCTTACTGTTTGCTGCCCTTTCAGGTATCCTATGAACTCTGCATGGGTGCACATATTAACAACGTATTTAATCAGGAAAGGTACAGTTATCCAATTTAATGGTACTTATTTATTTCTTTATTTTATAGCATTTTATTAATTTTTCTTTTCTTCGCTTTCCCTTTTTGTACACCAGGGTAATAATAATTAATAATAATAACAATAATGAAAAAATATACATAAATGATTTTACACAATCAATTGTTACTCATATATTTTCAGAATTACTTAATTAAAACAAAACAAAAATATACAGACCACCTCTCTCTTTCTCTCCCGAGCATGGACCCAGTAACCTCATCTCCCCCCCCCCCCCCCCCCCCCATCGTCTTGACACATCTTAGAAGATAGGGGCCTGTAATGGTACTTATTTTATCCAATTCGTAAGGGGGAGTTGAACCTGCAACACAGAAGATTAAACAGATTCTACAACTGAGAGCCCACTGAGCCAAAAGTCATGTCAGGCTGTCATCTCTTCAGTGTACAGTAAAATATCATTATAAGTAGGAATGTCCAATGCAAAAACCATAGACTGTTTACAATAAACACAAACGACTCAAACCAGTGTGAATGAACATTACTAAACAGTGTCACAAAACATTTTTTAAAATAAGACAATACCAAGTGGCTGTACAATAATTCTCATTCTTATTAATTTATGTCAAGGGTTACATGGTTTGCAGCTGCGATCAAGCCCTTCATCTATAGAGGTCTAGGCAAGACTGCATTTCATATTATTTGTAGTATAGTGTGAAAGAGCACTGCCCCTGCTCTCTCCCATTGTGCTTTAGAAGGAAAGGTGGTTCATATGCTTATGGAAATTGCCAGGTTTGCCTTGAAGAGCAGCAATCTTAGGAAAAGATCACGAGGGCTGTCCGCCCACTAGATTCACATACTTTGAGGTTGGCTATAACCAGTTTTGAGCAGGATCACAAATGTATTAGGAGTTTCTAACTTTTTTACTCCGGACACACCATTCTTACCTCCAAAGGAAGCAAGGTCTCTAGAGTACGAGGAAGCCAGTGTTCCCTGTAATATGTATATACGGTAGGCCTGTCATTTAGTACTATCTGGAACAGCCCCTT
Source organism: Pelodytes ibericus (assembly GCA_036172795.1). Taxonomy (NCBI): domain Eukaryota; kingdom Metazoa; phylum Chordata; class Amphibia; order Anura; family Pelodytidae; genus Pelodytes; species Pelodytes ibericus. The sequence goes on from CM069857.1 coordinate 163,809,115, forward strand.
ATCTGTCATGGGGACTTTAAAAATGCTTTCGTACAGGGCTCCTTGTCTCTTATTTGAGGCTCTGTTTGGTTGTTATCAGCTTGATTTTGGATATATTTTTCAAATATTATTTCATTTTAATGATAAACCTTAACGCACAAAAAAAAGTAAAGGCATAAATACGATGAGTACTCTTAATATTAAATACATTAGGTAACCAAAAATGGATTCATACACATTCATATGAGTCACAAATTATAATTATAGCTCAGAAAGCATGCCAAAGTCTGAAGGGAATGTATCACTAAGATTGTATATAATCATATTTACATTTAAATACAGCCTTATGGAGTGCAGTATAACATTCTGTTTCATGTAGGTGCCAATACAACTCAGTGTTTATGACCGTATTATTGTTAGAATCAGGTACCCCAGGGATTCCAGATCAATGCCAGTTTTAAAAGACCAAGCCTTGCAAGGCCACAATGACACTATTGCCTTTAATGTGTATGCTGTGTAGATGTAGTAGTAATAGTTGAGCAGCACATTTTGAGGGACAAAGAAGCTTGATTCTGGAAAGCAAATTACAAAAAGAAGAATTTGACTGTGCTAAACCGTCGGAGATCTGCCATCTTAGGATATTTTACCCGAAACGTGAACTCTCCGACTATAAACCATCCAGTTGTAGAAGAACTATTCCAATAATTCCCATGTAGTCTTAGGGTGTTATGTATAAAACCAAGGTATGGCAAAGGAATTAATAAAAAAAATTGTGTAATCACTTGGCTGGACTTAGCCAAAATGGATTTGGTGAAGGTTGTCTCGTACTTTTTTTGGTACGTTTGCTGCTTTTTTGAAGCATGTATCTGGACGACATCTGTCAACTCTCATCTGATCGGGAGAGTTGACATGTTATTACATTTGTCAGTCTTCAACACAGGAATAGTCAAAGTGTCTGTACAAGGGCACCATAGTTCGCAGCAAGATTTGTGAAGGTCCATAGAACATCATTAAATTGTCCGCCACAGATCCCAGTAATGTTCACCACAAACATTGTACATACCCCTACTTACATATAAACCCCATAAACTGCCAAAGTTTCTTGGCTATTTTTTAATAGTTACATAGTAGGTTAAGTCAGGGCTTGACAAAAATTTGTTTTAGGAGCCAGCAAAAAAAGGAGCAAGATAACGGCACATACACACAATAACACGCAGGCACACACACACACACACACACACATACAGTTAGTCACACATACACACAATCATATACAGTCAGTCACACATACACACAGTTTGTTTAAAAAAATACGCCCCCCCCCCCTCCCTGCTGCTATACCTCATTGCAGGGAAAGGAGGTATCTTTGTTCCAGCTTGATCTGCGCCTTTTACACAGGCCATTGTTGCTTCTAGCCCTGCTTGCACCTGGACACTATAGCGCGGTGCAAAAGTAAAAAGAAAATGATCCCATTGGTGACGGCACCATGTGAGGCTCCAGGTCTAATTTCCTGGTCGCCACCCACGGTTTGTTGAGCACTGTTTTTTAAGTTGAAGAAAGACTTGCAATGATACTAAAAAAGGATAAGACCTGCGCCCATCTATGTCGGTATGCAACACTGGAGGCATCACTGAACACCAATGGTGAGGCACACTCAAACTGTAGTACAGAATCAAGAGAATGGTGCATCCGCCTTATATGGCCATGAGAATGAATTTAGAACAGCATACTTATCCAAACAATGAAGGAAGACTTGTGTCCATCAAGTGCAACTCTTTTTCCATTCCTTATTTACAGCTGTAATGAAAGTTCATTAGAGCTGGAATGGTGCACTTTGACTACCCCTTTTAAAAATAAAGCATCCTTGCCTAATTAAACCTTGTGGCAGGGAAGTGCTGTGATCCTGCAGAGAATTTCCAATAACTACAAAATGCTGTGTAAGTTTTTCATTTACCTCGGTGGGTTCCAGGTTAACAGTTTAAATTAGTAAGAATTCAAACTTGTAGCAGTGGATTTTCTTTTAACCCCTTCCCGACGCCAGGACATTCTAAGCCGTCCGAATTTTACAGGTCCCGAAAGACGCTAGGACGGCATAGAACTTCCAGCCTCAAACAGCACATCACAGGGCCTTGCAGCGGGATCCTACCTGTCAGATGTGGCCACTTGGAGAACAAAACGTGGCATCTTGGTGCTGCTGTCGTCGGGGACGCAAGCATCATGCGTCACCAAGGGGTTAAGTTACACAACATAATTCATCAATTCACCCACCCAGACATTTTCTTCATAAAAACCTATAGAAGAAAATAGCTTGTGATGAGTCACAGGTGTGTAATTTTCCCAAATTATAACACGTTTGTTATATTTCTTTTTTTGCCACGCAGCTTCAGATCTCGAATTTTTTCTTATTTTTACATTTTTGAGATAAGCTGACACCTAACTATAATTTAGATACATTGAAATGGTGATTATTCTGTTTAGAAGTGGATTGAACATTTTATCTTATAGTTAATGTTGGGATGCTTCTGCTTAATATCAAATTAAAAATGGGTGTGGAACCTAAATACTTAGATTTCTCTAAGTGTATAATGTTATATGGCATTAAACGGTGCAAATAGATAGCCACCTACAAAGGAAACAAGATGCAGAAGAGGGTCTACATGTAGGGTTGCCATCTTTTCTTCAAAAAATACCGGCTTTGGTACTGTCTCCATAGACTTAACATTGGCCTGATGCAAATTTTTTACCGGCCTGCCGGTAAAATAACGGCCAGGTGGCAACCCTATCTACATGTCAAAATCCAACTCACCTCTCAAGCTAAACTGCCTTCAGATTATAGTGAATAGCACATTTGTATTCCTTTTTACTGTAGGCCGATGGGAGAAAGAGATGGACTTTAGTGAGGTTAGAGGAGAGTGCTGTTGAGTTTCTTTTAGTGCAGGGCTCGACAAACCCCGGGCGCTGGAAATTGAGCCTGGCGCCCGGGTGCTGTTGCCCTAATGTTCCCCTTGCCGCTGCAAGCTCCGCCCCCTCGCGCAACGCGTCTGTGAGTGCTGGGTGTCGTCACGTGACAACCGCACTCAGCCGAAAGAGCCATGAGGATCAGCTGCAGGACGAATGTTCCCCCTTGCCTGCAATGAGGTAAGGCAGCAGGGAGGGGGAACATTCGTGCTGCAGTCGATCTTCATTGCTCTTTCGGATGAGTGCTGGGTTGTCAAGAGACGACACCCAGCACTCAGAAGTTAAAAAACGTGGAAACTTGTGTATGTGTGTGTGAGGTGTATATGTGTAAGGTGTATGTGAAGTAAGTGTGTGTGTATATGTGAAGTTGGGGGGTTATATATGTGAAGTTGGGGGTTATATATGTGAAGTGGGGGGTTATATTTGTGAAGTGGGGGGGTGTATATGTGAAGTGGGGGGGTGTATATGTGAAGTGGGTTGGTGTGTGTGGGGTGTATATGTGAAGTGGGTTGGTGTGTGTGGGGTGTATATGTGAAGTGGGCTGGTGTGTGTGGGGTGTATATGTGAAGTGGGTTGGTGTGTGTGGGGTGTATATGTATTGTGGGTTGGTGTGTGTGGGGTGTATATGTATTGTGGGTTGGTGTGTGTGGGGTGTATATGTATTGTGGGTTGGTGTGTGTGGGGTGTATATGTGAAGTGGGTTGGTGTGTGTGTATATGTGAAGTGGGTTGGTGTGTGTGTGTGTGTGTATATGTGAAGTGGGTTGGTGTGTGTGTATATGTGAAGTGGGTTGGTGTGTGTGTATATGTGAAGTGGGTTGGTGTGTGTGTATATGTGAAGTGGGTTGGTGTGGGTGTATATGTGAAGTGGGTTGGTGTGGGTGTGTGTGTATATGTGAAGTGGGTTGGTGTGTGTGTGTGCGTGTGTATATGTGAAGTGGGTTGGTGTGGGTGTGTGTGTATATGTGAAGTGGGTTGGTGTGTGTGTGTGCGTGTGTGTGGTGTATATATGAAGTGGGTTGGTGTGTGTGGTGTATATATGAAGTGGGTTGGTGTGTGTGTTTTTGAATTGCGTGTATGTTGTTGGCTCCTAAAAATTTTTGCTGGCTCCTAGAATCAAATTAAATTTGTCAAGCCCTGTTTTAGTGAATAAGTCATTAAGGGCTTAAAATTATTGTTGTTATCGTCTGCCTGGTCCTTATTTCACCTTTAAATTCCCCATATATGTCCCGCTCGCCAGATTCAAGAATAAACTGAATTGTAAGAGTTGCATGCATTTGTGTAAATTGCTATACAGATTACATTATGAAAATTTGGAATATCTTCCTAAAAAATTCAATCGAAAATCTTGAAATAGACGGACATGCTGCTACACCTGATATAGATATTTATTTGAGCATCTCCCTGCATACATTTTCACGTCTATGTATAGTATAACATTTCCCCCCAATCTCAAGAAACAGCGGAGAAGAAATGTAACTCATACATTGTAAATCAAGTGTTTTGCAAACAAGGCTATAGCTCATGAATAGCATTTTATAGTTCTGCCTCTCTGATTCATATCAGCTCAGAGAAGACAAGCAGGGATAGAGTTTTATTGTGTAACCATACAGCTGTATTAAGTTTTTTTTTATGTTTTGTTTTATGCACACATGCAAGAAATGAAAGTGGTTAACTTGACAAGTGTAACTTGTGTTAAAGCCTTTGCAGAAAACTACACCCTGATCTTTAACATAAAGCACTTTGTAAACACCTAATAAAAAATGTTTCCCCATCGGAAAGTGAATGGCGATGTACTTACTTCATTGCCATCGTTTGATGTTTGTTGGTTAACATCATGGCCATGCGCATCTGCTTGTAAAATTGTTACTGGGTACTTTTATAGGATTTAAAGGCACACTATAAGCAGAAAAGTATTTTTTCCACTGGTTTCATACTTGTACCCTAAGCAGCCATCTACCATTTTCTTGCTATTAACCTGCATAGACCCAGCAGGTATTTACAGAAAGCGCCTTGTGTGCCCCTTTAAAAAAAGTTTGCCGATCATTATGCTTGTCATGTTTTGAGGGACACATATAACTTTAACATATCCCGCAACGTGCATAATTCATACAAGTTCAGTTTTACATACAACCCCATATGTCCTTTCAAATGTCTCTCATCCAGAAACAGGGTAAATGTGCTTTAAAAATGTATGATCTTCCCTATTTTGAACAACAAATAATGCAATGCTATGGGGCTGGTAAAATGATGAGATGCTATGGGGCTGGTAAAATGATGAGATGCTATGGGGCTGGTAAAATGATGAGATGCTATGGGGCTTGTTAAAATGATGAGATGCTATGGGGCTGGTAAAATGATGAGATGCTATGGAGCTGGTAAAATGATGAGATGCTATGGGGCTGGTAAAATTATGAGATGCTATGGAGCTGGTAAAATTGATGATACGCTATGGGGCTGGTAAAATGATGAGATGTTATGGGGCTGGTAAAATGATGAGACGCTATGGGGCTGGTAAAATGATGAGATGCTATGGGGCTGGTATACAATTGTTTTGTTTGTTTGTTTCAGGGTGTTGTTATTATATATTTTCGGTAGATCCATTTCCCCTGCAAGAGAGCATGCATCTTCCAAATGTAACAGAATGCTCATAAGTCTATATAGTGTCAAGTGTTCTCATACACAAGTGATTAGGATGTAAATTATGAAATAACATTTACTGTATATTGGGACCTAATCATCACAGAGGTTAAGATAAAACCATTCCAGTGACTTCATCTATGCAGCAACACAACATCAGTGTGGACATAAGTCATAGGGTCACCTGAAAACTATGTTAGTACAACCATTTATCAGTCGCCTGAAGTATCCTACATTATTTTGGCTGCATCAGCATCAAAATGTCCTCTGTCAGACACTATTAATCTGAGACAAGTCAGAGGGAAATATCCATTCACAGCATGAGCACAAAATAGATTTCAAGAAATCAGCTTGGTAATAATATTTTCCTTCAGCACTTACAAAACAGACACCACCCAATGCAACGCAGCAAAAATGTTACAGCAGAATCCATTGTCCAAATAATCTGAAAAGATGTGTGAATTGCAGACATTATAGTAAGTTTATATAGGTGTTTACTATTGAGTCTGGAGCACAGTTTATGCCGTTAGAGATTTTCAAGATATGATACATATACTTTGAATTTAAGGTTAATGGAGAGTTTCCAATAAATGGTAATGTGAGACTGTGAACAATTAATGTTACATACACTGTATTTTCAGTGCTTGCATTTCTGTGTGCACAACACGAAAATATTTCCTCAATATAAATACATACTAACCAACATTCCTCTGATGGGTTCTGGGATGGTCTGGAGTTGGGTCATGTGACATTGCGTTACATCACGACTTTATGCTTCCGCCTTCCCAGTGCAGGCACAAGTTTCAGGTACTGATGTCATTAGAATATTTCCTTAAGACATTAAGACACTAGCTTACCCTAAACCCCCCCTTCACTACACAAGTGGCAGCCACACTGGACTGTAACTAACAAATCAAGTATTTATTAGCACCCTGAGAGAATGTAACAATTGCATGACTATGGGACTGTTTGGAATCTCATGAGGAACGTAGGTCATGAGATTATCTAGGAATACTTTATACGTTTTTAGCAAGGGACCAGGGCAACTGTTTTGTCCTTCTATATTGAGGGCTCAGTACAATTGTACATTTATTACAATCCCCATCACGATGTTGCAGGTCATATATTTTTGAAGGCCTGTAATGTGTACGGCCCTCCACACAGTGTTACCAGTGAAGCGATCATATGCTCCTTTTACCCCGGCAACCCATAATGCAAGGTAGATTTTCATATTTATATACATGATTTCTGGTGGGGGAGAAATATAGGATAACATTTCATTTATGTCAAAATCTCAACTGCATTCAATTTCTGTGTTGTTGTTGTTGTTGTTTTTTAAACCATAGTACATTTTTAGCCCACATTGCTGGTATTTAATGCAGGCTACCTAATTGCCAATCTGCGGTAAGTAACCAGCATTGAGGGAAATGTAATTGAGTGCAAAGTATGTAAACATTGAAGATAAAAAATGACAGTTAACAAAGAAGGAAACAAAGCACTACATTAAAATCGATTAGCATAATGAAACTTAAAAATTATGAGGAACAAACTCACAATCTGTCAGAAAAATATGCAATACAGCACAGGATCAAATACTGTCTCGGGTTGTACAAATTGCAGGAAAAGATCTAAATTGGTGGGTCAAGTGTTTCTTCTTCTTTTCTAATCGTTTGTTGAGTCCCATGTTGTTATATCTTCGGGGGCAGCTGTTGAAAGATAAACATCTACAAAGTCTCCAGTAGTAAGCCAAAGGGGGTGAATTCATTTGTCCAGAAAATTCAAATAATTATGCAGTGTAACAATAGTGTCACTCCGACTCGGCACCCAGGAGAAACAAGTTGTTTATATCGTCAATTCTTGGCGCCAGCTCCTCCAGGAGAAATTAATAGAAAGTAAGCAGCAGGTGTGCCTTTTGAGTCCTGCCAAGCTTCTCAGCATAACCCTAGTGTATAAAATCTGACAGATGAATGTATGTGCAATACGGATGTCCTGCTATTCAGACACGAAGACAATTTCTCTCTCTGAGCTGCCTTTTAATTAGTTCTGTCTCACTTTCAACAAAACGACACATCATAGAAGACAAGAACTTCTTGGCTCAACCAGACTGCCATTTGCAATCAAACTTTATACCCAAAACCTACTAGTGAGTCTTACAATTAGAGTTTTTTTGTTATTTGTTGTCTACAGCAGGAATGTCTAACTGTTGCCCCCCAGCCGATGGCCTAATTCACTTTGTTAGATAAGAGATGTATGAATGATATAGTAAAGTAACAACTGACCGGCTTCTATTTGACACCTTTGAATTTCAAGCACTAAATTCCCATTATGTATTAATTATGAACACACAAAGGAGTGGACACAGTAACAGCATGTATCATGGAATATAATAAACAAACCAAACATACAAGGAAATAAGCTTAATGTACAAAAAGCTTATTTAGTCAAATCTAGAGCGGAAAGGTAAAAACACAAACTTAGGCACTTTCATCGACGAGAAGCACACATTACAGATAGTAGACATACTATACATCTTACTTACAGTATTTCGGGCTTGTACTGTAAACGTATCTCCTGAGAAGAAAAGGTTGGATTGTATTACCGGTGATCATTGTTAGCACTGCTTTTACTTAAAGTTTGAAGAAAATTTGTAAGCCTATTATCTGGTCGTAGAATACAACGTTTTTATTGTATTGTATCGTTGAACTAGCTTGTTCACTTTGCATCACTGCTAGTCAGATTATACAGGTTTCTTTTTTGGAAGCACAAGTGAAAATAACATTGGGCCTAGTATTAGTATAGATAAAAAAGGCTTGTCATTTTTAAGATAGATGCCATTTTTTCTTCTGGTTGGCAGCCTCCATGTTTCACTGAATAGAATGCAGACTGATCTAGTCGCTGACTGTCACTCACTGCTGGTACAGTGTCAGCCTTATGTTTTTAGATTTAATCAAAAAGAGGGTCCCTTCTACTTATTATATGTTAAAACGATTGTATCCTCTGAACTAGCACAGAGAGAAGGTTGAACCCTACAAAGTGGCGAACCCCTAGTCTGTCAGCCTGTGCCAGCATCGAAGTTAGCTGAGAGGCAAAGCTGAGTGTAAATCCACAAGTATTTGTAAAGCTATACATTGGGCATTCACTACAGACACATTGGATATACACTTTAAAAAGTAGAATATCACTGTAGAGAATGCTAATATTCTCTTTTCTCATCAATGTTTTCCCCTAACTAAATATCTGTGCCTGAGATATATTCTCCAACACATTGTACAATTCTTAAATCTATATGATAATCTTGTATCATGCCTCCCCCTTTTGTCCTCCAAACTATACGCACTAAAATATTTTATTCTCATTCAGTAGGATTTTATAATGTATACCATGTACCGTTTTAGTAGCCTGTCTTGGCACAGTGTGTAATTTATTTCTGTCCTTCTGGAGAAATATGCATACATCCATTTTTGTCTCTCACAGCCCTCTATTTAAAGCTGGATTATCTATTGTACTTTGAATATCTTGCCTTTTCTCTCTGAGTTCCGCCTCACGTTGTTTTCACCCAGTACAGAGCCAAGTTTGACAAAGAAGCAGGATCCAAGTGTATGAATACTGACAGAAAAGGCTTCTTACCATTTTTAATGTGGTAGTGGAGAGCAGTGCTGCCTGCTGGTCTTTTTACCTGCTGATTGATGGCTTTGGGAGTTTGCATGTACCAAAACAAATCCTGTAAGCAGGAGTGATGTGTTTTACATTGCCTGGCGTTAGAGACCTGCCAGATAAACGTCACATTTAATGGCGTGCAGTTTGTGTACATTGAGGTCATTATTTTGTTCCACCTCTTCGGCAGTGCTCTCGTTGGTAGCTGTAGAAGGAGAACATTTGGATGCTGCTGGCCTACAGGGAGCAATGAGGATGTGGAAGACTCAACCTTGCTTCCAGGTGTTATAATAATTCAGAGCTGTGGCAAAGTCATTAAAATCAACAATCTGTAGAGAAATTGTGTTGAAACTGTAGGTTTGCTTATAAATTCCATGGGAGATATACAACAAGGATAATAACTCAACATAAAGCTAATGATTTTCTTAACCCCTTAACCCACTTGGACGTATATATGTCCTGCAAAGCATGGTCCTTGAGGACGACCATGAGGACGTATATAAACGTTTAAATGTAGCGTTGTGCTCCTTAGCGCAATGCTACATGCCGGCAATTATTCACAGAGGCTGCTTCTTGTCTGCGTCGGCCTTTGAGGAAGTCAGCAACGTTACAGTGAGAACTAAAAAAAGAAAAAGCCAACCCTATAACTAGTAACCCCAGATCGAGGGTTAGGGTTACAATTAGGGTTAGTGTTAAAGGTGGGTTAGGGTAAGAATTAGGGTTAGTACAAGAGTTAGATTAAGGGGTGGGGGTAGATTTAGTGTTTGGGTTAAATTTAGGGTTAAGGTTGGGTTAAAAAGTTCACTGTAGGAGAAAATGGTTAGGAAACCAAAAAACACTGGTATCGGTTATTGCCCTAATACTTAAAAAAAAAAAAAAAATTAAAACATGGAAACATTGGTATTTATAAACTCAGGAGTTCAAGCGGGTCCTTTAACACAGTTTGTAATTGTGTAAAAAAAAAATCAGGTCAAAGAAAAAGTTTTTTGGCCATATTTTCATCATATTTTTTTAATAGTAAATGATATCATATGATGAAAATAATAGTATCAAAAGAAAGCCCCATCTGTCCTTTAAAAAATGATATATAATTTGTGTGGGTGTACTGAACACAAAGAAATAAATAGCAGTTAAGCAAAGGTATGACAACAATAATGGAACTCTGTCACTAAGGGGTTAAACAATGTATTGATTTTTCATAACTTAAATTATAGAAAACAGCAGCAAACAACCTCTCCCTCCCTCCCAAATTGTATGAATAATATTGGTTGTATATCAGGGTTTGATAAATGTTTGCAGACTTTAGAAGTCAAACAGACCAATTCAGGAGCCAGACTAGTTGTATTTTAGGAGTCAAGAAAATAGAACTTATACAAAAAGTCTTACATTTGTCATGTTCTGCTCTAGACTCCCTTGTCAAATTAGTTGTTCTATGCATATCAGATCCAAACCGTGGCTGCAAGTACCCCTAAAGAGACTTAGCATGTTATTATTTTTTGGGTGTATGCGCGTATAAAATTATTTCATGCAATTTATAACTACTTACTAAATCACTCCCTTGACTTTTTTCCTTTAAAAGATCTTAGTCCATCAGCTTGACTCCGTGATATCCAACTTGCTTCATGCAAAAATGATGGTTGTTGGGATTAAGGGAGTGTAAATCTTTCCTGATTACTGTATAAATTAAAGCCTTACTGTTGTGATAGTACTTCCAAATATTAGGTTTGTTGAAAGTCCTTTACTCCAAGCAGAATGAAATGTCTTTCTACGTTATAGAAATATAAACTGTGTTAGTTGATAAAACCATTCAGCCCATCTAGTGGGCCCAATTTTCTTATGTCTAGGATAGCCTTATGCCTATCCAATGCATACTTAAACTCCTTCACTGTATTAACATCTACCTTGTCCAATGGAAGGCTATTCCATACATTCACTATCCTCTCAGTAAAGTAATACTTTCTGATATTACTTTTAAACATGCACCCTTCTATTGTAAGGCTATGACCTGTTGTGGGTTTTTCTTCTTCTTTTAAATACACTCTACTCCTTCACTGTGTTTATGTATTTAAATGTTTCTACCATATCCCCTTTGTCTTGTCTTTCTTCCAAGCTGTACATGTTAACCTTTAACCTTTCCTGGTAGCTCTTCTCTGAACTCTCCAAAGAACCTATATTCTTATGGAATACAGATCTCCTGAATACGGTCTCCAGTACTGCGTACACTACTCCAAGTGAGGTCTCACTAGTGCTCTGTACAATGGCATGAGCACTTCCCTCTTTATACTGATAATACCTCTCCCTATGCAACCAAGCATTCTGCTAGCGTTCCTTGCTGCTCTACCTACCTTTAAGTCCTCTGACAAAATCTAAATGTTGAGGTTGGGACTGTTTCAAATATTCTAGACCGTGACCTTAGGTTTTCACAATTTCTTAATAATATTGTAATGACTGACCACTACATTTCTTGTTTGTAGTAATATTAAGGAATACGTGGACACATTTTTAAAAAAAAACCATTTATTCTAGTAAAAATATATCCCAAGTTCCCTGCAAATTATTTATATAAAAGCAGGATCTTTAACACAAAGCAACACTTTATTCAATTAATTAGCTTTTGTTTGGATTTGTTTTGTTATAAAAATCACAATAAGTAATATGTTTTTATTTATATTTTTAATCCATTTAAATAACTCGTTTTTAAAGGTACAACAGAACCTAAAAATAAAACTGATAAATAGTATGTTAGTTATTATCCATTCTAAGTCTATAAATAGATTTATGTATTCCAGTTGGACCAACATCTGGTTTTAATCTTTCATTTCCCACTAATTTGTATTCAGTCATGGATGGCCAATTGACCATAATTTTATACCGGCTGGTAAAGTGTGACAAGGGTAGTGCATTCAGTTATTAGGGCAGCTAAGGAGCAGAAGATAAGTGCCTGTTAGTAAATAAAAAGGAGAATTCTAATCTCAAAAACCCAACTGAGAAATTAAATTAGGCAATTTCATCCAGCAGAAGCAAACATTATAGATAGTAAACATACTATACATCTTAGTTATGGTGTCTCGGTTTAGTACTAAAACGTATCTCATGAGAAGAAAAGGTATATTAAGATAGCACCAATTTGAACCAGGTAAAAATACACCAGAATTGGTCAACCCTAGACCAACCCCCAAAATGTCGGCTTATTAATCAAATGTTTTACATTGGAATTGCAGGGGGGTTTGTAAGTCAAACTCAGGTGCCAAATTTTACTTAGTGTTGCTACTGACCTTTCAATGTTTGTAGATTTGGGAATAGGTAACACATCATGATCTATTTACTGTAACTAGTGATGTGCAACCACACAGTATTTGTGACCAGCGGATAGCCACTTGACTTTCTTGTGATTGGGACACAGCTTTAAGGAAAGAGTTTAAAATGTGTGACAAAGAGTGATTGACTAACAGAGTTTATGTAGAACAGAGATTGCTTTTGGAATAACATAGGGAACTCTATTATAACTGGATAATAGGCCATATCCTCAGAGACACTATATTTTTATATAATTATCTATGGTATCCTTCTCCATTCAGTTCACATATGCACCCCAGCTATTTCCAACTTACTAGCAGTAATAATTCTGCTCTGTCAAGTTTAACCCTTCCAGCAGTCTACAGTTACAGTACCGAATATCAAGTTGGATATTTGATTCTCTGGTATCCAAGAAAAGCTTGTAAAAGCTAGTGTCATGTTCAAGTAACTGACCGCAAATAAATGCATACATTCATCGGCACGCTTCATGTCATCAAAAACAAATCCCATCACTCTAAGTGCTTTGACTTTGGGTTCTTGAGTCTATATGAGTGTTATAGTATCTTGATAGGGTATTATGATGCACTGTTTGTATTGGAAATTATATATTATCTAATTTATGACTCAGTAGCACTCTAGATATGTGCCCCTTATTTTAAAATAAGGAATGCATTTTAAATGTATATATTTAACTGGGTGATGAACATAAAATTATTATTATGCTATTTTCTTCTTAACATGCTGCAAATGTCTCTTGTAATGATGGTTTATGCAATGTTTTGATGTGATACTGTCTTTCTGCTGCCCACTTGTAATGAGCTATGTTATGTGCTGCTGTGCTATGAAGATTGAATACAGAACTAAAGTGCCTGAATTTTACTCACTTTTTAACTTTGAAAGGTAACAATGGTGCTCTATCCAATGAGTTCTTGTAAATATAATATCTGTGAGTTACTGTCAAATGAGTTCGGTCAGTTTTTAGGGACCTTGGGCTTGTAGTTTATCGTTGTTTTTTAACTCAGAATTTTCTAGTGTTGTCTGTGGTATTCAATGGCCACAGATCCATTACCTTTAAATGACCTAAAGCAAGATGCATAAATGATAGAAAATAAAAAAGCTATACAGTGCACAGATTCATAAAAATGCCTTTTTTTCAAAATGTGAATTTCTAATTGATTTTTACACAATATAGTCCCTTTGGCACATTAATTTCAAGGACAGAAGGTTTACCCCTCCCTTTTCTAAAACATGAATACTTCATCCTACTGTTTTATAATTGTGGTATTAGCTGTTACCATAACAACCTTCTTTTTCTCCAACAAAGGTGGTTACCATTGTTAACCTCCCGGTGTGGTAACAACATAATGCCAGTGATGCCAATTCATTTTCAACCACAAAATGTAAACCTATAAAAGAACTTTATAATGAGCTAAAAAAAAAAAAATGTTGTATGCCTTATTATACTTGAAGCCCCTTTCAGAGTTACATGCCCACTGAGAGGTAAGTAGTAAATAGAGCTTGTATTATATGAAGGACTTCTTTTCCAGGCTTGTTGTCCTTGTAATATTAGGCACACCGTTCACTTTGTTGAACTGTAACAAATCTGCATTGCACGCACACAGAAGCATGATTAACCAAGATTATTTCCCTATAACTTAATATTTGGGGGGTTAGAATGAGCAATGTATTTGGATGAGTAATTATCCTTTATTCACCTATGTCAGAAATGAAGCATTGATAGTATCCCACCTAGTGCCTCCCATCCACACTACTGTTGCTACAACTTCAATCCCTCTGGCCTCTTCAATCCCTTATGTGTCTCATGGACCCCATTCCCTCTAGATTGTAAGCTTGCGAGCAGGGCTCTCTACCTCATGTACCAGACTGTTCTAGTTTGTTTAACTTAGTATGTAGTTCCCTTATAAACTCTGTACCTAGCGCTACGTAAATTGTTGACGCTGTATAAATAAAAATGTTAATGTAATGTAATGTATAATGAAGACAAATCTCAAGATTACAGATTTTATTGTTTAAAGTTATAATATCATCAAAATGAAGTAGTAAGGCCAGTGCTGTATTGAATTCAGTGAAGAGGGCATATGCATATGAGTGATGTGCTACAGGACACATGAACGTGTGGTTCATCTAGTGACACATACCTTCATAATTGAGTTGGATGGCCAAAAAACAGTTGGGAAGCAGTTGATGTTACTTCTAATCAACAATAGGGATACTCAAAGAAATTCATAGTGGAGCTTGATCCTTGGTTAATAACTGGGATCTGTATTGTAATTGATTGACCATACAACCATGTATAGTCATCTATGTATAGTCTATGTTTCTATGTCATAGCCTAATTTTATCGACCTAAACTATATTCTTCATTCTACATTCTTGCAGGTTTCATATGAATTTATTTAAGAAGTTTAGAGTTGAATGCATGCTTACGTGCACATGTTATATATCCATGGTATTTGCACATACTATATGTGGTACACATTCATCCATCTATTATTACATAGAGTGTGAAAAGTATAGTGTTGACAGTATCTGCAATGTGTGAAGCTTTTAGATCTGCTGTAAATCTGTATTGTGTGTTATAGTTATCATGTACCCTTTTCCTAGTTTATGTTATCTGCCCTTTGGGGATATTGCAGGGGATTGACATGGGAATTTTTAAACTTAAGGCTCAAGTGGCTGAGTTTGAAAAATCCTCCCGATTTTTCCAACTCGGCTACATTGCCTTAAAGTTTGAAATTCCCATCTCAATCCCCTGCGATTCTCTCTTTATTGAGTAGACCCTGATGTTTTAAACCAAGAGGTAAAAAGCCATACTCCCAAATAAGCAAGTATAATATTAATCATTTTCAAGTGTTCCTTCAAATCTTGTCTGCTTCATGACACACAGACGTTAATGTACTCTACTCAACACTGTGATTACAGTATTATTCTGTGCTTTGTGAATCACCTTTTCCCCATAAGTGAAGAAAATCATCAATAATCATTGCTTTTTTTGTGCAGAGTAGTCAGATTCATTAATTTATTTCCATTTTAGGGCAATTGAGCCAAATTAAACAGCTACACCTTCAGGGAGTTGCCCACACATTGAATAATTAATATGCATTTCACATACAGTGCACCCCTGAGGCGGCTTTATATCTGCTGTAGAAATTATTATATTACATGGGTCATCCTGCCTTTTTGTGCTTGGCAATCAAACAAAAAAAATATTTTGAATTATAAATTATAATTATACATCGAATGTCCAATCCTCCAGCTTGCTATTAATGCAAAATGGACTCTCAAAGCAGAAATTCAAATCATCTGTTTGACTGCAGTGGCTGTAGTTGTTGCATATCGTGATTAGCATGTTATAACTTATTATTTTAGACCAAAACAAACATTACTACATAGCCGGGCAGCGATCGGGGGTAAGCCGAATGTAGGTAATTTAGAACAAAGGGGAACTATACTGTCTAATATCGTGAGTATAACTCCAAATACCAAATAAAAGGTAACTCTTTATTAGATAATATACAAATATAAAAACAAAAAGGTGAAAAAAGGAAGAATGGTAGTCATCTGGAGGTTTCCACAGAACCCAAAACAAAAAGGAAATGGTTCTTTGAACTAGTGCACAACATACAAAATACAGTAAGACAAACGACAGTGTTAATCACAATGTAGAGTTTCATAAATAGTAAAAGCAATAATGTGAATTGGTCACTATAATAAAAAATAAATGTTAAAAAATACAACTAAAAAAAGGTGCCAAGACATCAGAATGGCTATATATATATATATATATATATATATATATATATATATATATATATATATATATATATATGCGACTATCCAAACAAAGTGCTATACTGTATAACAACAGCAAGGTCTCAAAAAAATGGTACCCAGTCTGTACACACAATCGAATTTTGTCTATAGGAGGCAGAACATTCAATAGGAGAATGATGACCAGAAGGTACCTCACTAAGTCTAATCCCTGCGTACCAGACATCAGCCGGGGCTAACAAGCAGCCGGCTGTGAAAGGCTTTAGTTTTATCTAGGCTACCACACTAGCTGAACAGAGCGAGTGCTAAAAATAAGTCGAAATCTTAGTAGACACCAGGCAGCCGAAATAAAGTAAAGCAGTGGTGAAAACCAAAATGCATGTTTCGCACAACGGCTTATTATTTTAGTCAATGCAATCAACCTATAGGAATAGCGACATATAGAACTTTTACAGAGATCATCTTTTTTAACAATTGTCCAATTTTTCTGGGACACCAAAGTGTAAAACAGTCTGCTCGCGTGTAACAATATTGTGCAGAAATCATGTGGGGTTGACTAATCATCCCTGGCGTGTAGCGTATCAATGAAAATGGGCATTCTGCTGGATGGCATTCTGGTTGTCAGTGTAATCACTGTGTCCTGGATTGAGGGACTGAAAATTTTGAGATATGGACATTGAAAAAAAAGACCACTAGCATCCATGGCAATGCCTATCCATAGAACATTATTAAATTGTCAATCACAAAGTCCAGTAAATGTCCATCGGGAACATTGTTGGTACCTGATCTTCTGTTTTACCTTTATGATAGCTTAAATAGCATTAATCTTTGGACTGTAATCTGTCATAAATAGCACATTATCATCCATATTGTCACGTCGATTCTATTTCTTAGATTTCCAAGTTATGTCCAGGCCGGTAAAAAATTGGCATCAGGCCAATGTTGAGTCTATGGAGACAGTACCAAGGCCGGTATTTTTCAGAAGAAAAGGTGGCAACCACAGTCCCTAAATGTGCACCAGTTCCTAACAATAGGAAAAAGTCACGGGCATCCTGAGAATAATCACTGAATTCCTGTAACGCACGGGGTCCGGGATGGTAAAAGGACCCTGAGCGCCTGAGATCAGGAGCTACAGTGTAGGGTGGAGACACAGGACCTGGTGCTGGGTAACTGCAATCGCTTGGAGGTTTGGGACCCCAAGTCTTTGCAGCCACAACCAGGCCCTGTGAAGCAGTTGCTGTATCCAGGTCCCAGGGCTAGAGAGGAAATGAGCTGATAGCCAAGCAGAGCTAAAACAGAAAAGGAACTGAGGAATAGCAGAACTAAAATACAGAATGCAGGGCTACAGGACAGAGGGTAAACATAAGCAAGAAAGCAGTAATCAAACTAAGGATAAGCGATACAAGGCATGGGGTTGAGGGACTGAAAATTTTGAGATATGGACATTGAAAAAAAAGACCACTAGCATCCATGGCAATGCCTATCCATAGAACATTATTAAATTGTCAATCACAAAGTCCAGTAAATGTCCATCGGGAACATTGTTGGTACCTGATCTTCTGTTTTACCTTAAACATAAGCAAGAAAGCAGTAATCAAACTAAGGATAAGCGATACAAGGCATGGGGTTAAGGAACACAAAAGGCACATACAAAGAAACAAACATAAATACAGGAACTAGCCTAACACTAAAGATGGCAAAGGTGGGGGTTTTGTTCAAACAAATTGGCCAATTTAGATGTTAGCTTGCCAACCACCTCAAGGTATCCCACATTAGGCAAGTCCTTAAGTAATACATAAAATTAGCAAAGCATAAATAGAATCTAAGACACATAAATGACATATAACTTAAACAGAGAAAATACCTGTAGACTGCTGCAAAGGACTGAACAGAAACAGGGCAAGAATAAGCATAACTAATAAGAAAGCAAAACAAGAAGTATACAGATAAGCCTGGATATAGCCTGAATGAGTCTGCACAAGGGTGCATGGTTACAAGTCCAAACAATTATTTAGAATCCAAAAGAAACTTCTTGTACTTATCCCTGTAATTAGTTGATGAGGGCTACCCATAGAGGTGGCAGAGCTTCCCACAAGCCCTTTGTCCACTGCTGCATACAACAGAACAATTGTCCTAGTAACTACACACTTAACAAACCGTGCATTCTTAGCATCAGCACATCTTAGTAAACATGCCAATCATGGCTATCGCAAACGCACAATTTCCAACCCAGAAACAGATATGGGTGCTAGCAGTATGGCACCTAATGATGCTTTTTATGTCTGATGTGATCCCATTGAAAACTGCAATTAGTATAAAGAAGGTGTGCTAATGCTTATTCTATGAGCACAGTAGTAGGGATTGCACGACTCACATTTGTGTGAAGACATGCCTTCTAATCACATGGAAAACAATGAGGGAGTCAGCAGGTTCCATTGCCAAAGTTCTTCCCCGTAAAGTCAGGTTCAATTTAACTCCGGTTCATGCTTAATCAGTTGAAATAAAGCAGCGTCAGGCAAATTGACCCCTACGTTTTTAACATAGTTATATGCGCTGCGTTAGTCAAAGCATTATTACTGTGCTGCGATGGGATTTGGTTGTATACGGCAGACATTGTAGTTTATTTCAGAGATTGGATGCTGTGTGTTTCTGGAAAGGCTTCTATTGGTCAACACTCAACAGTGGGGAAATATTCTGTATGCCAGCAATTTGGAAACTTTCTGCTGAATGGATTATAGAAAATGCTAACATTTTACAAAAAAAAAAATCTGTTCTAAAACCTCTGCTATTTATACAGTTAAAGTAGCATTATTTTCAGCTACATTTTCCTAAAATCAATCCCAATAAATGTCATCTGCCCTTTTCGGCACAGCTTTTATTGTGTTTTTACTGTGAGTAGCTAGTGCTCTTTTCTGGAGATATTCATCAGCACCGAGAACAGGCAATTCTTTTAAAAATCGTAATGTGTGTAATAGTAGAGTACTAAATTATTTTTATGTAGCGCTGCTCAAGATCTAGAGAATCACATCTCGATCCCACTTATATCGTGCTCCCCACTAGAACAGGCTTAGCTGTGGTTAGTTGGACAACATAGAACACTCTCTTGGATTTAAACAAATCTGCAGCTGATAACATATGCTATTAAATGGTATTTATTGTATCAACCTTAGAGGAATGAAAGACTATGTTGACCCTGCCAGGAATCAACCCTGCAACCTTGAGGTTTGAACAGGTGCTGCTGTTGGTTCATTTACCAACTGAGCTTTCTCATCATGAAACTCATACCACCCTATCCAAAGACCACCATCTATGATAACAACATTGCTTTAAGATCAGTTTACTCTATAATACTCAACATGGATTAAAACAAATAGTAATAAAAGTACATTATTTGTTTGAATATAAGACCAGGTTTTTTTCAGCATTGCAAATGCTCCTCGTCTTATATTCAAGGTTCGTTTTATAATCAGACCTCAAATCGAGGTCTGACTATAAGACTGGAATCCAGCCGGTGGAGGGAGGGGGAGAGCCAGCATTGGGCATGTCTGGGCAAGGGAGAGGCACCATTGGGCTAGTCTGGGGGAGGGAGGGGAGAGTGGCAGCATTAGGCAAGTTGGGGAAGAAAAGGGGGAGAGGCAGCATTGGGCAAGTCTTGGGGAGGGAGGGGGAGGCAGCATTGGGTAGGGAGGGGGAGGCAGGGGAGAGAGGCAGCATTGGTTAAGTCTGGGGGGCAAGGGCTGCATTGGGTAAGTCTGGGGATCAGGGGCAGCATTGGCTACGTCTGGGGGGCAGGGGCAGCATTGACTACGTCTGGCGGGGGCAAATAAAAGGAAATAAAAACAAGAAATGTATTTTTTTCTATCATCATTTTTATTAAATATTTACATGTGAATATATATGTGTATATATATATGTAAAACTTTTTTTCCTATAGGGTAGTCTTAAATTCAGTCTTTTTGTTTTTTCCTAAAGGAATATCCAAAGTTTGGGGGGTCGTCTTACAATCAGGGTCGTCTTATATTCAAGCAAATGCAGTATTTTAATGGGAATTTTCAATACATTTGGAGAACACCAATAGTATTGGAAATGCATGCTTTTTGTACAATAGAATTCAATTGGTATTATTTAACTAACCTCTGTAAACTGTTTGTGATCCATGATCTATATGAACATTCATCATATAAACTGTAAATAGCTTCCATTCAGCAGCTGTGCAATATGAATTTCAATGTCCTCATTCAAAACCCATGTCTCTAATTTATGGTTCCCTCTTGTATTTAAAAATCCCCATACATTTCTGGAAGCATTTCGATTATATCCACATCCCCAAGCTGTACAATGAAAAACCCTGAAGTGTTTTTTATACATTTCATAATGCCATGCACCATTGTAGAAACCCTTATTTTAACTATCTCATTAATTTCTGTTCTCCAGAAATACCAACATAGTGTTCTTAGTGGATAAAACAAAATTCCAATAAAATTCCCGGCATTTGAGAACACTTCAAGTTGCCACCTTCCATCCCCCCCAAAATATTGGTCATGCTATTACCTCCATATTGTCACTAAAATACCACATGGGTGGAGACTTGGATTACACTAAATATCGCAATTCCAGCATCAGCTTTATGGTTGTACAGCTATGACTTAGGAGCAATTAGAATTACTTTAGCAGTGAAATGTATTGTGGCAACGTTATCAGCTGTAGGCCTCATGTACGTATAATATATAGTTTGTATTCGTACTATAGACAAATCCATCATTTGAAGCCACTTTACCTTCTAGGCCTAGTACAGCATTTCAGCTTATTTTTCCCTTTGTCTTGTTCAACATTTATTAGTGTTTTGAAGGCCTTTTACAACCTTTCATAATTTTGGTCACTTTTGGCAAACCAGCAGCTGTGATCTATGTCTCTCATGACGCTCAGTCTGCCAAAAGGCCACCCTAGCATCGTAGGAAGCTTCGTTCAACGTGGATTTAGTGCCAAAGGTTACCTCTAAACTACATATTCCATGATTTTCAGCCAGCTGTGGATAAAGTATAATAAGAAAAACGTGTTGAGCTGCACAGACTTGTCCCATTGGGATCTACTTTACTCGTGTATGCAGTTTTAACTGTGTAAGAAAATGAGTAAGAGTTGAATACTGAATTACTGTACGAGGAGAGAAATGTGGCTTAAGAGTGTCTGTTGCTTATTTTATAATAAATAATAATAACAATAATAATAATAATTTGGCATACCGATTAAAAATGATGTAAGTGGGTAGATGCGTTTAGCAACTCACTCATTAAAACACACTAAATTGTGAAATTGACAGAATTTCAGATGGCGTCAGTGATCCAAATAGCCCATGAATTCGGTCTACACAGAAGGAACCAAAGTGCTTCTGAACTGGCATGCAAATCAGCCATATGTTTCTGAGCTCAGATCACCGAAATAGTAGCCTCCATCCTCCCTATATTGAGTAGGGTGAATCCATAGGATGCTGTTGGCCAAAATCCTCAAACTGACTAGCTGAATTTCCGAAAATTCTGAAATTCCGCTAGTTTGACTGATCTGGCCCCATTTCGGACCAGATCAGTATATACTGAGTCAACAATACGATAGTGTCCTGTCCACAGCAATCACTCTCAACTTTATGTAAGAGGTGTAACATATCAATTGAACAGATTAGTAAAACATTCTAAACATTACCATGCACTAGACTTCTGCAAATGGCAGGAACCCAACTCTTTGCTGCCCCAGAGCACCAACGGCATTCAAAGACACCGAGAGGTTAATAGACACCGGGTGCTCTGACTTACTAGCATAGGCGTGCGCAGCCTATTGCATTAGGGTGTGCACCCTAAAGCACAAACACACACGCCGCACACGGCGTCCCCCCCCCCCCCCATTATCATATTATTTTCCCATATCATGACATCACATGTTCCACCCCTTTCTCAGCATTTAAATTAAAAGAGAGTTAACAGAGTTACATGTTGCAATAAAGCCCCCTATTAAGAATGGTGGAGAATAAGTAACATAACTTAAGTCTCAATATGCCAGGATTATTCCCCTCAATACCCCAGGATTATGCTCCGCAATATGCCAGGATTTAGCCACCCAATATGCCAGGATTATTCCCCTCAATATCCCAGGATTATGCCCACAATATGCCAGGATTATTCCCCTCAATATCCCAGGATTATGCCCCACAATATGCCAGGATTATTCCCCTCAATATCCCAGGATTATGCCGCTCAATATGCCAGGATTATGCCCCTCAATACCCCAGGATTATGCCCCTCAATATGCCAGGATTATTCCCTTCAATATCCCAGGATTATGCCCCTCAATGTCCCATTATTATGCCCCTCTTTATCCCAGGATTATGCCCCTCAATATGCCAGGATTAAGCCCCTCAATATCCCAGGATTATGCCACCCAATATGACAGGATTATGCCCCTCAATATGCCAGGACTTTCCCCCAAAATATGCCAGGACTTAAACACCCAATATGCCAGGACTTTCCCCCAAAATATGCCTGGACTTAGCTACCCAATATGCCAGGACTTAAACACCCAATATGCCAGGACTGTCCCCAGCAATATGCCAGGACTTTCCCCAGCAATATGCCAGGACTTTCCCCCAAAATATGCCTGGACTTAGCCACCCAATATGCCAGCCAGGCCTTCTTTCCTTTACTTACCTCGTCGCTGCTGCTGCTGCTGCTCTGTCTCCGGTGCTGGGCCGCCTGTGACTGAGAGGGAAGCGTTGTGCGCTCCCCTCCAGCCAATGCGCTTTCAATAAAGTTTAAAAAAAACAAACTTTACTGAATGCGCATTGGCTGGAGGGGAGCGCACAACGCTTCCCTCTCAGCCACAGGCGGCCCAGCACCGGAGACGCAGCGACGCCGACGAGGTAAGTAAGGAGGAGGATTTTTTTTTTTTTTTTTGGAAGCAGGGTTCCGGCGCCCCCAGCCAAGATGCGCCCTAGGCAGCTGCCTAGGTCGCCTTACTGGTGGCGCCGGCCCTGGATTAGGGTGTGCCCAGGCACACCCGGCACACCCCGTGCGCACGCCTATGCTTACTAGGAAGTGTAGAATCATGCTTGGGATTGCACGTATTGGGATTCTGCTTGGGATTGCACGTATTGAGCGGGGTAACTAGAAAGGAGAAATCTAGCCAACCATCCTTAATATTTGTCTGGTCTCCTACTTATCCTTTGATCTCCATACCACCATGGTTCTCTGCAGTAAGCCCCAGGGCCATCACCTCAGGGAAAAACCTAATTTGCCTTGTCGTGGTTAAGAGTTAAACTAAATTACCATATTGCATTGTACATGTGTGTGTATCCCAGAAAAAAAACAACAGTTATTTGTTAGGACGTTTTAAATAGTATTTGCCAAGGTAACACTTACAACGAGTTAGGACTGCAGGGATAAAACTGGTGTAATTGCAAGAAAGAAAAAGAAAGAAAGGAAATTAGCTTATAACGATACAAAGTATTTTAAGCCTGCTGTCCTCATGTTCCCTCTTTAGCTTAAATAGAGAAACAAACATACTTTTTTTTTATTTTAAAAACATTCTTTGAAATGGTCCAGTCACAACTATGGAGGTCTTGGAGGGAAAACAAATTGGCCACAGGGCACAGTTTGCCAACTATAGCACTAATTCAGTCGATTGTTTTGGATTTTTGTTTAAAAATCAGGAAAATATAACTCGACAAGGCAGCCTAAATTTAGGTGTAGGCTGTAACTGAGGCATCATTTGTGTAATGTGTTATTGTAGCACACATTTAATTACTGCAGTTAATAAACTCATTCTTTTTCTCCCACTCAACATACATACATATCTTCTTAATTCTTTAGCATTCCTCTCATCTAACTATATTCTAGAGAATAACGTCCCAGTTCTCTAATTAGCTATTAAGCTGATCATCCTTCCATGTAACTGGGAGTATGCCAAGGGAACAAAAGTGCATTATTTTTAAACATATTAGTGAAGTGTTATGTTACCAATGCAGTG
This sequence comes from Pelodytes ibericus, assembly GCA_036172795.1. Lineage (NCBI taxonomy): Eukaryota > Metazoa > Chordata > Amphibia > Anura > Pelodytidae > Pelodytes > Pelodytes ibericus. Next base: position 163,833,444 of record CM069857.1, read on the forward strand.
ACAAAGGGGTGCAGTAAATATTACAGTTGGTGATTTGAGGATGGCAGCAGCCTGTTTTCAACAATTATGTAGAATATGGTAAAAATAACGTTATGTTTTAGCTTAACCCTTTATAGCTGTTCTAGATGGGTGGCATATCCAATGCAGAACACATTTTCAAGACTAAAAGGGTTATTAAAAGGTGATGGTAGATGCTACATATGGGAGGGACAACCACTCTGATCTGTGATAATATGTATTTACGTGTCTGTCTAAACTGATCACGTACTACCTGTGTACTTCTTCTTCCTCACCATCAAGATGTAAATTTTCTTTGTAGGTTTGTGAAGGGCATTTTCTGCTCTTGGCTCCAAGAATATTATTAGGATGAGAACTTGGCAAAACCTGTCCTCTGGCTAATGGTCTAATATCTACTGCAATCTCCCAGCTCATTAAAAAAGAGTCAGATAAAATCCTGTTAAACACTATTTGTAACATAAAGTGACTCTTTCCAATCTACCCTAATGGCCTCCTCGTCACTCTCACTGTCATGCTTTCTACGTGTCCACACACTGGATGTGGCCACATGGATTGACACTTCTGTTACTGTGCCAGGCAGGGGAATCATTAAGTTAGATCTCTTCTGCTCATTTCCTTAAAGATTATGCGAACCATGTTTTATATTAGCAGGATTTCTTCTTTAAAAAAAAAAAGAAAAATGATGTATAATTAATACTGCTCCTGTACCCAGAATATGCTAATTCCACCAATATCTTTCTTTCAATTATCTACAGCTTCACCTGGGCCTCTCAACTTTCCTGTGAGCATTTATAATCTGCTTCCTCTACAAATCTTGATTTAGTCCATTGCCATAGTTCAGAGTTGTAGATTATGTTGAAGTGTGAGTTATTGCTAGACGAGTTACACATCAGTCCTAATTAGTGTAACAGAGTCTGTGAATAGAGTAGTTACTTTAGCTCAGCCTGCTTTGCCTTATGTAACAATGAAAGCTTATCTGTCATTTTGACTTACTCCAAGTGATTGGGTTATACAGAGTCATCTTTAGGTAGCCGCATGAACTTAAACGTGGAAAAAAGCCAGTAGTTTTAATTATGATATTTCTTATTATAATATTTGGATAAAATGCATTGTCCCTGAATTAACAATATGTTTAAAGTGTTCTCTAATTACTATTTATGAAAAGATAATGTATAGGAAGCATTGGTCTCCTACCCACAAAGCGCATCTCCCAACTTTCCATCAATGGGTTTGAAAAAAAAAAAATCCATTGCTTAATTTACAAAAGTAAGTAACATTTTGATAGTTGGATATACACATCTTAGTTCAATTGACATTATTTATTTTCGATATTCTTAAATGGCTAACCACCAAGACTAGTGGTGTACACAAGTCTTGCCAGGGCACCCAGCTTCCACCCATAGTTGCATAATAGCTTAGGTTGAAAAAAGACATTCATCCATCATGTTCAACCCTTTTCCTTTACCTTTTTTTTTTTTTTTTTACTGCTGTTGATCCAAAAGAACTAAAGAAAAAACCTTATTTCAGCAATTTTGAATTCAGCTTTCAGTGGGGAAACATTTCTTCTTAACTACAAATTATTTCTCCTTGGATCAACAAGCACTAAATAAATATTAACGCATTTACAGCATACATAGCCTTCTTTGTTTTGCTTCTTTAACAAATCCCTTTTAATGGCATCTTATGTATTTGCTAGCACCACCTCTTCTGTCAGTGAATTCCATACCTAAGCTATATGTTGCATTTGTATTATTATACCTAAAATGCATAATTTTACATGTAACTATATTGAATTTCATTTGTCATATATCTGTCCAGTTACCCAAATTGTCCAGCATCCAGATTGCAAACACAGGAATTACCTTAGCACCAATATTTCACCCACAGGACTTGCCCAGCACCCAGAGTGCACCCATAAGACTTGTCCAGCACCCAGATCGCACATACAAGTCTTGCACCAGCACCTAGATTTTACTCACAGGTATTGCCAGAACACCCAGATTGCACCTTTTCTTTAAAAAAAAAAAAAACTGGCCATGTTATTGCCTGCATAAACTTAACATTGACTTGAAGCACCGTCTGAGTGAGAACACTATCTCCACAGGATTTGCCCAGTGCCCAGAATGCATACGCAGGACTTGCCCAGCACTCAGAATGCACCCACAGGAATTATTATGTGTAGGAGAACCATTTAGTATTTTAAATGAATCGCCCAACGTCACTTGAATATTTGCCGTGCCATCTTGAAATTGTTTTGCAGAATGTTATACTTAGAGAAATCTATAGGTTAGATAGATAGCTTACATTGAGTAATAGTTGGGCCCAAAACAGAATATGACATTTGGTCTATCTGCACAATAAGTGGCTTTATCCCACAGATATAATTTCCTCTGCATTTTATAAAACAATCTAGAAGTTACACATTATTGTAACTATGGTCTGTCTATATATGTTTTTATGTTTGTGCACACCAGAGCTTAATTCTGACTGCCTATTCTCTATGGAAAGGACCTTAGTCAGACAATCCTTTAATGGATTTTGTACCTTCAGGCATAGCAGTAACACTTGATCTATATAATATAAAAAGTATAAGTATCTTTTCTAGTTTGTTTTTGCATTACTCTAACAAACAACATACTACTACCATGGAGACCATTGCCTCTTTTGACTTCTAACCAATCACTATAACTAGAATCATTAGTGGAACAATGCAGTAAGGAATTTAAAAAGTAGTTGAAGGACATTGTCTGATGACTACATTCCAAGCTATCAATCTACAGTATCATTATAGGAATTCTCTTTGAATCAGGCCTTTCTAAATAAACCAGCTGTGCATACACTGTGCAAACGAATACGTCTGGAGTTATTTTAAAATGTGCTACCTTCATTACACACAAGATGGCTTGATGTACCTAGCTGAATGGGATCCTTGTGTGCAAAACAGGATTCTTTAATGCTATTAATGCTGCTCCTACAAATTTAGAAGAGTTACAACTAACTTCACATAACCTTTTATCCAAAAGGACTGGTTAATTTACATTATTTCCCCCCAAAAAAAGCTAAATGAGGAGACATTTCAGAGATATCTCCATATCCAAGTGACAACACTCACAGGGTAGGATTTAGCAAATCATATTTAAAAAAACATGGCTCTCTATATAGGAACAAATCAAACCTAGATTCCACAGTAAGGAAACGTATTGTGAAGCAAATTTTAATGCCGATCTTAGACTATGGAGATATTGTATACGATTCTGCACCGCAGACTCATGTCGGTAAACTCGACAATACATTGTGCCGATTTGCCATACAGTGTGATTATAACACTCATTACTGTAAAATGTTAAAAGAGTTAAACTGGCTGAAGCTTGCCTCCAGGCGCACTCTGCACCTAGCATGTCTAATGCATAACCACTTCTCTGGAAAGCGCCCCCCCAACCTGAGCAGCATGATCACTCTTACTCCCTGCACATCCCACAATCTCAGATCCTGCACCAACCCTTCACTAGCGATCCCTTACTTCAATTAGGAAGGTCGCGGTGCGTTTTCTTTCAGAGCTCCTCATATGTGGAATAGCCGCCCTGATTCTGCCAAATCATCCTCTAGTCTAAAATCCCTGAAAATGAGTGTCTCCCAAATCCTCAAAACAGATTGTACCTGTTATTAGTTTACAAACTCCGTTGTAAACTGGACATGTTGTTCTTTTTTTTTGTATTAATAATAATTTACCCTGTATGTTCTCCTTCCAACTTGTTTAAATATTAGGTAAAAATGATGGAGAACAAAAAAAAAGTGTGGTAACCAAACTTTAGTCAAACGCAGTCTGTGTGGATGATGGTAGTAGAATAATACAACCCTGCTTCTGGCTGGAAACAGAGTCCTGGATTACTTAGGGACTCTGAGCGCCAGGATACAGGAGTTCAATGTACGAGATGGGGAGACACAGGGCCTGGTGAAGGGTAACCGCTTTCCCTTGGCAGCTTGGGACCCCAGGTTGGTTCAGCCACGTTCCAAGGCCCTGTGACAGCAGCTGCTAAATCCAGTTACAGGCAAGGTGGGAAAACAGAGGAACCTTGCAGACATCCTGGAGCAGGCATAGGATACAACATTGATAGGATAGCGGGAACAACACAGAACAACATACAGGGTAAGAGCTAAAGGAACACAAGGGACGGAGTGAGGAGCAGAGATCCTCAGACACTTCCAAAGGGACCAAGATATGGGGATAGTAGCATGGGCATCCGCAGAAATTTTTTAGGGGGGGCGGGCATATTTTTACTGTCATTATATGCCAGGATTTAGCCATTCAATGTGCCAGGATTTAGTCATTCAATATGCCAGGATTTAGACATTTAATATGCCAGGATTTAACCCCTCAATATGCCAGGATTTAATCATTTCATATGCCAGGATTTAGCCATATAATATGCCAGAATTTAACCGCTCAATATGCCAGGATTTAACCATTTCATATTCCAGGATTCATCCATTTAATATGCCAGGATTTAACCCCTCAATATGCCAGGATTTAGCCATTCAGTATGCCAGGATTTGACCATTTAATATACCAGGATTCAGCCACTCAATATGCCAGGATTTAGCTATTCAATATGCCAGGATTTAGCCATTTAATATGCCAGGATTTAGTCCCTCAATATGCCAGGATTTTGCCACCCAATATGCCAGGATTTTGCCACCCAATATGCCAGGTTTTGCCACTCAATATGCCAGTATTTGCTTGTTTCTTGCCACCCTCCTCCCCCCCATTCCCTGGTTCTTACCTCCTTGTTGCTCTGTCTCCTCCGTGCATCTTCCCTCCTGCACGGAGGAAGGAAACTCCGGTCACGTTTTTTTTGTTTTGTTTTTTACTTTATTGAAGTCTCGCAGCATCAATAAAGTTAAAAAAAAACAAAAACGCGACCGACCAGAATTTCCTTCTCCGTGCAGGAGGGAAGATGCACGGAGGAAACGACTAAGGTTAGTGTAACAGGGAGCTTAACGCTCCCTGTTACATCATAGGGGGGGGGCACTTTTTTTTTGTTTCTTGAAAATCTAGGGGGGGGGGGGTTGCCCCCCATATCCTTCTGATATGGTTAATTCTATGTGTGTATACAAAAAAAGCTTTGCTTTCCACTGAGAGAAAACCACTATATAAATGCTAGTTATATTACTATTATCAACAATGTGCTTTCTGCTCTGATATACTCAGCTGGATAAACCCTTTTGCCTGTTCTAGTCATTTCTTCTTCAAACTCGGCAAACACAGGGAAGTTTCAGGAGAAGATTTCAAAGCATTATAAATGACCATTTATCTTGTGAGATGGTCTATCACTGGAACCTTAGATTAATATATTGTAGGTCTGAGAGTGAATAATTCTTTGTTTACAAGCTTGAATACTGACAGCTATACTGTAGCCAGTGGAAGTGTTTTGTAGCTCTTTTCATGTTCTTTATTTTTCAAAGTGTTTGCCTTGATTCTATCTATTTCCAGAATCCCCTCTAAGGATGTACATGTGTCAACATAAAGAGATACCAGCTTCAGTAATAATACGCCTATTTAAGAAACCATTCTTTTTTTTTAGCACCTTTATCAGTAGTGTAGGTCATACGACTACATTGGAGAAAATTAAATGGTTTGATATAATTCAGAATGATTAACAGGTAGCACTCACAAGTTTTAAATTAAGTGATTTGGAAATGTAGGGCATGGGTGTTTGCAGAGGATTTCCTGGTGGTACTTAACCCTTAATCCTACAGATGCCTGTATTATAATTATTTTATATACTACCCTGCTTTTAAAATTAATGAAATGTAGATCACAAACCAGAGAAGAGAGAAGAAGCTGAATGTCCAGAACAACAAACCACTGAGTTATGGGGTTGATTAATGACTGATAGCATGCAGGTGATTGTGACTGGATGTAGCACAGAGTAATGGAACTGATGGGTGTAGAGGGGGCAGAATACTGGACAGAAGATAGGATAAGAAACTGGCCTGCCACACATAGGATCTACTTCAAGTAGACAGACACTGTTTTTGTGATGGATAATTTGTTGAATGTATACTTTTTGTGTGTGTTTGTCTTTTACAGTTACCACATAATTAAAATGAATCACTTCCCAGCCTTAACTGGTGCTTCTTCTTAGGCTGTCTGACCTGTTCTATCACAGTTCAAACTCTGTGACAAAATAATTAGAGGGCTAAGAATTATTTTCAAATTCACTTTTCTGTCCTGATGAGGTATAGAAGGACAATCGGCCGGTTCCATAAATACCCATCAGTCACTTGGTTGCCATTAAGCAACAGTGAAGTGATTACCAAACACTCCATTTGCCAACATACAACATGCGTAATTGTAGGTATAACATAAATACATTTAATGTACAAAATACCACATTTAATTATATTTATAGGATTTAACCACTGATACAATTTAAATGAGGGGCTATACTGGTGGAAACCAGGTTGTCTGTTAAAGTATAATATCAGGATAGAAGTAAAAAAAAAAAAAGAGAAATCAATTTGAAAGCTGAATCATAATTGCTGGAGATAATACAACAGGAATCCTGCATTTCTAAGCATTAGCAGCCTGTGACTTGTGCAGGCGTCAAAATAATCCCAAACTCAATGAATATTCAAACTTTGGACTAAGCCATTTGTGTCCACTGTTTGCATTTGCCTTGCAATATACCGATGTGCGTAGCCATGGCAACCAATCATGCTGTCGCAGATGTTGTGCGTCTGTTAAATAAGACAAGTAGTTCAACAACGAACATGGTGAATGTCAGGGTAAACCAATACTAGCACTCTGCTCTATTAATTCACTTAAGTTATTTAGTTTGGCTTTTTATATTTTAAATATAATTAAACATAAATGTTGAATTCAGAAAAGACCCATTAGGCATGTTTTTAAAGTTTCAGGTATCTCTTTAGCTAAACATGACCCTACCATGTTTCTTGGTGACTGGGGCTTTTATCCTTGGCAGTACGTGTCTGTGTGGAACAGCTTTTATTTCCTCCGATACCATTAACTCTGTTTCCTCAGAAATGCACTGTTAGTGATACACATATATTATATGATCCAGCTACAGGCCAGAGAAAAGGTAACACTTGTATTGTTCTATATAAGGGCACTTTTTTAAATCGTGCTGCAGGCAACTTTCTAATTGCCTTATGTTAAATATAGGCCAGCATGAGTAAGCAGTACTTCACAATTTCATTGTTGTATCTACAGTGTACACTCACTACATTTTAGCCATGATGCATACTACCTACTGCATAGAATGTCACAGGCAGTGGTGTTTCTTGGTTCTGTGCTGCCCTAGGCAGACAAAATTCGGGCACCCCCCTACCTACGCACGACATGCCCCATAACCCACATCACCCCATTACATGACCCCATCACATGCCTCCATCACCCCCATTACACGCCACCATCACCCACATTACACGCCTCCATCACCCCATTACACGCCTCCATCACCCCCATTACATGCCCCATCACCCCCATTACATGCCTCCATCACTCCCATTGCATGCCCCCATCAGCCCAATTATATGCCTCCATCACCCCATTGCATGCCTCCATCAGCCCCATTATATGCCTCCATCACCCCCATTGCATGCCTCCATCACCCCCATTACATGCCCCACCACCTCCATTACATGCCCCACCACCTCCATTACATGCCCCATCACCTCTATTACATGCCCCATCACCCCCCATTAAATGCTACGATCACCCCATTACATGCCACCATTACCCCCATTGCATGCCCCCTCACCCCAGGACTTACCCTGATCCCTGGTGGCTAGTGTCCTACCATGCTGCCTGTTTGGCGCCACACGGTGAGTGTAGATAGGTCATCTTACCTGTCACCACTCCGCCCCCTAAGAAAAAAAACACATGAGCAGCCCGATCGTTGCTATCAGGCTGCCATGTGTTTTTATCTTGGGTTTTTTTTTTATAGTTTGGGGGGTGCCCTAGGCATCCGCCTACAATGCCTTGCGGTAAATACTGCACTGGTCACAGGGCAAGAGCTGGATGACCCAGTACCAGTGGTTAAATGGCAACAACAACGAGAGGTGGTGTTCATACAGACTTGGCTCTCTTTATTTAGTAGACCTGAGATAATAAAGTGGTTTGGTAGGCCCAATATAATATTCGCGCTTTAAAAGACTAAGCGGTAATTTAGCTGCGGACCTATTTGAATTTGTGTCCTCAAAAGCCTAATTCCATGCATCAGTAGCCAGTGGTAGGTTTTTCTTTTACTTTGTCTTGCAAGCATTATGCTCCAATTGCATCATAGAGTCTCCAAATTCCTAGCATTGGGTATTGGTGTTTACTGTAGGACATGCAGGGCCACTGTGCAAGGCATTCTGCCTTGTTAGAACTCTCTGGTTGAATATGTAAAAAACTGGTGAAATGAGAAAAAGAGTGTAATTCCAACAAGATTATTGTCAGACATACAGTGGATATAAAAAGTCTACACACCCCTGTTAAAATGTCAGGTTTCTGTGCCATAAAAAAATGAGACAAAGATAAATCATTTCAGAACTTTTTCCACCTTTAATGTGAGCTATAAACTGTACAACTCAATTGAAAAACAAACTGAAATCTTTTAGGTAAAGGGAAGACAAAATATAAAAATAAAATAATGTGGTTGCATAAGTGTGCACCCCCCTTAAACTAATACTTTGTTGAAGCACCTTTTGATTTTATTACAGCACTCAGTCTTTTGGGGTATGAGTCTATCAGCATGGCACATTTTGACTTGGCAAGATTTGCCCACTCTTCTTTGCAAAAACACTCCAAATCTGTCAGATTGCGAGGGCATCTCCTGTGCACAGCCCTCTTCAGATCACCCCACAGATTTTCAATCGTATTCAGGTCTGGGCTCTGGCTGGGCCATTCCAAAACTTTAATCTTCTTCTGGTGAAGCCATTCCTTTGTTGATTTGGATGTATGCTTTGGGTTGTTGTCATACTGAAAGATGAAGTTCCTCTTCATGTTCAGCTTTCTAGCAGAAGCCTGAAGGTTTTGTGCCAATATTGACTGGTATTTGGAACTGTTCATAATTCCCTCTATCTTAACTAAGGCCCCAGTTCCAGCTGAAGAAAACAGCCCCAAAGCATGATGCTGCCACCACCATGCTTCACTGTGGGTATGGTGTTCTTTTGGCGATGTGCAGTGTTGTTTTTGCGCCAAACATATCTTTTGGAATTATGGCCAAAAAGTTCAACCTTGGTTTCATCAGACCAGGCCCGGACTGGCCATCGGGCACACCGGGCAAATGCCCGGTGGGCCGCGGTGGCCATGGGCCGAGGCCGGCAAGGGAGGTCCCAGCAGTGGCCTCTGGGTCCCAGGATCTCCCCTGCCGATCTATGCAGGGCCGGCACTATCGGAGCGCCGGCCCCGCTGTTTTCCATGAAGTGCCGGTGAGGACATCAAAGATCTCCCTCACCGGCCCACATGCTGTCGGCGGGGAGAGAGGGAGGGAGACAGCCTGGAGAGAGGACCCGGCGGAGCTCTAACTTGCAGCTACACCGGGTTCCTCTCGCGAGATCCGGAGCATTGCCATGGCAACGACCGGATCTCGCGAGAGTGAACTCTAGCCTGCAGGCTAGAGTTCACTCACCACGAGGACCACCAGGGAACACCGCCACCGCCAGTCCCAGGTACCAGTGTGTGATGGGTGTGAGAGTGCTGTGTGTGATAGGTGTGAGAGTGCTGTATAAATGTTAGAATGGCATTTTAACATATATATAGCACTCTCACACCCATCACACACAGCACTCTCACACCCATCACACACAGCACTCTCACACACATCAGCACTCTCACACACACAGCACTCTCACACCCAGCACTCTCACACCCAGCACTCACACCCATCACACACAGCATTCTCACACACAGCACTCTCACACCCATCACACACAGCACTCTCACACCCATCACACACAGCATTCTCACACCCATCACACACAGCACTCTCACACCCATCACACACAGCACTTTTACACCCATCACACACAGCACTCTTACACCCATCACACACAGCACTCTCACACCCATCACACACAGCACTCTCACACCCATCACACACACATAGCACTCTCACACACAGCATTCTCACACACAGCATTCTCACACACAGCACTCTCACACACATCATAGACAGCACTCTTGCACTCTCACACACAGCACTCTCACACACATCATACACAGCACTCTCACACACATCATACACATCACTCTCACACACACATCATACACATCACTCTCACACACATCACCCTCACACACGCCCCCCTCACACACCGCCCCCCCCCCACACACACCGCCCCCCTTACACACCGCCCCCTCATCACACCGCCCCCCTCACACACACATACTGCACCCCTCACATACACACATACTGCACCCCTCACATACACACAGAACCCCCCAACACACTGCACAACAGACATACACAATACTTCCATATATATATATATATATATATATATATATATATATATATATACACACACACACAGCACCGCTCACACACATACTGCACCCCTAAACACATTACATTCCAGACACACACTAGATCCCTTACCCAACTCTGGATCATCTACACACATACACACACTAGATCCCTATATACACTCTGAAACCATTATAAACACACACTCACTCGATCTCCTATACACATTCTGGGTCCTTCAAACACACACTAGACTCATATATATATGTATATATACACACACTAGATTCCTTGTAAGCAAACACATACTACACCCCTAAACACACACTACATCTATATATACACACACACACACACACACTATAACCTGTATGCACACACTTGCTATATCCCCTATACACACATTCTCTACAGCCCCTAGCCACATATGCATCACATTACACCACAAACACAACACAACTAAAACCGACCTTATTACACAATACCACACCACAATCAGCTCACACTACACACACGCAATCCCACAAGCAGGCTCCAAACACATGCTCAATACTCTTTCCTGGCATTTTTGTCTCCTGGTATCCATTTATAGAGACACCAGAGACAAGTTGCAAGGGAGCACAGTGCAAGCATGTTATTAAATGTGCTTGCACTGTGCAGAACAAATACAGGGCTTTTTTCTCATGCTAGAGCTGAAAAGCTCTGTGCATGGTCTGCCCTGGAAGAGCATTGAACCAACATGCTCACTTTGAGAGGGAGCGTGTTTGTCATTGGTGATGACAAAACCCACCGCCTCTGCCCCTCCCCCTTCTTAGTGGGCCGCTGTGATAAAAAAATGCCCGGGCCGAATTTTTCTCCCAGTCCGGCCCTGCATCAGACCATAACACCTTTTCCCACATGCTTTTGGGAGACTTCAGATGTGTTTTTGAAAAATGTAGCCTGGCTTGGATGTTTTTCTTCTTGGATGCGTACTCTACCCCATAGCCCAGACATATGAAGAAAATGGGAGATTGTTGTCACATGTACCACACAGCCAGTACTTGCCAGATACTCCTGCAGCTCCTTTAATGTTGCTGTAGGCCTCTTGGTAGCCTCCGAGACCAGTTTTCTTCTCGTCTTTTCATCAATTTTGGAGGGAGCTCCAGTTCTTGGTAATGTCACTGTTGTGCCATATTTTCTCCACTTGATGATGACTGCCTTCACTGTGTTTCATGGTATATCTAATGCCTTGGAAATTCTTTTGTACCCTTCTCCTGACTGATACCTTTTAACAATGAGATCCCTCTGATGCTTTGGAACCTCTCTGTGGACCATGGCTAAGAAAATTTCCAGGAAAGACCAACTAGAGCAGCCATAGGCATCCGCAGAAACTTTTTCAGGGGGGGGGGGGGGGCATAACTTTACCGTCATCCTTTCTGCGCCGCGCCTCTTTTTGACAAGTTATCATGAAGTGGAGGAGCTTTGTCATTATCAGTGAAGGGTTGATAAACCCTGCACCAGATACAGATCACAGCACCAGATATAAACCAACCACACTAGATATAGCCTCACTGCACCAAATATAGATCCACTGTGCCAGATATAGACCCACAACACCAGATATTAACCCACAGTACCAGCTAAAAACCCATGACACAAGATATAAACCACAGCACCAGATAAATATCCAGAGCTCTAGCTGAAACTCCACAGCAACAGATAGAACAACATAGCAAAGATATAACCCCATAGCACCAGATACAACACTATAGCACACAATATAACCTAACAGCACCAGACACAACACTATAGCACACAATTTAACCCAACAGCACCAGACACAACACTATAGCACACAATATAACCTATCAGCACCAGATACAACACTATAGCACACAATATAACTCCACAGCACCAGATACAACACTATAGCACACAATATAACCCCACAGCACCAGACACAACACTATAGCACACAATATAACTCCACAGCACCAGATACAACACTATAGCACACAATATAACTTCACAGCACCAGATACAACACTATAGCACACAATATAACTCCATAGCACCAGATACAACACTATAGCACACAATATAAACACAAAGCAACAGATTCCCTAAACACCCAAATTCCTAAATCCATGACATTTTTTTTTATCTCTTTCCCCCTTTTTTATATGTTTTATTCCTCCATGTTTGCCATCTCTTTCCCCATCATTTTATATGTTTTATTCCTCCATGTCAGTGACTTCTTTTCACCTACATTTTATCTTTTCTGCCCCATGTCACAATTTTGTCTGTATTCTGCTCCAATCAATCACCTCTTTTCATCCTCTATTATCTTTTCTGCCCCATGTCATCCCATTTTGTATGCAATCTTCTTCCATCTATCACATAATTTTATCCTCCATTATCTTTTATGCCCCATCCACTTGTCACCATGTTGATGTGAGCAGAGCCTGGTCAGAGGAGCTGCTCAGACTGGACAAAGGGAAATGGGAGGGACCTCCCTGGATTTACCCTACTCTACCATGTACCTTGGCTGTTTTGGTTTTTAAAGCTATTATAAGCATGGAGGGCTGAGGGGCGGGGCTATAACTTAATATCCCCGGGCACCCCTGTCATTGGCTCTCCATGCAGCATGACTGACAGCTGCAGAGACCTGCACCAATGTGGATGGGAGACCAGTATTAAAGCAAGCAGAGTTGCAGAGAGCAACAGGTTTGGGTGCCACCTCCTACCCCAGCAACTGGTGTGCAGTCCCCTAGGGACAGCCATTTTGCCAGTTTGTAATTTAAAGTTAAAGTTGCAGACTGAATTAGCTCCTTCCTTGCTAGGTGTCATGCAACCTTACACATCCAGGTGGGAGAATGAGGAGAAAGCAGGGACAGAGTACGTCACAATGTCCTACTTTTCTCCAAACAACACACTCGACCTACCTCACCCTCAATAAAAGTTAAGACTGGTTCAGAAAAAAATTCTGCCCTGCCCCCACTAGACCAATATGGCTGTCATATTGACCGAGTGTCTGTCATGTGCCTCCTTAAATGGACAGGTCTGGTTGCAGCCCCTATCACTGTACCCTTGCTCACTCTGTGTGAACAATATGCGCCATGCACTAATTACTTGTTCACTGCCTCCACTAACTGCACCACTTAGCAGCCCCTGTCTGCCTCACATGGTTTCCCTGAAGACAAAGCATACAATATGAGATATTATTGGGTAAAAAATAAAAAAATATTTAGTGACCACTTTGTATAAAACAGCTCTAAAAGCAGTAATCCAAAACAGTGGAGAATATCCTCCATTATATATATTCCCAGTGCTGGAGGCGTGTATAATTCAGGTGACAAATTGCGAAATCAATATGAGAAAAGCTAGCGATTTGGTGTTGCAGAGAATATTACAAATCATTTCCCGTGGTACGTAGCAGAAGCGGGACAGTAAAAACAGAAACGCTACTCGGAGAAATAAAAATCTGGGATAGGGAATGATGGATGTCTGCAGGTCTTGTAGCGGTTAGCCGAACGCCTGCATCCTGCTCCTTCTTCAAATCAGAGATGTCTCGGCCTGGGAGAAGGAGAGAAGGATTTCCTAGTGTTTATCTGATGCTGATGAATGCTGATACAGGAATGACAAAATGTACAAGTGCTGGGTTTCATACATTGATGCAGCTCTGCTATCGTACACAAGCGTATAGCCCTTTAACTGTAGCTATGTGCATAGAAAATATTCCCACCTCATCCTCCTATAGTTCCTGGTTCACTTCCACAATTTAGATGATAAAAAAAGACTTGGATAACAATCTCATACTTGTGTCTTCATATTGAATTTGAGTATCTTTTGTTCAGCAGCAAAGTTATTATTTTGAACTCACAATTATCTTTGGAATATTAATCTAACTAATGTATGAACTCATCATATTAAATGTCTTCCTAATATTATTCTCTCCAATTCTCTTTCAACATCCTTGGGCATGATAAAAAGTATTAGAAGCAGTTTCGTAAAAAAAATAAAAAAACACGGTTTCGCTTTATTCCAACGTTCCAGTGAGGAAGAATCATTACTGACCAAATATTATTGTTAAGATAATATGCCAAGCCCCAGTATGTCCATACAGATGTCATATGAGTAGATCATATGTTATGACTGCAGTCCTGGGCCAGCTTGTTCGTAAATATTTAAAGATGTTTTAAACCCTAAATACAGGTCTAATAATTCTGAATGCAGTTTCTGCATTCAGTGTTAGAGGGCACTGTTTAAACCCTTTGCAAAAATGGATGTATCAGGTAATCCACAGGAAATATGTCACTCAGCGACAATGGACGGATCTGGTGAAATGCACATCGGCAGCGAGCAAAGGTCGCTGCCAATGCTTAGCTGGTGTTTCTTTGATGCCATGATATCGAGACATCATGCAACATCACTTCAGGGAGACGTTACTTCAGGGAGATCATGCCAAACTAATCTTATTGATTTTTTTGATTGGGTGACTAAAATAATAGATCAGGGTGGTGCAGTAGACATTGCTTATTTAGATTTCAGTAAGGTTTTTGACACTGTCGCACATAGAAGGCTTATCAATAAACTGAAATCTTTGAGTTTGGATTTCAATATTGTTGAATGGATTAGACAATGGCTGAGTGACAGGCAACAGAGGGTTGTAGTCAATGGGGTATATTCGATGCAAGGTCGTGTTACTAGTGGGGTACCTCAGGGATCTGTACTTGGACCCATTCTCTTTAATATTTTTATTAGCGATATTGCAGAAGGTCTTGTTGGCAATGTATGTCTTTTTGCTGATGATACAAAGATTTGCAGCAGGGTTGATATTCATGGAGGGATAAGCCAAATGGCAAATGATTTAGATAAACTAGAAAAATGGTCAGAGCAGTGGCAACTGACATTTAATGTGGACAAGTGCAAGATTATGCAACTTGGGCATAAAAACCCAAAAGCAGAATATAGACTATTTGGTACAGTCCTAACCTCAACATCTGAGGAAAGGGATTTAGGAGTAATAATTTCAGAGGACTTGAAGGTAGGTAGGCAATGCAATAGAGCAGCAGGAAATGCTAGCAGAATGCTTGGTTGCATAGGCAGAGGTATTAGCAGTAGGAAGAGGGAAGTGCTCATGACATTGTACAGAGCACTGGTGAGACCTCACTTGGAGTATTGTACGCAGTACTGGAGACCCTATCTCCAGAAGGATATTGATACTTTGGAGAGAGTTCAGAGAAGGGCTTACCAGGAAAGGTTAAAGCATCTTAACATGTATAGCTTGGAGGAAAGACGTAACAGGGGGGATATGATAGAAACATTTAAATACATAAAGGGAATCAACACAGTAAAGGAAGAGAGTATATTTAAAAGAAGAAAAACTACCACAACTAGAGGACATAGTCTTAAATTAGAGGGGCAACGATTTAAAAGTAATATCAGGAAGTATTACTTTACTGAGAGGGTAGTGGATGTATGGAATAGCCTTCCAGCAGAAGTGGTAGAGGTAAACACAGTCAAGGATTTTAAGCATGCGTGGGATAGACACAAGGCTATCCTAGCTATAAGACCGGGAACGGGGGACTAATAAAAGTACTCAAAAAAAATAACAAATTGGGCAGACTAGATGGACCGAATGGTTCTTATCTGCCAACACATTCTATGTTTCTATCAAAATTTGGTGGTGGAAAAGTGAATATGCCTTACGTGTCTTGCCTATTGCTATGCTTATTCATAGGCCTATGATGGTCCAATATGGTGCTGCCTTGTATCCTGCAAGAATGTCGTAAGAGATCAGAAATCTCTTCTGTCACTCTGTTGCTGATGCTCTACTGCCCCAGGGGTGTTGAAAGAAAAAAGACATAACTAACCCTAGTTCTAAATCAACCCTAGATTTAGGGTAAAGGTTGTATTTAGACTTATAGATGGGTTAGGGGGATAATAAGGATAGGAGTCAAAAGGTCACTATATCAGAACATGGTTAGGAAAACAAAAAAAACACTACTTTGGGTTATTGCCCTATAACTTGTAAAAAGAACAAAAAAACAACAAAACACGTATTTCTAAACTCAGGATTTCTAAACTCATTTCTAAACTCAAATATTAAAAACTATTTAAATGTGGATTTTTTTTTTTACCATTTGTGTAAAAGATTTTTCAGGTCAAAGTTAGAAAAAGTGTTTTTGGTTTTAATTTTTTCATCATATTTTTTTTTTTATATCAAATTATATGATATGATGAAAAAAAATGGTATTTAAAGAAAGCCCTTTTACGGCAATAAAAACAGAGGAAAATTACAACTAAACCCAAACAGCGTAGAAATGAAAACAGCTATTATCACGAAGTGTACAAAAATGTAAAACAATTCCTGTCACTAACGGGTTAAAAAATATTGAAACTTATGGGGATATGTATAAAAATGTCACATGAAGAAATAGCAGGTGCTGGCACTTTCTCTGTGTATAACACTAACGACCAACAAATATGGTTTCACCATCTACAAATGTATTTTCATCTCCTGAGATAACCATTATCATGTTCTTGTTTAACCCTTTAAGGACCAGGGATTTTCCTGGGCCAAGGACCAGAGCGTTTTTCAATTTTTAATATGCGGTTTTTAAAACATAATTTCACTCTCTCTCATTTAACGTACCCATACAAGTTATATGTTGTTTTTAAAAGGACAGTTAGAGCTTTCTTTTGATACCCTATACATAAAAATGATTTACATTTTAGTATTAAAAAATACATATAAAAGAGGAAATTTTGGAGGAAAAAAAAGTTTTCCCCCATTATTTTCCAAATAATAAGCTACACAACTAGTGCAACACTAACCCACTTATCCCCCCTAATTAACTAACTAATAAAAAAGAAAAATATTGGTTCCCAAACCCCCCTAAACAAAAAAGACAGAAAAAAATCTATATCCATGTACTATTCATGGTATTTTGCTAACCTAATCAGCAAGTGAGTAATTTGACACTCTGCCTCTGGTTAAATTTGTATCTGTGTCTGTTCATTTGTATTTAAAGGTACATATCATTGTTTCTTGTTTTTAACAATTTGTCATTTTTTTTTGTTACATTTGTGTATATTTTTTCTATATGTATTTATATATTTCATTTGTTTTATATATTATTAAATTTATATATTTTATATTAATTTACTACCTTTGGTTTTTTATATTGATTGACACTTACTCTGTTTAACTGCCAAGCGCTGTCTACTCACCTTCCCGTGCTTAATTTACTCACTCATAACAAGTTTGCAGCTTTTAGAATTACTCTCACCCAGCTTTCCGGCATGTGGGTAGGAACAATAATAATCAAAAAGTCTCAACTAATAACTGTTCATGCATTGTTCGCATATTTCACACATGAACTATACAGAGCATGCATTTGCAGGTATTTTCCACTAGATGTACATCTGTATGCTTCAAACCATTCAAATACAGAAAGAGGCTGTCATAGAATGTTGGTGAGATTGAACTCCAAACTCCCTGATTAGGCTATGCATGTTTGGACACTGCGAACAAGTGGTATTCATGATTTGATAGGTAGAACTTTTAGGGGACACAACCCCAAAAACCTGGACTGTTAGCATGTTAAAAGTAAGAAGACAGCAGTGATTGGGCAAATAATATTAACTGATTAGCATACAACTAACAAACCAGTGCAAAAAAATTATTTTTAAATGTGCTTACTTGACAGTGCATAAACCTTGGAAAACATATCTGGTTTGAGAATACAGAGCATTAACAATTATGTAAACATTCTAGTAACAGAATTGTAAACAAATATATAGATTTAGGAAAAAAATGTTTTAAACTTCTGTTACATATTTATGATGTCACTGTATGCAAATTAAATTAATGGACAATATGTAATTTACATTTCATGCCACACTTTGATGTAATACATAGGTAACAGCACTCTTGACTTTGGAACATATTTTACTCTTAATGTATGCATTTTCTTACACATTTCCAAGTACAATATTTATATCATTTTTATGCTCTACATGTCCACTATAAATACTATTTATGTGACAGAAACCCTTTAAAGTGGGATTTTATTGTAGGTAACCATATTTCTCTAGTATATACCTCCAACGCCTGTTATTTTGGGTTTCTGCATCACTGGATAGATTTTTATAGTTAACGTTTTCATGCTCATCTGTGACATACATTTTTAATGTGCACCTTAATTTGGATGGATCACGAAAATTAGGGCTCCCAGCAAAGGGTTTAAAGATCCATGTCTGATGGTTCTGAAATATTTACAGGTATCAAAAGTTAGATCACAGTCCTCTGTACTGCCGAGGGCCCATGACACGATGACAGAGCTGTGGTCATTACCCTAAAGGCTTCTCCCCACCCTTAGTCTATTTTAGGTTGTCTAGTAGATGTGTTTCTTTAATAAAAAAACAAATTTATAATATAATATACCGTATTTGCTCGATTATAAGACGACCCTGATTATAAGACGACCCCCCAAACTTTGGATATTCCATTAGGAAAAAAACTAAAAGCCTGAATATAAGACTACCCTATAGGAAAAAAGTTCAACTTGTATATATTCATATGTAAATTGCTTTTTTAATAAAAAATTATGATATCAAAAAATGTATTTCTAGTTTTGATTTCTTTTTATGTGCCAATGCTGCCTTTCTCTTTCCCTTGCCCCCATTTTTCTCTCTCTCCCCCCTCCCCTTGTCTGTCTCTTAACCCCCTCACTCCCCTTGTCTCTGTCTCTTAACCCCTTCCCTCCCCTTGTCTCTGTCTCTTAACCCCCTCACTCCCCTTGTCTCTGTCTCTTAACCCCTTCCCTCCCCTTGTCTCTGTCTCTTAACCCCTTCCCTCCCCTTGTCTCTGTCTCTTAACCCCCTCCCTCCCCTTGACTCTGTCTCTGCCCCCCTCCCTCCCCACTGTCTCTCTGCCCCCCCTGTCTCTCTGTCCCCCTCCCTCCCTCCCCCCCCTGTCTCTCTGCCCCCCTCCCTCCCTCCCCCTGTCTCTCTGCCTCCCCCCCTCCCTCCCTTCCCCTTACCTTGATCCCTGGTGGCTAGTGGGGGCAGCCGGGGGATGTCTGCACGATACTTGCAGACATCCTCCATGCTGCCCGACACGGCAGTCTATTATGACGGACAGCTGTCTGTCATAATAGTCTGCCGTGTCGGGCAGCTGGGGGATGTCTGCACTATACGTGCAGATATCCTCCATGCTGCCCGACACGGCAGACTATTATGACTTGTCCCTGGTGCCTAGTGGGGCAGCAGAGGAAGTCTGCGCGATGAGCGCAGACCTCCCCTGCTGCCGCCCGGCACGCTCGCCGGGACTTCTGTGACGAAAGCGGAAGTTCCCGGCTTCTTCACAGAAGCCCCGGCGGTCGTGCCGGGCGGAAGCAGGGGAGTCTGCGCTCGTTGCGCAGAAATCCCCTGCTGCTAGAGAGGGGGATCCAGGTCCCCTGCAGCTCTGCTGGGGACCTGGATCC
Organism: Pelodytes ibericus; assembly: GCA_036172795.1. Lineage (NCBI taxonomy): Eukaryota > Metazoa > Chordata > Amphibia > Anura > Pelodytidae > Pelodytes > Pelodytes ibericus. The sequence continues at coordinate 163,853,410 of CM069857.1, forward strand.
ATGTCTTATAATCTGACCTCAATTTGAGGTCAGATTATAAGAAGACCTCGATTATAAGACGAGGGGTAGCTTTCAGATTTTTTTTTCTGTCTTATAATCGAGCAAATACGGTAATATATATATATATATATATTCCAAAAATAAAAAGTCACTGGTCTTATCAACGTGCAAAAACTTTGCTGCTTTATTCAATCCACAGTAGATAAATGCTACAACGTTTTGGCCACCTCACATGTATATGTTTGCCGCTACCTTATTAAGTGCCAGTTTGTAGTATGTAGCACAGATCACGATCCTCCTTATTTCTATGCGCCACCCCATAATGCAGTGCATTGGTGCCTGGATTACATAATGCATATCATGCACCCAAGTCTAGTGCCTCATTACTGCTCTTACTAGTTCTGCCCCGTTTGGTCACTACCATTGTGTAATTCTGTTTGGTCATGAAACCCTAGAAAAACCCAAATGATCACTGCTCTAAAGAAGCCATAACTTGACTTTGGCCACAGTGGAAGCAATAGGAAAAAATGATCAGAGATAAACTCTTCTAGACCATATTTAAAGCAAAAGAACAAGGAACATTCACTTAGCACACTATTGCAAAATGCAATATTCTTTATTAAGTCATAGTAAAATTTAATTAGGGCGTGTGAGTCAGTTGGTAAGAACAGAACTTTGCATATTAAACAAATACCCTACATGTGGATGTTATGTTGATGGTTCAGGGATTGTTTGAGGAACACAACAACTAGTTCAGGGTGTCGACTTGGCCTTCAAATTCCCCAGATCTCAATCCAATTGAGCACCTGTGGAATGTGCTGGACAAACCTCACCTTACAATTTACAGGACTTAAAGGGACACTACCACTTACATAAGATGTAACTAAATAACCACTTCATTTAAAGCAAACACATCATAAATCATATGGCACTGTTTTTTTTGTTTTTATATGAATTAATTGCATATAAAACGAAAAATAAAATTAGGTGTTTATCTCCTGGCTCCATTTTCTGAATATTTCCCATGATGCAACATTGTCCAACATTTTCCAGCCAGTCTCACTTTACAACTGTGGCAAAAGCCTGCATGATGATGTCATAAGATACTCCCCTGATTTCTTACTGGCTCCCGGTACCATAGTGGGCAGGACTAGATGGCTGTGTACAACATTTTTTTACCTGCCTTCCAACACAAAGAGAGGAGATTAACCTAATCATACATGATTATAACTCTGACCCCTTGTGATGTAATAGTTACATTACCCTCCCATTCAATGCAAGTCTATGATCAGAATTCTGACTTGTAGACTCCATTCTGTGTCCCCAGCCCCAAAGTGAGAAATTTGTGCGGTAAAGTCACTAGGGGGTGGCACCCAAAAACAATAAATTTCACACAATGGCGGCACCCATTCACACTTATTTAGTTATATATTTTATTAAATACAGTCACATAACAAAAACAAAAGACAACTCTGAAATCAACAATACAAAAATAAGAGTGTCCCTTTAAAGTATCTGCTGCTAACATCTTGGTGCCAGGTACCACACCACATCTCCAGAGGCCTAGTGGAGTCCATACATCAATGGGCGAGGGCTGTTTTGGTGTCAAAATGGGACCTACGCAATATTAGGCAGGTGGTCATAATGTTATGGCTGATTGGTGTAAGTATGTATTGGTCTATACAGCATGTTGCTACTGTTAATTTTCTAAGGTTAAGACTGTAACGAGGTAACAAGGGCATACAGCATTAGCTAGTGTGAGCTCAAAGAAAGGTTGGAAAAACAACATCTGTGAAGAAAACAATAGTTTGAATCACTAATTTAAATCTGGAAAAGTTAGTTATGGATCAGATGGAAAAACAGTCATAAAAGTATTCCAATATATAATTATTATATTATATGTTGGAATATATTTCTTGATAACTACAGTGGTGATTGCCCTGATATAATTCAGTTTTTGATAAAGCCCATATAATTTCTGTTGGAACTTATAACTTTTTTGTATTTCAGGTCTCCTTTTCTCTCTAAAGACGTGGGACCACTATGGGCACTTACTTTGTTCTGTCCTACGCAACCTTTTTGTAGAGCAGTCCCACATCTTTGAAGATGATACCATTATAAGTCCTTGATTGTCTGGTATTCCAGTCATATTAATGACCTATTGTGTATATATTGTCTGATGATGTACACTTTATTTTACAGTTGGTAGATTTTCTTAATGATTTAAATTTAACATTGAATTATTTTAGGGATACCTTTCCGTTCCTTGATCTTTCACAAGATTGTAATGGCTGGTAACATACTTCTGTACCATTCTCGCTTCCACCTCAATCATGTTTTTCGCAATATCGCCTTCGGGGAATGCTTGCATTTTAAAATGAATTGCTCTTGAGTTTTCGATTTTACAGGCTGCAGACTTGCCGGTAAGACTTTTACCAAGGGGATATCCCATCAAGATAATCAACAGAGCTTGTGTCAGAGCTTAACAGTCGAATGTATACATTTTACTGAAAGATAAACGTGATGGGATCAAAAATAATCAAACAGATACAAATAAAAAAAACAGAAAAGCAACAGCAAGGAAAGAAGTATAACTAGAGAGGTCAGATTGAATTATAATACAGGAGATAATGGTAATTCAGACTTTACCATTAAGACTAAAACAGATGACTAATGTGGATCTTTCCTTTATTTTTTTAATTTACTCTTTATTTATTTTATAGATAAATATAAATACTTGGCAGAAAAATACATATAAAAAAATTCACCGTAGAACTTTAATTAATATACTAGATTTAAGCTTCAACCTGGCATATAAGAAGATTAACAAATATAAAACACAATAAACAGTTACAATACAATATGTACATAGTAAAAAACGACACAAAAATTACAGTGAATGTCGGATGGAAATCAACAGAGAATGGAATCTGTTTCCCATTTTTTGGTACTGGGAACCGTAAAATCTGTTACACTTTTTCTAAGAAGCTCAAGACAATTTGCAATAATTTTCCTCGAGTACCTCTGAGAAAGTAAATCCACAAGTTTGGTCAATGCCTTTGAATTAGAACTCTTCACTGATCAGACAGTGAGTAAATAGTTCCTTTCCCAGTAAATCAGTGTCATTAGACACTTTTTCAAAGTATTTTATCCCATAAGGTTTGCAAAGATCTTCGATAAGTCTTATTAGTTTACTTCCCCATGTAACTAGATTTAGATGAGATATTGGCACTCAAGATCTTAAGAGGAAGCACCCTGACCAGAGCTTTGTTTAAGTTCAGATTTTTATTCAGTGTATCCAGAAACATGCCAGCCCATTTATAATGAGACTGCCCTTTATGTTACTATTATTAACAGGGGGGCCAATCTGCCAGAACAGAGATGTTAGGTCATTGATCTGTACTAGCTCCTGTTCAATGGAATACCAGCTCTCTCCCTTCATGTCTTCCTTTTGCATACTTATGGCCTGAGCTAAATGGTATTCTTCAACATTTGGGACACTAAGGCCACCCAGGGAAACCTTAGCCATCTGTCTAAAACTTATACGTGTTTTTTTACCCTGCCAGATGAACTTCCCTATATGGAACTGGAAGATAAATCATTTTAAATAGGTAGGTCCATCTCAGAAGAATGAAGGATTTTTAAAAATTGACCCTGCCCCACCACGAGAAACCCATTATTGACCCAAACTTGTTAATTTGTGTCAATAATGGCAGGAAGTTAATCTGAACCATTCTTAAGGCTGACAAAAAAACAAACAAACTATGAACGTAATTTTAATATTACATTTATTGCACCAAACGCATATTCCTTCCAAGTTATCTGCCCGCTAATGGTCAGATATGGTCAGATATGCCTCGGGGTGGCTGCACCCCATAGGCATGTATCATTGTGGATCAAGGAGATGCAGCTGTTGCAGGTATGCAAATGTGGCCACATAATTGTTTTCCTCCACTAAGAAACAACTATTTGATATGAAGGGTTATATTAACTGTAACACTAGTGCTGTGATTTATTTAATTATCTGTAAATTTGTTTTCAAATTTATATATATTGTGACAGCTAGTGTAATAACAGACATTGACATCCCTGATGTTATATTGATTCACTAAAACAATACTACCTATTATATCTTACTAGACATTAAACCCGTTAAATTAACGGGCGCTATAACATATAAGGTCGGGGGGGGGGGGTGGGGGGGGGCATAAGGGGGCAACATAGGGGCAAGCACCCTGGTGAGGGGGGGAGCCTTGAGGGCTGCCTCATCTTGATGGGAGTTGTGATCCACCTGCTGTATTATTGATGCAGCAGGGGGATCACAACTCCCATCAAGATGAGGCAGCCCTCAAGGCTCCCCCCCTCACCATGATGCTTGCCCCTATGTTGCCCCATTATGTCCCCCCCCCCCCCCCCCCCGTGTTACTTACCACCTTAGCGTGGTGTGAAGGGGGCGGGAGGTGCTTAGCGTCGCTCGCGCATGCGCAGTCTTTACAAAGTTACAGCTGAGTGATCAGCTGTAACTTTGTGCGCATGCGCAATGAGTAAATTCTCCTGCGATTGCGCAGGTGAATTTGCTCGAGAAATCTGTCAGAACACCTGTTCTGACCGAAGACTCTGCGCTCCAAGTCCCAACGGCTGTCCGTGGGGCACATGCGCAGTAGCGCAATCCCACGGACACAGGGACTGGACGCAGAGACACTTCTACTTTATTATAGAGGATGACAGTGTGTTATATAATATGCTATAACAGGATAATGCATTTAGATGTAACCATGGTAACCAATACACCCTATTGAGATAATATTGGACTTACTTCATCTTAAAGGGACTGTAACCCTAAACATTGTGTTAGCAAAATTGGATGCAAATGGCTAAATTAGGAGAAACATATGTTTTAAATGTGTCTGCAGTCCCCTGATTATGACATCACTTGTGCCTTTATATGCAAATGAACTGTTTTCAATGGGAAATTTGTATTTTGCATGTTATGCCACAGGTGATGTCCTAAACAGGAGACTCCACACATTTTGCTATTAAAATAGGTATTTACCTATTTTTCTAACACATTGTAAAGATCATTTCAATCATTTCTATTCTCTACATTCACAGAATACTGTTTAGGTGACAAAGTCCCTTTAACATTTATTCGTGTCTATACTTGGCAGTATTTATACTCTACGGTCCCTTTATGTAAGAATGAATAAATGGGTGTCAGTGATAAAATGTTCACTTGGGGATGTAATCTACTATCTTATTGCTTATAGTGTACTAATACTATGCTGAATGCACGTAATCATTATATATTGGAATTATTGTTTAGATTGGACTTGTTTTTCCAGCTGATCTATAATTAACTGTTCCGTCATTTCATTTATCATTCAAACTACTGTTTTTTGTTTTTTTTATGGATGTTGTGTTTGCACTTCTGGTTCTTTTGCGTTTTCAGCAACTAATGCTTCAGGCACCTGATAACTTGTTTCAGTATTAAAGGGAAAGTCTAGTCCCCAAACTCACTTTGGTGCAAGATGATCTTTTTCCAGTGTGATTTGATACAGGGATTCTGCATAAATCACATTTTTTTTAAATTCTTTATTTTTAAATATTTTGAATATTTTTCAAGTCAACGTTATATCCAACAATTATACAAAACAATACTTTTACAAAATACAGAAAAATCGAGGGCGTACATAAAATTAGTTGGTAGTGCTTGATTTGGTTAAACAAGATTCAGGTAGGTAAAATCTTTTGCAGAATATTAAACAGAAATAGGCAATAGGGTGTTGCATTTTGTGGCGATTGGAGTTTGGAATCATTATAGACATTAAAGACATATTAGAAAGTGCATCATCCATGGGAGCCACACTTTTTCAAATGTGGTAGGAGTGTCATGTAAGTATGCAGTCAGTTGATCCATGTCTGCGACCTCTTTGATCAAAGCAATCACCATGGCTAAGGTTGGGATCTGCGGTTGTTTCCATTTTTGGGCAATGGCTCTACAAGCTGCTAGGGCTATTTTAGAGATGAGCTGACATAAATCACATTTTTAATATTTGACTCAAGCCCGCCCCAGTGATTACTCTGAATGTATACTGCAGGTGTGGCAGCACTGATTATATACACACTGAGGATATAAAGTTTTGTTTCATTTAGTCATTTCCGTGCTCCTGCAATTGAATACATTGTGTGAAGTGTGATAAACTTGGACCTCTTAACAGTGCAACACATTATTTGATGACATCACTAAAGAGACAGGAAATTCCATTAATTTGAATGAAATTATTCTCATTGGTTCCTGCAGCAAAAGAAAAAGAAAGAAAAGAAAATTACTTTTACTCAGCTAGCATGGATGGTCCTGTTTCTTGCAAACTTCTGTAATTTCACTATTTCCTCTAGCTGTAAGTATTTTATATTGTAAGCAATGCAAGATGTAAAACATGCATTGTAAGTACTTTGAAAGCATATAAATATGCATTAATATTTGGAAGATGCAGTTTGGGCACTAGACAGTCCCTTTAAGGAATGTTCAACAGGAGCAACATGCTGTGTAAACCAAGAAAGACTTCTTTTCTACTATTTGATTTTAAGTGCTATAGTTAATTTCTTTTGTATAGACCTGTAGGGGATTAATGAATTGCTGTGTGTTTAATATACAAACTACTGTTCTTACCAGTTGACTCACACACCCTAATTAAGTAATACCTGTCCCTACTGGTCCTTTGTGCTTATATATTTCTGTTTTGTACTAATGGTGTTTGTCTATGAATCAGCCGTTCAATGTGAAACGCATGAGACTCTGTCTCTTCACTGCAATTTTACTATGACTTAATAAAGAATACTGGATTTTACAACGCTGGACTTCTGTCACTGTATTTACAATATTTGTCACTTGCACTGTGCAAGTGTATGCTCATTATTCTCTTTCTTTGATTTTCATGGTGGAAGCCTGTAATTAGCAGCACCTGACTGCTTGGTGAGCTCCTAAATTATTTGGAAATTGGAGGCTGAATGCTTAATTAGCCTGGACTCTTTTTTTTCTTTTTTTCTTTAAACTAGACCATGCTTAACCCAGGATTGTGAGAACAGCATTTGTTCATAAATCACAACACCTTAAATAAGTTATTCCATTTTAAATGATTAATGTGGCTTTAAGTCATTTTGGAAAAGGATGACATCTGATTTATTGCACAGAGGTTAGGTGTAATATCTTGAAGTTTCCAGGCACTCAACAATGCTTGCTATTTTGGGCACAGTTTGAACTTTCTAGCACAAAAGAAAATTGCAAAAAAAAAAAAAAAATGACAATGTTATCAGAATTAAGTCTCCTTATGACTCGTCCACCAACTCTCTGCAATGAACGGACTGGTATGCATTGTCTTTGTCACCTCCACATACAGAGTATGGCAAGTTACATAAAAGACCATGTACATTTCAACTAACTCCTCCCCCTCTAATCATTTCATGATGAACCCCTTTTCGGAGTTAATAGGACAAGCGAACTTGTAATCTTTTATTAACAATATCACTTTTTTTCCCCAGCAAATGTTTTATAAAACAATCATTTTAGGTCAATGCTGTCTCATTATTAACAGTTCATTAGGTAGAAATCTGCATGTGTTACAAGTGACTTTTAAAAATGATAGATTTTTTTATTTATAGTGAAGTTACAAGCATTCATTTTAAAGAAGGGAAAAAAGCAGAATTGAAGTGGGTTGATTAAAAAAAATGACATTAGTAATTTAATTAAATTGCTTCTTTGACAATCACTGCAGAAAATGAAACATTAGTTCTACATCACTTCTCAGCCCATATTGTCATCTTAGCACTATCCCTGTCACCTTTCACTATGGGTTTTTCCCCTCTTGATCTAAATAATGAGAGAGGTTTTTTTCAATTATACATTCCAGATAACCTACTTAATTAAGAATAACTTTGAAATCTGATTTACTCTGTTCGGAATGTGACCTAGTGTCTTACTGACTGTTCTAGGTGTATTCAATATGTCTGAAACATTCTTAAAGGACAACTAAACGTTTTTCACTTATGCCCCTAATACTTTTGATCGTGCACGACAGTTTATTATCTGACTGGCAGCTGCCATGCTTTCCTGGGAAACAGGCAGCCTGATCTGTTTGCCGACTGTCTCTCTGCTTAGATCAGAGATTTTCAAACCTGCCCTCAGGACCCCCCCCCCACGGTCCAGGATTTAGGGATTACCCAGTTGTGTTTAAATAAGAATATGTAGAACACCTGGTATGGCTACTTAATGGTTAGGGAACCACACCAGGTGTTCTACATATTCTTATTTAAACACAACTCGGTAATTCCTAAATCCTGGACAGTTGGGGGGTCCTGAGGACAGGTTTGAGAATCACTGGCTTAGATAGAGGAAGAACCTTCATTTTTACATAAGATCACCTTAAAGGAACTGTCTGGTGCCAAAATGCATCTTCTAAAAGTTAATGCATATTAAAGTACAGGTTGACTATCCCTTATCCAAAGATCCAAAATGACACTCTGGAGTGCCTACATTTAGAGCCAGCGCTCACGCGAAATGTAGTTCCCAGATCACTGCCACGAGTGACTAATCTCGGCGGCACCTTTGAAAGTGCAGGTTGAGAATCCCTTATACGAAATGCTTGGGACTTACAGCATTTCGGATAATGGATATTTTCAGTTAACAAATCATTTGGGCAGCACCGGCCTTATTAATGATCTACATTACCTAAATACAATGTGAGCAAGTATATCAAGTTAGCAATCAGGGGGAGACAGGCTTAAAATATGTACATCTGCCCCCTTTGTGATGTTTCTGACTACTCATCATATGCTATGATGTATATTTTGTATATAGTAACCTTTTTTTCTATGTACATTAAATGCAATTTTTGGCCATTAAGGCACTTTCTATGGACTATGGTGCGCCCCACTACCACTGTATTTTGTTTGGCTTACTGTGGCTAGCTGTTTGTTTTTTAGCTAGCTATTCGCTTTGGGGTCAACTGCTATTGGTTGTTTTATATATCATTAAAAACAGTACAGACTTAATCAGTGAGTACTATCTTACTATGTTACTCATCATATACTAATTGAGTGGAAATGGGAAAGTGCCGGAGCACAGGAGCAACTCGGAAGCTTGGCACTGACATGAGTGGTGCAAACTCCTGACTGCGTTATACATAGGTGCACACAGAAATAGAGCCAGTATTAGGTGTATCCCTTTGTGCGCTGCCTCTAGGCATTGTTACACTCACAGTATCATATTGTCCAGCATATGATGGATAAGTAAAATCACTCTGAACTCAATTCTTTTATAAACTACAGGCTGTGTGTACTGTCAAAGTATATTTTTTTGTCTGTATTTTATACTTATCTGGATGCATCAACAGGGACATGTTATTGTAGAATCCAGTAACGCTCAGGAACCCCTGCTGTAGTAAATCAATGTGTTGATGCTGTCTGATTATCGCAGGATTTGATTACAATAACTGTATTTATCAGTGCAATACCTCATTAATCAGGTCAGATCCCTTTCTGTTCTAGTATTGTTGTGGTTTTTATTGAAATGTTTTTTTTTTTAAATATCCGTTAAAAAGTATCTCTTCTATTTCGCAGTCAAGCCTGAACGAACATGGACTATATTTTTCAAACGCAGGCTGGGCCTTTACTCACACAAGGCCTTTTAAACTTGCTTATCAATTCAACTCTGCTCGTTAGGGCTGGTTTTTGCAGTTCACTTGCACAGTTTATGTTTTTTAGCAAATAGACCCCATTGTCAACACCAATGTTTTAGAGGGTCTTGAATTAAAAATAGCTGCAGTGTTCTGGTTGGCTTGAGGTCATTGTTAAGTCTATGGAAGCAAAGAATGTGATTTCCATTTACTTCTGACAATTAATTACACATTCATTAGGTGTATTGGAGTGAGGGGGATGATCTATCCACCAAGCCATACTAGTGGTGAACAAGCAGCAGCATTATCAAGACCCAACTAGGTCTGTGTTATAATGGAAGGTGATGTACCCAGTTTGATACCACGCAGATTGCTATTGAGTTCCTTTGTCTTTGTCCTAACAGCAGAGAGAGAAACGCCCACCAATCATTTTAGCAATATCTATTCCTGTAAATCTAATGGCAGTTACATTACCAAGATGTGCTGTTTTCGAAACACAGTGATTGGATCTCTGTAATGTTATTTCCAAAAGCCACTGGGCTTATATTCTCACTTTTACAATGTGGTGTAAACACTGAGTGGTGGTGGGTTGACGAGGGAATAGCATAATTAGGAACCAATAGCTCAGACATAAAAAATATAGGAAGTGGAAAATGTTTCATGCTCAACTTTAAAAGGTACTCCATCACCTAAACATTGCATGTGCTGTGCAAGTAAATCCATAGTTCAACAGAAATATATGTTCCAAGTAGGCCTGTGGCCATGGACGTCCATGGCTCCAAAGGTTAGTCACCACTGCTGAAAAACTACCAAGTATCTTTTTATGGAACCAGGCCTTTATGTCCCTGTTTATTGCCTCTGAATGCCCTTTTTGTAATACTTACCAATGTTTGCCGTGCTACACAGAGCTGCACTACACAACACAACATTAACTTTTGTTGACTGCAACTCCCATGATGTTAAGCAAGTAAAATTCAGTGGCGGATGCTACGTATGTGCTAGGTGTGCTCCGCACACATAGCACGGAGCAGCCGCACTGTGTATTTCTGGGGTTTGTGTGTTCAAACAGAGAGCATACAACCCCCGGAAATATATCCGGGAGACAGATGACGGCACTCATTCACTCACTCACTCTGTTGCTAACTGTGGATGGGGCTGTGCGAAGTGGAGAGGGCAACGGGGTTACAGTAAGTCTACAGTACAAACATTAACCTTTTTTGACTGAATCTAGAATAATATTCAACCAGCTACATTGCTACCTTAACTTTATTTGTTGTTACAGACTGGGATTGTTACACTGCACACTAATGTTTTTGTTGCTGACTGTAGCTCCCATGATATACAGCCAGTCCATTACTGGCTTATCACCATAGGGATTGTAGACTGTGTTAATAGTGGCTAATCTTTACCACCCCTCCTATTGTAAACTTCCCATGATGCTCAGGCATATGCTGGTCTGTTAGCTACTACTACCATGGTTATATAATTGTCCTAGAAATGGGTAACTTTTGTAACATTTGCCTCCCACCAGGAAACCCCTCTCCTGAGCCAGTGGGGAGGCGATACTGAGGGTACTGGGCAGGATATTCTGCACTAAAATGTGTTGAGCTGTCAGAAGATGAGGTCTGCTTCCTCACAATATCATTTTGACTTATTGATTTCATGGATTTGTCTCACCGTGAGGCCATTCCTGCTTTTTGCTGCCCCCCCCCCAAAAAAAGAAATCCTGTGGACGCACATGCCCGTGGTATCACCTATTGGCCTGGTATGCAAATTTTCTACTTTCAATGGGAAAATGTGTAATTTCCATATCAACACACAAGATGATGTAATAAACAGGAGACACCACATGCACAGGTTTTTTGGTACGTTATAAAAGGTATTAACCTATCCCTGTAATAATTCCATAGGTTTAGGAATACCTGTTTCTAAAGATGAATATGTATGTCCCTAACCGTTTTAACAGACTAGGATCAAAGCCTCAAATCCTAATTTAGCCAGTAACATAGGGGACAGGTGGAGTTCAGGTCTGGCAACTGTAAACAGGACTAGGTTTGAGATTGTTGGCTGTCACTTGTCTCTTCCCTCTAAGTTCCAGAGACAGGCCCAAGTGAGTTTTTTTTAGAAGCTTCTTCTTCACAGCAAGAATTGAGTGAGATCAAAGGTTTAAACAATCATGGAAAACAATTCCAGTCAGGTGAGCAAGTGTGCAGCTTAGGGAGATTGAAGCTGCAACATATTATTCTACAAATGCCTAGTATTGAGGATGTAATGATTGCAAAACAGACTAGTTATTATGTTCAGAGCAGGCTTGCAACAGGCAGTTGTGGGAAATATTTTTGCACAGTCCATACTCCAGCAAAATGATCAAGATGTCAGGTGAGGTAAATCAAATCCCTCAGGAGCTAAAAGTGCAAGTATTCATTTTGTTCCAGCTTCCAGGAGGTCTCCTTTAATTACTTCAATTATCTTAATTCCATGGAAACCAACACTTGGAGGCAAAACCAAGAACAAAAAAATATTTTAAGTCTATCATTTTCATGATTCATATTGAAACCAAATATGTCATTACTACAAAATTGCAAAAAAAATAAATTGCACCTAAACAGCAATTTGTGACGACACAGTAGTCACAAATTGCTGTTTAGGTGCAACATCATTCATATATTAGATGCATTGCTAATGTGTTCTGGTGCCACATGCAGCCATTTAGATTCTTACACTTGGTTGGATCCTTCCTCTCTAAGTGTGAAGTCAATTAATGTTGTTTAAAATAGACATTCACTTGGTGTTCCCTATCTTAACAAAGATTGCAAACATTTGTTTAGAAAAAGCAGTGTTACATTCATAATGATTTTATTATATCACGAAAGGCAATAAAAGTACCAAATGTTTTACAAAATACATTACCAACAAAAAAAAAATCCCCCTGGCAGCATATACTACAAATTGTTTGTTTGTTTATTTATATCTTATACTTGTTTGCATTAAGCATTCCAGATAGTTTAAAGAAAAATGTAGGCTCAAACAAAATGATTAATGCATTACATTGTTTTTACATTTAAAATTTACATTTTTTGTTTAAATTGTTGTGCTACAAGAAAGCAGTGAATAGCTCAATCCATTTTCAGAATGTTATCTCATATTCAAAAAAAATAACCATACATGAAAATGATCTATACATTTTATTAGGAAAACTGCAAATATATACCTAAATAAATAGAAAAATGTGTTTGGAATGTTGTTGTGGTTCGTAGTTTTGGATGAATTAATATGGCACAATGGATTTCACTATAACTGCTGTGTTAAACTTATATACACTAATACTGTTATTAAAATCACATGCAATTGAATAATACCCCAAAGCCAACCAATTTATATTAGGAATTCTGGCAGAATTATATCCCAAACAATCAATTCCCAAATTGACAAATCGCTCAAAGATAATGCTGCTTAGATAATAATAATTTAATAAAAGAAGTTTATAACAAAGCTAACTAAACAATTATCTTACCAATATACAAGTTATATGCCAAGCTAAGCAACTAGCAAATGGGTTTATCTGAATGAAGTCTAAACTACAGTATAAAAATATAAAGAAATTGATACAGTAAGTTTATACTTATATTCCCCAGGTAATCTTTGTAGCTGCATCTGCATCTCTGGGTGGATCAGCTTCTGGATCAGTCAGTTCCTGATGGTTCTGAAGGAAGTTACTGGGTCTAATACATCACACTATGTGATTGCCGAAAAGTTTTGAAGCGGGCCCAATACTTAAAACAGCCCATGGTGGCCCAGTAGCTGCTGGCCAGAAAAAAACTGCCTGCGGGACGGCTCTAGACCACGGGTCTTATTTTGGAGACCTCTGCTCTAGATGTACAGTAACAGCAATGTTTAGGTGATACAGTCCCTTTAAGATTTCACAATATTCTTATAACTGGCCTTCTACTTGGAATCTACACCAATGTCCCAGCCAAACTGAAATCTATCATACTTCATATGTGGTAATCCTACTAGGTTTGTTTCCCCTTATAGTTTAGGCTTTTTCAACTTATTTCAGAAATAAGGACTCTTAATATTCACTTAAAGCAAAATTCACTATCCTAAATAGGAATGGAAACTGTAAAAACATCCACAGCTACAGCTTGCATCTAATAATCATGATTGCCCTATTTTACATGTGTAAGCAGAGATTATTCTACTCCATAGAAAAGAGGAATTGGAAAAAGAAAATAGGATGGCGCTGAACTCACCTGAGTAGATCCCTAATAATCTACAAATAAACCAAAAATATTGTGAAGGGGGGGGGGGGGGGGGATAGGAGTTAGGGTTGGCACAACATGTTTAACCAAACACATATATCTTGTTGTATACATTTTGCATGGGACAGTACTCATTTTGAGAGGCAATCCCACAAAACTCAGCTTTTTGGGACAGAGGTGGATCTCAGTGGGTGTTAATTCCTCTATCCTGCAGAGAAAAATTGAAGTCACCAGTGTGACTGTAACGTTGCCAGTGTGTGTAACAGCACCTACAGCGCATTTGTGGTAGTGCTGACACCTGACCTCTCAAGCTTTGCAGTTGGTAAAAGTCATAAAGTCATATATGATCAGATGTAAATCATTTAACTAATCAGCATGGTTCTGTGGGATCCCCTCCTTCTTTAGTTGATTTACATCTAGTAACATGTGACTTCTAAACAGCAAAGCTTTTTTTTCAGTGTGATTTGATGCAGGCATTCTGCATAAATCACATTTGTAATATTTGACTCAAGCCCTCCCAGTGATTACTCTGCATGTTTACTGCAATGTGGCAGCATGGATTATATAGACACTGAGCATATAAAGTTTTGTTTCATTTAGTCACTTCCTGTGCTGCTGGAATAGAATAAATTGTGTGAACTTTAATATACTTGCTCTTGTACACAGTTTAATCTCTTAACAGTGCAACACTAATGACATCACTAGAGAGACTGGAAATTCCATTCATTTGAATGAAATTATCCTCATTGGTTCCTGCAGCGATAATTTGGTTTTAAAAAAGCTTGACTTTTACTCAGATAGTGTATGTAGTCCCGGTTTCTTGCAAACTGCTCTAATATGACAATTTCATCTTACTTTATTTTCTATTGTAAGCAATTTAAACTGTAAAACATACATTTTAAAGTATCTTGAAAGCACATTATTAGGAATTAACTTTTGGAAGATGCATTTTTACTGTATTCACTAAAATGTAAATTGTGGTAAACTGACAAGTGAAGTAAATGTAATAAAAAAAAAAAAATCAAACAATAGCTGAGCTGGCCAGAGAATCTAACTCCTATTATAATGCCTTATTTGTGCTGTTCACTCTGTTGTGTTCAACTGATATGAGTGACAATGTTTTGTTTGTGTTTCCTTATTATACCCTATGCCATTTGTGTTCATTGTTTCTCTAATTTAATTGATGTGTAATTATTTTATGCCAGATGTTTACATAATTTGACATTATCCTATTAATTCTGATTGATGTGGGCTGAATAACTTTTTTTTGGGGGATTGTTTTAATTTTTGTAGGCTGCCATGCAGAACATCACTTCATAGGTAGTGTTAAGTTTATTTTATTTAATTTTGCACCAGTCACTTTCATTGGACATATGCCTTGGGAAATAAGGTGTATAGACCCTTTCCAAAATGATGATAGCAGAATCCCATAATGCATACCTCCCAATTTTGGGAATCGGGGCACCAGTGGTGGAGTCTATGGAGGAGGCAGGACACCGGGGCGAGTCTGGGGAGGGGGATGTCAGTGCTACCGCTCATGTGCGGTAGTACTGTCGGCCACTTTAGATCCTGGCATCTGAAGCCAGGATCGCTACTACGCATGTGCTCAATGCTGCACATGCCCAGTAAGTATTTTCTGGTGTCTGGGACACCGGAGAATGCGAACAGGACTGCAAGATTGTAGTTCTGAGTCCTGCTGTCCCACTGAGCTCTACCTCTGTCCCGAAAAGAAAGCGTGAGTGTGGCGCGGCAGGACAGCGGAACATAGCTCCCAAATCGTGACGGTCACGCACAAAGCGGGACTGTTGGGCGGTATGCATAATGCCTAGCACAGCCCTGTGTGGCTCATCAGTAGTTTCCATGTGGCAATGCAAGAATATGAATGGTCAGCTCCGTTTAACAAATAAGGTTGCTACACTGATCAGAATTTACCCTGACCAGTAGGCTGATGCCACTTTCCCTGACAGGTTTATATCCTAGTTTAACTGATTTATTTTGTGAAGTACATGACATTTGAATATTCAAATATTGAGTCCCATCCACAATGGAAATGTTAGATTTTTCAGTTAATTATAATTTTAGACTATAATATATATATATATATATATATATATTCGGTTTTCAATGATGAGAATTATTTTTTAAGAGAAGACACACATATTACTTTTCATATTAGTCACGTGCGTCTACCTGTAATCTGGAGAACTGCACACACTACCCAGGCTATGGTTGGCACACAAAATGTGGTTACATGACATATTGCACTAAAACGGCAGGAACAAAAAGGAAAATGAAGGAACCAATAATTAAATGCTTAGAGCTGCTAATTAAATGATGAATAATTTAAGCTAATCTCGATGGTAAACTCTGAGTACATAAAATACAAATGAGATTATAGATGAAGGCAACGTGTGCCATTTTCTTTTTTTTAATGTCCATGGTATCTACAATTTTCCAGTTAAATAACTGACTGTCCTCTACAAACAGATGAACCTGCTCACCTACTACACGTGTATTGTTCTTGGGATCTTCATGATTATTTTTCTGTCTTTGCAGTTTTGCCGAGCCACACTTGTGGGAATCCTGGCCGCATGCTGAATGGTCTGCAGCAAGGAACAACGTTCAATGTGGGGGACAAGGTCAGGTACAGCTGCAATGCAGGGTATATACTGGAGGGGCATGCCCTGCTCACCTGTGTATCCAACGCCCAAAACAGTGCCTCTTGGGACTTTCCCCTCCCCTCCTGTAGAGGTATGTCTGTGTTATTTCTTCATTAGCATATATAATCCTATACAATACAAATACATAAAGCAAAGCTGTTGCATAAGCAACTCAGAAAATGTACATCTTGAAGAGCTATAATTAATGTAAATGTTGGTAATTATGCATGCCATGTTTCAATTCGGTATTATCATAGGGAAGCAAGGGGGGATTAGTTTATTGTTTATGCTTACATAAGATGCAATGTAAGGAAAGTTTGATTAAATCGTTATTGATTTCCTTATTTTTTTAGCCAAACATACCAGAGTAGGAAGGTTAATGCTTTTACGCAAGTGAAACATCAGCTTTGAAGTTATATAAATGAACCATCGGTGGCTACCATGTGTGTTACTATGAGTTCTGTTTGTCACATTCCTCCGCTTTTAAATTCATTTCAAGGGAAAGCTCAATGAGACATTGTTATATATTACATACGTTTTAGACGCAACACATATTTTAAAAGGCTTGTTTCCTGTAAGCAGCCTTCCCAGTATGTTCATACCTATAGCCCACCTAAAGGTAAGGATCTCCTTGTTCCCCTTAGGTACGATATTTCAGTGGTGTCTCCTGTTGGGCCCTCTCAGTTTTTAACTACTCATAATGCATGAGCTCTTGTGTCATCTTGTGGCCAAAATGTAAAAAAACCTGGCCCAAGACATTGTGCTATCTGGGTCTGACATTTAAATGCTGCTCAACCCTCCTCCCTACCCCGCACACATACACATAAGGTCACACATACAGTCACGCTAACATGCAAGCACACAGTCACACACATATACGCACACAGTAATATATACACAGTTACACATACTCAGGTACACACAGTTACGTACAAACACACACACACACAGTGTCACATACACATATCATTCACTCAAAAACGCTCCCAGTGGGTCCATAACAGCGGCAAGGGCAGCAATTTGATGCCTCTCGAAAGGAACCACCCAGACCTATATTCAATTACCTTATGAAGTGATCAGACCACACTGTTAAAAACCTATAAATCCTAAGTGACAAATAGCTGCAATTTTACCCCAGTGTTTTGCCACCCGCAGATGTTATTATACATTTGTCAAATGACAGATATGTCACAATTAAACTACTTCTTTTCCAGCCAGAGTTTTACTCGTGTCCTCTACTGTGTTAATGATGTAAAACTTGAACAGCACTTAAAAAGTTCACACCACTAGAGTCTTATAGGGTAGAAGTTTCCTATAAGTAAAAATATATATAATATGACCAGAAAAGAGCAGTAAGTGCTGAAAGGACTTAAAACATTTGAATTAAAATGCTTAATTGGCTACTCCAGTTAGAGTGCCGTTCGATACATGATCTTAAATGCTTGCACCCTCTGGGCATGAATGAAGAATGAAATTTGGGATGCTTCCTATAATCTATACGTCTCCTTTGCATTCCTAATGAAGTGAGCATTTGTAATATACTCTGTGAAGTTTAACATATATTTCACCAGCATATCAAAATATTTAGTGTAAGATTCAATCAGTCTCCCTTTTTATTTGTAATGTGTCTATAAAAAAACTATAGAGAATTTTTGTTTTTGTCTTGATCATAAATGTTTTGATGGGCCCTCCACTCTGTTGTCGTACCTATTGTACGTACAAAATCTGTTGTTATACTAATAGATATATATAGTTCTTTTTTTTTGTTCAGAATGCCCAATTATATCTATCTTTATTTTCATTTTTTTTTTCATTTTATGATTTGATTTAATTAATTTGTATTTTTTATTTAAGTTTGAGTGAGCTATTGATAATTGTTCACTGAATAATTCACCTGTATAATAAAATTTAGTTTGACAGAATATAAAAGGCGGGCAAATGGTGAGTAAATTATCCCAAATGAAACCTTGCATATAGGTTAAACATGCGTTGGCGATGATTTTGCACATGAATATATTAATTTTGAAAGTGTATGTCTCTCTAAGACATGTGGTGGTACGTGCTCGCAGGCACAGCCCAGCATAAATGTTTTTTTTTCGGGCCTGTGCAATTTTGCTTTTTGCAACAGCTGTGCTGAGTGAAACACAGCGTGATCTTACAAATACATGAAGCTGGAATATGTTTCCGTCGGCCAACCAGTCACCTTTGGAGCAAGTGGCTACTATATAAGCAGAGTGTCAAGATTGAGGTTTTTGGAGCATAGAGCAGGGGATGCTATCTCTTGCTGGTAACCCTTACCAGGTGGTCCACAAGTATATATAGGCAGAGCACCCTGGTAAGGATAGGAGCACGAGAGTGCCACGAAAGGATAATCCAAAAAGCGAGGTCAGGAAACAGTCCAATAGATCAGGGCAGGCAGCGGTCAAAGAGTAGTAATCCAAGCAGGGGTCAGGGTTCAGGCAAACAGGGTAATCCAGAAGGCAAGTTAAAGGTCAGGTAACGGGAAATCCAATAGAGATACTGTAGCACAGCAACAAAGGGAAAACTGGAGACTGAAGTCCAAGGACAAACAGGAACCAAAGCTCTGGAACACTGGAGCATTGAAGAAACAGTTTGAGGAGTTTTTATAGTGCTGTGGGTCTCCACTCCTCCCCTCAGTGGGACAAGCTCCTTACTTGATTGGATGTTAGAGAGGTGTGCTTTTCTAGCACATACCCCTCTGTCTCTGTGCTTGGAGTTAATAGGAGATTTGGCAGAGTTTACCTCCCTCCTACAGCTGGAAATAGGTTCCCCTTGATTGGGGTGAAGTCTGGAGGATGCATCCTGGGCTTGTAGAAACTCTAGGCCCTGGTTTCGGCCTACCGCGCTACTGCGATCGCGGATAGAAGATTGTACTACAGGCCCCGGCTTCGGCCTACTCCGCTATCGCGGATTACTTAAGAGACTTGCTGGATGTCTGGAACTACTGGAACTGCAGGTAAGGGCCAGAGGGGCATGACACAGAGTGTCCCAGGTATTGTTTACAAATGATCTATTCCTGAGAAACGGCAAACTAACAGAGAATTCTGCGCTCCCAGTGCAAGCTCCCTTCAACAGTTTGGAGTAATTAGTAATCTCTTTGAGGAACACTACTAACATTACTCCCAATTATACTGCCTGCTAAGCCTCTAGGATCAGGGTGAGGACTTTATTAACGGAGGAGAGTGTTCCTAAATACATTTTATTACTTGGAGGATCCTTTACAGATTTTTGGACTTTTCCTCCGCAATTGCTGCCTAGTTGGATACTGTGGGATTTGTCTACTATTAACTCTGCATTCTACTTCAGAGACTGACTGATATGGCCTTATTCTGTACTGACCACGTCTTGCCATGCACAGATCCGTTGCTCTTGCCAACATATCTGATGCACAGGATGGGGCTTTTTTTATATTAGTTTGGGCTTTCTTGTATATATATATATATATATATATATATAAATCTTGCTTTTTAGACTATATGCATTAAGGTGGGTGTTCACTCAGTATTGTACAGTAATTATCATTTTCAATATTTAAAATAATATATATATTTTGATAATATCAATATCCTTTTGTTTTTACATATTTTTGATATATTTACAAATTTTTCATGATAAGTTTATTGATCTTTTGAGTACTCATTTGATCTGTGTCAAGTATTTCTTCAGTGCCTATTAAAGGAAGGGAGGTCGTCACTGTTTTTCATTCACTATTTTTACTCCGTAGCTTCCCCAGGCCATATAAATACACCACAGGGCAAAAAAAAAAAAAAAAAAAACCTTTCTATTAATGTTTATATGATCTATCCTTACTCGTGTTGGGTTATTTTTATTTTAATGCTTGAATTACTATTTTGTCCACAGCGGATGATGCATGTGGAGGGACATTAAGAGGCCAAAGCGGTATCATCACAAGCCCTTATTTCCCATCGGAATACAATAACAACGCGGACTGCACATGGACAATCCTAGCAGAGGTTGGCGACACAATCGCCTTGATCTTCACTTACTTCCAGTTGGAAGATGCATATGACTACTTGGAAGTCACTGGTACAGAAGGTTCCTCTCTGTGGTAAGTAATCTATTCATGCACTCTCTCATGAAGAGTTGCCATGCTAAATATATGTCAGACCTTGAGGTTTTTTATTAATAATTATATTTATTTATGAATAGGAAGAAACATTTACTTAGTTTGAATTTGTAGTTCAAGAGATGGATAAAATGTGCACC
This sequence comes from Pelodytes ibericus, assembly GCA_036172795.1. Lineage (NCBI taxonomy): Eukaryota > Metazoa > Chordata > Amphibia > Anura > Pelodytidae > Pelodytes > Pelodytes ibericus. The sequence goes on from CM069857.1 coordinate 163,874,251, forward strand.
TCTTGTTATGAATGGTGGCATTTTAAAGACTCTTGTTTGATTGAAGGTGACAAGTCATATAAAGGTGTTATATATTGCTGGAGCGCATATTGGCAGAAATTGTCATTAATAAAGTCCATACTAAAGGAAAACTGTAGGGTAAAAAGTAACTTATCATATATTAATATATTTCACCATGTTGAGATTTTTAAGGGTAATATTACTCAATCATTGAAGAGAAATAAAGTACCTTTTTGTGAATTATTCCTGTCAATTTTGATGTTTTATATTGTATAGAATCTTCGGTCAGAGTTTCCGTTACCAGCAGCCATTGCTATCACGTTCGTTCTACATATGAAGCATTGTGGTATGGTTCTGGTATATGCACATGTAACTATTTCGTAATATGAATTTTATGCTGTTTAGCATGAATGTGGCTTGTTTGGGATCAAGTGTGTTATCTTGAATCATAAATCCATAGCAAAATCAGAAAAATCATAAGTTATCCACCAATTGATATGGTTATTATAGATACATTACAAATGTCCTTATTGTGTGGAAAGGCCAAGAAAAATAGTTACAATAGTGCCTACTATTTACATTTCTTTCACTCCACATGGTCTAAGATGTAAAAGCAAATACAGCAAAAACAAGATCCACTTCCCAGACTTAGAGATTTTTGTTAAGGATAATAAAATAAAAACCTGCACCTACTTCAAACAGGAAGACGTCAGTGCTTATATCACACTGCATATTTGTTGCTATTCACCATGGCTTTTAAACATGCCAAAGTGTCAGTTCTACAACCTAAGGTGTAATTGCTCAGACACAGACAATTCCAACACTCAGGCAGCATTACTGAAAAATCATCTTAATGGAAAAGGATATGGAGCAGATCTGCTAGATACAAATATAGAATCTGTTCAATGAACAGACAGAAAATATATTTTACAATATAAGCACAAATCATATAAACAATGGTAGGCTTACATACCTGCCATCTTTTGTACTTTAAATCCTCCGCATACAGAATTTAGAAGTATCTTTGCTAAACACTGGCCCCTTCTTTTAAAAACATCCCTTGTTGTTTTCAGAATCTGCATCTAAAACGTACTAATTGTGTCCCTAAGAAAAAGGATCAGACACAAAAAGATGACTTTTATTTGGGAAACGGCTTCTTCAAATGTGGACAATGTGTCCCATGCCGGGAAACAATACATGCAAAGCGAAACATTGTGACATGACACGTCTATAATATACAAAACACAGCCTCTTTATTTTGCTTCTGTTTTGCATTCTTTTCTTATCTTTTTTAAGGTTATATCTCTTCCACTGTATTCACACCAAGCGTCACTTATATCTGATAATTCCCTAACGGGTGAAATGCATTGGGATTACTGATCATTATACAGCACTTTGTTCTTTATGTAAATTGTATATTTCTGTTATGATTTTATAATTTTGTTAAATAGAATATTTATTTATTTTACTGAGCACATCACCTTAAATTCCTTATCTTTAATTGTTCTTCTTACATGTGCATATACCAGAGCCATACCCCTCTGACTTCTTTTTTTTTTTATTTGGATGAAAGGGAACACCGTCCACTGGCATCATTGCAGCTGTTCACACTCTGTTTCTCTCTTTTCTATCGCTCCACATATACTGGCACTGATTTATACTGAATTCCTGTTCACACATGGAGCATTACCTTCAAAAATGGTAGCAAGACGCTTGCCTTTGATCCCCTGTTAAGATGGTTAATCAATACCTAGAGCCCAAAGTGTTCCAGAGGGGCCTATTCATTAAACAGTGAACTGCGGTGATTTGACAAGTGAACTGTAAAATTCATGCAATGATAATTGATGTTTAAACATTCTCCCATGCTTCTATCTTTCTAGGTGGGCATTAATGCCTGATTTTCTCTTGTCAGTGCACAGCAGTTCACTATTTAGTGAATAAACGTCACTGAATGCTACTGCAGTTGGTTTTAAATGTTATCAATAGAGGGCATCCTAATTAGGTCCCTTCTAGTGATTATATGTAAAAATGGGGGTCTCTCACAACATCAACACTGTGGAACGTGACAAATCCCGGAAAGGCGTAAGCAGCAAAAACAGCTACGATTAGTTGCAACCATATCTGCTTTACCTCTGCTGTAAACCCTGGGGGAGGCAAAAAGATAAACATTAGTTTTACTGAACCAAAATGAGAGTGATTCAACTTTTTCAAAAGTTAAAATAAACGAAAAACTTTAATACAACAGCTTTCTGAAAAACAGCTTGATTTTTATGAACCATCATTGAAACATTTCTAGCTTACATTATTCACTTCTGGACACCCCCCTGCAAAAGGGGTCATGAGAATCAACATGTGCCCGAGACAACAATAGTTTATCTGAACAAGGGACAAAATACTGTTAGCAACACTTAACTTTGTATAGGGTTATACAGGGATCTGAACTTACTGATGTTATTTAACAGTTTGTGAACAACAATATTAACTTCTTTAAACTAGGAAAGCAATCATTCTTTCCATAAATAGAAAATAGGAATATGAATAAGATATACAGTTAACAGACATATGCTAAAATAGTTCATTTGTAAGGATGGTGGTGCTGTAAGGAAGACCTCAGATTATGGCATCACCAGGTCTATGGAATAATACTCCCATTATGCTTAGTCACCTAGATGTCAAATAAAGCACACCTTGGATGAAGCACCTCCTAGAACATTACTTGATGGCTGACTGAGGATGATAAGCGTTGGAGTTCACAACATAGTCTAGTTTCCGTTTTTGGAAAATGTCATATTAGCTCTCACACTGCTTTGTTTTTAATCCTTCAGCCTTCCTCAATCGTGTTCCTGTATCTTACAGTTCAAGGTTTCTCTCCCCTGATAAGACTTTCATGTTTACCTACTGAAGAAAGGTTAAAAACAAAAAGCAAAAATGCCTTTGTTTCCCTTGGAACAATTAATATGCAACCCTACGGGGATGTTTCCAGTCCTCTCAGTGGTCTTGAGCTCATAAATAAAGCTAATATTTAGAAAGTATGCAGGTGATAATTCTCTGCCCTCAGGCAGTCCTTGTCTTTGTGCCATCTTGTGAATTATAAATAGGATATATAGTTTCAGTATGTACAAATTCCACAACTATTGCATTGGGAAACTGTGCATTTCCATAAAGCATTGGTTTGGTGGCACACTGTGCAAACATAGACAGATATAAACCTCCTATATATAGATCCTCCTCCCTCAGGCATTTTCTATTCTAAGCCAGGGAGGAAGTAAATTATAAGATTAGGAATATGTTAACGGTGACCAGGAGAGGGCTGGCGTGAGGGGGTGGGGGATGGGGGAGATATTGGGCAGGAGGACAATTCAATTGCCCCACAGTCTGATCTCTAATTTTACTCAATGGGCTAGGGCTGCACCACTTTTTACTTTTAAATGCCCCAGTCAGTAAAACGTTCAACCTTTTCTATGCAGTTGTCTTGTCTGCCTATCAATCTCTGTACATTATCTGTCAGCAAATCTGTCTTGCATGTCTATGCGTGTCTGTCTCTGATGGTATGAGGCACCAAGGGCAACTAAATTGTTATGAAAAGTATTACTATAAATAGGTTATATTTCTTACATCGTTCTGTTACGTATTTTTTTGTTTCTTTCATATTGTGAGTGGGTTGAACAATTTTGTTATAATTTTAGACCTCTGAATCATCGTGGTAAACACAATGCATCTATATTTCCATACCCACACCATCTTGTGCAAGTTGCATTATCCCATGAGTCAACATATAAGAGACAGATGTTTTTTGTTACTTCCCAACACTTCCTGTAGGCACAGTGATTCTTAAAAACCAGAGAATGAAATCAGGTGTTCCCATGTTCAGTGGCTTTATTAAATGAATTAATTTCTTTTGTCTGATGAAGTGGTTTCTTTGAGAAAATGTTTGCTAAAAAGGGATTTGAGGAACAAAGGCTTATAAAAATAAGGTTTAAGTGTTACATTCATCCCACCACAACATCAGCAGCAAAGTTTTAGATGTCCTACTTTTTTTTTCAAGTCTTTGAAAACTGAGACTTTGTGATTTTGTTATGTCAAATATTGGGAACACCGGGGAACTAATACCTGTCAACATCCCAGGTCCAACTCTGTGACAGGGATGGATCCAAAAATGGGCGTGTTTGTGTGATGTCACACAGCATTGCATGACTTTGCGAGATTAAAGGCCAATGCTGTTTGTGTACAGTGCATTGTCTCGTGCATAGGCAGCAGTCATGCCAGGATAGCTGGAATTGGACAGTACAGTACCCCATAAATATATGGGTGTTGGATTACCTACTTTAAAGTTCCTAGCTACAGACATTAAATTACATTTAACAAGGAAATAAATCTCCAAAAAATGTTTTCACACAAGGGCCTGTATTCTAACATCATGGATGTAATAACTGGTAGCATGTAACCATTCAATATATTCAGGTGCATGAATTCAGGTCAACTCTGCCCTCCTCTGCTGATTTCTAATATAGTGAAATGTGCCTGCAGGTAAGTTTAACAGAGGATATTAAACACCAGGCCCTAAATAATGGAGACGGACAACTCTATCTGAACACCCCTACTTGTACAAAGGGTAATCTTTTGATAGATTCATCTGTGTTCAAGCAGGTTTACCTTCAAATCCATACTTGTTTATCTTATTAAAGGACATTTAACTTTTTTTAACCCTTGCTTTCTTGGAGGAAGCATGGGTTAAAATACACGTCCTACTTCTAAGTAAACCCAATGTGTATCTTCATAGACACAAGTGGTTTATTTTCTGCTAAGTCTCAGCAAATCTGAAGGACACATTGACATTGTCACAGCCAGTCAGAGCGGGGGCTCGCTCTGCTTGTCTGATCAGGGTCTACAAAGTGTGGGGGTCTCTCTCTTTGTCTTTGTTACCTAGATAGTGCCCCCCTCCCACCTGCTGATCCAATGTAAACACAAAGGTCTCTCTCAGGGTTAGCAGAGAGAGCCAGTTGCTGACAAGAGAGGACTGTCCGCTACCCAGGGAAGCATGGCAGCTACCAGTAAGAGGATAAACTGGCAGTTTATCCTCAGACCAGGAACTACTTTTTCACTTGTTCTTCTTTATTAGAAAGAAAAATAACATTTAGTTGCCATTTAATACCTGGTGAGCTCATTCATGAAGCAGAAGTCATATTCAACAGATCAAATAGGTTCAGGAAGTGATATACCTTGTGTTTAGTTCATGTCCATTCTTGATGTTTGTCTATCTCTCTGGCTCTCTCACCTATGATTTTTTTTTTCTTTTATCTGTTCTATCCTCTTTTTCTTTGTCTGACATTTACTTTCCTTGTTGCTAATGTGGTATAGCTGCAAAGTCTCTGTTCCATTACTGCCATCTTTAACCATATTAAGTAAGCATAATTATAAGGAATTAATATAAAAAAAGCAATGTTTTGGGGTGTATGACAGATACATTCTTGTCAAACTGCCATCACAGTTCCTTTAACTTTTAGATTGGATTTTCTAAAGTAATAGCTCCATTCCTCAAGTACAAGGCCTGCCAAAAAACAAATTGAAATATGCTTTGTGAGCGATAACAAGAGAAGAGCCATTATCCCCGGACGATATGGAGCACGCACAGGCCTGCTCCAAATTACATTACAAATAAAACTTTTACACAACTGTCCCGGGTGTCAGGAACCCCCGGAGGAATTCATATAAATCGGCTGTATAGCAAAAAATAAATAAAAAAGAGACAGCATGTTTCACTATTACAGAAGAGAAACAGCTGCCCCTTTATCTGTTTCAAGATTGTATCTGTTTGCTTTATTGATTCACGACATTTCACTCTGTGTTCTGTTAGTTTCTCCAGAAGAAAGAGTAACAGGTCACCTTGAGGAGATACTCACGCTTCCAGAGCTCCTGTCTGTCTGCACCTATGTTTATAACAAGACAAAGCCTGGATTTTAATTTATGTAGCTTTCATAATAAACAGGATCAGAGTTAAGTCTGACTGACTCCAGTCATATTGGGCCATGGAGTGCTAAGATGGTGGGTTTCGCCTACATGGAGAACATAATTAGCTGTGCTGAATGTATTGGTAAAATAGTGAGTTTTTAAAGATGTTTTTAACCAGGGCCATTTGAGGTCTTCCAGCAGAGAAAAGCTCACCTGGTTTGGCCCTACAGAATGCATTGTGAAGACAGTGAGATGAAATGTTTCACATTAACTAACCGTACTGCTTTTTCTGAAAGCTCTCACTAAAACTCCCAGAGTGCAAAGCCAAAAGTTGTCTGTGTCTTTCCATGCATTATAAATCTTGCTTCCATATGGACCTCCGCTACCAGCAATAACATAGTATGTATTGCCAGCCAATCAGGAATTGAAAATGACAATTACACTATTGTTAGAGGTCTGAATGTAGAAGTCTAGTTGATGTATCACAGTGATCTAGTTGCTGACAATTCATAAGGCTGCTGGGAAAGGGACTGTGGTGATTTACCAGTAATGAACAATGCGCACTATTTATGGTTAAAAAATACTGCATAATAGTCCTCTAGCTCGATGTCATTATAATGCCATTCATGCGTGCGTGATTTTTCAATCAGATAGAGTGGAAGGAGGTGAGGGCAAGACAGAGGTAGGGGAATAAGTAAGTGTCATAGCAAAGGATGGAGATGAAGTGCGGATGCTGAAAGGTAATTAGAAAATTAAATTCACATTTTTTTAAAATCTAATTTCAGTGCTAGTTTTAAATGACTGCTTTATAATAATGTTTGTGAGAGTCTGTGCTTTAGTGGCAATCCTGTGAAACGGAGGGAAGATATCACTGCGTTTATTAGTGATGAAGAATATCACTGCAAGTAAGGTAATGCACATTAAAAAGTGTTGCTACCACCTGATAACACAATCCTTTCATTGAAGAGCAAGAATCCTGTGTTTTTGTACTAATTAACTAGAAAACTATAATATATGATTTTGTTTTCTTTAAAACTCATTATCATAGTTGCCAATATATTTCCAGGGACACTGTTCCTCATTCTGAAGAAAGAACATGAAAAGTGTAGCCCAGAAGTTTGTAGGATGCAAAAATGCAAAGACAGAAACCAATTAATCAGGGTTGAGATCTCATAATTAATTAATTAGATTGTATCTGTGTGTATTTGCATCCTACATGCTACTAGGCTGCATTTGTGTTATTTCTGCAGCATGTGGAGTACATATGTTGACTATGGATTATGCAAGTTATCACGAACAGGGTCCAGGGGACATGGGAGCCTGAGTGCCCGAATTTAGGAGTCACACTGCAGATAGTGAAGGTGACAGGGCCTGGTGCAGGGTAACCGCACGCCTCTCAAGGCTTGAGGCCCCAGATTGGGTTGGCCACATACCAGGGCCCTGAGATAGCAGATGCTGGATCTAGTATATGACCAGGCAGGAACTGGTGATACCATGTAGACACCCTGGAGCAGGCATGGAGCATAACATAGCTGATGGATAAACAGGAAGCTGTAGACTGGCCAAGCAGAGCAAAGTAAAAGACAGAAATAAAAGATAGGAAACATGGTTCAGTACTAAATGACAATATTAAGATGGGACAAAGGCATGGCATTACAAAAGCAAGAGTAATATAAGGAATATAGGCCACTAGGTTAAGACATGAGTACATGACACAGACAGACAGGGCACAAACAAATGGCATGGTAACTAAACTTAAAAACATACACAAGCACACATATAAACAAAGAACAGAGCTAAAGTAACAAAAAAAAAAAAGATACATATATAAATACAGGAACTAGAATAGTACTCTGAGATGTAATGGAGAGGTTTTAGTTACAACAAATGGCCAAAAGATAATAAGCCACCAGCGTCAAGATACATCACAATAGGCCCTAACACTAAAAATAATAACGAAAAGTAATAACTGAGTAAAACAGAATAAAACAGAAATAAAAACACTAAAACATAGAACTTGCCTGTAGCAGGACTGACAAACTAGGAAATGAAACTAACAAATGGATGGGGCACATTATATAGGAGCATTGAAAGAAAGCAAAATACAGCAAGGAAAACCAGGAATGGAAAAGATAAAATAACAGACAGCAGGGAAAACCAAAAATGGATGAAGGCAAAAAAATAAAAAACAAGAAAGCATGAAACAGAAAAGTCCTCTGACAGAGGATTCGCCTAACCGGTCTCAGACAGTGCATTCCAGGTAGGTGCTGGAGTTAGACTTGGGCAGTTGCCGGATTGTAGCTAGACTTGGACAGGGTACAGGGATACAATGAAAAGACAGGAGCAAGCATAAACAATAAACTAGCAGGCCAGACAAAAAAGGATACAACATTGTTGATATGTGACACAAATAGCATGTATGATATGATTTACGTGGGACAGATCTAGTTTGGGATCCCTGTTCCACTTGCCAGATTTAATACCTCAATGTCTCACTTTTAAGAGACACCATAGAAGACACCATTCTGTGCATGCAGAAAATGATGAATCCTTTGTCAGCCTCTAAGGAGCTGTTTGGCATCATGAGGTTGGTTAATGATCTGCATGTCAGCAAATGTTTTGTGTCAGCATAACCATCCTGCATCTGAAGATGAAAGTTGAGAGATAATGTATGGTCTATTCGATATGCAGCTATCTGTCCTGAATTACATTTGGATCACAAATAGCCTCAATATGCCTCAATTTGAGTCCCAATCGGCAGTTCACTAATTTCCGACAACTCAAAGTGACCAGATCATTCCAGAACATGTTTGGCTATGATAGATGGAATTCACCCATTTTAATTCTCATTTTCTAAGAAGACAAACTGAAATTAAAACGAGAAAAAAATAATAATAATTTGCTCTACATTTTAATGACATGGAGCAGTGGCCTGCTTTTTGGGGTACCCAATTACCACAGAATATTTTTTTTAATACAAATTGTTCAGATGCGAAAATACGATCTGGTTGTATTTGGAACTCTGAAGGAGGGTCCTTGGTGATTAAGGGCACTTAAGGGCCCCTGTTTGCTACTCCCCAGTCACCCATACCCAGTTTGCATATTTGGTGCGGCCTTTTCTTTCCCTACGGATGTGTGTGAGCTATGATATCCCTGTTTCCTGTATCTGCTTTTCTTGCCCATAGTCTAAAGTAGCACCTGAAACCTTTGCAATTTATTGTCTCCATCAAATAGCCTTGAAATAAAACACTGTGTTCTTTAATAACGATGGTTTACAAAGACAGAGAAAAGGAAGATGATGTAATTCGGAAAGAATGGGACATGTTTATGAAATCTCCTTATAAATTCAGTAGGCATTTATTATACTATAATCTAGCCCACACTGCATCCTATTTCATGTATTGATTTCAAGGGGGAGGTATCGCACAGAATGTACCACCATCCATCTGAGTACAGCAAAGAAATAAATCTCATTTTAATCCGCTTAGAAGTGAATGCTAAACCACAGCCGGAGATCAATCTTCAGTATTTTATGTGTCACAAGATTGAGCCACCTCCCTTTTCTTCCTCATGCAGACTGTTCCACATATATAATCTGATTGTCCTAAGACCTGCAAGGTTCATCTCTCTAACCTACCAAACAGGATTGTGGTCATATCACTTTAAGTGGGGATTAAAATGACCCGATCTGTGCCACTAGTTATTGAACAGTCTCACCAAATGTTTGCTTGTCCAGCAGGCACAGTTTGAAAGTTAATTATGTTTTTCCAACAATCATTTTTTTCCCCTTGCTTGTTATGGTTTTATCATGCAAGCACAGTAAGGACCTTATTTGTACACCATCACCTTTTGTTTGCGGCTGTCTGAGCAGTATTTACATATCCGTCATTCTTTGTTTTCCTGATCTTAATAGATTTTTTTTACTCATTTTCATCCCTGCCACACAATAAGCATTGAAGCTAATAATGGACTGATGTATGACTAATCATATAATGATAAAAGGGAACATTTGTAAAGATAATTATATCTCAACCTGCTTTACCCTTATAGTTACCCCAGGTTTCTACACTCCTGAGATGCTACAAATGTTTCCATGTAAATAAGCTCTCAATACTTTAACATGGAAGTAGAAGATTCAGGACTACTTACATCTATTGCACTGTTGTCATAATAACAAACCACCAGTCTTCCCACTGAAGACCAACAAGGTGGTAAGGGAATTTTACCATGTAACATATGAAGATTACCAGCATTAACCTCAGCAGGCAGTTATATTGACTCAAGTGCGCTATTGGCAAATTCAACCTCTATCCAAACCTTAATATTACCAACATCTCCCAACATGCCCTACAAGCGACAGGGATGGTTAGTTGGGGGAATGGCTTTGGAGGCACAAGTTACATGCACAGAATTCATTATCCTTAAGTGTTTTGGAGTATCCAATAAAGCATGACAGTTTGGGGTTTGGCGGGGCATGACATGACTGCAAACCAGGCCCGCCATCAGAAATCTCAGGGCCCCTTACTGAAAAGAATTCTGCCCCCCCCCCCCCATATCTTCCTCTCGCCCCCTAACCTCCCAAAGTCATTTTATCCAGGTATTTGTATATCATGCCAATGATTTCAATATTAAATATACCCCAGGACATGCCCCATCACCTGAATTGCACATCAAGGATTAGCTGCTGCCCCATTACCCACATCGCACATCCAAGACGTAATATGCCACAGCCATTGTTAGTTTATCCATAAATTTGCCACTGATAATTTTTCCATTAATATGCCACTGATAATTTGTCCGTTAATATGCCACTGATTATTTGACCAATAATGCCACTGATAATTTGCTCATTAAAAGCCACTGATAATTTGCTCATTAATATGGAACTGATAATTTGGTCTTTTATATGAAACTGATAATTTGCTCATTAATAGCTACTGATCATTTCACTATTAATAGCCACTGATAGTTTGACCATTAATAGCCACTAATCATTTGATTATTAATAGCCACCGATAATTTGCTCATTAATATGCCACTGATAATTTTTCCATTAATATGCCACTGATAATTTGTCCATTAATAGCCACTGATAATTTGTCCATTAATAGCCACTTATAATTTGACCATTAATAGCCACTGATAGTTTGACTATTAATAGCCACTGATAGTTTGCTCATTAATATGCCACTGATAAGTTGCTCATTAATAGCCACTGATAATTTTTCAATTAATATGCCACTGATAATTTGCTCATTAATATGCCACTGATAATTTGCTCATTAATATGGAACTGATAATTTGTTCATTAATATGAAACTGATAATGTGCTCATTAATATGCCACTGATAATTTGCTCATTAATATGGAACTGATAATTTGTTCATTAATATGAAACTGATAATGTGCTCATTAATAGCAACTGATCATTTGACTATTAATAGCCACTGATAATTTGCTCATTAATATGCCACTGATAGTTTGACCATTAATAGCCACTGATCATTTGATTATTAATAGCCACTGATCATTTGCTCATTAATATGCCACTGATAAGTTGCTCATTGATATCCACTGATAAGTTGTTCATTAATATGCCACTGATGATTTGCTCATTAATATAACACTGACAATTGCTCATTAATATGAAACTGATAATTTGCTCATTAATATGCCACTGATAATTCTCTCATTAATATGCCACAGATAATTTTACCATTAATAGCCACTGATCATTTGACTATTAATAGCCACTGATAATTTGCTCATTAATATGCCACTAATAATTTTTCCATTAATATTCCACTGATAATTTGACCATTAATATGGAACTGATAATTTGTTCATTAATATGAAACTGATAATGTGCTCATTAATAGCAACTGATCATTTGACTATTAATAGCCACTGATAATTTGCTCATTAATATGCCACTGATAAGTTGCTCATTGATATCCAATGATAAGTTGCTCATTAATATGCCACTGATAATTTGCTCATTAATATACCACTGATAATTTTTCCATTAATATGCCACTGATAATTTGACCATTAATATGGAACTGATAATTTGTTCATTAATATGAAACTGATAATGTGCTCATTAATAGCAACTGATCATTTGACTATTAATAGCCACTGATAATTTGCTCATTAATATGCCACTGATAGTTTGACCATTAATAGCCACTGATCATATGATTATTAATAGCCACTGATCATTTACTCATTAATATGCCACTGATATATTTTCCATTAATATGCCACTAATAATTTGATCATTAATAGCCACTGATAATTTGTCCATTAATAGCCACTGATAATTTGTCCATTAATATGCCACTGATAATTTGCTCATTAATATGCCACTGATAATTTGCTCATTAATATGGAACTGATAATTTGTTCATTAATATGAAACTGATAATGTGCTCATTAATATGCCACTGATAATTTGCTCATTAATATGGAACTGATAATTTGTTCATTAATATGAAACTGATAATGTGCTCATTAATAGCAACTGATCATTTGACTATTAATAGCCACTGATAATTTGCTCATTAATATGCCACTGATAGTTTGACCATTAATAGCCACTGATCATTTGATTATTAATAGCCACTGATCATTTGCTCATTAATATGCCACTGATAAGTTGCTCATTGATATCCACTGATAAGTTGTTCATTAATATGCCACTGATAATTTGCTCATTAATATACCACTGATAATTTGACTATTAATAGCCACTGATGATTTGCTCATTAATATAACACTGACAATTGCTCATTAATATGAAACTGATAATTTGCTCATTAATATGCCACTGATAATTCTCTCATTAATATGCCACAGATAATTTTACCATTAATAGCCACTGATCATTTGACTATTAATAGCCACTGATAATTTGCTCATTAATATGCCACTAATAATTTTTCCATTAATATTCCACTGATAATTTGACCATTAATATGGAACTGATAATTTGTTCATTAATATGAAACTGATAATGTGCTCATTAATAGCAACTGATCATTTGACTATTAATAGCCACTGATAATTTGCTCATTAATATGCCACTGATAAGTTGCTCATTGATATCCACTGATAAGTTGCTCATTAATATGCCACTGATAATTTGCTCATTAATATACCACTGATAATTTTTCCATTAATATGCCACTGATAATTTGACCATTAATATGGAACTGATAATTTGTTCATTAATATGAAACTGATAATGTGCTCATTAATAGCAACTGATCATTTGACTATTAATAGCCACTGATAATTTGCTCATTAATATGCCACTGATAGTTTGACCATTAATAGCCACTGATCATATGATTATTAATAGCCACTGATCATTTACTCATTAATATGCCACTGATATATTTTCCATTAATATGCCACTAATAATTTGTCCATTAATAGCCACTGATAATTTGTACATTAATATGCCACTGATAATTTGACCATTAATAGCCACTGATAATTCGACTATTACTAGCCACTGATGATTTGCTTATTAATATGCCACTGATAAGTTGCTCATTGATATCCACTGATAAGTTGCTCATTAATATGCCACTGATAATTTGCTCATTAATATACCAATGATAATTTTCCATTAATATGCCACTGATAATTTGACCATTAATAGCCACTGATAATTTGTCCATTAATATGCCACTCGTAATTTGACCATTAATAGCCACTGATAATTTGACTATTAATACCCACTGATGATTTGCTCATTAATATAACACTGAAAATTGCTCATTAATATGAAACTGATAATTTGCTCATTAATATGCCACTGATAATTCTCTCATTAATATGCCACAGATAATTTGACCATTAATAGCCACTGATCATTTGACTATTAATAGCCACTGATAATTTGCTCATTAATATGCCACTAATAATTTTTCCATTAATATCCCACTGATAATTTGCTCATTAATATGCCACTGATAAATTGCTCATTAATATGAAACTGATAATTTGCTCATTAATAGCCACTGATAATTTGACCATTAATAGCCACTGATCATTTGACTATTAATAGCCACTGATCATTTGCTCATTAATATGCCACTGATAATTTGTCCATTAATATGCCACTGGTAATTTGACCATTAATATGCCACTGGTAATAAACACTGGTTTCCTACCGGGAACGGGGGACTAATAAAAGTACTGGGCAGACTAGATGGACCGAATGGTTCTTATCTGCCGACACATTCTATGTTTCTATGTTTCTATGTAATTTGACCATTAATAGCCACTGATAAGTTGCTCATTAGTAGCTGCTGATAAGTTGTTCATTAATAGTCACTGATACTTTTCTCATTAATATGCCACTGATAATTTTCTCATTAATATGCCACTGATAATTTGTCCATTGATTTGCCACTGATAATTTGTCCATTGATTTGCCACTGATAATTTGTCCATTAATTTGCCACTGATAATTTGTCCTTTCATAGCCACTGATAATTTGTCCAATAAAATGCTACAGCCAATCCCCCTCCTTCTCCCCCCTTCCCCAGTACTTACCTGGTAAGTCCCCAGCAGTCTCCTCCTCCGCATGCGTGCAGCAAATACAGCCACCGGATATTACTCGCCGTCATTTCCGACTACTATAACCGAATGCCGCGTCTGGGCTGCTGGCTGCTGCCCGATCGCGATTGTCTCCTTATGAGACAGTCACGTGGGCAGCGGGGGCCCATGGGGTAGCTGCTTTGGGCCCCCAGGAATGAATGGACTCTGGACAGCTTCCCTGTTTGCCCACGTTTTTTTCCCCCCACAATTATTTAATTTTAAAGGGCCGGGCCCGTGACGTGTGTATTGCCTGTCACCCTCTGCATCTTTGCATTGCAGAAGTAAATGTCCAGCAAGTGAAATCAGTCTGGGTGAATGGATTAAAGTGAAAAGGCAGACTCACTGTCAGACTTCACCATTGTCCGTGCCCATCCCTACACATCTGCTAATATTTTGCCGGACACATACATTTTAGATGCTGCAGAATGTGGAATGCAATGTGTCCAGAGGGAACCAGTTAATTCATCAAAGAGGGAATCTGATGGTAACCTTTATTAATGAACTCATTTCCCCCTGAACACATATGAATTATACATTATTTAGGACAGCATCATGTAAAACTCATAGATGTCTCTAAAGTGGCCGACCATGCATTCGGATGGATGAAAAGTAGGAGTTAATGTAAGATATGTTCAGGTTAATAGCAAGAAAATGGTAGGAGTTCAGACTTGTGATTGAGATGTATGGCTGCTTGAAAGTGGACCTTTCATTTTTTTTTTTTCATATTAGGAATTGCAGAGGCGTAGAACATTAAATATTATATTTTCCACAAATACGCCTCCACAAAAAAATCTATGTGGGGGGGATACATATTCGTTATTTGAACATATTTTTAAGTGATTAGAAGTCTTCCCAATGTAACATGCAAAAAAAAAAAAACACCCTGGTTATATAAATGTATTAATTATTAATATCTCACTTAATTGTTGATAAATGAATCATCGTAAACCAGTGGAGTTCATAAACAGGCAAATTATACCCAACATTTTCTAGACAATTAAGTTCTAGTCTTTCTCCAGACGGAATGAGACACACTTCTAAATGTAGCGTCACTAACTGCTCAGCATAAATTCAGAGGAAAAAGCCTGATATTATCCCTTTAATTTGTATATTAGATAATTATATAAAAGAGCATGACAAATCCTTTTGCAGTTACTCATTTTTATTTTCCCTGGTTGTTTAACGGTTGTCAGAACTATGGATATAAGGCTACTTTGTGGACACCTTTTAAATACCAGTTGTTTTATAGCATACGTTTGAATTAAAATGACAATGCACTAAAATGTATTTATTATACCACAGTGACTAGTTTGCCCACTTTAATCACACACACTTGTAGCAGATGCATCATGCAGAGCCATAGTGATGTTAATGCAGCCCTGCAGTATATATTTTCCAGATTTGGCCCCAATTAAATATGATGTCTAGTCACCATTACATTACATTACATTACCATTTATTTATATAGCGCCAACAGTTTACGTAGTGCTGGGTACAGAGCATAGAAGGGAACTACATACTAAGTTAGACAAACTAGTTCAGACTGGTACATGAGGTAGCGTGCCTTGCTCGCAAGCTTACAATCTAGAGGGAATGGGGTACATGAAACCCATAGGGGAGTGAAGAGGACAGAGGGAATGTGGTTGTAGTAATAGTAGTGTGGATGGTTGGCACTAGGTGAGTTTGGCCAAAGATTAATTGTGTGCTTTCTAGCTGGATCAGTTGTAAGCTACCTGATACTAACAGTGATTGAGGACAGCGAGAGCTATGTGGGATTAACTAGAGGTAAATCAACCAGTATGCTAGTTGGATGGGTAGTAAGCTTCATTAAAGAGATGAGTTTTGAGGGACTTTTTAAAGGTTGAAAAGGAAGGAGAGAGCAGGATGCCCTGTGGAGTTCCAAAGAGAGGGGTCAGCTCGGCAAAGTCTTGGAGGCACGAGTGGGAAGAGGTGATGAGGTTGGAGGCGAGCTGAAGTCCCATTGAGGACTGCAGAGGTCGTGCAGAGAAGTATTGGTTAACAAGGAAGGCAATGTGCGGAGGGGCCGAGGAGTGGAGAGCTTTGTAGGTTAAAGACAGAATCTTTTATTTTTTTCTAGAGCAGATGGGGAGCCATTGGAGGGCGTTGCAGAGAGGAAGCCGCCAAATCAGACAGACGAGATAGAAAGATGAGTCTGGCAACTGTGTTTTGAATAGACTGCAGAGGAGAAAGACGAGCCAGAGGTAGTCCAGTCATGAGGCTGTTACAGTAGTCAAGGCAAGAGATCACAAGTGAGTGCACTTGGATTTTGGCGGTCTCTGCGTTGAGGAACGGCTGAATGTGTGCTATGTTCCTTTGGTGCATACAACAGGATTTGCCTAAAGACTGAATATGGGGAATGAAGGAGAGAGCAGAGTCAAAAGTGACCCCAAGACACAGTCCATTATATTAGTTTCTTTTATGAACCATGATGAACTTGTGGACATGACACCAAAAAATAATTACTTAGATATTACAGAAAGGCAGTCCTGTAGTTTTTAAAACATTTTAACTAGTAACCTGGCATACTGCTTATAGACAAGTATTAATGTGAGCTATGTTTTTTCTGTCTTCCGGGTATAGTAACTTAAGTTGTAAATTTCAGTTAATTGAGATGGGATTTCAAACCCAAGGCCAAAGCTGAGTTTGAAAAATTCTCCCTTTCACTGCATTGGAGAATGTGTCCAACCCTGCTACAACTTTGTAATTCCCATCTAGACTCCGTGCAATTCTCCCTTTATTGAGTAGACCCTTAAAACTATGGGGCCACTTTACCAGCTCCCTCTGCCCATATAAATGCCTCAATATATTTAACATTGACTTCAAGACAATATTTTACCAGCCTGCTGATTAAAATACCGGCTAAGTGGCAATACTAGTCCAAGGTAATAATCACTTAAAGCAGGCTACACAGGCACAATTGATGTTATGTGTAAACATTTCTGCATACAAAAGTGCAAAGACCAAGGAAGGCAATGTGCGGATGGGCTGAGGAGTGGAGAGCTATGTAGGTTAAAGACTGGGAAGATCAGTGGATGCAATTTGGGTGCTACAAGGCCCTGGGTGCAACTTGGGTGCTGCGTCAAATTCTGTGAGTGTAATGGGTGCTTGGAGTTGATCTGTGAGTGCATTGGGTGCTGGGGCAAGTCCTATGTGTCCAGTCTTGGTACTCAGGTAAAATTAGAGGGTGCAAACACACTTTGTGTGCCTGTGGGTGGGCACTGAAAATCACTGACCACCATCTGGCAAACAAAGTGTGCCCTGTGGAATTAATAAATACCTGATAAAAATGTCCGCTATGATCAGAGACTATTACTACTTGGCCCATTGTAAATTTCACTTGTGCTTCTATATTTGATTCACAAATGGAATAACGTGTTTAGTGGCTCTTTAAGAGAACCTTCTCTTTTTTTTTTTGTATTTGTCTTCTTTGTCGGCTACAGAGCCACCTTCCATTCTTCTATAAAGAACAGTGCCTATAAAGTACTTGAATTTAGCATGCTTCCTTGGATAAAAGGTTAGCCTTTTAATTCAAGTACCTAAAATAAAAAAATTAAAAAAAAACCATTGTAGAAAATGTTAAATCCTATGCATGTTTCTCTGCTGTTAGCAGTATTTTATTCCCTGGAAAAGGTCTATAAGTTTGTTCAACAAAATGTTGCTTTTTATTACAAAAATAAATTAGCTGTGAGTTTATTTCACTACCATATGTTTTTGTCTCCTTAGAACCAAGATCTCACTCAATTTATGTCCCAGAGATCACCAGGTCTCCGCTACATCAATCCCTCATCGTTTTCTAAGTTAGCTCATGCATAGAATGCCACTGACTCAAGATATCCAACATGGCCAATGGGAATTGTGAGAAAGGTCCCAACTTGCCAACATTCTAGACAAAGTGTAGAGCAAGCATTAATCTTTTACACATAAATATGGGACGAGCACTCGGCTAACGAATATAACATATGGCCGTGCGATGTTGGCAGTACAACGATAATTGTTCTGTTAGTCACGCAGCTCTGCCCATCTCCTTCTGTAACATTGGTAGGCATGGACAGTTGCTAAGAGAAGAAACTCTTTGCAGAGGACCCTGTTAGGAGAATTGGGCAAACAGACTGGATATTTGACACGTATACAAGTTACAATGACAGATGCTCTTTGTTGTTAGGAACAACATAAAGCGTTCATTAATGCGGTATGGCACCAACTGGGTTAAACAGATTACCAGCTAAGGGAAGAGGAGAAATGTTAGTTTGTGACCTCTGAAACGAAGAGGCTAAGATACAAACCCAGAGCCAAGATTGCAAAGCTGGAGAGAAATCCTTTCTTTACTGCAGGAAATGAAGCACGTTCTGGTAAATGGTGTGTGCAAGATAACCCCCATGTTTTTTTTTTGTGATGTTGCTTTTTACATTTTTTTAAGCATCCCCCAGCATAATGCATTTGAGCTAAAGGGGACAGGTCCAGTGCGAGCGGTTAGGCCGGGCCCGATCATATATACAGAGTTGCTAGGTGAGACACTATATTCTGCTGGTCACATGCTCCCTGTAGAATGCTACATTTAATTAATCCAGGGTGTAGATCCATTGGAACTACATTGATTAATTCATTGATTTTCCTTTGAACACATGCATTCTACATTTTACAAGGCAGCATGTAAAGGTTGTAGGTGTCCCTCCAAAAATGGCCGGTCATACAGCTATATGCCTATATAAACTGTGGCAATTAAGAAATTGTAGTTGAGAGAAATGGCTGGTTAGGGTTCAAGTAAGTAAGTAAGCACTGGAACTTTAAGACATAATGGAATCTACTCAGTGACCTAAGTTATTTTATATCTGGTCAATAAATACCATAGAATACAACAGAAAATTAGTTCATAAATACTGATAAGTGCTAACTCACGTCATTGCATAGAGCTCAGTGATAACACAGACAACACAATTTCACAGCAATGTCACATCCTTCCAATTGTTTGTATATTTAGGTCAAGGGTATAAACAGTGGAAAGGAACATACAGCTAGTTCCATGTAATGTTCTTTGTTTTATTGAAGCAAAATCTATTTAGCTAAAAGTGCTATTAAAAATAAAATGATAAAAAAAAAAAAGATATAGATCCTAGGCTTGAAGAGTCACCATTTTTTTTCACTTTTGACCCTATGCTAGAAGTGACCCTCAAAAAATAAAGATAACATTCTATGTACTTTAAAAAGTAGATTTTTCTTCAATATCAGTTATGTTTGCCTCTATTGATTTATATGTAAAACCAAGATTCTCTCCGTTTACTAGCAGAGAGAGGCTGTCGGTGGCTGCATCAGCCTTTAGGCCGTCAGTCAGAATTTAAAATGGCAGGTATGTTTTAGAGATGGTCAGCTGTGGTAAAATAAACAAGGCACGGAAGACATACTGAGTATTGTCTGGTTTTTCATTGTGATACCGTATTGTGACAGCAAAATTAGGAGAATGCTTCCTTACATCTGTATGAAATGGGTCAGTCTTGCATAGTGAAGTATCGAGTCTGCCAGCCAGAGGATTAAATGGCATTAGCAATATCAGTTGCCAACTTGCTCCCTCTCTTCTAGAGCAGCAAGAGACCCTCCATATTAGAAATAATAAACTGAGTGGACCTCTATTGATTATATTTCAAAATAACTGTGCTTGAGTTATAATAATGCCTGTAATATGGTTATATTTAATTGTATTGTAAGTTGGATATGTGTTATATCTATACATGTTGGCAGGGCTGGTCATTGCATTATTGGTGCCAGGTCATGGTACATAGGACTCTGTTAGTTTAACTGGTTATTGGGGTGCCAAATACTCATCTTTCTCTCTGTCATTCTCTATTGTGCATATTGTCCGAGAGGTAAAATAGCTAGTCCTATAAGTGGCTTGAGTGCCAGAGAGTCTGGGCTCATTTGTATGTGACCAGCCTGTGCCCTGCCAGTTTAGCAGCCATTAATGCAAGGCAGACATTTTATCTCAGTGAATGGATGGGGTGCTGTTGCTCTGCAGATAGGGTTGCCACCTGGCCGGTATTTTACCGGGAGGCCGGTAAAAAATTGGCTTCAGGCCAATGTTAAGTCTGTGGAGACAGTACCAAGGCCAGTATTTTTCTGAAGAAAAGGTGGCAACCCTATCTGCAGATGAAAGGCTGGCTGAGCATCATACAAGCCTTCTCTTCCACTTCTCCTCTTAGGAATACCAACGTCTGTGAACTAAGTGATTACGTTTTGACTGTGATTAATGGTTAACTTATAGAGGAGGGCGGGGGCTAATCAAAAGCATGGAAGATGCAAAGGACTGTTGGAGTTTATTTATGGCATTCAGTGCGATCAGGAGAATGCACTAGGCTATTTAGTTAGCACGGGGGCCAAAATATTTAGAATTGTATTGTGAACAGTGGGTGAGAGCTATCCCTTTAGAATAATATTTGGTTATGTTTCAACAATTCCTACACAGCATGATTTGTTATTTTATTGCATTATTAAAATTAATTTACTGCATCAATTGAGCCACAAAGTACAATCTCTAAACACTTGCTAAGAATTAAAATAAAGCTACAACTTTTAGATTATGATATGCAGTAAATGTTTGCTTATTTATTTTACAGCCTGTTTTAATCATTTCCCTCTGTATGCCACTTTATGTACAGTGGAGCATTGAGAGGTAAACGTGTGCGATTTCTCAGAGTGAGCTATCATCCGGAAAAGCATCCTCTCTAATCTCCACAATTCACACACATACTTTGCGTTTCAGATTCTCAGATAAGAAACATCTGTGGATCTGATCTGCTTCTCCTCTTCCTCTCCTTTTCTCCAATGCCGCCAGCCAAAGCTGATTAGGTTTGTCATCCTACAGTTTCAATGGGTTACAAGCTCATTTTGTAATAGGATTGAGTTAGATTTTCATAAATATCCTGTTAATCCTTCTGAGGGTTTTTGTTAGCCTACTGATAGAAACAGTTTTTTTTTTTTTTTTTTGATGATTTCCAGTATTCTTTAATCAGGGGCTGCAGGATTTCTTGGGAAACTATAATGCAGGCAGGGCAAAGCATACCTGCTGAAAAGGTCAAAGGTTTAGGGGACCATCTGGCTACAAGCCAACATGACTATAGTGCCTTTCATTGAGCTCAAATGTGGGCTAGTCAGAGACCACTGAAGTGATCACAAATTGGCACGAAAATCAGCCAACTCGTCCTGAGTGTGGCTGCCGAAATGGAGAGAATGCCAGTTGCTACAGTCTGCAGTAGCAGAGAGAGACAGTCACCGACTAGACTGGCCTGCCTGCTTCACTCAGAAGCATAGCAGCTGCTGGCCAGAGGATAAGCGGACAAGTACTATTAAAAGTACATGCCTATTTACCCTCACATTAGGAGCACTACATGTTTGACTTCTCCTTCTATATTGTTTTAAATAGTCAAATTTGCCAATACTTGCAAGGAGAAATAGCATCTACTTAAAGTTTAACTTTGTCAAATCTTTGGGGTCTGTTCATGAAGTGGTGAACCGATAAGTGAACTATAATAATCAGGCATTAACCATTAATGAGTAGACTTTCTCAACATTTTTGGTCTTTTTGGACAATGGCTGTTTTAACATTTCTGCAGTGTTTGTGTTTAGCTGTAATTTTTATCTTTCTCATTTACTGAACCCATTCAAAGTATATATTATTTTTTTGCAGGATAAGAAGGGCTGTGGGTCAGGGAGAGACTAAAGTCAAAGTCAGGCATTAGCATTGACAGCTAAACACATCTGATCGGTGTCACCAGGTGTGGCCGATGGTGCCTCTGCAGACATGGCTGGAGTCCCTCGGACCCAAGACCCAGGAAGCATACCGCCATCAGAACTGAGGGATGTGCCAGCCACATCTTTTCCCCGCAACTGCACTGTTTGCTGTAACAGGCATGGCACATCCTATGTCGTCAAGAGGTTAATAGTTGAATTGTAAAGTTAGACAGATTTTGCAGTTGTTCCCAACTCTTCAATCCCTGACGTTTGCAGTTTACTTATCCTGTTCCGGGAGGAGGGAGGTATAACGAGCATTGGAATGGCACACTATTCCTGGGCATCTGACTGGCATAATATTACTGGGCTCTGACTGGCATAATATTACTGGGCATCTGAATGGCAAAATATTCCTGGGTTCTGACTGGCATAATATTACTGGGCATCTGAATGGCAAAATATTCCTGGGCATCTGACTGGCAAAATATTCCTGGGCATCTGACTGGCAAAATATTCCTGGGCTCTGACTGGCATACTATTACTGGGCATTTGAATGGCAAAATATTCCTTGGCATCTGACTGCCAAAATATTCCTGGGCTCTGACTGGCATAATATTACTGGGCATCTGACTGGCATAATATTCCTGGGCTCTGACTGGCATAATATTCCTGGGCTCTGAATGGCATAAAATTCCTGGGCATCTGACTGGCATAATATTCCAGGGCATCTGAATGGCATAATATTCCTGGGCTCTGACTGGCATAATATTCCTGGGCATCTGACTGGAAAAATATTCCTTGGCATCTGACTGGCATAATATTCCTGGGCATCTGAATGGCATAATATTCCTGGGCTCTGACTGGCATAATATTCCTGGGCATCTGACTGGCATAATATTTCTGGGCTCTGACTGGCATAATATTCCTGGGCATCTGACTGGCATAATATTCCTGGGCTCTGACTGGCATAATATTCCTGGGCATCTGACTGGCATAATATTCCTGGGCATCTGACTGGCATAATATTCCTGGGCTCTGTGTGGCATAATATTCCTGGGCATCTGACTGGCATAATATTCTTGGGCATCTGACTGGCATAATATTCCTGGGCATCTGAATGGCATAATATTCCAGGGCATCTGACTGGCAAAATATTCCTGGGCATCTGACTGGCATAATATTACTGGGCTCTGACTGGCACACTATTCCCATTGAAATACTGGTAAGTTTGTTGATTTAACTTTACTTCATTTTAAATATTGTATTTGTTCCCGTTCTGTTTCTTCACTTCAAAATAAGATATATGCAGTGTGCATAGGAATTTGTTCATAGTTTTTGTTTTTACTATAGTCCGGGCCGGACAGTCTGAGGGACAGTGAACTGGCCCCCTGTTTAAAAAGTTTGAGGACCCCTGATTTAGATAATCAAACCCAGAAAGAAGTGGTTAAAAAGCTATGTCTGCTGCCCTTTCTGTGCCAAATGCTGAATGTATTTATTTTGTGGGTTTTACTCAATGATGCCCATCTGAGAGGTAAACCCAGGGGATCTTACTACACTATAGATTTTAATATTTTTTCAACTGCCTTCAATGACTCCACAGCAAAGGATACTCAATGTCCCAGCTATGTCCCTTGATAGAGAAGTTACAGGCACTACTAGTACAAAGTGGAAAAGTCAGTTCAAGTATTACTGAATACTGCAGATAAGAGCTAGATTCTCACAGTTCCACAATAAAGGACTAGTGCTGGCCCTAAAAGGAGTAACTGAGCAAGCTTGGCCACAATGCACAATGCAGTGTCATCAAGGGCTCTTCTTCAGCATAGTCTTTTCTACTTTTCATTCCTGTGAGACTGTGTTTGAAGTAGAAGACCAGGATTTGAGGCAGGTAGGAGCATGTTATGTTTCAGAATTTTGGTTTCCTGCAGTTTTGGTTCATATATAATGTGTGGTAGCTGATGACAGCTCTCTTGCGTACCACGACTGTCCCATGACTAATATATCCAGGCGCATCGCTTTTGAGCACCTTGCTGTGGATCCATAGCAAGTTAACTTCTAAGACTACAGGCAGAGCACCAGCAATTATAAATGCTGTTTGCTGCTTTGTGGAAAGCACCATGATGCCAGGTGGAGAGGGTGCAGTTTGCACCTTATAGTTGAAGATGGAACTGTGTAAAATGAATATGCTACTGAAGGGGAGTGTTGCGGATAGTTTCATAAATTATGAAAGCATCCTTGAAAATGTATAGGGCAGCCAAGGTTCAGGTGCCCTGTGTGGGCCTTCTTCCCTGACATCAGGGGGTAAGAGGCATTGTGGGTGAGGGAGGGGGCATGGGCATTGTGGGTAAGAAAGGGTGTAAGGACATTGTGGGGGAAGGTTGTGGGGACAAGATCCAATTTAAGTGAGGAATGATGTAGGTGGTGATAATAATTGTTGGAAGGGAGGGGGGATAGGAAAAGGTCCAGTTTTCCTCCCCCTTCAGACTTCACCGAGTAACAAGTCACGGCCATCAGTGCCCCCAAACAGCTTGTCAGTGACATTTTGGAACGCAAACAGCTTGTCAGTGACATTTTGGCCCACAAACAGCTTGTCAGTACCATAGGTATCCCCAAACAGCTTGCCAGTGCCATCTTTGTACCCAAACAGCTTGTCGGTGCCATATTTGTCCCCCAACAGGGTGACAGTGACATTTTTTGCCCCCAAACAACTTATCAGTGCCATCTTTGTCCCCAAAAAGCTCATCAGTGCCATGCTTTCCACCCACCATCACAAACAAAATATGAGTGTCGAATGTCACTGACATCCCGCACTCCAAATTGAATTAAACTGATGTGCTGATAGATCCTGCACTGACTTTACCCTTTGTGCTTTGCTCTCCTAGCGCCACACGAGGGGCAAGTTAACAAATGAAAGTGGCATTTTCATTGCTGTGCCTTCTGGGTGTAGCGCCCTGTGTGGTCACCCTGATTACACATAGGGTGGCTTGCAAAAAGCCTTTGCAAGTAAATTTCTAAAAACGTATTTGGAAAAATACAATTGGTTTGCTTAAATTTGCAAATGAGAGTATTTGTTGATGTTAAAAGGGGAAGTGTCACATGATCCCTGCACTCTTACTAACTGGGTAGCACCCATGATGCAGAACAGGAACGCTTTCCCAGTACTGGAGACGCATTTCTTAAGTTCTTCCCACACTTCCCAAAGTGTGTATAGATAGGCTGATGAGAGAGGTCTCCCCACACAGCTCACTATCTTTACAGTACAAGCTAAAAAAAAAAAAAAAAAAACACAAATCTGGTTTCAAAAGAATTATCAGCCATGCCTCCATAGAATTAAAATTGATCTGAAGCTTATTGTTTAACATCCTACTAGTAAAAAAAAAACCAGCTAGCTGGCACACCCTAGGTGGCTCCAGATACTGGCTCCAGATACTGGCAGGAAACTGAGGAAAAGTGTGGAACAGTCTGTTTACCTGCCTCAGTGAGCCCTTATAAATATGTACAGGAAATATAACCAGAAGATCTATTCATCTGTTACAATTTCACAGGTGGATACAGGACTTATCCACTGGCAAACACATAATAATCAGTGTAACCCTTTGCATGCCATAGGGAAAATGTAACAATACGTTAGGCCCCCATGGGTGTTGATTTTATTTTTACAATTATAGCTCATACTAAACTCAGTGTATTCCAAGGCCATGAAAAAGACAACCAGCTTGCATGTATATTTATATTCATATTTTCTTTGCTCCTATGATTATATTAACAGGCTCTCAGGGGCATTGTGCCAATTTTTAGTATGTTAGCAGTATTCTGCGTGTGGCAAGCTGGTGGTTATATTTGTTCACGATTGTGTTATTAAAGTTCCCACATGTGAATTGCATTTTCATTTAAATGGAGCAGATAAATCCTGCTTTCCATGACCAGATACACAAGAAGACGGCTCGGTGTCCGTGACCTAGGATTGGTATTTAACTTTAGAACCAGTTTGCAGCAAATTGACCTCATTCTGCCTCCAACCCAGCATATTAGAGGCTTTCCGTGGGCATGTTTCCTAGATCTTATTGATGGTTTGAATTCTCAGTAGGAGTTAAGAGACGTACATTTTACATTTAATTACTCAGCTCCCCTACGGCTTGCGTTTTTAGACCAAAACATTATTTATTTTCTTTACATAATGCAATAGAAGTGCAAGTTTAAACTGTGTGAATTTTGGATCAAAGGTTCACAGGTAAAGCAAACTGTGACTACCTCTAATTAGTCAATTATATATATATATATATATATATATATATATATATATATTATTTTTTTTAGCATGTACAAGAGATGTTAGAGGATAGCAGTTGGCGGATGGAAAAGAAACAAGAATGATAATAGTGATATTTAAAAAATACTCAAGTTTCCTTCTTGCGTATGATTCATAAGTACCTTATTTGCTTGAATATAAAATGTCCCAGATAATAAGATGAGCTCCCCAAACTTTGGATATTAATTTAGGGGGGGGGGGGGGGGGGGGGCGAGCATGAATATAAGACTACCATGTAAGAAAAGAGTTTTACTTCTTAATATTATTTCACATGTAAACAGTGTTTTCATATTTAACCCCTTCGTGACGTTAGGACGTACTATGCCGTCCTGACCGCGATGAGCTGTTTTCGGATCCCGCTGCAGGCACTTGCAGCGGGATCCTACCTGTCATCTGAGGCCACTTTGCTCAAAGCGAACACCGGCTACATTTCTCCAAATCGCGCCGTGCCAGAACTTCTGCGTTCGGGCACGCCTCCGTGACGTCACACGTGACGTCCGGAGGTCTCGCATTTTTTGCAGGGACCCACAGGGTCTGTTAAGACCCTGATCGGGTCTCTGCGAGAGTGTTCCTGGCTACCGATCCTCTTGTGATCCCCAGGAACCAATCGTGACGTTTGGTGCTTGCGTCGTTTGGGACGCAAGCACCATGCGTCATGAAGGGGTTAATAAACATTATGAAAAAATGCATTTCTTGTTTTTATTTTCTTTTTTTTGGCAGTGCATTCACACACATGTTAATTCCCCCCCCCCCCCCCCCAGATTTGCCAGTCTGCCCTCACACATGCCAGTGTGGATGTCTGTGCAATTGGTGACATGACCACGACATTCCATTGTAGAAGCAGACATCCACCGTCTGCCTGCAAAGAGGATCTAGATCTCATGCAGCTCTGCGGGGAACCTGGATCGTAGTCTTACAGTTAGAGCTATATTTGTGGTCTGATTTATAAGACGAAGCTCGAAATTATATCAAAACCTTGCCTAACGTTTGAACAAATATGGTATTGACTCGTGCCTACCAAGACAATCAACCATTATCAGCCTGGAGGATTAGAAAGTAAATGCAAGGGTCCGTACTTTATTATATAATCGGTGCATATCCTAAAAGAACTCTGTTTATAACCCCTATAAAAGAGGTACAAATATGTTCAGCACAAAACAAAAAAATAGATCTCTACCAGTGTAAACAAAGAGCATAAATAAGCTGTAAATCATAAACAGTATGTGACAAAATGAAATAATTGTCCTTAATGTATCGAAATACTCACACATAAAGGGAATCAACACAGTAAAGGAAGAGAGTATATTTAAAAGAAGAAAAACTACCACAACTAGAGGATATAGTCTTAAATTAGAGGGGCAACGATTTAAAAGTAATATCAGGTAGTATTACTTTACTGAGAGGGTAGTGGATGTATGGAATAGCCTGCCAGCAGAAGTGGTAGAGGGAAACACAGTCAAGGATTTTAAGCATGCGTGGGATAGACACAAGGCTATCCTAGCTATAAGAGCGGGAACATGGGACTAATAAAAGTACTCAAAAAAAAAAATTGGGCAGACTAGATGGACCGAATGGTTCTTATCTGCCGACACATTCTATGTTTCTTTGATTAGGAGCAGTATCACGCTCCATGAGATAACAACCTCTGAATCTTAATTGCAGCTTTTTTTTCCAAAGGTGATACTGGTTGCACAGATCACCGAATTACTGTGTGTCATATAGAATGTGTATGTCATGTGGAGCCATTTTACACTGTCCCCTTTTAGCTCCACCCATGTCCCATCCTGGAACCTGGTAAGGGTTGCCATCTTTTATTTTCCCCAAATAATACCAACTATGCTACTTTCCCCATTTAACATTGGCCTCAAGTTTTTTTTTTTTCTTGCCTGGCAGTAAAATGCTGTTTGGGTAGCAACCCTAGACCTGGTCCAGAGAATGACAGGTATGAAACTAATTTGGAAGGCTCTCCTCTCATGTTTCTTTGTAGAAATAACTGACTTTTATGATATATAGGGCTGTAGCAGGCAAGGCTGTAGCTGGGAAGGAAACAATCTAAATTTAGGTTAGGTGAGAACTAGAACACTATACAAATACTCTTTGTACCAGGCTGGTGTGTACAAAAACTAGTACTTTATTGCCACTGCCAACAGTGATAATTTCCCTTTCACTTTTCTTGTACCCAGTGGTGTATCTTGATTTTGTGCTGCCCTAGGCAGACAAAATCCGGGCACCCCCCTACCCAAGCTGCACACCCACGTTACACACCTAAGACATGCCCCATCATTCAGACTCACATCAAGCTCATACTCCCATCACACACACACTCCCATCACACTCAGTCACACACTCCTACTCCCATCACACACACTCTGACTCCCATCACATTCAGTCACACACACTGTCTCCCATCACACACAGTCAGACTCCCATCACACTCAGTCACACACACTGTCTCCCATCACACACACTCTGACTCCCATCACACTCAGTCACACACACTGTCTCCCATCACACACACTCTGACTCCCATCACACTCAGTCACACACACTGTCTCCCATCACACACACTCTGACTCCCATCACACTCAGTCACACACACACACACACACACAGTCTCCCATCAGCACTTACCTTTCCCTGGTGGCTAGTGGCAGGCAGCATGGTCCCTCCATGCTGCCTGTTCGGCTTCCCGGTGATTGTGCTGACAGGTCACGTGACCGGGCGCGCGTATGACGTCAGCGCGCCCGTCACGTGACTGTCAGCACTTCCGTGTCGGCACACTGCACGGGGAGCCGAACAGGCAGCACGGAGGTTTCTCTGTGCTGCCTGTTCGGCTCCCCGTGCAGCCTGGCAGGCAGAGCGTTAGTGAGGGGGGATCTTCCGATCCCCTCTCACCACCGTCTCTGCCTGCAAAGTGCGGTCTTTTTTTTTTTTTTTTTTTTTTTTTTTAAAGGGCCGCGTTTTTTTTTTTTTTTTTTGTCACATTTTTTTTTTACATTTTTTTTTTTTTCAGTGCTGGGGGGCGCGGCCGCCCCCCAAAATTTGCCGCCCTAGGCATCCACCTAGGATGCCTCGCGGTAAATACAGCACTGCTTGTACCTGATCAAAATTACACCTTGTTGCTCCACTGGAGATAAACAACATAGAAAGCAGGTATTTGTTTAATATGAAGCCTTCCAGTGGGAATATCCATGAGATATTGGGGAATTACATGGAACACGAGAGGAAAAGTGATTTATTTTATCAGGGACGCACATCAATGAACACATATTAAATGCTGATGGTCAAAATCATGAGGCTGATTCCAAATTAGTTAGCCTGACAGGAAGTCAGTGAAAAGTGACAAGATTGTTAATGAAAAATCCAGACAGTGTAATGAGAAACCTGTGTTTATACTGAGCGTAATCAGAGAAATGCATGCATATATTAGTTTTTACTATTTTCCTGAATTAAATTCCACAGCAAGGATAGATCCAGGATAAATGTGGCATGTTGTGTAGGATTATACATTTCTGTGAGGTAAAGACACAGGCATTATGGTAATAGGATCAATTCATCTACTGAAAACCCTTTCACTGCCAGTGAAGGCCCAAGAGTAATACAGCAATTGTACTTATAGGACAAGCAAAAAAATAAGTTCTGTTATGAAGTACATTATTGAGCCCTCTGTGCCTTGTATAGCTCTATCAATGGCCAGACATGTTTAGAATCTTGGATTATCTGACTCACCTGAGATTTCTACCAAATGATAGAATTGTATAAGCAGAAAGTGCTTAATATGGGACAATATTTGTATCCATTCATTAAAGCATTTCTATTTAAAATGCTTACCATTGATGTAATCTTTCAATTAAATATAACTTCATTTTTTCTGAATGTCTCATATAAAGAGTTATAATGGGAGTTATACAGGCAAACCATAAAGAGCATTTAGAATAGGTTAAAAAGAATAGTTATAAGACAAGGAAGTCAGGGACTAAATTGAGCTGGACCTGAGTCCCTTTGAAAGAGTAATACTTTAGAAACCCATTACAAAGATTCTCCTGTGGCTTTGAAATATGACTTTATGGCAGGTTTATCTCTGAAGAAATAAAAATACCCTCTTGAGTCAACTGGTAAGTATGGCTGTAGAATATGCTACTGGAACACCGCCAACTTTGATGCTGACGTATAATCAAATGAGTGAAGGGTATGAAGGAGTCACTTGCGGGCTGTGGCAGTGTAAAGTTAAAGGTACTGTCTGGTGCCAAAAATGCATCTTCCATATGTTAAGGCATATTAATGTGCTTTCAAACTACTTTAAAATACATGTTTTATACTATGCACTGTTTAAAATTTTAAATACTTACAGCAGATGAATTTATGAAATTACAGCAGTTGGCAAGAAACCAGAACTGCCCACATTAGCTGAGTAAAAGTAATTTCCTTTTTTTTTTTTGCTGCAGGAGCCAATGAGAATAAAGCCACTAGAGCAATATCCTGTTCCTCTAGTGATGTCATCAGACAATGTGTTGCACTGTGAAGAGATCCTAGGATCAAGGTCACTTAGAGTCCACACAATGCATTATTTTCCAGCAGCACAGGCAGTGACTAAATGAAATGAAACTTTATATTCTCAGTGTCTATATAATCAGTGCTACCGCACACAGAGTAGTCACTGGGGATGGCTAGAGTCATATATTAAAAATGTGATTGATGCAGAATGCCTGCATCAAATCACACTGGAAACAAAGCCTGTTCACTATACAAGCAGTAGTCTTCAACATGCACCAAAGTGAGTTTGGGGACTAGACTATCCCTTTAAACGAGAAGGAGAGATTACATAAGGATAACTGAGATAGTAGTAGGATACATAGAAGTTATATGCTGATATGGTGGAAGAAGAAGAATTATAGGAAAATGTTATATATGGTAATGTGATAATGTGTGGATAGTGCGTATACAGCTACACAGAACAAATAATTTTACATTAAATCTAAATTAAATCCTGTGATCTCATGTCCATCTTTCTCTTCTCAAAATATTACATCTGCCAGCGGTAATGCATTTGTGAACTCTTTCCATTCCAATTCTTCCCATATGTCTCTTTATGCTCCGGAGAAAAGGCAAATAAATAAATAATAGATTTGTAATTGGAAATACAAAGCAGAATTTAAATAGGAAGGAAAACCGCTGTGTTAATTTTCTGATGGCAAGATCCAGACATGCTGTAGCAACGTTGAAATGAATTCTTCAGAGAGATTGAATCTGCTCTCTTCCATCACAAAGTAATGGGTGGGGGTAGTGGAGGGGGGGGGGGGGGGGAGGGGGAGGGGGGGGGGGGGACTTCATAGGAAAATCAAAAGCACTGTTATTTTGCTTGGTATATGGATAAACACTCCAACAAGCCCGTTCTCATCTTATCGCTTCACCAAAGCTTTAATACGGAAGCTTCTGCCAATGTTTCATCTCCTTAATTAAGCAGACTAATTATGAGCATGTATTAAAACTTTGTTCTGTTGATAAGATAACTTTTGTGTCATAGGTTTTGTGTATGGGATCAGGCACTATGGGGGAGAGATTTTTTGAATTTCAGGATGTGTTTGGATGGCTATATAATTTTGGATTATGCATTCGTCACTGTGAAACTCCTAGTTAGAAAAAGAGTACCGTATTTGCTCGAATATAAGACAAGGTTTTTTCAGAGCAAATGCATTCCCTCGTCAGCGCTGGAGGATGTCTGCGCATCATGTATACACCATCACCATTCAGCTTCAGTTCTTAGTTACAATACACATAAGGTTCTACTCAATAATGTGAGAAATGAAATTGAAATTCCTGTCTCCCTTCCCTGCAATTGTCTCTTTATGGAATACACTCTATAGTGATCACTTTGTTAGGTACACCTTTCTAGTACCGGGTAAAGACTTTTTTTTTCACTCCACAAATACCTGAATTCTTTTTTTTTAAAGCCAAAGATTCCTGCTACAGATTTCCTCATCCCAAAGATGTCCTATTGAACTGTGATCTCATGACGTTGTAGGCAACTGCAGTAAACTGAGGTCAATTTCATGTTTGTCAGTTACAATATCCCAATCTTTATTGTTATTGGTGATTATTTGACCAATGTAGCCTATTTTTTCTGTTTCTTGCAATTACATTATTAGACACACACTCTTGGCTACCTGGCTTGCCCATTCATCACCACCATTTTATCACATGGTACAGAATACAATGAAAATAGACAGACAGCACTATATAAAATTGTGAGTGTATGGTTATCTATAATTTTAACTGTACTAATAAAATCCCATTGCTGTTTCCATTTTTTTTTGTCCATCACCTGTACATACAACATGTGTCCTTTATATGTATGTGTATTTATACTGTACATCCGCAAGTGGCTGCAATTATGATCTTATTATAGACCTCCTGTTTTACACGCTTATATGCACTTTCTACATAGTAATTTCCTTCTAATGCTCTCACCACTTCCCTTTGCCCGACGAGAACACAATTTTACCTGCTGAATCCTGAATAATCTTATGTTTCCATGCGTATTTCTAATTAATTCTATTCGCTTAATGATGCAAAACATTTTCATGAATATTCAAGCTTTTTCAAGCTTTAAAGAACCTCGTACTTTACATCGGGGATTAATCAGTCTGTGTTTTTTGTTTAATCTTTAAAATGTCCTTTTCATCTGGGTTATTTCTTAGCCTGATGCTTCAGTGAAGACATTTTTCCACAATGAGATGGACAATCTGTAGCCCCAGAATGCATAGGTTTACTTGAGGTCTGCTAGAAAATTCTCAGTTGCCTAACAAGGCGAATGCAATGCTGGGAAATATTAGGAATCAGGATGTTGGATTTCTTTTATTATTATTTTATTACAGGCTTCTTGAATTTGGGTAGTTTGGGTAAGTGCTCAGCATGAAAGAAATCACATTCTTTGTATGGTGGAGCATGAGTTATGTCACCAAATGATAAAAATATTTGAATGTTGAAAGTTTACATAGTTTTACATCAATATAATAAAAGTAGCTTAAATGTTTTGGTAATATAACATTTAGAGAACTGATAACCAGACACAGAGTATTTTTATTATCAACTCCCTATCACTAATTCATCCCGTTCGTTCTTTCCCTTCTGCTCATACACCCTAACCCCACTCCTACTTCTTTGCTTACATTTAGTTTTTTTTCTTAATACCTGCCATCAGCACTTATAAATCCGGGGATTCAGGCAGTTTGAAAAATTCAAGTCAGTGCCTCACCTTTTTCCACAGAAAGTGGAACAATTTGGGCATGTGTAATTTGCATATCAAGCCACATGGTGATGTCGTAAACATGAGACACCACAGAACATTAAAACATATGTTTATGTAAATCTATACATTTGCTTGCAGTTCAGCTAACACAATGTATGCTTATTTTTATGCTTGACATTCACAGTGTAAAAAATGAGTAGGTTACAGAGTATTTTCATTTCTACTTCCATGTAGTAGGTGTTACTGTGATGCTGTAAAAGGGGTAGCTCCATATTTTAGCACATCATCATAAACAGAACAGATGTGTTTTCATATAAAAATTCAAAGTTAATATATGTTTTCACTTTAATACACCGTATAGTCTCAATTTGCTAAATGTGTCTGTATTTCTTCTCTTGATCAAGTAGTCTATGTGTTTTTTTTCGTGATGAGGAAAATGTAGCAAGAATGGGCCACTCAGTTTGCATCTTTCACAGAATGTTGCGTTGCTATGACAACTCTTACATTTCCAGTGTTAATACTGGCATCATTTTCAAATCCTCCATGATCACTAAATGCAGGATTTTAATAATTCATCAAAAATACATATATTGTATAAAAATGCAAAATAACATTCAGGTAGCAATGCGCAGGGAAAAAAAAGTAATATAACAATTTGAGACACAGTATGAGACTATGTAGCTGTGGATAGAGTGCATGTTTTGGTGGATTGAAATTTCTGGAGTGACTCATGGGATTGGTACCAAGCAGATTTTTGGGTTATTTTTAGAATAGTTGCTCTATCCAACTGAAGCAGGTAGTTTTGCAATCATGTTCAGGCAAACACAACTACAATCATTATACTCCCTCTACTCATGCAATGTAAAATCCCAGGTTTGATTTCATCTGTGGGCATTGTATATTCAGGAAACACTGGTGGTTTGCTGCTACATGCCCTGGGGGGAAATTAGTTATAAAAGTCCAAAGAGGACCACTTAGGGTCGCCACCTTTTCTTCAAAAAACACCTGCCATGCTATTGCCTTTGTAGACTTAATATTGGCTATACGCCAATTGTTTACTGGGTGGTAACCCTACGACCACTTGCAAGTAAGATGACCACATGTCTCAGAACAGACAACCTACCACCATGCTGCCTCTCGCCCATTCTTAAGGCTGAGCGCTAGCAGGTCATGTGACCCCCGGCTCTCTAACATCAGAAACACTCCGGCAGCGCAAGAGGCAACATGGGAAGATGTCATGCAGCGCACAGACACCATGCTGCCTGCTCGCAGGGAGAGCGCTGGTGAAGGGAGATCTTCTGCCGGCCGCCTTTCTAGACACTTGCCTTGTCTGCCTCCTGCTACTTTCAATGGGGATGATTCAAACCTGTTTTTTTTTTCCCTAAGTCAAACTTGCGTCTCAAAATGAAAGTCGACCTCCAAAGTTGAATCTTACTACATGGACCCATCAGACTCTGATGTCTAGTGTTATAGTTGCAGTGAATGTCCTTCATCAGTAATGCAATGTATAATGCACACTGGTGTCTGTCTTCAGCGGTGTTCACATTATAGGCCTGTCAGACAGCCTTGGTTATCTGTGCTATAATGTATTCTGGCTTTTAATTTGGTCTCCAAAGTATAAAAGTAAATATAAGGAGCCGTATGATTTAGAAAACTCAAATAGTATTATGAGCACAGCTGACATAACTTATTAAATTAAGCT
This sequence comes from Pelodytes ibericus, assembly GCA_036172795.1. NCBI lineage: Eukaryota > Metazoa > Chordata > Amphibia > Anura > Pelodytidae > Pelodytes > Pelodytes ibericus. The sequence goes on from CM069857.1 coordinate 163,909,810, forward strand.
TCTGTGGCATTAATTCCCTCTAGAGATTAGTTTTATTTTTTGGGACTTTACAGTTATGTGCATCAGCTGGTATATACTGATTCTCCACCTGTAACATTCTACATTGCCCATAAATCAAAGGATTAGGATTAATAAACCATGTTTTTTTTAACAAAATTTTTTTTATTTTTTTTATCTTCCATGTTCTCTATAAGAACCACTGCTAGAGTACTTACCTAGTTTCCTACACTCAGTTCAATGAATGAACCTTGTGAGTTAGAAGAACAAAGGATAAGCAACTCTACTGGCTGGATAAGCCACTCTACTGGCTGGTTTCAGCAGTTGACCCAGCAGGCATTTTATAAGCCAATCAGACAGGCTGGTTCCAATTTGCATAGCTATAGAAATGTAAAATCAGTCTCAATGTTTATATGAGTAATTACATATGTTTAGGATGTCACTGATTGGTCTGAACTCCTTAGTTTTGACCAGCCCAATAAATAATGTATCCGATGGCTATTCACATGCTGTGTAAACACTACTACTAAATGATTTGTAAGAGCTACTGTTTTGTAATTAACACATTTCATTCTCTAGGAAAAACATCCATTGTTAACACACTTGACACAAAATGTATTTCATTTAATGATATCCACTGACCTGATGTAAACTACCCCCATAGATGGAGTCTGTACATTTCTATGGGGGCATGAATTAGTTCTCTTTATCTCTTGCTCTTTTATATTAATGCATTTGAAATTGTGAGCATCATGGGAAAATGTAAGCCCAAAACAGTTAGATTGTTTTGTTGTGGTCCTGTTTTATGCTAAGTTATGCTAAGATTTATTAATGAAATAATAAATAACCATAATTTAGACAAACAAGGCTAACAGTACAACAATGCATTTCTTTGATTAGGGGATGCAGTTAAATTATAGAAAGGTGAATACTAGGAGAATTATGATATATAAAGATATTTTATTAATACCTCTGCAAAAACAATGTAGCGAAAATAATATCACAACAAAATTACAGATAGACAATGATTATATTCTTTATAATATTGTATTAATTAGATAACATGTGTAACTTCAGAGAGGATCAGCATACCCACATGGCTCCTTTGTTCAACATGGCTCTTGATTTCCGGTTGATAAGGAAGACTTGAAAGTAGTTCTGAAGTAGTTACTTTCTAATTCCCATTACAATATTAGGCACTACACTAGCCCAAGATGGAAGCACAGCTTCATATTTAATACTTTTTTACTGGAAAACTATGAGAGCAGTCTTAGCCTTTGCCATGCTGCACCTTATTCTCCTTTAAGCATGTCCAGTCTCTCCTCCTCTTTTCAGAAAGTTTGTGGTATCCCATGGTTACTGATGTAGCCCATGTGGCTTTTCTTAAAGACAGCCATTACCATTGTCTTAGATTGTCTTAGATACACAAAAGATGTACACATCATCACTCTCTCTACCTAATGCTACCTAGGGGTAGAAGTAATGCATTTCTTACTGTACTACATAGAAATAACAGATATTATAATGGATCCCACAGTTAGGGGGTGGTTTATCCACAGGGAGATTAATCATATCATATACATACACTTATGAAATTGCATCTGTGACGTGAATCACTAATAATGGATGGCGCCAGCCATGTCCACTTCAAGTACGTTAGGTAATAAAATACCTCAGGTCACTGACTAGAGCCCAGTATGTTCTGATAGAGCAAATGTGGCAAATACTAAAGAGTTTTCAAAAATATAATATTTTGTAGTTAACACATTTGATTCCCACAAAAAAATCCATTGTTATCTTGAAGATAATTTGCGGTAGGAACAATAGGTAATGACAGAGGCGTCGCTAGGGGGTGGCTACTGGGGCTAAAGCCCCAAATCTCCAGATCAAAGCCCTGAATGGAGACTTAGCCCCGAGTCTCTGATACTGTTTTTTTCCCTCCCTCTGAGACAGGACTTCCCCTCTGAGCCCGGACTTCCCCTCTGAGCCCGGACTTCCCCTCTGAGCAGGGACTTCATGCCGCCCTCACTGCAACACGTTTTTTTTTTGCTCTTTTTACTTTAATGAAAGAAGACTCTCCCTGCAGCCCTGATGCTCAGTGAGCAACTGGTAATTTAGTTTTAAAAAAATCTGCTGAAGTGTCACTGCTGGCTGGGTGTCTGTGCTGGCTGAGTGTGGTCTGGTGAGTATGTCTATGAGTGAGTGTGCTGGCTGAGTGTCCATGTGAGTTTGTGTGCTGGCTTAGTGTCCATGTGAGTGTGTGCTGGCTGAGTGTCCATGTGAGTGTGTGCTGGCTTAGTGTCCATGTGAGTGTGTGTGTGCTGCCTGGCTGAGTGTCCATGTGAGTGTGTGTGTGCTGCCTGAGTGTGCATGTGAGTGTGCTGCCTGAGTGTCCATGTTAGTGTATGTGCTGGCTGAGTGTCCATGTCAGTGTGTGTGCTGACTGAGTGTCCATGTAAGTGAGTGTGCTGGTTGAGTGTCCATGTGAGTGTGTGTGTGCTGCCTGGCTGAGTGTCCATGTGAGTGTGTGTGTGCTGCCTGAGAGTCCATGTGAGTATGTGTGTGCTGCCTGAGTGTCCATGTTAGTGTGTGTGCTGGCTGAGTGTCCATGTCAGTGTGTGTGCTGACTGAGTATCCATGTGAGTGAGTGTGCTGGCTAAGTGTCCATGTGAGTGAGTGTCCGAGTGAGTGTGTGTGTGTTACAAGCTGTTTGGGCTCAGATGGCACAAGGCCAGTTCCCTGTGGGTACAGTATTAGAGCAGTTGCAAAGTTGGGCGCATGCAGCAGAGAATAGCGCAAGGGGTGCATGCTCTGCCCCCTCTGATACTGTAGGAGCACCGGAAGGCTTGGGAACTTGTTGATAGAAAACCAGCTGCAGGGATTGGAGGAAAATAAATCTCTCTGTATGTAGGTGGGTGTTTATGTAAGGGTCTGTGTGACTGGTGTATGTGTGAATGTGTGGCTGCGTATATGTTTGAGTATTTGTGGCTGTGTAAGTATGTGTGTAAGTGTAAGTAATTAATGTGAGTTTTTTGTTGTTGTGAGAATTATGGTGTATTGTGATATAGTAATGTGTGATACACTCACACAATGCACATTACTGTGAATTTTATATAGGAATATATATAACGTCATTTTCTCAAGTTACAAAAATAGTACATCTATCAATATGTCCCCCTAGGGTTGCCACCTTTTCTACATAAAAATACTGTCCATTCTACTGCCTCCGTGGAGTTTACATTGGCCTCACACCAATTTTTTATATCTATATCTATATCTATTTCTGTCTGTATGCCCCACTAAGTATATGAGCTTTTTTTTTTTTTTTTTTTTTTTTATATAACACTCAGATTCCATCGGTTTATCATTGTACCTTAATTGTATCATCATTGTGTCATCCCAATCAAGTATCTCAGCTATTACAAATTCCAATAAAAATAAACAAATCGTAAAAAAAACATACAGTATAAACAGATATAGAACCTATCCTTAAAACATGAGAGCCAAATCAAAACGGTGGGCAGGACCGGGAATCATAAATAATTGTTTAGACTTGCGAAGGTTGCTACGGTGCTAAAAAATAAAAATATAGAATAAATATGACCAGGACAGAATCTTATTTTGTTGTCTTTTCTTACTTTTTTATGAAAACGCCCGTGGAGTATCCCTTCCGGACCTATATATCCATAGTCCCCAAATTCGTGAGCCCCCCGTTAATTCAATTAGGAGTTTCTATCCCTATATCTGAAACATATAAGTGAAAGAGAGAGACAAAACAGAAAGAAAAAGAAAAGAAAAAAAAAAAAAAAAAGAGAACACTTCGCGCTGGGATGGCTGGAGAGCCGGGGAAGAGGAATCATGTCACCCTTTTTCAATTTGGTTTACCGCTAATCAGGGCACTGAGCTTCTGCGACTACTGGGGGGAGGACGAGCCTTCAAGCTTCCTTAGCCAAGTATCATACAAGGCAAATCTACCGGGAGCTAACGTTCCTGACCAGGATAATTCCCTTTCCATATAGAGTTGGTACCTAACCTGCTGAACCAATTGGTTCTTACAGAAAGGGAGGCTGGATTTCCAATTCCGGGCTATGAGAATCTTCCCCGCAACATAGCAATGCATTGCAAGAGGAAGCAGTGTTGTTGAGACCATTTTTAGGCCCAAATGCAGCAAAGCTGACCCCGGATCGAATGGTATTTTCCCCCCCGTCATCCAAAAGAATAGGTCAGAGATCCATATCCATAATGGTCTGACCGACAAACATCCCCACCAAACGTGTAGGTAGGAACCCCCTCTCCGACCACATCTCCAACAATTGCTCGGATAGTCGGAGTACATCTTTGCTAATCTATTTGGGACCAGATACCATCTGTTGGAGACTTTATATTGGTTTTCTAGTAAGTTCAGACAGTGAATATGTTTTTTTAAACCATTCGAGGCTGAGAGCCATTCGTCCGGGGTTATATTCACATTCAATTCCTTTTCCCAAGAGGCAATGGCCCGGATCCGGCCCATAGATCCTAGTTGAAGAAGGTCTCTAGCTTTAGCCAAAACTCGAGGAACTGCCTCATAGGAAAAGAGGGCCTTCAGTCTTAACTCCCTATCATGAGGCAATTTGTATAGGGAAACATCCAAGAAACTCTTCAGTCTTAAATAATTAAATTTCTCGCAAGGGGGGATAATCCCTCTATCTGCCAATACTTGGTAAGGCAGCATTTTACCACCTTGGCATAGGTCTTCCACCCTTAAAACACCCCCTTCGTCCCAACGTTTCAAAGAAATATTTTCTAATAAGTGTTCTACGATACTAAGTCTCAGGGAGGGGAGGATTTTGCCCTGTATTCCCAACCTGGTCTTAATAGGCTGCCATGAGCTCCATGTCTGACCCAAGATTAGATTTCTTTTACCTAATAGAGTACCTTTCGACTTGCTATACCGGGACCAGAGAAGAGACTCCAGAGGCTCGAACCCAGATGCTTCACTTTCTAAAATGTACCAGGGTTCTGATTGGTTACTAGCGACCTGTAGCTGATACATGTGTACTAACATGTTTGCATGAAAAAGCTGTTTTATAGATGGAAAATTTAAGCCACCCTTATTATATTTCTTAGATAGGAGATTCAAGCTAATTCTTGGTCTTTTGGCCTTCCATACATAAGCCGTAAAGGACCTCTGCACCATATCAAGCCAACCATCCGGAACTGAAAGAGGGACCATACGAAACAAATATATCCACTTGGGGATAATATATGCATTCAGAATATTTATCTTGCCCCACCATGACGATTCCCATTGTCGCCATTCCTTCAAAAGTTTATTTGTTTGTCTATGAAGCCTCATGAAGTTGGTTTCCATAATATGGTCCACATCCTTTACCATTTTAATGCCCAGGTGTTCAAACTGTTTGTTAGACCAGTCAAATGGGAACTGTGCACTCAACTTGGTCTTCACAGAGTCTGCCAAGTTGAATGCTAAAACCTTAGTTTTGTCTATATTTAGTTTATAATTGGACACCCTGCTATATTCACCAATCTCATCCATCAAACCTGGAAGGGATGTCTGCGGGGAGGTCAGCGTAATTACCACATCATCTGCATAGAGTGAGATCTTCAATATTGTGTTTCTAGTGGAGAGGCCTTCAATATTGCAATTGTTCCGGATTCTAACAGCAAGGGGCTCAATCGATAGGATATACAAAAGAGGAGATAACGGACATCCCTGTCGTGTACCGTTAGACATATCATACCAATCTGAGCAGACATTGGGACACACCACCCGCGCGGTTGGTCGCGTATACAGCACGAGAATGGCCTGGAGGATCCACCCATTGAACCCAAAGGACTTAAGCACCGCCTCAAGGTACCCCCAGCCGACCCTGTCAAAAGCCTTTTCGGCATCCAATGACAGGGCCAGGAGGGGGACGGAGGACTTATTAGCCAGATCCAGAATATTCATAAGTCGTCTTACATTGCTATACGATGACCTCCCCGGGACAAACCCGGTCTGGTCCGTATGGACCAGACCATGTATGACAGATTTGATGCGTGCAGCTAAAATTGAGGCATAGATCTTCATATCCACATTGATTAATGAGATGGGTCTATAGTTTTTCATGTCGACCGGATCTTTGTCTTGTTTTAAGATGGGAATTACATTAGCTCTAAGAAGTTCTTCTGGGGGCTTCTCAGATACCACCAGTTCGTTAAACATTTTACACAAAAATGGAGCAATAATTTTCTTATAGAGTCTATAGAAGGAGTTGCTGTATCCATCAGGACCAGGGGTTTTAAAAGGTTTTAAGTTATCTATAGCCAACTCAACCTCTTGTATAGAGAAGGGAGAGTTGATATTAGCAGATTGTAAATCTGTAAGTTTGGGAAGGGAGGCCAAACCTAGATATCTATCTATACTTATGGCGTCTGGCTGTGAAGGAAGATTATAGAGTTGGGAATAGAATTGTCTAAAAGCGGAGCCGACTTCTTTCGGAGAGGCAGCTGTAATACCATCTTCGACGATCTTAACAATTCGGCTCCTAGTATACCTATTTTTTAATCTAATTGATAATGATTTATGCACTCTATTTCCCTGGTGATATGTATGTAATTTTAGTTTTTTTAAAGCAGTCTGGGCTTCCTCTTCCAAACATTTATTTATCTGTAATTGTAACTCGGAAATTCTTAAAATATTGGACTGATCAGGGTTAAGTTTATTTAATGCCGTTGTTTTATAATATGCCAAGTATAGATCTCTCAGAGTCTTACCCCGTTCCCTCTTTCTAATACTATCCATCTTGATCAAGTGTCCTCGGATAACCGCCTTATATGCACACCATAAGTTAGAACTGGTAGAGCCGTCAGAGTTTTCCCGAAAGAAAAGCTCAGACATGGTGGCAATATGATCCCTGTCCTTCTCTAGTTTCAACAAGGATTCATCCAATCTCCAGGGTGGTCTGCTCCCACCCACTAATGGTCCCAACTCTAGCACACTTAGGCTGTGGTCTGACCATGTATTTTCGATCAACTCTACTTTTTTAGTCATCCTGACCGCCAACTCATTACCCAGATACATATCGATTCGGGAATATGAGCTGAAAGGTCTAGATAGGTGGGAGTAGTCCTTACTATTAGGGTTAAGGAGTCTCCATAGATCATACAAGCTGTGTCTATGACACGCTGCTCTGAGTTTCTTAGCTTGGTTAACAACATAGGGGTCCATTATCGCCGACGGTAAGATTTTCTTGTCGAGCAATGGGTCCATAATGCAATTGAAATCCCCTGCAATAAGGAGCTTTTTTTTTTACTCCACTTCTTCAAATCTGACATGGGCTCCAGCCCCTGATCTTTTGGAGACCTAACAACGCCCCTGGGTAATGACAAAGTTAAATCATCATGAGAGCCAACCCTTTTGATGTCTGCTGCAGTACTACTTTCATTTTGGACCAGGTAAAGCTGAATACATTGGGGACAAATAGATCTGATAGTATACTTGAATGCATACATACAACCGATAACACAGATGTGGTCAGATCAATGTTTATCCCTCCCTCTCTACTGCTTAAAAACACACTGATGCATCACACTAACATATTGTTAATCCGTTAGGAGCTAGTGAAGAAGTAATTGCAAGTCGTGTTACATTGTTACCTGACTTGAGTGATTGACATTCACATTTCTTTTCATGAAGATAACATTCCACAACGATGATGCAGTTGGAATACTGTTGTCATTGTGCATTTGAGATTGATTTGTGGATGCCTCAGACATCATGGGCTACATCAGAATAGTACAAAGAAAAGAGCTTTTTTGTGTGCCTTGTATAATTTACTCTTTCCTCTTTTTTTCAGACATAATAAACAACAGCTGCTAATTAGCTTTACCAACCACATCAAACAAGATGTTGGAAAATGGAAAATAAGGCCCTACTTTGAAGAGCTTAGATGTATCTAGTATGCTGCAAAAATATGAAGAAAAGGGAAAAGACTAATGAGCGGTGTATACTATAGGTGTATGAGAGACCGTGCCATGAGGTATATTAAACATGAGACGGGGCATACTTAACGTAGTTTGTAAATGTGGCAGGTGCAATTTTGACACCCCATAACCAAGTTTTCTTCATGCACCCCATTTCCCTTTATCTTTTACATACAGATTGCAAGAGACATACAAATGGGGCCACACACCATGCCAGAGACATACATTTGGTGCAGCATAGCTAATACCTTAGCATACAGTTTAGCAGAGATACACACATGATACCACGTAGCTTTCATATGTATATATGTTTGTCTCTCTCCCTACTTCTCTCTCTTCTTCCCACTTATATCTCTCCACCCTGCTTGTCACTCTTATCCCATTTGTCTCTCTTTCCCCTCCCTACTTGTCTCTTCTTCCTCCCTGCTTAAGTCTCTACCTCCCACCGTAACAGGGACCACGGCACAATGCTATTTGAGGTCTGAGCAAAACATACTATTACGACTGCGGCTGACTGCGAAAAATGGCTGCTGGTATGCAGTGCAGCGTTACAGAGGGGACGAACTGAACCCCTGTCTGTAGCACCTACCTACATCCAAGCACCCACTCCAGACCCCAATCCCTGACCCTGCCTAAGTATGCCTCTGACAAGAGATTGCACCTAGTGTAACTAGAATTTGATAGGGAGAGACTGCAACTGTTACATACTGAGTGTCAAATGCTCTGGGCATATGCAAAATATTGTGCAGATTTATGTACATTAGACATAATGGAGAGACTATTCTTGTGAGCAAGATTCTAGTATACGTACAGTGTTATGGAGTATGTGTGTATGGGATACAGTGACTGTGAAAGAGAGATTGTGCCATTTAAAGAGAAGCTTTCTAAGAAACCTAACATAATGTGCATCCTGCCACACAGCTGGAGATCACAAACAAACAAACACTCCTTTGAAGCAGAAATGAGAAACCTACTTCCTATTTATTTTCTGGCAGGAAAATGAAAGTATTTAAAGTAGATGTAAAAAGGAATGAAGGCCGACAAAAATAAAATAAAAGTACAAAGATTAAAAGAAATTCTGCAGAACATGAGCACAATTTACCAACACTCACATTGAAGAACACAGTATTAACACTGCTGGCTGCGTTTCCATGAGGGTAATGACATTAAAATCTATAAGTAGTGGATGATGTATTTATACTCTGTGCAACTTCTGTGTTTAAGATTGTGAGCATCATGGGAAAATAGTTCAACATTGTTAGCGTGACACAGGTTAGTTATCGAAATATAGGATTGCTAATTATTTGGTACTTCAACTAATTACTTGGCACTTGAATTACATTACTCATTATGCTCAGCAACTATATGGAAAAATATATTTTACCAGACCCCCCCCCCCCCCAACTCCTCACAAGTCTAATTTATTCACAATTTCTACTCCACTTATATTTTTTAATTGTTGTACTTTCAAGGTACAACAAATGTCCTTTTCATTATACAATTAGCCAGACACAGAAGGTGATATACCTTATATCAATATAAAGCGAGTGCCAAAAAGAACTTATTTTGATATAAAGCCAACAGCTGAACAGGCATTGATTCATATGCTATCCACCCAGCTGGTCCAGGTTTGTAACCCTTAAACAAAATAATAAGACGCTATGGTCTGGGACCGCCTGGAAAGTAAGTGGGTTAGAGGAGGAGGCTATTATTGGGATTAGGGTAATGAGGCAGGATTATTTATGAGGTAACAATGTTGCTATGTAAGTTGAGAGGCACAATTTGGTCACTGTGTGGTCAGGCTAGTTGCCGGCATAGCCAGCCAATTGGGCAGACTAGATGGACCGAATAGTTCTTATCTGCCGACACTTTCTATGTTTCTATAATTGGCTGGTTGGTGAGACAGAGGCGGTAACCAACTGTGGGCGCATTGCTGAGTCTTAGAGCTGTTGCTGAGCACAAAATATCAAGAAGCTAGACACGAGCACTACCCAAGTATCTGCAAGGTGCCTTATTGTGTGGTAGCATGTCTTCGATGGCTGAACTTATAACAAGAAGGTAGCTGAAGCCTGGATGTAGAGGGGCTGATTGGTCTAGTCACCGTGGAAAGACAAGTGTTGCAGGCAAGGTGTAGGGCCCAGAGCAGGTTTCCCCAGGGAGGTAGGAGGTGCTGCATTATGGTTAACAAATAAATCACTTAAATTGGTATTCTATTTTCATTCAATACCAGATGTGTAGGGTTAAAGCCAGGTTCACATTGTTTTGCAGACGTTATATTCAGCACCCAGCGTGTATGTTTTCTACATGTAGATCTTACATATATTACAGTGTAATATTAGTGCCAGGCAGTACATGTATATATGAGCTTGAAGGATTGTAATTAAGCTGGCTTTTGAAGCCCCTTAACAGAAGATTTGTTAATGTTTAACATCTTCATTGGTGTCATTCATTGAAAAATGCAACTAATTAAGTCCAAGGGGAGGTAATGATTGATTTGCTGTTTGTTGAAGAGGAGCAGGAATCTGCCAACAGTCACTTTGCTTCTGGCATTTCTCCTCTGGTGACAATGTTTAGGCTTTGTTTTAGCATTTTTCAGTCAGAGCAGTAAGTGATAAACTGTGCTTTTCTCCAGTCTGCCAAATAGTTTATATTCTTCACTAGCATAAACTATTTTAAATGATCTCCACGTGATATTCTGTAAATTAGATTGACTAAACCTTTTTCGTATGTTTGTTTTTTTTTCCCTCCAAAGATGTTTTTGATGTTTGTTTTATATTTATTTAACAAGGTCCAAATCCTGTGGTAGATTATCTTCATGGAAACTCCTCCTGTTAATAAAACTCACTTGTTCCATGCCACCTAAGCTGTTTTACCTGCACACTACAAAACATGGTATCAGAAGCAATCTCTTAATTTAAGTATCATAGATAACATCCTTTGATGTGTATAAAGAGAGGGATTTAGGTGATAGGTTCATTTACATGTTGGGGTAAATTTTGGAAACAAAATGCAGTGTAAAAATATTGCTCTAAGCAGGGGTGTTGCTAGGTCTCCAAAAGACCCGGGGCTGGAGCCCGTCATAGATTTGCTAGAAGTGGAATAAATAAGCTCACATTCTTAGGCGGCATACAGACTGATATAATTGAACAATAGGTATATATGGGTATATATCAGTGCTCAACAAATCCTGGGCACCAGGAAATTATACCTGGCGCCTGGTTATTGTTGTCTCTGCATGGTGCCCTTGCCGCTCAGCAGGGCTAGAACAACAGCAGGGCACAGACCAGGCTAGAATGAGGTATAGCAGCCAGGAGGGGGACATATTGATAGATGAACTTTTTTTTATCGTAAACAACAACAAAATTGCTGACTTGTGTGTAAGTGTATGTGACTGACAGTGTGTGTGTGTGTATGACTGACTGCATGTGTGTGTGTGACTGATTGTGTGTTTATGTGACTGACTGTGTGTATGTCTGCCTCTGATCGACTGTATGTGTCTGTGACTGGCTGTATGTTTGTCTGTCTGTGACTGACTGTATGTCTGCCTGTGACCGACTGTATGCGTGTGTCTGTATGTGTGTGTGTGTCTGTCTGTGACTGACTCCACAGCAGTAGAACTCACAGTAATGTGCAAATGTGTGAGTATAACACAGACTCCACAGCAATAAATCTCACAGTAATGTGCAGTGTGTGAGTGTATCACAGTCTCAACAGCAATAAAACTCACAGTGATGAAAAATGGTCAGAGCAGTGGCAACTGGCATTTAATGTGGACAAGTGCAAGATTATGCACCTTGGGCGTAACAACCCAAAAGCAGAATATAGACTATTTGGTACAGTCCTAACCTCAACATCTGAGGAAAGGGATTTAGGAGTAATAATTTCAGAGGACTTGAAGGTAGGTAGGCAATGCAATAGAGCAGCAGGAAATGCTAGCAGAATGCTTGGTTGCATAGGGAGAGGTATTAGCAGTAGGAAGAGGGAAGTGCTCATGCCATTGTACAGAGCACTGGTGAGACCTCACTTGGAGTATTGTACGCAGTACTGGAGACCGTATCTCCAGAAGGATATTGATACTTTGGAGAGAGTTCAGAGAAGGGCTACTAAACTGGTTCATGGGTTGAAGGATAAAACTTACCAGGAAAGGTTAAAGCATCTTAACTTGTATAGCTTGGAGGAAAGACGTAACAGGGGGATATGATAGAAACATTTAAATACATAAAGGGAATCAACACAGTAAAGGAAGAGAGTATATTTAAAAGAAGAAAAACTACCACAACTAGAGGACATAGTCTTAAATTAGAGGGGCAACGATTTAAAAGTAATATCAGGAAGTATTACTTTACTGAGAGGGTAGTGGATGTATGGAATAGCCTGCCAGCAGAAGTGGTAGAGGTAAACACAGTCAAGGATTTTAAGCATGCGTGGGATAGACACAAGGCTATCCTAGCTATAAGACCGGGAAAGGGGGACTAATAAAAGTACTCAAAAAAAAAAAAAAAAAATTGGGCAGACTAGATGGACCGAATGGTTCTTATCTGCCGACACATTCTATGTTTCTATGTTTCTATGATGTGCAGTGTGTGAGTATCACACACTCATGCTGCACATTACTGTACCACAGCACAAAAAACTCACATTAGTCAAAGTTACACTTATACACATAAATACACAGCCACAAATACATACACATGCAGCCACACATACACACAATCCCACTTACACACACCAACTTATATCACACACACACTTATTTGTGAGCAAATTCCCATGATTTCAAAATAACTGAGCATACAACATTTTGTGTACATTGCATACACCATTTACCAGGCTTTGAGAAAAAAAAAAGTAGACCAACAGTCTCATAATATGCTTTAATATAGGGGATATCACACACACCCCGCACAGACTCCCACCCTTACACCCCCCACATAGAGACCCTTACATAGACAACCTTACACTCACACACTGTCTTATACACACACACACATATCCAGACAACCTTACACACAGACACCCTTATACACACAGATATTCTGCCACGCAGACACGTGTGTAAACCTGCAACTCTCACACGCACATAATTTTTTTTTTCACATTTGATTATCACATTCAATATGAATAATAGTAATTAATCACATTTTCTCCTAGTAATCTCACTGGGATTCACACTCTGCCACTCACACTTTCACTCTCACACACTTACACTTCGCCACTCACATATACTCATAACTCTGCTGCTCACACTTATACTCTCACACACTCTGCCACTCACACACACATACACGCACACTCATAACTCTGCCACTCACGCTTAGACTCACTCACAGTGGTGTATCTTGATTTTGTGCTGCCCTAGGCAGACAAAATCCGGGCACCCCCCTACCCAAGCTGCACACCCACGTTACACACCTAAGACATGCCCCATCATTCAGACTCACATCAAGCTCACACTCCCATCACACCCAGTCACACACTCCTACTCCCATCACACTCAGTCACACACTCCGACTCCCATCACACACACTCCGACTCCCATCACACTCAGTCACACACACTGTCTCCCATCACACACACTCTGATTCCCATTACACTCAGTCACACACACTGTCTCCCATCAAATACACTCTGACTCCCATCACACTCAGTCACACACACTGTCTCCCATCACACACACACTGACTCTCATCACACTCAGTCACACACACTGTCTCCCATCACACACACTCTGACTCCCATCACACTCAGTCACACACACTGTCTCCCATCACACACACTCTGACTCCCATCACACTCAGTCACACACACTGTCTCCCATCACACACACTCTGACTCTCATCACACTCAGTCACACACACTGTCTCCCATCACACACACTCTGACTCCCATCACACTCAGTCACACACACACACAGTCTCCCATCAGCACTTACCTTTCCTTGGTGGCTAGTGGCAGGCAGCATGGTCCCTCCATGCTGCCTGTTCGGCTTCCCGGCGATTGTGCCGACAGGTCACGTGACCGGGCGCGCTGACGTCATACGCGCGCCCGTCACGTGACTATCGGCACTTCCGTGTCGGCACACTGCACGGGGAGCCGAACCAGCAGCACGGAGGTTTCTCTGTGCTGCCTGTTCGGCTCCCCGTGCAGCCTGGCAGGCAGAGCAATGGTGAGGGGGGATCTTCCGATCCCCTGTCACCTCCGTCTTTGCCTGCAAGCGCGATCTTTTTTTTTTTTTTTTAAAGGGCCGCGGTTTTTTTTTTATTTATTTATTTATTTTTTTTAAAAAATGTTTTCAGTATTCGGGGGCGGCAGGACATTTTTCTCCTAATTTGGGCATTTGCTTGCAATTTTCCTAAAACGATGTATAGATCATTTTCAATCATTTTTCATTCTCTACAATCAGAGTAACCAAAAAATTCATGAGATACAGTCCCTTTGATCTCAATTCTCCTGTGTATGGTGACCCCATTTTATTTCTTCCACAATATGTTGCAGATGTGACTGTGTATGAGACTGTGTTTTGTATGTGTGTGTGTGTGTGTATGTGTATGTGTATATATATATATATATATATATGAATAAATATCATATGCACATTGATTCACATTCACCTCAAATACATATTTATATTACAAATATTATTAGGAAGCTTTGGGAACCATGCAGATTTCAGATTTAATATATATAAATATATTATTTATATATTTATAGTATACATATTATAGTATGCATGCAGTCACACACATATAGAGACTCATTTTGGGAGAAATTTGGCTATTGTGGAAATAGCTAAATTCCCCCCAAAATTACATAAATAAATTAAATATATCGAGGGCTAGTGGGCCTGCCACCCCTTAACATTACCGGAGCCTGGAGCTGCCCAAATGGCTCCCAGCCCCCATAAATTAGATCTGGGGCTGATAGATTGTTTGTAAACAATATAATTACCTCTTCCAGGAGTCCGCGACAGGGAAACAGCCAACAAAAAAATATAATTCACGTATATGTCGGCCCCGGTGGAGGTCTTATTTTTCTATTAGTTTTATAAATGTTTAACTTTCTATTTTCAGTGGTCCATATCAGATCTGAAGAATTGAAATGGGCGTAATGCTACCATCCTCAAATCCGACTTGTATTCAAGGGTGATTGTAGAGTATTGCATATCCAAAAACCTACTGTTGCCAAGGCACTGATTCAAAGGCCTCCGGTACTTCAGTTTCCGAACTGCCCAAACTGCCATTTTTGGAGCAGATTGTTGAATATTGCGAGACCCTACAGTCACACACAGTCACAAACACACACAATGTAGGTTTTTTTACCTGGTGCTGGCTGCATCTTAAAGCGAGCTCTGTTTTTCAGGAAAAGCTTCTGAAATTTCAGTCTTCTGAGTTTAAAAGCCTCTTCAAATACAGGCCTAGTAATAAATTTGCAGGAAGTGAAAGGTTAAAATGCCTGCTGGTTGCAAGGTCCATATGTGTCATATGGGTGCTTCTGTTCTGACCAGTTTGCTTGCTAAATGATAACAGGGAGCTGTGGCCAGAGGCTATACCATCTTTAGAGGCCTCTGTGCAGATTGTGTGGCAGGAATAGGCCTTAGGCATTTTCCTGATATAGAGCAAACTCCCAGGTCACTGAACTAAGAAGCTGATTGTCAGATAATGAACTCTACAAAGGGGCAATCTACTGTCAGTAGCAACCTAACATACCTTATGCAAAAAGAATTGCCTAGCTCCCCTAAATATTAAAAGAATAATCAAAGGCTTATAGAAGGCTTTTACTATTTGTCTCAGACATTTACATTACCCTTACTCACAAACTGGATATTATGAAGGGCAGGAAAAGTTTAATTTCTTAGAGCACATTTGCTGCCTCTGCAGTGGGCAGTCTGCAGATTACTTGATTCCTGATCTGCGTGTGCTACCTAGCCGATTTTATCAGCAGGTCGGAAATTAACTGATTTCAGGCCTTGGTTAAGTCTATGAATGAAAGAACTGCTATTTTTTGAGAAAACTGTATACTGTGCGGCCCACCTATCTAGTTTGTATTTTCTTTTTAACTCATATTTTATGATAATAAGGATGACTCAGTTGAACTGTACTGAATATGAACTGTAAAGATACAGTGTCAACTGTCTTTTAGATCTGTGGTCTTCCAATTGTTGGAGCACAGCATCTCCCATACTCCCCTGCCAGTCTCTTGGCTAATAGAGCATCATGGGAGATTTAGGCCAACAGGAGCTGGAAGGCAGCAGTTTGACATTTGTGGTAATGGGGTACTTAGGGTTGCCACCTTTTCTACAAAAACATACCGGCCATGCCACTGCCTCCATAAACTTAACATTGGCATCAAGCCAATTTTTTCCGGCCAGGTGGCAACCCTAAGGGTACTCCTAGTACTTAGTAGTATAGGAGGGAATTGCATTTTGTCAAGAGGGTGCTAGAAACCAGACAATACATGTAGAATATGTGTAAAGGAGACCATTGATATCCTTAAAAGTTAACCTGTCATAAACAAACTTGTAAGTTACATGTTAACAATCAGGTAGGTGTATGTACTACTTAATCTGCTATCAAAATCACCAGCAACGACATAGATTAAGAGATTTACAAACCAAAAGGTCCTTGTCACATGCTGTTGCATGGTGCCCGAATCCTCCAAGCTGGCGGCAGACACAGCTTGCATGTGCTTTCCCAAAATACTGAAGGTACGCTAAGCACTCTGGGAATGTGATGTCATCTTTTGGAGGTGGGCAGAAGCATACATATCTGCTGTCATTTATTGTAGTTGGCATAGAGGTTCTGTTTTGACTCTGTGCTATGCCATAGAATAAAAACAATCCCTTGATAAAAAGAAAGCAATTAGCAATAGGGCTAGCACAACGTATATTCATCCTCACACCCCTTTTAAAGTCATCTTTACATGAAAGGTACACTTCATCATAAGGTTCCATTCTGTATATGTTTTTTATAAGAATTTGGACTGATAATATTTCTATTTTTTTCTTTCATCCTTACCTCGGCATCCCTACGTGCTTGCTAGAATTGCTTGTATTGAGCTGCGGCTGAATTACAGTGGTCTGAGATCAGGATGCGGTGGAGGCCGGCCTGCATGTTAATCAAAAATCAATATTCCTCTGTTTTTTGTTGTTTGTTTGTTTGCTTTTGCATTACAACAAGACTGAGTCCTTTGGGATAAGCTTCATTTTAATCCAATTCTTTATTACATCTTCTACCAGCTGTGTTCTGTATACATAAAATGATCAGACTGCACCTACGCGCAGGGCACTAATGAAAAAATCATTCCACAAATAAAAATATATGATATAGTGCGGGGGGCGTGGCTGACTTCCGATGTGAGCGGTCACACCTTGGTTAAGCTCCTGAGCTGCTGGCCTGGACGACGCTCATAGACTGTTTGGCTGCCTTGATCCACTGATGGGGAAACACTACAAGCATTCCTCCCCTCCGAGGGAACTACCTAAAGCCGTGAAAAAGACGATGCCACCAAATTTGAGGACATTTCTCCCCTGCTTCCCGCCAAAACGCCCAATATGGCAGAGGAAGACGGAGAAGAAGGAGAGTCTCCACACGAGACACTCGAGGAGTCGGAAGATGGAGATTCCCTCCCGCCCTCAGGTCAATTCCCTCCAGCTGAGGGAACCCTAACAACGGTTGATCTTACTAACCTCATGGCGCAAATGAAACCGAAATTGGGAATGCGCCTAGAACAGGTCGAAACGGACCACGTGGCCCTTCACTCTGTGGTAACATCACTGACCACACAAGTTAGAGAACAACGTAAGCTGATGTCGCAAATGGCCATACAATTGGAGGATCTGGATAACCGAGGCAGAAGGCAAAACCTTCGCATCCGTGGGTTACCTGAAACGGAAGGCCCAGAAGACCTCCAGGCCACAGTGTCCAGTGTCCGGAACATCCTCCAACGGGGACCTGAGGACATAATTATCTTGGACAGAGTGCACAGAGCACTAAGGCCCAAAAATGTAAGGGGTCCTTTTCCTAGAGACATCATATGCCGACTACACTCCTATATCACCAAGGAGGAGATCCTGAAGCAGGCCCGAAAGATGTCCGAGATCACACACGGAGATTCCAAGCTGCAAATTTTGCCCGACATTGCTTAGGCCACGCTTCAAGGTCGGAAAGCACTCAAACCGCTTACAGACCTTCTCAAAAAGGCCTCAATTCCGTTCCAATGGGGATTCCCACTCTCTATTACAGTATCCAGAATCTCGGATCACACTCTCTTGCGATCCCCTGCAGATCTAGATTCTTTCTGTGCGGCTTTACACCTAGAAAAACCGGCCCTACCGGATTGGCCAGGCCAATTATTTGGAGAAGATGGACCGTCTCCTGTAACCCTCCAACCCTGGTTCCCTAGACGCCAGCGAAAGAAGAGACAGAAAACGCATCACTGTACCGGAAACCAAGTAGAGAGGGATTAGGGAAGAAACACCTTACCGGAGAGAGGCACTAACTGTGGAGTGAGTGAAAACCACCATCTGTGGACACCGAACGATATACTAGATACTTAAACCCTCGATATGACCTGATTTTAGGACTACTACTGAGACGTTATATTAGACATTTAACTCCCTCTATTTCTCATTTACTATACCCTGGCCTATCAGAGATATTACAATGAGAGGCTGGGACCTCAAGTTGGCCAGATCAACCGGAATGATTTCCCTATACAGCGGGGATTGAGAGATCCCTTACTAACCTTACATGTTTTATTACCGGATGGTAGTACATCCTACCCCCTCCATCTTCATTTGAGAGACAATGACACCAACCTGAACACGAACATGGTTGTCGCCTACCAGGTAGTATCTTTCACTTACAGTTATTTACATTATGTTTACATGGAAATTTTAATTATCTGTTGATGTTTAACTGTGGTGCGAGGGTCTCCCTTCAGTCCCCTACACACGAGATTCTATGCAGTAATTTCGAAATACTATGCTATTGAGCCGCTGGAGGTTGACAGGGCGCAATACGGAAACTGATAACATCTATACGTACCTAATTATTATTATTTACTTTACATCACAATTTCTCTGTTTGATGTGATATTAATTACCCACGATACCAGGTATCTTATAGACACTCCTGCAGGGGAAGGACGCAGTTCAAGAAACTGGTTGATAATCCCTCACTTTCTGTTCTCAACATAGATTCTGTTGTGTTGCCCCCAACTTTGGGTATGACTGGGTTTGCCACACGAGGGGGGGGGGGGCGGCGGACAACCTTTCCCAACCAACTAATTGCCAACCCATCCACCCTTTGAAAACGGTCATTAATATGACACCTAGAGCTGAACTAATCTACTGAATAGGGGAAGGTCTACTGAGAAATAGACCACCCCACCCATATCATTTTTTTTTTATTTTTTTTTTTTTATTCACAACCTGATAATCAGTCAGCTTCCTTTTATAGAGAGCTTAGTCCCCTGCAAGTTCTGCCATCAGCTGTACGGTTGGCGGTGGGAGGGCATCGCCCAGTCTGCGCTGTTTAGAATCCCCCCCAGGTGGAAAACGGGGTTATAACCAGTGGTGTATCTTGATTTTGTGCTGCCCTAGGCAGTCAAAATCTGGGCACCCCCCTACCCAAGCTGCACACCCACGTTACACACCTAAGACATGCCCCATCATTCAGACTCACATCAAGCTCACACTCCCATCACACTCAGTCACACACTCCTACTCCCATCACACTCAGTCACACACTCCTACTCCCATCACACACACTCCGACACCCATCACACTCAGTCACACACACTGTCTCCCATCACACACACTCTGACTCCCATCACACTCAGTCACACACACACACACACAGTCTCCCATCAGCACTTACCTTTCCTTGGTGGCTAGTGGCAGGCAGCATGGTCCCTCCATGCTGCCTGTTCGGCTTCCCGGCGATTGTGCCGACAGGTCTAGTATGACGTCAGCGCGCCCGTCTACGTGACTGTCGGCACTTCCGTGTCGGCACACAGCACGGGGAGCCGAACAGGCAGCACGGAGGTTTCTCTGTGCTGCCTGTTCGGCTCCCCGTGCAGCCTGGCAGGCAGAGCGTTGGTGAGGGGGGATCTTCCGATCCCCTGTCACCTCCGTCTCTGCCTGCAAGCGTGGTCTTTTTTTTATTTTTAAAGGGTTGCGTGTTTTTTTTTTTACATTTTTTTATTTATCTTTTATTTATTTTTCAGTGCTCGGATGCCTCGCGGTAAATACAGCACTGGTTATAACCTTGTATTGTTAGTGGTATATATATATATATATATATATGCAAAATTCTAACACTCCCCCTCCTTTCTTTTTTTTTTCTCTTTCTTTTCTCTCTTTCTTCTTTTCTTTTCTTCACCTTTAAAGGGGAAGGGGGGAAGAAGGTGTCGGAGGAGAAAAGTATTTTCACTTTACTCCACAAGAATTGGTTGTAGTCTGTTGCTCCAGGGGTGTCACTCCGGGCCCGTAGTTCCCTGAGCGCCGTTACATCTATGCTCCCTGACGTTCTGCTGTCACCACGTTCCCCACAGCAGAATTTCGCCTGTGTATATGATAGTGAGGTTTGGTCAGCAAATTGACAAGACGAGACATCACTATGGGCTTATCTGCTCTTGTTTGTTAACTGTGTTGACAAAGTTATCAATGTTTTATTTGATATGTTTACTGATTTGAAGTTACCATGTAATCTCCCTCTCCCCTTATCTTCCCACCCCTCATCCCCCCCCCGGTCTTTGGTTCATTCGGGACTCCTTGTCCTACCCTGTGGGGGCAGAGATCACTTGCTCAGATCCACGCAGAGATCCCATGGCACAAACTCCTGGTAGGAAAATAAATATTGTTTCAATTAATGCAAAAGGCTTAAATTCCCCATCAAAGAGACAGAGACTTTTCCGGGAATTGCGCATTCTACACGCAGATATTGGGTTTATACAGATAACTCATTTCTGTAGACGTATGGTTCCCTTTTTTCGCTCACCCCAGTACTCAAACGTTCTATACTCCCATTCCCCATTCCAAAAGAATAAAGGAGTGGCCATATTAATATAAAAAACATACCATTTGTCCTCAAACACGAATGGAGAGATAACGAAGGTAGATCCATGTTTGTAAAAGGCCACAAAGGGACTGAACTTGTCACACTAGCCACACTGTACGCCCCCAATACAGGTCAAAGCCCGTATATTTGTACCACTCTAGCACGGCTTGATAATTTCGCCGAGGGCCTGATCCTCCTTGGCAGAGATCTGAATCTAGTTTTGAAGCTTCAGTTAGACTCCTCGACGGGAACTACATCTATTAGATATTCCAAGATAAGAAAGGTAAAACAGACTCTCCACTCATCAAGATTAGCTGACACCTGGCGTATATGTAATCCCACAACCAAGGATTATACATACTACTCAGTCCCACATTGCAGATATTCACGTATAGACCATATATTCAACTCTCATAGACACTTACAATATCTGACCCATTCATCTATTGAACATATCACATGGAGCTATCATGCCCCGATCACAGCCACTGTTCATATACCATTGCTACCTGTGAAACGCCCAATGTGAAGATTTAATGAGTCACTACTCAAAGACCCAGAAATTGTTAAAACACTGAACACTAATTATTAAACAATATTTTGTATAAAATACCACACCGGATGTTTCTTCCCCGATAATATGGGAAGTGCACAAAACAGTGATTAGGGGTCAACTCATAAGTATAGGCACACACAAAAAACGACTACACTTAAAAACTGTGACCGACTTACTGGATAAGATAGCTGAATTAGAAAACACCCATAAGCTGACTCTTTCGCCAACACTATACCAACAATTGTTAACTTACAGATCTCATTTGGAAGATCTTTGCAATCTTCGCGAACAGCACAATTTCCTTTGAGTAAAAACTCATTTTTATCAATTTAAGGACAAAATCGGTAAATCCCTAGCCACAGCACTTAATACAAAACAGAACTCTACGTTTATTCCCAAAATTAAAGATTCGCAGAATACCACTTGTCACACTATGGACCACATTGCATCTGTGTTCAGAGATTTTTATCTCAACTTGTATAACCTACCTATACCAGGCAACACCTCACATCTACCCACGTCACAACCCAATATAGAACAGTATTTATCAACCAATATTTCACGACATATTACACCAGAGGATGCCCTTGTGTTAGATGCCCCTATCTCAGCTGAAGAGATAGTGGAAGCTATCAAACACACATCTTCCGGGAAGAGCCATTGGCCTGATGGTCTGACCACTATGTACTACAAAATCTTTTCCGAACAACTGCTGCTCCATATGACATCGGACTTTAATGCCCTGAAGGGGGATGTAACCCTCCCATTACAGTCAAAGGAGGCACACATAGTGGTCATTCCCAAAGAAGGTAAAGACCCGGAACAATGTGGAAGCTATAGACCGATCTCACTCCTTAATGTAGACATCAAATTACTTGCTAAAGTTTTAAGTGATAGACTTAAATATATCCTACCTTCCCTAATCCATAGAGATCAGGCAGGGTTTGTCCCAGGTCGAGAGGCCAGGGACAACACCACCAAACTTATAAACCTAATACACTATGCCAAACAAACGACCCCGGCCATGCTCCTCTCCACTGACGCGGAGAAGGCATTCAACAGGTTGAGTTGGCCCTTTATGCACTCAGTCCTTCAACATATCGGTCTAGGACCTGTCATGCGGAGGTAGATTGCAGCATTGTACCACGCACCTTCTGCAAGAATCAGATTTAATGGGACGTGGTCTAAACAGCTCACCCTGTTGAATGGCACCAGGCAGGGATGCCCGCTCTCCCCAATCCTATTTGTTTTAACATTAGAACCATTAGCCAATGCAATCAGGAATAACCCTAATATCTCGGGGCTCCATATTGGCCCTCACCACCACAAGCTAGATGTTTAAGCGGATGATCTTATGTTTTTTGTTACACAACTGGTCACCTCTTCCCAATATTTTAGAGGAACTCAAGACATATGGTTCCCTGTCCAACTTTAAAATTAATTATAGTAAATCGGAGGCCCTTGATATCTCCCTTCCGGATCCAGTAGCTGACCAACTCAGAAACTCCTTTCCCTTCCGATGGACAGAAACTAAAATTAAATATTTGGGCACCTATTTCTCCAAAGACCTTCTTGCCATATCACACAAACCACTACAAATGCTATTACATCACACACCACACCCAATAGGTAAATATAAACGATCTTTCACGATAAACCTTCTAAACGCAGCCAAACTTCTCATCTCCAGACACTGGAAACAAACACAACCCCCATCTATTAGAGAATGGCTGGCGAAAGTGGAGTCTATTAGGTCCTTGGAGGAGATGGTCTCTGCCTCACAGGCTAAGGGCACAGCACAGATGACTAAGTGGCTACATTGGACCACTTATAGGGACAGCGAAGAGTGCCTGAAAGTCATTCAAGATGCAGAAGCCAATAACCAGTAGTTAGATGTGGTAATTTGGTAATTATATCTGTCTGAAAATGTCTGAACACTACTAAACATACCCCCACAAGATGAGGAAGTCCTGAAAAGCTATAACTAGAACTAGCTAAAACCATCCACCTTTTTAGACTGAACCCTTACCCCCAACCCCCCCCCCCCCGTTTTCTACCTACTCTCCTCTCTACTCTCCCCTTTCCTCCTGTTTTTTTTCTTTCTTTCTTTCTTTCTTTCTTTTCTTCTTTTTTAAGTAGAGTACCTAGCTGACAGCCTTATATTAATGCAAGGTACAACATTCAGTTTCGAGACTGGTTTATGATGTTAATGTTTATATACCATATATACTTGATTTGTACCATATGTATGTGATACGATGTACTATTACTGTACTTATTTTTGTTTTTGATACCCCCATCCCTCCTTCTTTTCTGTACCCCTACTATTCTGAAAAACTTAATAAAAAGATATTACATAAAAATAAAAATAATAATAATTAAAAAAAAAAAAATATATATATATATATATATATATATATAAATATAGTGCATATACCATCAGTATCCTGGGTCTAGGTCTGCCACATTTTGGCTTTACATACAGTGACTATTGTGTGTGAAGGTCCCATATATTTATGAATATTTCTAAATTAAAATAAGTAGCTGACACCATGAAATAGAAGTACAGCTTAAGGCCATAATAGAAGAATTTGAAATATAGCTGAATGGGAGCATTTTTTCCAACTCGTCTACTTTTTCCTTACATGTGCAATTCCCTTCTTAATGTCTTGCAATTTCCTCTTTCATGAGTAAAGCCCTAAGTGTAGCTACAATGTTGTCCCATAGTGCAATCTTGCATTGAAATCCTACTTGCTAGTACAAGCAGATGGCAATATTGTCCTATTCTCCAGGGTGGGCAATTTTTGTTAAGTGACCAGATCAGCCTCCCTTCTTCACAGTGAATAATAATAACATATTTAACCAAGTAGGGTACATTTACATATTCTCTCATTTTCAATTACCGTATTTTCCGGCGTATAAGATGACTTTTTAACCCCTGAAAATCTTCTCAAAAGTTGGGGGGTCGTCTTATACGCCGGATACTGGGATTTACTCACCTATTTTCTGCTCTGTCTCCGCTCGCGCTGTTAAGCCGGTCCGTGGCTGTGAGGGAAGCGTTGTGAGCTCCCCTTTAGGCCGCGCAGCTTCAATAAAGTCTGTTTAAACTTTTTTTTTAAACAAAATTTTATTGACCGCACAGCTGGAGGGGAGCTCACAACGCTTCCCTCACAGCCGCGGACCGGCTTAACAGCGGGAGACAGAGCAGAAAATAGGTAAGTACTGGGGATTGGGGAAAGGGGGAGGAGGGTGGAAAACTCTATATTTTAACCTAAAAGGTTAAAGATGTGATTTTTCCGGTTTATAAGATGACTTAGTTGGGGGGTCGTCTTATACGCCCAGTCGTCTTATACGCCGGAAAATACGGTATGTCTTGGGGATGTTATTATTGCCCCATATCCAGGGGATGTTAATAGCCTAATGGTTCTAATGTTATCTATCTTGAAGGATTAAGGGCTGAGTTAACCCTGCCAGGAATCAAATCTGCAATCCTGAGGATTGAACAGATTATATTTAAAGCATTAGCACACCGAGCAATCGCACTACAAAAAAATTCTGTATATCTTAAGTTGCATTTGGAAAAGAAAGAATGTTGTTACCTTTCCTTCTATTGACATATTTTTGACACCTCTTATCTGGCACACAGATCCACTTATGTGGATGAGGACATTACGGCCTGATGTGGCCTCCATGAGTTTTCTGTGTCCCTCGATTTGATAAAGAATTTGTTAAAATGTCATTCATTGTGTCAGCTATACATCAGCAGAAAATAATAAGAGAATATTTTAGCTAATAGAGTAGAGGGATTCATATTTGATATCTAGCTAAATAACAAAAATATAACACTTATACAGATATGGGATTATATGCTAATAGCATTTTTTATAATATGTAAAAAATTTGTATAATTAAATTAAAAGTTTACTTAGATTTTTAGACCATTGCCTTCACCTAAACACTGACCTCTTATGTTGAAAGTTGGCTCGATGAGTAAAAGACTGTACCAGGAAAAGGATGAAGCACAAAGGATACTGGGTAGTGTTACTGAGTACATTATCATTCCAGATGGGGCACCAAAGCTGACGCTTAAAGTGGGACAAAATATTTTATTTTTACTTTTACTTCTTAGAAAAAAGTAAAAAAGAAAAATGTTATGTCTAAATCTTTGCTGTAATCACAGTAGGCATCTATACAAACGCTTGCTTCTTGTGTCTGTTGGTATGTGATGGAAGCCTGGTCAGAGGACAAAAAGTCGCTGAACTATTTACTTTTTCACTTCTGTAATTAGTATTGATGCTAGTACACAAGTCTGCTTGTTATTTTGGAGAGTAGAGCTCCGGAATAGGACAAGTAATCACAAACCACAAAAGTAATTTGTGGTATCAACCCTAATCATTGTTAAGGCTAAAATAAGGTTCACAGTCTCATTTACTTTTTTGATATACTGTAACATTATCATGAAACAAACAAGTCTTACTTCTCCAGAGGTGTATTTACCAAACTATGTGATGTACAATGCAATGATGTTCCATCAGCATTCACAGACCTTACCTCGAACACTGGTGTCCTTGTATGGCCTCATGTAGTAATTTTGGTGAACATAAATGGTCAACATCTAGTACAATGCCTTCTTCCTATTAGGTCAACTTAAATGGCAACATGGAGTAATGGCACTCGAAGAACAGAAGAACAGGCTACATAATACCAGCATGCTTTATTTCCCAATCTATTCTGTATCCCTATTAAGCAATCTGTAAAACTGTGTGATCCTGGCACTCTTATCTGTTTTATATCCCAGGCTTTCCCTTTTTTTCTTTTAATTTGCCTTGGTATAGTATTTATTAAAACAAAACGAAGTTAAGTGAAACTAAAGATTGTAATGAAATCCAGCTGTCAGGCAGGAAAATGATTTAAATAAAATTATCTCCTGTTGCAAGACTATTGAAAACCGAGCTGGAGCTCGGAAATCTTTACAAAAGCAATAATAGATAAATAGAATGTCATCATACACAATATAAAAAAAAAAAAAAAGAAATAAATCTTACCACCCAATAAAGCTTTATTGTACAGAGTTGTGTTTGAAGGGCCAGAGTCTCTTAAAGAGAAACTGCTAGCTTAGATGGGATACTTGTTATCTACAAAAGAGTTTAGGATGAGTTTCAGATTTCATAGCTTAAAATGTTAGTGTTGGAAATGACTGAATGGCCTAAATTGTGGAGAACAGAATCCTAAGGAGAATAATGAAATATTTACCATTTTTCTTTCTTAAAGATAGTGAAGTTACAGAAGGTTGCATAAAACAGTGTGAGTATATGTGTGCGTCCCTCACTGCCACAGTATGCTGCAGTATAAATATTTCACAGCTCAGTTTTGCTGTATGAGTCAGTTGAAAATGTCTGCTTCTTGCTCTGGAAGAATGAAAGAATTAAAAGATATAAAAGACCAATGTTGCCAACATTCCCAGATTTGCTAGGAAAGTGCTATTTTTTTTAATAATCTGATTAAATTTGGTTGCAGGATGTGCACAGGCAGCATTACGTTTAATACAAACAGTGAATCAGTGCGCTATCCCAACACTACACACACTTAGTTACCCTTTATGTAGAGGCATGGTTTCCTCCATGTGTTAATATTAGGAGGTATGCTTTGGTTGAAAAGAATGGTTCCTCTAAGTGCCAAGTGTGTGCTGTCTAGGTCAATCATAAAGGTGTCCATTTCAAAATAAGTCAAGTTCACTGTAACTTACTGGGGGACAAAGCCATCTATTACTCTGGGTTAAATTACATGATTAATAATGGTATAAATAAAGGTGTCGATGAAATTTGGTGAATGCTAATTAAATTATTAAGCAACGTTTGAAATATGATGTAGCTGTAATAAAAAAAAATGTAAAAAATAAAAGTAAAAAATGTGAGGCAAATTAATTGTGGTTCAAATGTAAGCAGAATGTTTAAAAATGGATGAATAACGGGGGACCCTGTCCTTTAACCATTCAGTAAAGCACATATGGCTAAATTTGGTTGAATCTGAAATAACATTTGTCTACATTCAGCTCTCCTTTTAAAAACAAGTAAACCTTGGCACATTTGACTATTTTGTGAATTCATGGTATTTGGTCATTCTAGACTAATCACAACATTTTTCAATTTCTCAGTAGATCAAGGATCAAGCCAACCTGATTTTTACATTTAAAAAAATCTTCCTTTAGTTTCTCACTGAGAAACTGGTTGGAGTTTAGTCCAGTTTACAGAATGAGTGTGTACAGCTACCTTTTAGTAAGAGCTCCAAGACAACAGCTGTTTGGACATCATGGCAGGACTTTATTAGGGGTTTGCATAGTATAGTATTGATTTTTGTACCAGAGGAGACTTTGTTTTAAATGAGGGATCCCTGAAGGGACTTGACCCCTGAGGGACTTGAGAGAAACCACATGCTGAGAAAAACATTACTAAAGAAGCCTTCTACAGAGAAAGAGGAAGTCAATCTGCAATCAGATGTCTGCTTGGCATTTCTGTGGTCTGTGGTGGTGACTTGATGCAACTCTCGCAGAAGAGAAGCAGCTGGTCCCTCTGTAGGCATCCTGATTGCAGGACACCCTCTGTCATCTTATTGGAGCACGGATCAAGACCTTACACCCTACGAAAGGTCATACATGGGGTTTTTTTATAGTCCACTCCCTCGTTACAAGGGAGAGGAAGCTTTTGTTGTAGGGTTATTTAAACCCTCATTTTGCGTCCCCAATTTGCCTGAGATGGTGACTTTACCAGCCATAGTTTGTGCTTGGCACAATGTTATTTAGTATATACTGACCTGTATCCTCTCCCCCATCTTCCAAAGACAATCCAAATCCACCACTTTCCAGTCTGACTACTGAATACAGATCTTTTACCAGTCAAAGTTCCTACTCCAGATCTTGCTAAGACAATCTTCTCTTACCCCAGATCTATCTTACCAGCTCTTCCTGCAGCAGGACATGTATCTCCATACACTTGCTCCGCATCTGGCAGTGTTCTTGGTGCTGCACCATTCCAAGAATCATATAACCAAACTATTTATGAAATCAGTGTAGCCTATCTGAGGCTCAACCACAGGGCGCATAGTAGCCTGGGTATATATCATCTCAACCACTTCCCAAACATCTTGTGCATAGCTGATTCTCCTGAGCATTACAGTTCTGTTTTTGAAGCACTGAATAAAGAGAATCCCACATATGATTTTTTTTTCTACCAGCACTGAACAGTTATCCATCAATAAAAGCTGGTAGAATAGTGTTATTCCCATACTACTGAGATATAGCCATAAACATAAGAACTGCTTACCTCAGATTTTTTTTTTTTTTAACAGAACAAATCCCTCGTTAAATTTGGTGGTCTGTAAATACCCTTTAAATTCTATTATCCTTTCTTTCTTCTCCTCCCTACTGAATTGTAGAAAACAAGTCCTTCAGCAAATGATATGTGGGACTTGAGCTACAAAAGCAATATTCCAATTTTTTTTGCATGCTGCACGGAAGGGGGGAAGCTTTTCATTGTAAATTGTGATTACTGATGACAGGAGTGTGTCTGCAAATTTACAGAATCAGCGGGGATCTCCTCCCCTCCAGTTTCATACAGTCTCAGGAAATCACTAAATGTGCATTAAATTGAATTAAGAAAAGCAAGAAAATGCATTTATGTCACTGCTAACCTAAGCAGGAAAAATGGACAAGTGGCATGCATAGGAGTTGCTATTATTGTTTTGCATGTTTAATTAGACAGCAGAAATGATGTGAAAGGTATATTAGAAGGGCTTGTCGTTTTCAATAACCCACTCTGCCTTTGGAATGCTAACTTCTTCAGTTTCATAAAAAGGAGGAATTTTAAAATAGCTGATGTAGTCAAGTAATTGTAGGAATCAAGCCAATATTAATAGTGTAACAGTGGGTCGTGCAGCTGAAAAGTATTGCTGAGTCACAAGATGGCTCCTGGTCCGTGAGGGTGAATGTTCAGTGAGGCTTTTCTCCCCTACTGTCAGTGAATACAGGTATCAAACAAGAGTTATCTGTTGACCTTATTTCATTTGTAAATCATCACAAAGGACTAGAGAGGAATGAGAACACTGCTAACAGCATATGCTTGTGGTTGGTTTTCATGTAAATGTAAAGAGCTCCACAGACATGAGAAATTATAAAAGGTGGGACAAAAGGTGGATTCCTGAACCAGGGTCCCCTACATCTTATCTATCTCCTACTTTCCATCACTCCCACAATGACTCCCACTCCCACTCTCCAGCTGTTCCAAGACTGCATCTCCCATAATGCTCTTTCAGCTAAGAGGCTGGCTGACGAGTATGGGAGATGTAGTCTTGGAACCGCTGGAGAGCCCTCAGTTTGCCTACCCCTTGGGCTTAAGACCAGAGAGCCAAGCACATATGTAATATTAATTGATGTGCTTCTATCCTACCTTATCCCTAGTGTTTTCTTATGGTGCAAAGTTTATGTTAAAGGGACTCTGTCAACCCAAACATTGCTTGTGCTGTAAATTTAGAAAATAAAAAACGGTGAAAAATACAATGTGTTAGCAGTTTTACAAAAAAATGCATAAAATAAGAGAAAGGTATGTTATAAAAGTGTCTTCTGTTTATGACATCACCTGTGGCCTGATATTCACATGAACTCATTTGCAAGGGAAAATGTGTAACAAGGCTGCAATCTTGAGTAACTGTAAAGTAATCCCTCCGCTCATGATAGTAAACACACTGAACTGTCCAATTGTAACACAAGTGCAATGAAAATACAAACGTGAAAAGCAGAGCATCAACGGAGATGGATATACATATGCTGAAAAAAAATTACTTTTTTTTGATGTTAAACCACTGCAATCCCAGGAACAAAGTAGAAAAACCTGAGGGAAGGCTGCCCACAATCCACTTGACCTATTTTGTTTTAGAAGCACGTAATCATACAATAAACAAGCACACTTGTAGTGGGTATTCAAGCACTAAATTAAAAGTAGAACTCCCACATCCGCTGTTAATGACGGCATGGCCTAGCAACAAATCCCAATAGTAGACAGACCCCAGGGATCCCCAAACAGCTAATAAAAATAATTCAGAAACTGAACAAAAGACAACATTTTTGCTAACTCAATATATGGATACGTTTTCATTTGTTTTATTATCTACACTAACATTATAAGAAATGTTTAGATCCCTTTATGTAACAAGGAGAACCTTTTATTCATTTAGGTAGAGTATGCGTCATACTATTGGCTGCAAAAAGTCAATAGTATGACTCCATTTGACTATGTCTAGTCAAATGAACTGTAGGGTTAAAGAAAATAGCTCCTAGAGATCTCAAAAACACCAATTCCCACATATTTCAAAGGTCTACTTATGGATTAAAACTAGAGCACCTCCTCATCTGTCGCGTTTTCCAAGCATTTAGAATATAATTGTGAGTTTCAAAGAGACAGTGTTAGGGAATAATGAGAAGCCACTATGCTATAGCTCATGTTGTGTTTCTTGCAGAGCAGGTTAAGAATCTAGTACAAAATGTTTTCTAAATAGTCCCAATGGATGGTAGAACTCAGACAGCCACTAATTATCTGAAGATGTGTCTGATAATGTAAGATCATTGGGAGGAAAAGAAGGGACATGCTTTTATTATGGTGTTATCCTTCCAGTCTTCTCCTCCCTTTTGAATTGGTGAAAACAAGTAATGGCTGGGAATTCTTCTAACATTCAATACATAACATTGCCACTCCTGTTCTGAGACCATCACTAATATTATACCAGTGTCTATCCAGTTATGTGTCTACCTCTTATATTAAACCTGTCTTGTATTAAAGTGTGTCACTCCTGAACTCAGCTGGTCTCTGATCTCATAACCGTTTCATCCTGATCCGATCACTGACCTTATAACAGGATCAGTCCTGTCCTGGGCTCATCACTGATTAATATAAGTAATATAAGCCTGTCCTGAGCTCGTCACTGATATTATACCAGCCTCACTTCTCTCCTGAGGTCATCACTGGGCTCTCCTAGCCTATTCTATACCAGTCTCACTCCTGTCCTGACTAGGGTTGCCACCCAGGTATTATTTTACCTAAGGCCAATGTTACGTCTATAAAGGCAGAAGCAAGGCTGGTATTTTTTTTTTTTAAGAAAAGGTGGCAACCGTAGCCCTGACCCCATCTCTGATATTATACTAGTTTCACTCCAGTCCTGTGCTAGTACATTATATTATAAAAGTTACATTCCTGAACTTAGCTGTTCATTGGCTGTATAATAGCATCATTCTTGTCCTGTGCCTGTCACTAATATTACAACATTGTAACTCCTGTCCTGAGTCTTTTATTGATATTGTAACAGTGTCACTCCTGAAAATAGCCTGTCACTGACCCATAACAATGTCACTCATATCCAGATCTTTTAACAGTGTATTTTGTTCTCTCTCAGTAAAAACAGTTTAACAGCCGTACTGTTTCCAACAGCCAACATGCATTCCATATTCCTCCCATTGTACTAACTGATCAATAAAACATTACCATTAATATATAAACTATTTTAAAACCAATTCAAATCCTAACCAATCATATTTTCCCAATATCCAGTTTAAGTTTGATCCAAATTGCAATAACAGAACCTCAACTGATATATATATAAAAAAAAACTTTGGATCTAAAGATCCACTCTGTGTTTCAACTATAGTGGTCATGTACTAAGCAAGTGCAGTGGGGAAAAAAAGTAGGTAAAACATGAGCAAGGAGCAATTTGCGACTATTTGTAACATTCTAAGCTTTTTTTTTCCCGATTTGCGCCTCTTCCGTTTAATTTTATTTAGCGTGCATTTCTCCGGTTGCGCTAATAAATTGCGATTATATTTGCGCATGATAAAGAGCTTTGCGAATATTTTGTGAAAAAGAATTCTTATTTGCATGTGAAAATTACACCAGCTTTTAGAAAGTGCTATCCAAAGAGGTAAAAAAAATATTCACAAAATTGCCTGTCTTTATTCTCAAGTATGCCCGTTTTTATTTGCAGTTTGCTCGTATGTACTATTTGAGTGTTACATGTTTAGTACATTGCAATAGGAGCAAAGCGCAAAAATAGTTTTGCTCATAAAATATATTTGCGTTTTTTTGTACATGCCCTTCTATATATTTGTTTGTACATTACACTTTAAAGGGACTTTGTCACCTGAACATTGTTTAGACTGCGAATGCAGAGAATAAAAAAAAATGGCCAAAGAGTATTTATATATTGTGTTAGCAGAATTGCAACAAAGGAGAAAAATATGTGTCTCTTGTTTCTCTCTTAATTTATGCATCTTCATTCAATTATGTTAACACAGCGTATAGACAATTGTGGATCATTTTTCACTCGTTATATTGTAAACAATGTTAAGGTGACTTTATCCCTTTAAGTTACAGATGTAAAGCAGTGTTTTGTTTTCTAACGGAATCCCCCACAGCAACTGATATTAACATATTTTCTCAATAAAGTTAATAATTTGCACTCAAAAAAACCTTTAATAATACGCAGCATCTCCCATTTTGCTGAGAAATGGGTTTATTTGTTCTAGAGACAAAAAGTAAGAAGTTGGGGGTATGCAAAGAGGACTGACACATTCTAATAACCCTGTCACATAATTCATATTTCAGACCATCAATGGCTGATTCCGCATTAATCAAACTCAGAGCATGCTCTGTGGATTAGAGATTGATATTAATTTCATGCTTTTTAATTCACAGTCAAATCTCACAGGTGTGATTTGAAAGTTTTTCTTTGTGTCCCAGAAAATGGGATAATCTTATGCACTTTTCAATTATCACCTCATTTTTATTAACTAACTCTTAAGGGTAAAGAAAGAATAGGAGCGATTCTGTATAATTAAGTGCAGTGTGTGATATATAATATATTAGGATTTCCTGTTTATTGGATAAGAGATCATTCGTGTGGATGTAATTATATCAGACCCAAACTATGATTCCTTTATTTCGTTAAAAGGATGTGTGAAGTACTTTTTCATCAGCCTTTCAACTACTTGTTATCTATGTGCCCACAACAATGTAAAAATATGTATAACAACATTGCAAGAATTTATGCTGACAACAACACTTCATCAAATTCATTCCTGAAATAATAATAGCGGTAAAAATAACCGGGTCACGTTTTATGCCCTACAGAGTTCTCCATATTACTCAGTAGGAACATGCCGGTACTACATTCTCTATGGTGCTCTGCATGCAAAATTCAGCCTCCCAATCCCGGACTGCAGCTGCCGAAGAGTGACCTTCTTAGTCCGCAAAACTTCTGACAGCACCCGCCTTAACACAACTAGCTTTTCTTCCGGCAACCTACAAATCCCCTTGCACCGTGTCGATCTCCAAACTAAGGAAACTGAGGCGGGTAGTTGGTCCTTCCGTCTTTTCAGCGGCTAGAGGGACCCCAAATGATTTAGAAACCAGCTGCATTGTCCGCAATAGGTTGAACATTGCTTATTCCCTTTGGAGATTGCATCAATCCAGGACAAGAAAGCTGTCACTTACATTTAAGTTTTGTCCCAAATGTAGGGACTATATGTGAGTGCTTTATATTTCATTGCCTTCATCTTTATACCTTCATTTGTTACACTGGGTATATATCCTGCATTTTCTGCACAGCAGATTGATTGCACTGTCACTTTATAGCACATATAGCGCACTGTCACCTTGTGTATTTTTTGTATATGTGTTTTACTGCAGTATTTTGGGATAACTGCTAGACAAGTTGCTGCTTGTGCAATATCTTCTCTAGCGCCACCTACCTCACACCACTTCCATTGTCATAGTATTACAAAAGTACAAAAGTTTATTAGAAAAATAATTATATGAGCAAAAACAAAAGATACTTACATATCAACTAAATGG
Source organism: Pelodytes ibericus (assembly GCA_036172795.1). Taxonomy (NCBI): domain Eukaryota; kingdom Metazoa; phylum Chordata; class Amphibia; order Anura; family Pelodytidae; genus Pelodytes; species Pelodytes ibericus. Next base: position 163,944,282 of record CM069857.1, read on the forward strand.
CATAAGATAAGATAGTCACTGCGCAAAAGAGGTCACCGGCGTTTCAGCTAAATAGCCTTTATCAAGGAGACCTGAGGTCTCAGGTCATCAGGTCTCCTTGATAAAGGCTATTTAGCTGAAACGTTGGTATATATTGTATTGTATATACATATATATATATATATTGTATATTGTATATATTGTATATATTGTCATTGGGGGTGATATGTGGACTCCCCTTTGGGTGAAGCACCTGACTATTATTGTTAATATAATTTTGGGGTGCTTCTCTGATTGTCTGTTTTTGTAAAAGCTAAAGCAATTCAATCAGTGAATAGTTAACTCACTGTGGTGTATACGGTTAGTTCTCTTGCCCTTGATATTCAATAACTAAAGCTTTTGGGTTTAATAATTGTAGCACACATGAACCAACTTGAGAATTGCTGCTAGGGGATATTATTGTAGTGCTTGCCCCAAGAATATAGAAAATTATAGAATAAAATAAAATATTAATATGCAAAAACATAAAAAATCTGAATATGGCTATATAAATGTATAAACTTGTGTTTGTCATATAAGCATATCAGTCATGGAGATGTATAAAACACTGTGCCTATGAACATAATCATATAAATTACATTTGCAATATGATAGATATAGAAAGATATGAGAGAATAGATATGAAAGAATACATACAAAATGTATCTGTATGTGTGTATGTATGTGTATATATATATATATATATATATATATATATACAATTAAATTCTAAACAAATATATAGATATATAATCAATAAACAAACAGTATGTGTAAATACATAGGCATGAAAATATCTCCAATAAATATGTGGAAGATTCATATTGCCATACCCATATATAGTGTTATGTGAATTTGTAATAGATCTTGCGCAATATATATACACAGTCATAAATAAATCGAAGGAAAGATAGCCATACATATGCAAACATAGAAATGCATGTATACAGGTGGAAAAATCTTTCATAATTAGATAAATGTATTTCATATCACCCAAAAAGATAATTTATTTAAATTTAAAAATACTAATACCTAATTTGAATAAAGAAAATATTAATCAAGATAAATTAGACTTGATATCCAATTTATCATTGAGATCTCCAGGTGTTAGAGTGTCTAATTTATGTATCCAGAAAGAGTATCTGGCACATAGAAGCTTAAATCTTCTACCCCTGTCTTTGCAATATGAAATGGACTCCAAACCTAATATAGTGAGGTCCGTGACCTTATTCCCACACACGCAGTGGAATCCAGTATATTCTTTCCGAGTTGGCGCCTTTCTTTTCCTCCTGCACACTCAGCTTGCTGTGTATCTGGTTTGGGCCTTAGGGTATAAATAACAGAATAATGGTTAAATAATTGCTCAAAGTGGACCTATTAAACATGATCTCTTCTATTACGTAATTAATTTAATAATGTACAGGCCTCAAAACTGATTTAGAGATAACAAAGAGCGGCACTGTTTATTAAAGGGCCAAAAAAGTTTTTAAACAACATTTCAGGCTGTATAATGCCTCTAGTCTGTTGAATAGGTCCACCAGAATTAGAGTTGGATGCACTTTAACAAGTAGTAAGACGAAACCAGTGAAATAAGCCCTTCCTTCTCTGTTGTTGCAGTTTTGTGTTAAACGTTAATTACAACTTAAAAAATAGGTCAGGTTTGCATTCATGAATGCCATTCGCTCATTGTGCACATTATGTAAAATAGTATTGCAACAAGATTGGAGCAAGGACCCCTCAGTCTAAATATTTATTTCTTCACTCTAAATGATAATGTGTGTTTTTAAAAAAAAACACAACATTGGAAGCTATCACAAATCACACACACACACATACACAAAAAACGCTCCTCTAATTGCATTTTTAATAACATAGCACCTGCCTTTTTTGTTACACAAATGAAGTAAACAGATGGTATCTTGGTTAGGTGACAATTAGTCATTTCCAAAGACCCTGCATCATTATCATAGCAGAATTTACATGTATTGAAAAAGACTGCAGATTCAGCAAGAGAAATTACTAATATATAGCCAGTCCCAGGCTCCTTCCTGCAGTTATTCAAAAATGTTCAGGCACACACAGAAATTTAATTAAGTTAAAACAATGAAAAGAAGCCATACAAAATAATAGAACTTTTGCTATTTGTTTTCTGCTTGTAATGGAGTACTGTGTATCTTCCTTTCTGTCCATTCTGTCTTTGCTGTCCATATTATTAGGAATGAAAAATCAGCTCTTTGTCAACACCAGTTGAGCAAAAGGCAGAATTACATATAACATTTTCATGCAAATATAATTTATCATTAACTTTGATTTATTCCCTGCTGACTGTAATCAGAGTTTCACTGTTTGGAAATTGACCAAGTATATTTGCAATGCAGATATAACTATGGATAAAGTTTATCTACAGCTAGCTATCCCTAGAAATCGTAACAAATATCACATTTAAAAAAAAAAAGATTTGCTGAAGAAGAGTTTTCTTGGGACTTTTTTGTTCTGAGTGTGTTTAACTGTGATTTCTCTCAAATTTAATATACCGTATTTGCTCGATTATAAGACGACCCCCCAAACTTTGGATATTCCTTTAGGAAAAAAACTAAAAGCCTAAATATAAGACTACCCTATAGGAAAAAAGTTCAATTGTATATATTAACATGTAAATTGCTTTTTTAATAAAAAAATTATATCAAAAAATGCATTTATTGTTTTTATTTACTTTTATGTGCCAATGCTGCCTCTCTCTTTCCCTTGCCCCCAACTTTGTCTCTCTCCCCCCCTTAGTGTTGTCTCTCTCTCTCCCCCTCCCTTTGACTCCCCCCTCGCTCCCCTTGTCTCTCTTTCCCCCCTGTGCCCCCCCTCGTCTCTCTCTTCCCCCCCTCCCTTCCCTTTGTCTCTCTCTTCCCCTCTTCCCTTCCCTTCTCTCTGTGTCTTCCCCCCCTCCCCTTCCCTCCCCTTCCCTCCCCTTGTCTCTGTATCTGCCCCCCCTCCCTGCCCTTGTTGCTCTGGTCCCCCCTCCCTCCTCTTGTTGCTCTGGTCCACCCTCCCTCCACCCCCATCACCTTGTTCTGTTTCCCTGGTGGCTAGTGGGGGCAGCCGGGGGATGTCTGCACGATACGTTCAGACATCCTCCATGCTGCCCGACACCTCCGTCTATTATGACGGAGAGCTGGTCCGTCATAATAGACGGAAGTGTCGGGCAGACATCCCCCAGCTGCCCGATTCTCCCTGATGGCTAGCGGGGCAGCAGAGGATGTCTGCGCGATGAAGTACCCGGCTTCATCATAGAAGTCCCGGCGGTCGTGCCGGGCGGCAGCAGGGGGAGTCTGTGCTCATAGAAAGGAGAATTTAATGATATTTTTTTTAAATTGATCATGCCTTCCAGGAACTCAACGGGGCACTAAACTTTAGTTTTCATGAGTGAGAAGTTAATTGTTCCTAGTGTGAGGATACACTTACATGCACTTTTGATAGTACATGCCAGTTTATATTCTGACCTGTCTGGTCAGCGATTGGCTCTCACTGCTATTGCAGAGAGAGGCTTTTGTTTTTGCATGGGATCAATAGAAGGTGCCTTAACTAGGTCCCCTCAGCTGACCTGTGCACTTTGCATACCCCAATCAGACTAGTGGAATGAACCCCTCTCTGATTGGCTGGCAGCAGCTTCCAGACCTGCTGTGTCGCAGCTGTGAGACACGGCAGAGTGTAAACACACGTGTATCTATTAAGGCACACATCGGGTTTACTCCAGACCACCAGGACATTTTTTGTATACGTTTTTAGTTGTCCCTTATGGCAGGGGTGGGGGACCTGCGGCCCTCCAGACAATACAAGACTATATTTCCCAACTATAGGGCCGCAGGTTCCCCACCCTTCTTTAAAGGGGTAAAGTAGGATTCTGTCCTACAAATTTGTTGGAAGTTCATCAACTGTTCCTGCTACTTGTTGTTTCCCACATCATCAAACTCTGCATGTTCCAGTTTATTATTACTATAGTACTTTAGTCTCTGGTACAGAAACAAGTAGATACAGTATTGTTCTGATTTTAGGCTGCACTCCCCCCCCCCCCCCCCCTAATTTAAATCCTATCAGGGTTCTGCACTTGTATTCCTACGCACCGTATTAGAAGGGAGCTCCGAGAGCATTTTACACGAACACTACATGTGAGAACTGTGTATGTGGAATCCTTCATTTCAGGCCAAACTATGTATTTTTTTTGTGTAACCGTTGAATTTTTCCTGTGCACAATGACATCCATTCCTGACCTTTTTCATATATTTATGTACAGTATTTTTTGGTTTATTTTCTCAAATTTTCTGTGGGCAGACCACTCTTTATTTGGCAGTTCTTTTCTTCAGAGTAAAGGAATGATTATAAACAGTTTATACCTGTCTATTAACTACTAATTCACCCAAGTGATACTTCATTATCTCTCCACTGTATATAGTAAGAGTGGCACAAGTGCCTTCTCTATAGCTTTTGTAATAAGTAATAGAGATCCATAGGAACTATGTTCAAAGAAACATTTTGGGGCAATGTTAGTGCATGACATTAAGACATTTAAAGGTCTGATTAACCCCTTAGTGACAAGACCTTTTGACCTTGCCTTTCCCTTGGTGACAAGGGTTGTTTTGACATTTCTGGGGTGTTTGTGTTTAGCTGTAATTTTCTTCTTTCTCACATACAGTACCCACACAAATTATATGTTGTTTTTATCGTCAGAAGAAGGGCTTTCATTAGATACTAATATGTTCATCATTTCTTATAATTTACTACAAAACAAATCATAAAATATGATGATAAAAAAACACTTTTTCTAACTTTGACCTAAAAAATAATTTACACAAATCCAATCATTAAAAAAGAACCCTATCTAAATTGTTTCTAAATGTTGTCCTGAGTTCCGAAATATACCTATTTCCATGTTTTTATGCAGTTTTTTGTGAGTTATAGGGCAATAATACTAGTGTTTTCTACTGTGACCTTTTGATCCCAAACCTAACCCTAACTCTATTGCCTTGACATCAAGGCAATAGAGCAGCACCGTCAGACCAGTTTTCGGACCATCTCTTGCCAGTGGCCTTCTGCCTCATTAAAAAATACTTTAGGGTTTAGACCTTCTTTACGCTCTCGCTATGTATAGTCCTATGTGTCATAGTCTTGTCATAGCGGAGTATGCTGGGAGAGCATGATGAGTTTGCAGGCCTTTGTGTCAGCTTGAATGAAACTTGCCAGCCTTTGCCTGACCAAAGTCATAGACTGAGAAAAGAAAGTGTGTGTGATTATTTTCTCCTCTGTTTATTTAATCCCTATGTGTAGTGTACCACTACTTAAACTCTCAAGGTTAGAATATAAGTTTCGATTAGTGCTCTCTACTAGTGGTATCATTTATCCTCAGAGTTTCTGTGGAGACTACGTGAGGATTAATTAATACAGTCCAATGTTCTCAAGCTCTTCACTTTTAAAGAAATATTCAGCTTCACTGGCTTTTCAATAAGGCGTTTATATTCACTGTAATATTGGCGGTGTAATAACACATGATACGTACATATATAGGTCTCAGAACTGTTGGTAATGGTGTACATAATTCATTGAGCATGCCAGCAAGTAACATATTTTGTTATCTATGAGGTGGGCTTAAAAGCAGCTTTAGGTCCTTCGTTCAGAATGATGTGCATTTGCTTTGAAGATAACTAAACCAAACAGCATTTTCTCCATTTTCCAGACGGTGGACAATTCTGCCACTACTCTCTTGTAGTGTTCACAGCATTGCTAATTCCATAATGGAAATTCCAGTAACTCAGCATCTCCAGGAATTATTGGCTACTGGAACAAGAAAGGACATGGAGCATTATCATTCTGACAGTGCTGGGATTCAAAATCACCAAATTCTTTGTGTCACCATCTTAGGTTGGTTGTTAGAGTAATAGTCTTAGAAACTGACTTAACCATGTGTGGGATGGAATGTCCTGTCCAGGAGTTTTCACTCAATTTACACATGATTTAATGCCACCAAATTAGTAGCATTTAATTAGAAGGTGATCAGTATTGTTTTATATGAATCACTGAGAGGAACACTGCCGACTTCTGATGAGGCTCCTCTTTTTTCGACATCTAATGCAATAAACGATGGGTGTGACAAGAACACCTGCATGGAGATAACTATTGTGATCCTGGGCGTCTAAAATTGGGACAGTTTGGGTATTTGATTCCTTACATCGTAAAATAGAAACAGGGTTAAAGAGGGAGGAGTTGCTCACTTAATCTCACATAATAAACATATCAAATTGTGTAAAATAAATGGATTCTGTGAAGCGTAAGGACGAGGCCTGTACCTATTACATTACATTTCCCATTACCCTGGAATAAGTCTAGGCAGGGTCATCTATAATCAGGATATTACTATACTGCCGTGCCTGACTGATCACGGCTATCTATCTGCTCCACAATTTGTTCAAGACGAGCAGGATAGCACTAGCTAAAGTGCTCCCATGTCTTGTCACTACAAAGGGGTTGTTAATTTTTTTAATGGCAATGTGTCCTTCGGAGGCATAGACTGTCCTTTTTCCTGCAGTTTCTTGTCCCAGAAAATCAGGCAAATAAAATTTTGTAAATGCGCACGTGTGAGTGCCATGTGGAATGCACTTATGCATGTATGATAGGTTGGCACGTCCACATTTGCATGACCCACTACCTCAGTGTTCCATCATCAAGCCAATCCCAAGTTAGAGGTTATACTAACCTGGTAATTACCACCATTTCTTTCATTGACATTAGTAACTGGTAAATCAGACATTATTAATGCCAGCTCACTCTGGGGGCTATTCACCATATGGTGAGTCGGGGTGAGATAAACATTTTATCTCCCCATTTAACTACACATTGTACAGGGTCAAACCGGTGAGCTTTTCCTGCTAAGCAAACTCACCATGTGTGTCCCTGCACAATGTATAGCTAAATTGGTGAGATCAAATGCTCCGCTCACCCCAACTCACTTGCAACTCACCTTTTAGTGAATTGACCCTTCTATATTAATGGGTTGGCATAAAATGAAAGGTTGGAACATAAGCAATAACAAACTTCATTCATCAATCTACCAAAACTGTATCCAGACTTGTGACATAAGTTGGATAAATATAAGGCACTGTTATGCTGATTGACAAAACTATTTACTCTGTGTAGATTCAGAAAGTGTGACCCACACATTAGCAGCTATTCGCTAAAAGGTGAGTTGACATGAGATTAACTTTTAATCTCATCAGTTTAGCTATATATTGTGCAGGGACAATATTGGTGAGTTTGCTTAGCGGGGCAAACTCAACAGGTTTGTACCTGCACAAAGTACAGTTAAAATGGTGAGATGAAATGTTCATCTCACCTGCCACTCACCATTTAGTGAATAGACCCCATAGTTTCTACACTAATCTTAACCACTGAGAAAAAGAAAACAACTATATATAAGCATTACCACAATGAAGCTTTTATCACCCTCTTTATAAAGTCCTTCTGTGCTGGTGTGAGCATTATTAATAATGCAAATTAATAATTATAGTTGCAATAAATAAGTAATGATATTGAGTATATAAGTGTGTCATGCAATGCGATTTTCAATGATCTGGTTTAATCACAAGGGAAGAATGATAGCATTAATGGCACAGTCCTACATAATCATAATATAGACCATGACAATAAGAGTACTAGAGTTCACTTCCATTATCAAAGCTATCCATTTGAATAACAAATGTATTTAAGTAGGAAAGCTTTGTAATTTAATAGGAAAATCTATGCAGATAATTTCTCAATTTAATTGTGTGCCTTAGGTTAGCAGACTATAGATAGAAATAGAGTAAGGCTAATGTATAATAGTTTGCACAATAGATATAGCTAATAGTGGCACTATAACTACACTGTTATATGAACTGAGGGTATCTCACTGCACTAGTGACACACTGGTTTATACTTACACTATTCAAAGCTCATCTTATATCATTATTTTTATTCTCTACATTAGCAGTTTAATTAATGTTGAGGTTCACAGAGTCCCTTTAAGGACCCCCCCCCCCCCCCCCCCCAAACAGCTGGCATCCTAGGGTTAATCCCTGAAGCAAATAACTGAATCTCAATCACCTCCTGCTTTGGATTTTGGAGCGAATTTGTTTACAGACAGGGAAAGGGGTGCACACAAATAAAATAAAAGATGATTTATTATTTGTATTCTCGTTTAACAAGCATAGTGAATATTTATTACATCTTAAATGAATGTTTAGTGCAGACTGATCAGCATCACTTACGGTTTATTTAAATTACAGTCTTGTTTGGAAAAAGAGCTGCAGATCATAGGGCACAGATGAAATAATATTCCTGTGCTCGTTCCTTCTAACATTTTCTAATCTCTGTGGGAACGAGTTTCCATGGTAACTGGACCACATTAAGAAGTTTGCCCTACAATTTGCTCATATTTACACCCAACTGTAATCTACGGGCTACTCTCCAAACATTTTGTTATATAGTTTGGTACATTTTGGCGACAGACTGGGGATATCTTTAAATTTGATGTTTTAGAGCAGGGTAGGCAACCTTTGGCACTGCAGATGTTGTGGACTACATTTCCCTACATGCTTTGCCAGCATTAAGAGCATTGTGGATGATGTAGTCCACAACCTCTGGAGTGCCAAAGGTTGTCTTCCTCTGCTTTAGGACACTTGTAAAATCCAGGCCAGTAGCCAGTACATTTTTAGTATTTTCCTAATAAATACTAATACAAATGTAGGCAGTGTGCCAATTTGCGTTGGTGAAATGTTTAAAGTAGGAGTGTGATTTTTTCTGTATGGAAAATGTGTAAGCTATGCTTTATAGGTGTGAGAGGTGTAGGACAAATCTGTAAGAGTACACAGCACAGGTAGCAGATAATATTGATGGGGGAAGAATGTAGAAATGAAATGCATATGCCTAGTGGTTATATTAAATCATACCTAAAAATAATATGTAGTAAAAGACTATAATCAGTGAACTGAAAGTAATCAAGACGTAGAAGAGATGGTGAATGGTACTAAATGGTATATCAACCAAAACAGCTTCAGCAAGGAATATAAGAGATGTATGCTATGAGGTCTGCAACAATTCTGTGACAATCCAATCACTTGTATTACTAAAGAGAAGAAGAATGGGTATCAAGAGAATCTTGGGAGGTGATCCAATTACCTGGTGTATTGCCTATTTTGGCGATACCTAGTTCCCTTTGCTTCACATAATTTTGTTTTCTCCAACGATCCAGTTTTCTGTGTGCTTTGCTGAAGTGGAACTCTACTAGGTTGCCCACAATGATATCTACCAGACTGTAGCCCACCTTTTGCACTGTACTATTCATGTCAGCCCAGAGTTGGTGTTATCAAATATGCAAATCCCCATTTTGCTGAGGGTAGATAGACTCTGGCGTCACAGGACACGACACCTGGAAGTAGCGTATGTGAAGAGGAGATCGGTATTTAAACTGAGAACCTAGCAACAAGGGGACACTTGAAAAATGGCATGTAGAAGAAATGAAGTTGGCACTTCGAAGACACAGGTATGATGCAAAATTGTTAAGACTTATGATTATGTGTTCTTCAATGCGAACCGCTTAAAGTCGCCTTTTCCTGCACCCTTCCATGTGTGTTTTGCATTTCTGGATGTGATCTTCCAATAAATCTTCACAACTTTGCATCATACCTTTGTCTTCAGAGTGCCAACTTCATTTCTTCTACTTGTCTTCTACTCCGTTTGGTTGGCGGTGGTTTGTGCACCTGAGGCAGACAGCGATGAGCTATTTTTGCTGGAGCCGGGATTTCTGTGGTGGGGAGACTTTTTTGTTAGACACTTGAAAAAGCCTTAACATAAGGGCGAAACGCGTTGTGTGTGGAAGGAGAGCACCTTATGCAGACACTGTGCACTTTCTACATTACCTGGACTTCATGCACTTTGTTGGATATTGCCTTGTAAGGTTTTTATTACTTGTTTTTTGCACAATAAATGTGTCATACTTAAGTTCTACTCCTTCTTCCATTGTTTTTGTGAGCCACATCTACATCTGAGGTTCTTGTCTTGGACACTACGATGGGCTCCCGGACACCTACTATACTGAGCAGGATACTGTTCAGGAATATTTGAGTGTATCCACCTATATTATTATACCAAGCCATACTGTTTTTTTAAAATACTACACTATAATATTTTCTGTACATTTTTTTTCTTCCCCTTGTACAGCACTGAGAGGATTTCCTCATTTAAAGGGTAATTTAAGTGTAATTTTTGTCCCTGGTGGCTAGTGGCACCATGCTGCCTGTTCAGCTCCCCGGCGGTTGTGCTGACAGGTCACGTGACACGGTGCGCGTCTGAAGTCAGAGCGCCGGTCACGTGACTGTCGGCACTTCCCTGTCACACTGCACGGCGAGCCGAACAGGCAGCACAGAGGTTTCTCTGTGCTGCTTGTTCGGCTCCTCGTGCAGCCTGCTGGCAGGCAGAGGGAAGGTGAGGGGGGCTCTTCCGATTTTTTTTTTTTCAAGGGGGGGGGGGGGGGGTTGTACCGCCCCTAATGGCAAACAAGGCAAGTGCTGCTCTAGGCATTTGCCTTGTTTGCCTCACGGTAAATACAGCGCTGACGGGAGAATCACACTGATGTTGTTTTAGGTAATATAACTAAAAAAAAAAAAAAGAACCCATTCATGTGAACTTGAAAATGTACAATATAATAGGAATAGACATATATATATATATATATATATATATATATATATATATCTTTTTTTTTTATTTATTCTTTTACTGCAAGACAAGTCTTAAAAGAAATAAAGGAATAGCAGACTCTGATAAACGCACAATGATAAACACAGAGCACAATGTATTCAAAGACTTTTAGCACGTCTTGAAAGATGCCCGTAATATACAAATTACATTTCAACTCTGATACACAGACAGTCTTGCAAACACAAAGCATACTAACTGTGATAGAAGAAACTTTAAAGTGTATACGTCATGTATGAAACAGAAAAAGGCTTTGCAAAGGCTGTAGGGTATTCTGAATGCTTTATCCAGTTATAGATGCTAATTGAGCAGGCAATACACATTTTCATGCTATGAAGTGGTTTAGCTCTAATGCTGTTCTCTCTCCAGACAATCAGGAAAAGAAGGTCAGATGTGTGTTGGGTAATATAATGTAATATAATTGGGTAGATTCTATGGCCCCCGTTAAGTGGAAAAGTGGTGTTAGCAGGACTTTACCTGGAATTTATGATTCTATCCAGCTGCTAACCAGGTTAACGTATGAGCTGAGATCAGTTTACAAAATTACCCACCCATTAAATATGAACGTGCCCAGTAAAAAAAAACCCTATACTTACTGCATCTGTTATAAAAACATCCTATGCGCACAATGATATTACCTTGCATGTTAAAACCAGTAATAACACTGGAAACGTATGTTAATTAACTCACTACAAGTGACCATTAACGGGTCCATTAATGGGAAATATTGCCCTTTTAATAGCCATGTAAACCAGGGCTTGACTGATCCGATCTGCATTATGAAAGGTTAAAGAATGGGCAAAATTAACGATTCAAACCTATTTAACCACTATCAATGCCAGGTACATTTAAAACATATTTTAAACCTTGTTAAACAAAGTTGCACAATCAAATGCAGGTAAGATACAACAGCTGATTGTATGGCTTTGCATTACACAAACTGTATATGAACAACAACGGTGGGAATACGTTTAATGAGACAAGGGATACAGACACTATAAGTGAGATGCAGAGGAGTGCAACAGCAACATGTCATCTTCCTCACAAGTCTATACAATGTGTAGGAAACAGTTTGTTAAGTTCAGTAACAATCGCATTAAAAGCTCCACAGATTGTACCTTGCACAAGGCATTGAAAGTGGGGGAGATGATATGTCCACCTGCCAAGTCGGTTGGACGTCCATTCGTTGCTGGGTACACCCTTATATTTTGGTGTTACATCATCTCCTTGGTGCTCCTCTTCTTACAGTCTTCAGAGGCAGATAGTGCCTTGCATTTGCATGGTTACAGTCTCTGTGAATACCTGATTTGTTTATTCCTTTTAAATGGCTATTTGGCACACTTTCTTACTTCCTTTAGCGGGCAAATGCATTGCTAAAGGATCCGTTAACATTTAGCTATCGCTAATTCGGCACTCGTCGCTGCCATTCAATTGTACGCTATTTGGAAGGAATACCTTTAAAGGTATGTGAAATAACAGGCAACATATTGTAGAAGAATTATCTATTTATATAAATAACAGGATGACGATAATAACATAAATGTGCCACAATAAAAAAAAAAGAAACATTTTCCAAGTCCTGAAACACAAAACCAGAGGATAAAATTGTATCCTGTGGAAAATAGTTAAAGCATTAGTCACCATGCTAAATAAAACAAAATTAAAAAATAATTTCAGTCATAGGGATTTCCCCACAGAACATTAAAGGGACTCGTTGTTCCAGCTCAGGATTTTTTTTGAGGAATTGTCATCGCATGTGCTGCTTAGGATGAAATACCATTTTTTTAGTAATTAATCAGTATCATTTGGATTCTTTTTACACTTTTAAAATACATAGTCTTTATGCTTGGTCTGTTTATACAGGTTGTAACTTGGTATAGTGGCTTTTGTATTTGTGGATTGTTTTCTTGATTGCCAAATACTAGTCATATGTAAATCATTGGATCACTTATGATGTCACATCATTACTTTGTCATGTGCAGGGTCAGCCTATGGATTTCTTTGGGTTCATCCTCACCTGTAATAACTAATGATAATGACGAGATTGGATTATTCACTTGAAGATTACTTCACATGCTTTCTTGTTTTTTTTATTTACTGAATATTGTCAAGAAACTACTGGGTGAAATTAGTGCCCAAAATAAGAAAAGTGAGCTGCTTGTATTTGGAGATTTCAATGTAGACTGGTTAGACCACAAAAATGTTAAAACGTGCTCACTGTTCAAATCCATGAACCTAACACAGCTTATTTCTTCTCCTACTCGGATGAATCCCAACAGCTCTAACCATACGCTGCTGGATTGGGTCCTTTCCTCTTGTCCCCAAAGAATCCAGCAATCTGGCATTCTACCCAATGTGTTCAGTGATCATTGCATAGTGTATTGTGTACGGAAAGTAAGACCCATCAAATCGACCCCTAGAGTAATTGTTACAAGATGTTTTAAGAAGTTTAATCTCCAGTCTTTTCTCAATGACTTGAGTAATTGTCTGTGGAGCAGGCTAAGCTTGATACACGATCTGGACTCTGCAATTGAATATTTTCAATCTGAGTTCATGCAGGTCAGTGATAAACATGCCCCCCTGCGTAGAGTGAGAGTAAGGGGTGCCCATCTTCCCTGGGTCTCAGCTGACCTCTTGGACTTATTTCATTTCAGGGATGCTTTATGGTCCAAATTTAAGCAAACTAGCTCAGACCAAGATCACAACACTTATCGGCACGTCCGCAATAGATGCAAGACTCAAACCAAACTTGCCAAGACAACTTATTTCTCTGAACGGCTGAATAGAAATCTAGCGAACCCTACCAAATTTTGGAGCGTCATAAAAAACATGTATGACCCTCCGCGCCGCTCAGAACCTACCACAATTAAGACACATAATGAAGTTCTAAAATCTCCAGTGGCAATAGCAAATTAATTCAATAACTACTTTGTAGGATGCGCCACAGCTCTTATAGCAACACACCACAATGAAGATCATGCCTCTTTTTCTATGGCAGACAAGTCCCTATCGATATCACCCCTGGCCAAACACATTGCTGAATTTGAATTTACTTCTATATCAGATAGTGAAATAGCAGCGCATCTCCTCAATCAAAAAATGAAATTACAGTGTGGGCCGGACCTACTTCCATCAATGCTACTGAGGCTGAGTGCGCCTGTTACTGCGCGACCCATTGCCTGCTTAATCAATGCGTCCCTGTCCTCCGGTTATGTCCCCAAAGCCTGGAAAAAAGCCAGAGTTATCCCCATCCACAAAAATGGAGATGTAAACTTGGTGTCAAACTACAGGCCTATTTCACTGCTACCCATACTTTCTAAAATCCTGGAAAAATGTGCCCATGATCAACTGTGCAAGTATTATCAACGATCCAACTATCTAACCTCGCTTCAATCTGGGTTTAGGTCAAATCACTCCACGATAACTGCCCTCTTAAAGGTGACCAATGACATTCAGAGTGGCATGGAGAGGGGTGAACTCACAGGTGCAGTTTTCCTTGACTTTGCAAAGGCCTTTGACACGGTTGATCATGAGCTGCTGCTAAACAAGCTAAGTTGTTCCGGTGTAAATGAGAGGTCGCTCTGCTGGTTTCGTTCATACTTGTCTGATAGATCTCAATATGTGTCCATTGCTGATACTGCCTCCCTACCGTTGCCAATTAAGTGTGGAGTGCCTCAAGGATCTGTTCTTGGGCCTCTGCTATTCTCGCTATTTATAAATGATCTACCCTCGGTATGTGACCTGGCTCGTGTGCATATGTATGCTGATGATACGGTCATTTATACTTGCGGTACTCAACTATCGCAAGTGGAGTCCGTGCTACAGGATCAGGTTTCTAAAGTTGAAAATTGGATAGCTAACAACAAATTATTCCTCAATGCTGAAAAAACTGTGTCCATGTTGTTTGGGACAAATGCCAAACTACTTAAATTAAACAATCCTCAATTAACCATCAAGACCAAAACCAGTTATAACCTGACCCAGGTAAATTCATATAAGTATCTTGGCATGTGGCTAGATCCAAACTTATCTTTTGGTCTCCATATTGATAAGCTTGTGTCAAAGCTATATCCTAGGATCGGCTTTCTGTATAGAAACAAATCTAACCTAGATTCCACGGTAAGGAAACGTATTGTGCAGCAAATGTTGATGCCGATCTTAGATTATGGAGATGTTGTGTATGATTCTGCCCCGCAGACCCATCTCGGTAAACTCGACACTATGTACAATACATTGTGTCGTTTTGCGCTACAGTGTGATTATAACACGCATCACTGTAAAATGTTAAAAGAGTTAAATTGGCTGACGCTTGCCTCCAGGCGTGCTCTCCACCTAGCTTGCTTAGTGCATAACCACTTCTCTGGAACGCTCCCCCCCTACCTGAGCGGCATGCTCGCTCTTACTCCATGCACATCCCACAATCTCAGATCCTGCACCAACCCTTCACTAGCGATTCCCCACTTCAAAAAGGAAGCAGGTAGAGGTGCGTTCTCTGTCAGAGCGCCTCATATGTGGAATAGCCTTCCTGTTTCTGCCAAATCATCATCTACTCTAAGATCCCTGAAAATAAGTATCTCCCAAATCCTCAAAACAGATTGTACCTGTTATTAGTTTACAAACTCTTTTGTATACTGTACATGTTGTTCCTTTTTGTATCAATAATGATTTACCCTGTATGTTCCCCTTCCAACTTGTTTAATATATGTATGTATGTATGTATGTATTTTTGAATCTACTGTTAAATGTGTAACTCTGTGTAACTCCATTCTGGACTGGGTCCCCAGGACATACTTGAAAACGAGAGAAATCTCAATGTATTTTTCCTGGTAAAACACTTTCTAAATAAATAAATAAATAAAATAAAAAATTGTGTAGTTCAGCAGCCTGGCCTGCAAAGCAAGGTTTTGCACTCTTGAACACTGGACAACAATGTGAAACAAAGGTTTTTACAAGACTCTGAAATACAGACATCTCACAGTGCCTGACAGCTATTACTAACAGCTAGACATGGGCCGTTGGTCCGTAGCCTTCAGTTGCTCAATTAAATACACATCTTACTTTAACACCAATTAATGTAGACTTTCAGGAGAGTACAATTTATTGGCATTGTATAGCTCCGTCGCCTGTCATTAACATGAGCAAATCAGGTCGTTCTATTGGAGCCTAGTCACACTGGAGATATTTTAAATAGTATCTACAGTAGTGATTACATGAGAGGGCATTGTTTTTACAGAATGTATGCAGGACTCCTTGAGTGTTGGTTTCCATTTGCTGTCTGTGTTCCACCAAAGTACAATCGCCAATAAGTGTTGATGGTAAATGCTGTTGAGGGAAGGTAATCGAGCTTCTGTTCCATATACAGGAAGAGAAACTGGGCAGTGATGGGAAACAGAAACTTTCATCTTATAAATAGGGGCAGTGTTCTCTGGTGGTCACATCATTACTTGTCCTCTTTTGTAAAGATTCACATTTAATCTAATAAAATAAAGAAAGCCTATTAAGCTATGGATATGAAAAGCCCACAAACTGAGGAAAATGACACGGGAGTTTAAAATGAGAAACTTGGTGAAAAGACAATGTATATTTAGGATTTAAGGAACCATTACTCAAACATTTCTATTTTTTGATATCTTCTAGTGGGTGTTGGACAGCACCTATCAATGTCTATAGAAATGAAAGGCACATTATCCTTGGTACATGTGGCCCTGACAGTGTGACCTTTTACAAATATGATTATCAATAAATGTATACAATCTGATAAAGTAAAGCAGTGTTTGACTTTTGACTCTAGTTTAAATGAAACCAAGCATATCACAGTGTTTTACAGCAGTAGTAGCCTTGTTCTACTATCACATGCTATGCCTGACCATAGGGGAATACAGAGGGGATGGCTATTTAGTTATAGCACTGTTGTTAACACAACAAACTCCATGTTCCATGTCTCTGACACAATGTAGATGACATGTTCTGCTACCTTGTTTGTTCTGTCTACTACAAGCAACTAACTCACTGCTGGAGATGTAATGTCTGTGACATTTTAAATTATGAAGTAACTGTTAAATAAGGAGATGCCATGCTTGACTGCCTTGTTATTATGGCAGTGTTACCATATATAGGGCAGTGTAGCTGAGGACAATAAAAGCAGTAGATGGTATAACACAGAAAGCCCTCATATCCTCATCCCCACTAAAATTGCAAATCATTTATAGAAGACATACAAACAGAGGAAGGTTCTGAGTAAATTAAAAATCAAACTTGTCGCAGTGTTTGTGAAAATTAATTTTCAATATTTTATCAAAGCATACATATTTATGTACATAACTCAATTTACATTGGACACTATACACGTAGACCTTACAAATAATATGGGTATTTGATTCTGGGGCTAAATTATATCTACCAGCATAACATGTGTTTATATTTGGATATTTTGTGCCATAATGGCGTGATTTGTTTTACACTCGCGTATCAGATAACGGATAGTTTCGGTTAACGGATCATTGTGGCAGCACCAGCCCTATGAATGTTCTACATTACCTAAATCCAGTGTATCCAACTTGCTCACATTGGATATAGGTAATGTAGATCGTTTATAGGACTAAAGCTGCTGGCTTCACCTGCTCCAAGGTCTGTGCCAGTATTCCCTCCCTCCCCTTGCAGTGCTGTGGGAATGATATTTCTGATGAGCGCCTGCTTTAAAACTATAACTACAAAATTCGGATTTTGGGTCATTTTAAATAATACATCTTTGAATAAAGTAAGGGATACTCAACCTGTATTAGCATTCCTAGCAGGGCAAATCTATCTTTTAGTAGCCATCACTTCTAAGACATTACATTTTTGAAGATGTCACTCTTAGCCTAAAAACGATGACTTATAATATCGCAGCTGGTCGACTTCATGAGGACCCTAGTGGGCCTGGTGATAGGGCCGACACAAAAATAGAGGTAACGTTCCCTAGTGAAAAATACATTTCAAATATCTTTTTCAATATCTGTTCAGTAAGTGAAACATTATTGTTGAATTAATGCTACCTATGCAGTGTTCTTTTTATGGCAAATGATAAAATATGGCAGAAAGCCATAGAACAGAACATAGGATACAATTTGTCCTATTGAAAGTCGCTTCTCTTTGGAGCAGAGAAAAGGTTACAGCCGTTTCCCTGTTTGGTAATAAAGAGAGAGGGTTATTTTTATTGGGGTGAGATTGGTGTGGGTGTTGAACAGCTCTGACACTGACCTGTTTCTTGGATTTATTCCTTTTTCTGACTTTAAAACACCATAATTGCAGAAATGGGAGAAATGCATATACATATATTTTACTGATTAGTCTAATTTATCTGTGCACTTAGACATCTCCCCTCCGAGTTATGCTTGAAGCGCAACCCATACTTAACACATTCAATGGGGACTTAATAAATTGAAAGCACTTAACCATTTAATTGTTTTCTTAGCTAGTTTCCAAGTATTTTTCTCTCCTCTCATAGAATTGTTGTTATATAGCTACATTGTCTATTTACTTCTGCACAATACCAATATTTTTTTATCACACAATGTAAAACAATCAGTTTCTGTTTGAATATATTATCCTTCACTTCCACCAGTTTACATATTACTATTATACATCACTGTCATTAAATAATACTACATGTCATGATATACTGTAGCTTGGAATATCATTATATCACTGTATTTTATTACACTTCACTGCAGTTATTCTATATTTCTGAATATAATCATGTCACTGCAGTTATTCTATATTTCTGAATATAATCATGTCACTGCAGTTATTCTATATTTCTGAATATAATCATGTCACTGCAGTTATTCTATATTTCTGAATATAATCATGTCACTGCATGTTATTCACTTTACTCCTTGTTAATGTATATCTCTGCATGATATTACATAACACAAATGCATTATACCATATATATCGCTGCGTTCTATTATACCACTGCTCATTATTTTTTCTGAATGTTATTATATATTATACATATATCTGTATGTATGTATTACCATATGCTATTATATATTGCTGCATATAATTATTACATCAGTAAATTATTATATATGTATGTCATTTTACAACTATATGTTATTGTGTTGTATGCAGGTTCATTACTGAACATGCATGTTTTCTTTTTTGTATGTTATGTTATTTGTACATTATTATATAATTTAGCATTATGATGCTTTTTCTATGTCTTGATATTACATTACAAAAACACATAGAAACACAGTATATGTCGGCAGAGAAGAACCATTCAGCCCATCAAGTCTGTCCAATTTGTGTCAAAAAAAGCATGTTATTTTTTATATTTCTGCATTTTATTATCTTTCTGTATTTTATTATCTTTCTGTATGTTATAAGTTGTTTTATGTTGTTACTGTATGTTGCTATATCTCTGTATGCTATTACATATATCACTGCATACTGTGTGATTCATTTATAAAGCTGATAATGTAGATATCACATCACCAGATGCTTTGTAGGGTTTGTTGTTTTTGTTTTTCTTAATTGTGATATTTGTCAAAGACAATAATGCAGGTTTCGCATTTAGAACTAAGGGATTTAGTGATCTGACAAATAAATCTCAAAGAAATGTCAATGTTGAACAATGAACCACTGTTAAAGAATAAATTGATTAATTAAGTTATTATCCCTGTAAATGTGTTACAATCTGAAAATATGTGTTTGAGGGTGGTACAAAATATGTCACAGGGACACCATCTATTGTCCTCTGTATTCGGAGCTTAGATAAAAAGTTAGTATAGTGATGGCGAATGTTTCTGGATCTGTGCCTGTGAGTGCCCTGTCTTCTGACAAAATGCATGCAATAAACTTCAAAGTGCCACTTGGGACCTCTCCCCTAAAAAACACAGATACACATGTAGACATATTCACACTGACAAATTCACACACAGATACGCATGCAGACACATTCACACACAGATACATTCAAAAACAGCTACATTCACACATGCACACACAGATATACAAGCAGACACATTCACACACGCGCACACACAAACACATTCACACACAATCAGAGAAACACACAGATACACAGTAGTGTTGTAACAGCCACTTACTGGAGCATGGATCCACTTATGGTGCCGCATACCAACTGAAAGTCTCTGCATGCCCACTGCGGCATGCATGCCAGGGTTGTTGCTAGGTCTCCAAATGATCTGGGGCTAGAGACCAGATGGGCTCTGTCACACACACTTTCTTTTTCACACATACACACTGTATCTCTCTCTCACACACACACGGCTTCTCTCTCTCACACACATGGCATCTCTCTCACTCACACACGGCATCTCTCACTCTCACACACGGCATCTCTCTCTCACACACACACTCTGTCCCTCTCTCACACATACACTCCGTCTCTATCACACACACTCCGTCTCTTTCTCACACATACTCCATTTCTCTTACACACTCCCCATCTCTCACATGTACTGCGTCTCTCTTACACACACACACTGTGTCTCTCACACTGCTTCTCTCTCTCACACTCCATCTCTCACACTCCATCTCTCTCACACTCCATCTTTCTCACACACACACACACACAGTCTCTCTCTCTCACACACACACACACACACACACATAGTCTCTGACTCACACGCTCTGTTTCTCTCTCACACACAGAAACCCTGAAACACACACTCAGATACCCGGACACACATACCTAGACACCCTGAAACACACACACACACACACACACACACACACACTTACGCAAACACCCTTATACACATACCTAGACACTCTGACACTCACACCTAGACACACACTGACCCACACACCTAGACACCCTGACACACACACACACACACATAGACACACACTGACACACACATAGACACACTTAAGCAAACACCCTTATACACATACCTAGACACTCTGACACACACACACACACACTTACATACATTGAGACACCCACACACAGTCACACTTACACGCAGACAAATTTATTTTTTTTTTATACCAAAAAAAATGTTATACTGTTGGTCCCCCTCCCTGCTAAGTTACCTAATTTGCAGGGAGCAGGACTTTTTCTCCAGCGGCTGCTATGTTATATCTTCAGGAGGGACAGGGTCCTTGTCATGGATAGGAACTAGTTCCAACCTACCTCCACTAGCGTTCTTCAGCTTGCACCCGTTGCGCTGTGCTCAGTGTTATAGGAGGTGCAGAAGAGGTGATAGCGACAGACCTCCTATAGCCTCTCCTCCTGTGCCTCACCACCCCCACCCCCCAAGCTTAAACCTCAGAATCTGGGACCATGTCCCAGAAGGAGGGGAGCTCAGGGTGGAAATTAAAAAAGTGACAATGATAGCCCTGGAGTCTCGGAGCTCGGAGTATACTTTAGCCCCAGAGTCTCCATTCAGGGCTATGGACCGAGGATTCGCGGCTTCAGCCCCAGTAGCCCACAACTAGTGACGCCACTGATGCATGCCATAGGTTCGCCATTACTGAGCTACTATGCCACAGCTGATGTTTGATGGTCTGGCCTGTGTAGGTTATAGAGACCATCTGGATCAATGCTTCCCAACATGAGGGACATATTATGTCTCCAGGGGTAGGGGAGGAGTGTTGGCATCTAAACACTGTAAACTTTATTGATCCAATAGCTGGTTTACAAACAGATGGGCTAAGTGCAGGATAAAAAGAACAAAAACAAAACACATAAGTCACTGATCATTGAGAGTCAATAAGGCTTGAAACCCAGAAAAGGGTCTGGGACTTTGGGGGAAATGGCAAGAGGTAGTGCCATCTGAAATCACCCAGAAAGGTAGACAGCATCAATCCATAGTTGGTTTGTAAAAAGTAACTTTATTAAATCAAAAAAAGAATAATAAAACCATCGAGCAGGGAGACAGGTACAAAACAGAAACGACACACGCTTGACGCGTTTCGCACCAACTGGCGCTTTGTCAATAAAGTTACTTTTTACAAACCAACTATTGATTGATGCTGTCTACCTTCCGGGTGATTTCAGCTGGCACTACCTCTGTTTGTTCCTGTTGTCTGCCTGGGGTGTGAGTAGACCCCTTTTCTGTGCTACAGCACCTGGAAGTTAATCTTACTCACTCCACTGTTACTTGGGGCTTGAGCCGGTCAGAATCTGCTTGAAATGGCAAGAGGTGTCTGATCTCAAAAAAGGTTGGGAACCACTGATCTAGAATGCCTTAAATTGATTGAAACAACGTTCTGTGGAGAAGATTAGTTCTAATATTTCCATGGATAATAAAGTAGATGTACCATATATACGTTTTTGGAACATTGTTTTAGCACCTACCACTAGCTAGCCTTGAATGCTTTTAATTTCTTTTTCACAGTTTCATAGTAACCCACAACTCTCTTTAGGTTAATTACAGACTAATTAGGGATGTTAATTTCAGTGTTTCTCACCTTGTCAGTACAGGGCTGGCACAAGTCAGCAGAGACCCAGTTTTTTTTACAACATGTAAATTTGCATTACTATTAGCTTGGCTCCAAGAATAGAACAGGCCCTCAATTACAAACCTAGCGCCAGAAGCGCCAACTGCGGTACATTTAACCTGTTAAATACCACTGAAAAACATGGTTGTAGAATTACAAAATGTTAGGTAAACCTATAAGCAAGGGAAACTTACACAGTAATTCTAAGGTAGTTATTTCTAAAAGTCAGTGATGGGGCACAGTTCTTAAAATGGTCTAAACAGCAGGATTCCATTAGTTTCCATGGTGACTACTCCACTTTTAGAACTTTGTTGCAAAAGTGACTTTTAGAAATGGTGCCATAAAAGTCATATATATTGGTGTTGACCCCCTGCAGGCTCCTAGTGAAAAGAAGTATATATTTGTTGTGCTCATAGACCAAGCTTACTTAAAGTGGATGCATCATTATTTGATTATGGCCATTGATCATGGCTTATTCTCATTTGAATTTAAAGAATCTACAAAGTAATTAACTGCATTGCCTCAATGTAAAAAAACAACAATAAACTCAAGCAGTAATTAATGTATTTATTTTTAGCATTTTAGCTTAAACTACATATTATAACGGGTGCCTAAAAATTCCATTTGTGCTCTCAGCTCTAAATCCAGCACTGGCCATCATATTTGAACAAGGCTTCTATTTCGAGAAGTATCTACACTCATTCCTTAACAATTCAAGAGCCTGTGGTGTCCTATGTGTGTCATGGGTACACATCACAGAAGAAATGGAGCTTTCCCAGAAGGCAGAATAGAGAAGGAGTAGTAACACTCGTAGCAATTATATGTCATCTGTGAATGCCCACATGCCAAGGACCAGTAATACGTTTAACACCACCACAGAAAGCACAAATGACTTGATTCTATTAACTAGGAAAATATTATCAGTGGGTTTTATCTCCACTTTAACAAGTCATTCAATTATCATCATTTAATATATCCACATTTTCCATAACGTACAAAAAGAATATAATATTTAGATATAAAGCCAGTGACTTTTTTGGGGGTGGGGGGCAGCTCAGTGTATTGTCTGTGGTTACACACTTAAATAGCGAGCTCTCAGGACAGAGATTTTAATATGCATTGTGGCTATTTCTGTAATTGCCCCTATACTATGTACTGCTTCTACACAGGGCCGGACTGGCCTACCGGGATACCGGGAAAATTCCCGGTAGGCCGCCTACCGTGGGGCCGCTTTAATTTGGCCGGCCGCACCACTTTAATTTCGGCCGGCCGCGGCCCTTTAAGAAATTCGGCCAGCCACGCCAGAGCCTGCTGAGTGGAAGAGGGATAGGAAGGTGACGAAGATTCCGGAGCGGGGCAGCCTGAGAGGAAGCTGCTGGACTGCAGGTTAAGGTATGTGAGTGAGTGTCAAAGTGTAAGTGTGTGCCTGAGTGGCAGAGTGTAAGTGTGTGAAGGAGTAGCATAGTGCAAGTGTCTGAGTGGCAGTGTGCAAGTGTCTGAGTGGCAGTGTGCAAGTGTCTGAGTGGCAGAGTGCAAGTGTCTGAGTGGCAGTGTGCAAGTGTCTGAGTGGCAGTGTGCAAGTGTCTGAGTGGCAGTGTGCAAGTGTCTGAGTGGCAGAGTGCAAGTGTCTGAGTGGCAGAGTGCAAGTGTCTGAGTGGCAGTGTGCAAGTGTCTGAGTGGCAGAGTGCAAGTGTCTGAGTGGCAGAGTGCAAGTGTCTGAGTGGCAGAGTGCAAGTGTCTGAGTGGCAGTGTGCAAGTGTCTGATTGGCAGAGTGCAAGTGTCTGAGTGGCAGTATGCAAGTGTCTGAGTGGCAGTGTGCACGTGTCTGATTGGCAGAGTGCAAGTGTCTGATTGGCAGAGTGCAAGTGTCTGATTGGCAGTGTGCAAGTGTCTGAGTGGCAGTGTGCAAGTGTCTGAGTGGCAGTGTGCAAGTGTCTGATTGGCAGAGTGCAAGTGTCTGATTGGCAGAGTGCAAGTGTCTGATTGGCAGTGTGCAAGTGTCTGAGTGGCAGTGTGCAAGTGTCTGAGTGGCAGTGTGCAAGTGTCTGATTGGCAGAGTGCAAGTGTCTGAGTGGCAGAGTGCAAGTGACAGAGTGCAAGTGTCTGAGTGGCAGAGTGCAAGTGACAGAGTGCAAGTGTCTGAGTGGCAGAGTGCAAGTGTCTGAGTGGCAGAGTGCAAGTGGCAGAGTGCAAGTGTCTGAGTGGCAGAGTGCAAGTGTCTGAGTGGCAGAGTGCAAGTGTCTGAGTCGCAGTGTGCAAGTGTCTGATTGGCAGAGTGCAAGTGTCTGAGTGGCAGAGTGCAAGTGTCTGAGTGGCAGTGTGCAAGTGTCTGAGTGGCACAGTGCAAGTGTCTGATTGGCAGAGTGCAAGTGTCTGAGTGGCAGAGTGCAAGTGACAGAGTGCAAGTGTCTGAGTGGCAGAGTGCAAGTGACAGAGTGCAAGTGTCTGAGTGGCAGAGTGCAAGTGTCTGAGTGGCAGAGTGCAAGTGGCAGAGTGCAAGTGTCTGAGTGGCAGAGTGCAAGTGTCTGAGTGGCAGAGTGCAAGTGTCTGAGTCGCAGTGTGCAAGTGTCTGATTGGCAGAGTGCAAGTGTCTGATTGGCAGAGTGCAAGTGTCTGAGTGGCAGTGTGCAAGTGTCTGAGTGGCAGAGTGCAAGTGTCTGAGTGGCAGTGTGCAAGTGTCTGAGTGGCAGTGTGCAAGTGTCTGATTGGCAGAGTGCAAGTGTCTGAGTGGCAGAGTGCAAGTGTCTGAGTGGCAGAGTGTAAGCATATAGAGGTAATTGTGTACTATTTGATTAAAAAAGCATATGACCACAATGGCTCAGGGTCACTTCTGGGTGAGCATAATAACGAGTACACATAATACCTTCAAGAGAAGGAAATGGAAGCGTGACACTTTGGCTACTATTCGTCAGTTGCAAATTGAGTTTAATATTTTCTTCTTTACATTGTGCCTAACTCCATAATTTCTTTAATTGCTTGGGATGGGTGAGGGGCTTGTATAACGGTCTCACAGGAAAACCAAAGTTATGTATAAAGATGATGCACTTTTTTACTCACTTTTTCACCCCAATGCAACGTGCAATTAAAAACACCAATACATAGAGCAGGCTATCACAGTGCCTAGCTCTAAAGGCACATTTATATGCATGTGATGCTGTTGCCAAGCTGCACTATGGCTCTAACTGCTCTAACTGCTCCAGTGTGTGCTAGCGAGGCACAGTGACAGCCCATCTCACTCATCTCAGACATGCATCTCACTTTCAACCTTATTGAACAAAACGGAAGTCTTAATTACTGAATATATGTATTTTTTATTTAATGTGTAAAATATGATAACAGTTGCCCTTTAAATTTGTCTGTGGTGCCTCCTAATTATGAATGTGTGAGTGGCAGAGTGCAGTGGCAAATTAATTGGCAAATTGACTGTATCATATTAATGGTAAAACGATACTGGCATATTAATGGCAAAATAATACTGCCAAAATTGTCTGTGGCATATTAATGGCACAATAATGCTGGCATATAAATGGCAAAATGATACTGGCATATTAATAGGCAAATTAGCTGTGGCATATTAACTGGCAAAATGATACTGGCATATTAATAGACAAACTAACACTGGCATATTAATGGCAAAATTATACTGGCATATTAATGGGCAAATTGGCTGTGGCATATTAATGATAAAATAATACTGACATAAAAATAGGCAAATCGACTGTGGCATATTAATGGTAAAATAATACTGGAATATTAATGGCAAAATAATACTGGCAAATTGGCTGTGGCATATGAATGGCAAAATAATACCGGCATATTAATGGGCAAAATTATACTGGCATATTAATAGACAAATTAACACATATTAATATACATATTACCTGTGGCATATTAATGGGTAAATTTGCTGTGAAGTCTGGGTGCTGGGGTAAATTCTTGGACAAGTCATGGGTGCTGGGGTAAGTCCTGTGGGTGCTGGGGTAAGTCAATATATCCACCCAGTATGTACACAAGATTATAGCTCACACAATGCCCTGATTATATATAGCCCTGCACAGGGCAATTCATGTAACCTTGTGTACATACATGTGGCTATGTGTTTCCCTGTGCATGGGGTACATATCAGGGCAGTATGTTCGCTATAACCTTGTTTACATACTGGGGGCATATATTGATATTTATAGATAACCTTATCTATGATAATACTCTCTTCAAATGTGCTTTAAAATGCATGGCTTGCCCTTCTATGATCAAGAAAATAAATACGCAATTCTATGGGACTGGTATAGTGACGTAATGCTATGGGGCTGGTATACTAATATTTCCAGGGCTGGTTTTTATTCCCAGTCCGGCCCTGCTTCTACAGTAATGTAATGTGAAGGTAATACCTTATTTAGGAATACTATATAATAATCAGACTTCACAGAGAAGTTAATTTGTTTGCACATAATGCAAGCTAAACATGAGCATTGGCAGGGTCAGTGAGTGAGCTTCTTCCTTAATAACTACTTGAAATGTCATCACCTCTGGGACTTTAACTACTAAGAACTGCTAGACAAGATTCTGTAGAATAGCCTCTGCATGACATTAATAATGAAAGGTAGCAAAGAGCTCCGGGACTTCCACAGAACAGCCTGCGTTGGTGTAATGTAGCCCGGCAATACAGTTGGATGTATAGATGGATAGATACAATGGCAAGAACAAGTATGTGAAACCTTTTCTGAATTAATTGATCATAAAATGTGACCTTCATCTAAGTCACGAGTATAGACAAACGCAATGGATGTAAGCAACTTATAAACAAACAATGGTAATCGTTCATGTCTTTATTGAACACACCCATTAAACATTCAAAGAGGAAAAAGTAAGTGTAACTTTGGATTTAATAACTGGTTGAATATATGGCATCAGTAACCTCAAACAAGTGTTTCCAGTAGCTGCGGACCAGACCTGCACAACGCTAAAATGTTTGCTGTGAGCAGCTCTTTTCCATAGCATCTCTGTTGTTCTGGTCTAAGGTCTCTGACTGGACCATTCCAAAAGACGGATTTTCTTTCTTTTTTTTATGTCATTCTGTAGTAGATTTACTTTGATTTTTAGGGTCATTATCCTGCTCCATCACCTACTAAGCTTTAGCTGGTGGACAGCCACCTTGATATTATCCTGTTTGATACCTTGATGAGCTTGGGAATTCATTTTCCCTTTGATGATGACAAAATGTCCATACCGTGAGGCAGCAAAGCAATCCCGAATCATGATGCTCCCTCCATGTTTTCAGATAGTATGTGGTGCCCCAACAATTCAACCTTCATTCCATTATTCAACAAAATATTTTCATAGTCTGGAGTGTCAAGGTACTCTTCAGGTATGTAGTGGGTTGTTTTTTTTGGGAGAGCAGTGGCTTCTGTCTTTCTTGCCATGGACTCCATGCCTGTTCAATGTTTTGCATACAGTAGACTCATGATCAAAGCTGTTAACCAGTTCCAATGATTCCTTCAAGCCTTTAGCTTCTACTCTAGGGTTTTATTTATTTTTTACCTCACTGAACATTCTGCGTTTTGTCCATGGAGTCAACTTGGCTGCACGCCCACTTCTAAGGAAAGTAGCCACGGTACTAAATTGTCTCCATTAATAAAATGCATTTGTCTAACTGTGGACTGATGAATATGAAAAACTCTTTGAGGTTACCTTATAACCCTTTCATTAGACACCTGAATAAAGCAGAAGTATAGTTAGATCTCAGGACTCACACCGTGATTCTGCATTATAGTGGGGCTCACCTGTAAATATGTATTACTACTCTAAACATGCAATATTATCAAATTAATAACTGTAAGCATAGAAGTATATGAGGCTTAGTCATGAAATAGTTAACTGTGAAAAATGATGTATTAGTGTAACCATGCACCCTTGTGCAGGTTCATCCAAGCTGTATCCAGGCATTTCTGTATCCTTCTTGCTTTGCTTTCTTGTTTATTATTTTTGTGTATTCCTGCCCTGCCCTGTATTCCTGTTATGTTTTTCTTTCTGCCTGTCCTTAAGTTTCATTCCAGGTTTTCTCTCATTCCCTCTGCCTTGTCAGTTTACTTCTATTTAAACCACACCCGCTACTGTTCAGTCCTTTGCAGCAGTCTACAGGTATTTTCTCTGTGTTTAAGTGTCAATGCCATTTATGTATTTTAGATTCTATTATATATTATTTTGCTAATATTTTGTCTTAGATAGGGACTTGCCTAATGTGGGGTACCTTGACGTGGTTGGCAAGCTAACATCTAATTGGCCAATTGGGGAACCAAACCCTTACTATTTTACCATCTTTATTGTTAAGCTAGTTCCTGTATTTATGTTTGTTCCTTTGTATGCTTCACTTGTGTTCCTCAACCCTGTGCTTTGTCTTGGTTTCCCTCATTTTGGTTTCTGCTTTATCTTTCTTATGTCTTGGCGCTATCCTGTAGCCCTGCACTCTGTATTTCTGCTCTATTCTCCCTCAGTTGCTTTTCTGTTTTAGCTCTGCTTGGCTGTCACTTACTTCATTTCATCCTCGCCATGTAATCTGGATGCAGCAGTTGCTTCACAGTGCCTGGGATGTGGCTGCATAAAATTGATGTCCCAAACCTAGAACGGTTTTCAGTTACCCAGCACCAGGTCCTGTGTCTCCAGCCTGCACCGTAGCTCCTGATCTCGGGCGCTCAGGGTCTATTTCCATCTGGGACCCCGTGCGTTACAATGTATGCAGTAATCAGGCATTAATAGCTAGAAACTAGATCTGTTGTTTATCACTATTCACTGTTTAGTGAATAGACCCCACAAATACATAAAATATTATGTTTATAAATCTGTATATGTAAATATATATCTCCATGATTGTGACAATTTGAACGGACACTGCCACATAGAAATGGCTTGACAGAACCAAGTGGTATCATTTTGAATATGACTCTCGTTTGAAAATAGTTTTTTTTTAGATTTTTATAAGATCAGTTGTAGGCTTTAACATGCTTTATGAGTTATGTCAGAACTAGAAGCTCTCTCCACTGTGTCCCAAGGGCCTTGTCATTACAAGTTCACGTCTGGTAAAACTTCAAAGTGAGATCACACTCTTCATGCAGTGGGTGGGAGAATCGTGATGTGATGCTACCTTGAGATTATACCACAGGGAACCAGTGCCAGTGACACATACACACTCCTTGGAGAACTAAATGCTGTAACATCATGTCAGAGAAAAGATAATATAAAAGTAAAGGTATGTAAGTATTGGTCAGTTAAAAAAAAAAACTTGTTATATTTCCAGTTATATTACCAAAAAAGTTATTGAACATGTCATGTTAAAGTAGACCTGTCCCATAAAATCAATACAGCAGAAAACAGCCAATTATTAAGATTAAATTGTAATGGTTTAGCATTTTTTAGATAATTTTACTCTGCGAGTAAATGTGTCTGTCATTGAACTTATTATAATATGGGTATTTTAGACACACATCTAACTCTGCACTTATATCCAAATCGATGATGTAACAAGACAGTGGGAGCCTTTCTCTGCACACTCTCCTTTTTCCTGCTCTCCCTGACTTCATACTTTTTTTGTACCACCGTTATTTCTTGCATACTTAATAGCTTTAGCACCTGATCTCTTTTAGTCCTTGCAGGCCCTTCGGTCATTGAAGATTAACCTTTGGACTTTCCCCTATTGCTCACTTTACTTTCTATCTGTTTATCACACCCATCTCTTTTACCCCTCGTAGCCCCTACAGTTGTTGGACTTCCACCCCTTACTCACTATATTCTTCATGGTGCTTAGTAAGAGTTGACTGACCATTATTGGAAAAAAAATTCACAGCCGAGAATCGCCATCACTGACCTGAGCAATTTTAGCCGATTTACGATGGGAAACAAGCTTGGCTTCCTGATGTCATAGTCAAAGCACATGGTGATCAAAGAAAGACACTGAAGGTTCACTGCTATGGTCTAAACTTCCTAAGGAACATACTCTTTACTACCATTTGCCCCTGACTGCACAGGCAGAAGTTTCCATCTTAATACTGATTTATTCACCAAGTATGAATGACAAAGATATAATATAATAATAGACCCAAGCAACTGCAGGCTGAGAAATATTAGGGGAGGGGCATGTATAAACACGGCACACACGCAGGTTGTGCCAAATACTGGTGCAATCAGAGTGTACGCCGATGTATATGCAACATTCACAGGAGTCTACCTTATCTACGTTGAATGTGTAGATTTAGGTTGTGTTGGCATGTGTTGAGCCAATGCAGCCTATGTATATAAAAAAAATCAGGCGTTGAAGAGCGCCCTATTTGTGTCGGGGGATCACAGTTTGATGGAGGTCCCTCTCTCCCTCATTGCAAAGTGTCAGGAGTTTGAAAAAAGTGCACATATCAAACAGCGATTGCACTTTTTTTTTATTTATAAAAACTATCGACACTTTGCAGTGCAGGAGTTTTTATACATGTCCCCCATTGTCTTCTACCACAAAAGACAAATTAAAACTGCTAAAATATGTTGATGAAATGAGTTTTACGGTTAACCAATTTTAAAAATGTTAACAGAGCTGTTTTCAAGCTCTATCGATTAATGTAAAGTTTCTCTCTGTGAGAGATTTGTTTTAATTACAGATCTCTGCAGTTACAACAGCATTTCTACAATATGTGAGTAGAGGCCATTTTGAATCACTCATATAGTGTGTGTACATCCATCTATTTATTGCAGAAAGTTGTTGGGAAATAATTCTCCATGGCCTAATTGCATGCAGGCAGCATAAAAGGAGAAGCAATCTAACAGTGTAAATCAATGCAAGAATTTCCCTTTCCCTTCACTGAGCATGTATTTTGCATTCCAGATGCATTGACTGACAGGATTTTGTGTGCAGGTGAGAGTTTGAATTAGTTTGTTTGCGGAAGATACACAATGTCTTCTTGGATTCTGCATTTATAACAAAGCATTTACAATTCTTAAAATGCAATCTTGAAAAATTGACTTAACCTTCTCTGTCTGTTGGATTCCTAAGATGCATGCAAACGAGATTCTGATTGATCTTTTTAATGGCAGCATTTAAACTTGTCCTGAGACATTACCTGCTTGCAAACACTTGCTTGTGCAGACTGAATTGCAAAAAAATTTATACTGGTGTCTGTGGGGAACACAGCACATGAAATTTGCTAGATGAATGCTTCTACATAGGTATTTATTCCAGTAATGCATTTTCAAGAATTGAGATTGAAGGTCATTTCTTGCTTTAAGCAGAATTGTCTACCTGGGAGTAGCCCAACAATTTCCATTTCTGTAAAGAAAAACACAAAATATACATAAGATCTTACTGTCTCACCCCGTCTATCCCTTTCTTCCGATATTCAAATCCTTAGAAAGTGGTTGATCTTGTGATTTATATTCAGGATAAGCCAGACTATGCAGGTTTAAAGTACTTTTCTGTAATAACCTTTACGAGTGATGGTGGGAGGAATAGTCCTTGTTTTTATCCTTTTGTTCTGTTACATTCCAAATTCTGTGGCTTCTTTTTCTCCAGCACATTATTGTCCAACTTGCAGGCTGTAGGCCGGTGACGGTCCTAAAGGGTTTTTGGGAGGCCTTTCTCCCGGCTTCTAGTTCTATGGTATAACCTCATGAAATGATTAAGGACTGTCCCGCAACTTAAGTTTCTACTTGGTATGTATTTTAAAACTTGTATAGCAATAACCTAGTGTATTATTTTTTTAATAGCCACTCAATTGTTTACTCTCTGCATTTAGGAAAAGCTTGTTATGTTATTATAGGGTTGCCACCTGGCCAGTATGTTACCGGCAGGCCGGTAAAATATTGGCATCAGGCCAATGTTAAGTCTATGGCAGTACCAAGGCTGGTATTTTTCTGAAGAAGGGGTTATGATCCATGTGTGCAGATTAGGTGTTTGCCTGGATTGTACAGATTTCTGGTCTGTTACAGGCTTCATGTTAGCACTACCTAATTACCACTTTTAGTTTATTTCTTAACGCATGATAAAGGCTTGTAAATGTGTTGCAGTAGGGCCCAGATACTTACATTGTTACATAGTTTATTAGGTTAAAAAAGTTCATCGAGCATTATGTTTCCAACGTTCCTTGTAGAATCCTGAAGGAAATTGGTTGGCTCTCTAGATCTACATTATCCAAACATTTTTTGTAATAACTCTGTGTGTCTGCATTTGGTAGAATGGCATCTCCCTATTTTCAAGTATTAAATGCAAAACAACTGGATGTGGCTATGCATTTCATATCTTACTAAAAAAAAAAAAAGTAAACTGATTTACCTCATGGAAGAAGTGGAGAATATTCTTGCTCGGCTGTCATGCAACAACAAACATACTAACAACACAGTACGTAGCAAAGTAGCGAAAACTACTATAGCATTATGGTAAACAGGCAGTGGAAGGAGTACTCTGTGAGAAGACCATAGGGTATGTTCTTCTATTACCACACTACTGATGTCAATAAAGTTTTTCCTGAAGTGACACTTGCATCCTCCCCTCTTCGGTCTCCATATATTTCCTTTGTGAACAAAAAAATAACTTTCTATGCTTTATGTGACATACCCTTTCCACTTATTGTAAAATATGTCACGTGTAAACCTTATACTTCTATGGGCTGGACAACTCCAAGATAAATATTTATATTGACCTTGAATAAGTCATATAAGTACATTGTAGAAAGCTTCACCTAATGGCTAAAATCTTCAGTTCCTCATAATAAAGTCTGTGGGATATATCTGGAGAGTTTCCAATTCTATAATGTCTTATTAACTTCCGATCAAAATTGTACTGCATATTAAAGTAGAGATCTTACCAATAGGTTGGAAAATAATTTATATTCAAATTTGACATACGTATTATCTTTTTATTGCCTGATAACATGACTCATCCATTTGCTTCTTTTTCTACCTGGTGAGAAATATTTGTTTGTTGGCCAATTTCTCAATCTGTGTTGAACTTCCTTTGGACAGCTATTATTATGAATTGTCTCTCTGTCCTCTCATCACTGTCATTCTTAATTTCTCTTATATTTTGCCAGCTGCATCTAAAAATTACTTTTTATAAAAGAAAGTTGTGACTCAAGAACACTGTGTGCCAAGAACACAGATGTGTAGTCTTAATTGGCTATTTTGCTCCAGGAGAATTAAAGAGATACGCCAATCCCCAGTTTCAGGCTAATGTACAAATTGGCATAAATTCTGGTCATCGTTGTAGAACTTCTTAGGGTGCCAAATGTGAATGTGCAACAGATTGATCAGTCTTTGGAAATTGAAAGAGTTAAATCTCTCTGTTGTTGCATGGGAGCAACAAAACAGGGAAATATTTTGGTGGACAGATACAGAGATAACGGAGACATCATTTGAAGGAATGCAATTTTCAGAACGTGGGGGAGGGGGGGGCATGTAACGTGGTGGGACACAACAAACAACTGAACAAATATGTAGATCTGTGAACTGAGTCTTGAAGACTTAAAGGGACAGGTCCAGGTGCAGTGCTCCACCTCTGAAGTGACTGTCGCCAACCAAATCTGTTGTCTGTACTCAGCATTAGACAGCACCTTGTAATGGATGTTTTAAGGGTTTATGTTTATTTCACTTTAGCGGTGCTAGCACGCAGTTAAGATAAAAGTGAAGTGCTCATTGATTTAGCTCATGAACATTATTAATAATGGTTTAACACAAACAGGTACTGTGTCACAATACAGTATTTGTTCTTTCTTGTTTCCCTTCTTCACACTACTACACAGGCTTATTATAGCTACCATGTGAGGGTAACTGACTCAACCTCCTAGCCACCAAACTTTTTTGTTAAATCATAAAAAATGTTCACACTTCATTTCACCGGCTCAGTTAAATAACACACTTTATTTTCCACAAGCGTGTAAAAAACCCCAAATCCCTCTTTTTCTCTGGCTTGATTGCTTCTCCTCTATGGGGATTATAATTTATTGTAATCACAATTCAGCAAGAACACATAAGAACTGAACATGATGTTTTGCGCAAGACTCTGTTCAAGCTGCAAAGATGGATAATTATCTTTTTAAGTGTTTAGAATATTTTTTTTGTAAGCGATTTATTTTGTTAGTAGGAAAAAGAGTGAAAGAAAGGCTGGCAAAGGAAAGGAGATGTAGTCAAGCATGAAAGGTTCCTATTCTTGGGGATTTGTTGCGAGTTCTAGCAGGGAAAGACGAATGAGAAATTTTAGATTAGAATTCACAAGTAGCATCGTAGTAATAGGGACCAAATATTGTATATGTGCCATGTTCTTCAAAGTTGTTCTTCAACGTCTTCCATTCCTCCAGTTATGCAGGTACCCTAGACCACTAGGATATGTGGCATGGGATTCCAGCCACACAGCAAGAGTAGGGTAGGGGCTATAAAAAATACCAGATTGGCAGGGCCGCCATCAGGGGGTGACGGGCGATTCACCTGTCACGGGCCCAGGGGACCCGCTTAGGCCCCGGCCCTTTAAAAAAATGGGGCATCTGTCCAGGGCCCACTCATTCCCATGGGGCAGCTGCCATGTGCCCCCGCCAGGCCAGCCTTTTAATGGGGCATCTGCCCCAAGCGGCACTTTGCTGCTCAGTGCAGCAGTTTTCTTTCTTTCTTTCTTTTTTTTTTCTGGAGCTTGATAGAAAGAGGTCTCAGCCAATCAGGTGAGACCTCTCAACTCTCCTGATTGACTGAGAGTTCAGAAGCCTCTTGTTATTGGCTGAGACCTCCTTCACACAAGGAGCTCAAAGCACAGAGAGGTAAGTTAAAACGGACAGTGTGTATGTTTGTCAGTGTGAGTGAGAGTGTGTGTATGTCAGTGTGAGTGAGTGTATGTCAGTGTGAGTGAGAGGGTGTGTATGTCAGTGAGAGGGTGTGTATGTCAGTGAGAGTGTGTGTATGTCAGTGAGAGTGTGTGTATGTCAGTGAGAGTGTGTGTATGTCAGTGAGAGTGTGTGTATGTCAGTGAGAGTGTGTGTATGTCAGTGAGAGTGTGTGTATGTCAGTGTGAGTGAGAGTGTGTGTATGTCAGTGTGAGTGAGAGTGTGTGTATGTCAGTGAGAGTGTGTGTATGTCAGTGAGAGTGTGTGTATGTCAGTGAGAGTGTGTGTATGTCAGTGAGAGTGTGTGTATGTCAGTGAGAGTGTGTGTATGTCAGTGTGAGTGTGTGTATGTCAGTGTGAGTGTGTGTGTATGTCAGTGTGAGTGTGTGTGTATGTCAGTGTGAGTGTGTGTGTATGTCAGTGTGAGTGTGTGTGTATGTCAGTGTGAGTGTGTGTGTATGTCAGTGTGAGAGTGTGTGTATGTCAGTGAGAGTGTGTGTATGTCAGTGAGAGTGTGTGTATGTCAGTGAGAGTGTGTGTATGTTAGTGAGACTCTCTCTCTCTCTCTCTCTCTCACACTCTCTCTCTCACTCTCTCTCTCACACTCTCTCTCTCTCTCTCTCTCTCTCACTCTCTCTCCACACAACTTAAAATGTACAAGACAATTTAGTTATTTTAGCAGCCAGGGAAATAGCACTTCCTACTACTTCCATAGAGTTATATCTAAAACAAACTGAAGTTACGAGCCAACACTAGGAACTTTAGAAGCCAAATTGATTTTGAGAGCATGATACTGTGTAAAGGAATATAGGGCATACACAGCACTTTGGAAAGGGGTGCGGAGCAGGCATGCCACTGTTTCAAACAATGTTAGGACTGTATGATACGTTAAATAAACTATTGTAATTTTTGTAAACAGATTATTTGCATGCGTCCATCTGTCTCAAGACGTTCAAGACGTGTTTAATTTGTTTAGTTTTATATAAACTCACTTTATTGGCATCTGCCTTGTTTGTCAGTTTTTATATATTTAGTTTCTATACTCTATGTATATGGAGGAAACTATAGTTATACCTGTAGTTATAATTACGTTTTATATATATATATATATACAGGGCTTGACAAAGTTAACTGACTTTTAGGAGCCAGCAAAAAAATCTAGGAGCCAGACAACAGCACATACACATAATCACACGCAGTCAGACACACACACACACATACACAGTCAGTCACTGACACACACACATACACAGTCACTGACACACACACATACACAGTCACTGACACACACACACATACATACATACACAGTCAGTCACACACAGTCACTCATATATATACACACACACAATGTCAGACATACAAATGAGTCACAGGTCTAAAGAGCTAGAAACCTGACCAGTGACAGTGATTGCAATGCCCAGTCTGCCATGCATGGTGTCTCTAGGTGGCTTTTCTTATGCAGAGGCAACCACAGCATAGGGAGCTGCTGTTAACCCTTTCAGTCCTGCACCCATGAGCCTTTGAGGAATTGGATTTACTTAGTGAACCTGCATTCCCTGGCCAGTAGTGTATCTTCCACAAGGCAAACAAGGCACTTGCCTAGGGCGGCACTTTGTCAGAGGGCGGCACTTTGCCAGAGGGTGTTAAAGCACACGTCTGGTGCTTGAAACATTTTAACTCCCTCCCCCACTGTTCAGCAAGCTTTAGCTCCTTCCAGTTAATCGGGGTGATGGGGGCATGTAATGGATGTGGTGGGGGTATAAAATGAGGGTGATGGTGGCATGTAATGGGGGTGATGGGGCATTTAGTGTGTATGCAATGTGGGTGATAGGGCTTGTGATGGGGCATGTCCTGAGTGTGCAACGTGGGAGGGGGGGGTGCCCAAATTTTGTCTGCCTAGGGCAGCACAAAACCAAGATACACCACTGTCCCTGGCTCATGACCTCACGCACCTGACCCTCCTGCTCCTAGCTTGTCAGAGTTCACGGGGGAAATAAAGAAGGCAGGTGGGCGTGTTCCTTCCTCTGGAACCGGTGCGCTTATTGGCTGGTGGGGGTGTCACTGCAGGGAAGTCCCCGTTGGTTTGTGCACCACAGCGTGGTGCGCGAGTGGGCGGAGCAGAAAGTGTGTGCATCCGGTGCACACAGTCTGCTCCCTCGAGCACCGGATGATTAAAGTAAAAAAAAAAATCCCAGGGACAAGAGCACTATGCGGGGCTCACGCTACCCGGGCGCCAGGTCTGATTTCTTAGTCGCCATGGCGACCTGGTGCCTGGGGTTTGTCGAGCCATATATATATATTTTCTATAAGAAATACTTGTTATAAAGTTATTGCAGTGATAGCCGGCTGAGCATGATATTCAGGGCCGGCCTTAAGTGTTCCAGTGCCCTGTGCAGACCTTCCACATGGTGCCCACCCTCATGCCTGTCTGTTCCCTCTCCCTCCATGTATGTGTCTCTCCCTTCCCATGTTTGTTCCTTTCCTTTTTCTTGCCATGTCTGTCTCTCCCCTCCTCCCCCATATCTGTTCTCTCTCCCTCTCCTCACCATATCTGTTCTCTTCCCCCTCCTATGTTCTCTTCCCCCCTGTTCTGTTCTCTCCTTCTCCTTCCCCCTCCTCTGTTCTCTCCTTCCCCCTCCTCTGTTCTCTCCTCCCCCTCTTCCTCTGTTCTCTTCTCCCCTCCTCCTCTGTTCTCTACTCCTCCTCCTCTGTTCTCTCCGCCCCCTGTTTCTTCTCTGCTCCCTCTCTGTTCTCTAACCCCTCCTCTGTTCACTCCTTCCCCTCCTTTTTCTTTTCTCCCCCACTCCTCTATCCACCCTCACCCTCCCATTCTTACTTACAGGGAGGGGGCGGACCTCAACGGGTGAGAGGTGAAGGTCTGCCCACACCCTGTGAAGTAAATGCTGCTCGTGCTCCCCGCACTGAGTGATAATGCAGGCTATCGGAAACGTATTTATGCTGCCCGCGGCTCCCAGTGAAGCAGATGCCGCTCTGCTTACCAGGGTGGGGACTAACCATCACCTCTCACCCAGTTAGCTCCGCCCCCTCCCTGAATCCTCCAGTGGAAAAAACTGCAGTAGTGTATAGGCTCCTGTGCAATAAATGTATGCACACATTGCGAGTTATCATTTTAGAAACACTTTAAATGTTGCTTATCTTCGTCCCAGACTCTAGACAAATGCTGATTTGGAGGGTCAATAGAGTCTGATAATCGTGAGTGAATTAGACATATATATAATACCTAATTATGTATGAGTTACAATAATTATGTATGAGTTTCAAGTCACAGTGGTCCTTTAAATTAAGAGCAAATGGGTTGCAGGCCATACTGTTTGCGTTAACTATAATATTCCTCATTGCTCTGTGTTTCACATTGCAGTAGAAGTAAAGCTTTGTACTGCTTTCAGGCATTTAATATCCCCAATAACAAGAAAGGCAGGAGAATGTTGGCTTACGTGATAAAGATACAATTGTTAATGGAACTGGAGACTTTCACACCAGCTTAAATTGAAAAGATTACTGTACGTGCATTGCCCTGAGGTGTGGTAATATTTAGAAAAAGCAAACAAACAAACACAAGCTGTACGTGTCTTACTGGTTAAGAGGCATATTCTATGCCCCTGCAGGGTCCATTACATGACGGAAGAACCAGATTTCTTTCTTACCTAACGGGCAAAGCTAAACTTCCTCCCGCTCCTCCGACATTCAGATAAATCTACATCACATTCCTTCGGGGCTTTCTGTGTTTGACATTTGCAACTTTATTGCTTTAGAGTGAACAGATTATATTACAGTTTCTTTTCACCTAATAGAATATAAAATATGTAATCGCAAGAGCAGAGACGCATCCAAATTCACCAGAAACTAATTCAATTTTCATTCCTGGGCACGGGGAGTAGTGTTTGTAACAGGATAAGGGTTGTGTGTACTGTACCTGCAGCAACAAACTTCATTCGCTTGGCGTTTGTGTAAAATGCGATACAGTTAATGAATCCGATTTATTGTTTGGATTTTTGGTCTCTAAAGATCCGGTTCGGATGTCAAAATCCATAAATATATCGCCAAACTCTGAAGGCGAGTTTTGTTTTTAAGATTTTGCAGGAATCATGTTTTGGCCTAAGTATACTAATCAACCAATGTGACACTAAATATTTCTAAAATTGGATGTTTTTATGATAAGATGAATATCTGTATTCTAAATATGTTTCATTTCCTCACAAATATCAATTGTAATATTTCATAAAACTAAAAAGAAACATAAAATGATATCAGTATTGGTACCCTCGACTCCTCCCAAAATGCCCCCGAAGTTTAAAAAAATAAATACCGTACAATGTTTATAAATTAATAAATATGAATAAAAAATGTAAAGCAAAATCAAAATATAAATAATTAAAATTATATATATATATATATATATATATATATATATATATATATATATATATATATATATATTCATGTTCATGAAAT
Source organism: Pelodytes ibericus (assembly GCA_036172795.1). Classification (NCBI taxonomy): domain Eukaryota; kingdom Metazoa; phylum Chordata; class Amphibia; order Anura; family Pelodytidae; genus Pelodytes; species Pelodytes ibericus. The sequence continues at coordinate 163,983,846 of CM069857.1, forward strand.
TTATTATATGTATATAAATACCAAAAATACTAATGACATAAATACAAAAATATAAAGTAAAACAAAAATAAATATTGCATAAAATATGTAATACAACTTAATATTGCATTTAATGAAGATAATACATGAAAACCAGCATACATATACCACACGAAATGAAAAAGGTTAGGGATTTTCCACGTAAATGTATGTAAATATAGTAAAATGTATTATTTGACACACTGCCATAACTTCTCTTGTGGCATAACAATACCAGTGATGTCATGCCAGATTGGTTAAAAGCCGTGATATAGGCAAATTTCACATTATATAGAATCAACCCCTGTGTTTTACTCACTTTGTTTTACTCACAGAGAACTAATAATAGGAATGTCAGTGGAATAAGCAATAGACTATCTGTAATACATGTACTGTATACATGTTCTGAATTATGTGTTTTGAACTAAAGAACCCATTCTGCAAGGGTTTTGAAAAAAAAATGTAAACTGATGTCAAAGTTTGTTAAGAGAAGTGGCAGGTAGTAATCAGAATGTTACAAGATGTCTTTTCAAAACCACTCAATAATCAAGTGCTTTGGAGAAAAAAATTCATGAGGTTGCTATGATTGTACAAAGATGGGTTGCAGGTGGAAGTACCAACTAATTTGATCAGAGCAGAAGCCAACGCTGTTTGTAAGGCAGCATATGAGAACTCATCAGTGTCTTGATTTGAGTAGTAGATGTGTTCATACGTGTTGTTCCAACTCTGTAATTGTGTCACTACATTGTATCACTACTTGGTGCAAATGAACAATATCAGGAAGCACACAAATAAAGTTTTATCTCTGAACAATGGAGTGCATAAAACTATTTTGATTGTGTTTATGATATCCAAACTGCAGCCCTTCAACTGCTGATGGCCTAAATCTCCCATAATTCTCTGTCAGCTAAAAGACTGGCCAAGGAGAATGGGAACTAACAACTGAACAGCTGCAGTTTGAACATTAAGTCTTCTCATCTGTCTCCCAATTAGGGGTTTTCCTTACAAAACAGCCTTACATTTACTCAAAGTGGGGAACATGCACTGACTATGCAGCCATTTTAGAAACTGAAATCACCGATTCAGCCAGGAGTTGAAGATGTTGGACAATCTCCTGGGTGGCTATGTTTTTGTTACCACTGGTGTTATCACTATCTATGTATCATATTACAAAATGACTCCTATTCTGATATTTGTCCTAAGTTTAGGAATATCCATTGTTCACATGTTTTTCTGTGGTGTGTTGCAAGTTTTAGGGCATTAACTGAAAGTAATTGCTTTTCCTAACAATTTTCAACTACAGTGTCCTTTTAATCCTAACACTAACCCTAACCCTACCCTAGATCTATGACTAACTAAGACTGTATTTGTTGTACTGTAATGTTCCAGACTGCCTCTAGAGGCAGTCAAGAAACATCCCCAGAGTGATGGAAAAGATCATTATTCATTTCTGAAGCTTTTGCCTGAAACAGGGCAGTGTCATACTGGAAAGGCATTCTGCCTTTCAATACGACGCTTGTGATGTCTCTGGGGAGCGATTGCATTGCTGCCGCAGTTCCAATTTCTCTATAATAACTCTACATTGAGGCATTACAGCAATACCGGCTGAACAGAGGAAACAATCATTGATTGTGTCTGATGCTCATTTCAACACAGGACTTATGTCCTGTGTCATTAAGGGATTTAAATAGTGACCTTCCAAAATGACAAGTGTGATTAATAGACAACAGTAGCGATATATAAGATACTTTATTTGTATTCTTTCATAAAAGCATATCTATTTAAAATGCCTACATTTCATGCAATCTTTCCAAAAAATGTAAGTTAATTTTTGCTTACAGTTGCCCTTTAAGAGCATGCTTTTTGATCTATACATTGTGCTAGAAAGTCTGCACGTTGAGAGGTATGTTGTCTTTACATTTTTTTTTCTCTCATTACAATGCTATCTTATGTCACTGAAGAGAACACCTTTTTTAAAGGTTACTAACTCCCTCTCTTCCTCCGTTTTTGGCTACAACTGCTCTGCGAGAAGTGAAACTGTTTGACATTCATAACACGGTAGTAGTAGAATGTGTGCCTTACTGATGGTATCCTTTAAATTACAGCAAGTGGTGTAGTGAAACAGGAATCTGACTACTTAGAGAAAAGGTTATTTAATTACAGCATTTTATACACAACCATTTATTGCTTTGTAGGACCCAGTTTTATAAGCAGAACCAAGATAAAACAATCCTATTTTTAATAAAACTTGTGTTGAGTGCGCAATAAAAGCCACATTCTTATTGACATTCCCTGTTCAAATAATTAAAAGATCTGTGTTTGAGAGGAATACAATTTGTTACATTAGAACAGGCTTATGAAACTGGAAGCAAAGTACAATGCTAGCGTAAGACACAGCTAAAAAGTAAGCAAGTAAGCGCCAAATTTGTGGGAGCTATTCAATAAAAGCGAGGTGAGCTGTACATTCCCGGAGCTATTCTCTAAAAGGTGAGGTGAATTGAGAGGAACCTTTCATCTCACAAATGAACTGGATATAAATGGTGAGTTTATCCTACAAGAAGAACTCATTTGGCCCTGCATAATGCATTATTATATCTTCAAGTGTCTCAACGCACCTGCTCCTCATTTTTAGTGAATAGCTCCAACTAGGGTCCATCCGCTAAAATTGGAGTTTTGTGGTGAACCGTCAGGAGGTATAATGGCTCAAATTGGAAGGTCAAGTGGGTTGAGTTTAGAGGTTGAGTTGGGAGATCGAGATGGATTTGGTGTCAAAAAAATCGCAAGTGCAATGTTTTCCATCATTGTAAATATTCAAAATTAGCTACTGTGAATACAATGGAGATGCTGCTAACCTAGATTTAGAAAAGAGTGCTTTTCATCCATTGCATGATTTTGTTTGGCTGGCACACTGAATGACTGATAAAACATATACATAAAGCAGGATTGTTTCTGGTCCAGAATAGAGCACCTGCTTGTCCTATTATTGTTTTCCTATGGTTTATCCAAACTATACATGTTTAAAAGTATGGCAAAGGATGTTTGACTTTTCAGCCCCAAAGGAAATTAAAAAGGCTACTAAATTAGAAGAATCAAGAATGTTTTGGTACTTTTAGTGCTGCCCATGAGGTAAAAGTATAGGGTGATTTACAGCAGGTTGGGAATGGATAATAAATGCAAAAATAAGTTGTCTGCCTTCCTGTTTTATGTTTCACATAAATACAGTTGTTCAGTAAATTAAAAAAAGTAGACACTTTTATCATTGTATCATTGTATGTTATATTGTCATTTTAAAGTGAAACATCCATGCTTGTTCACTGTACAAAGGTCCATCATCCTTTTTATTTTTGCAAATCTACCGTCTATTACAAGAGTGTTTTATGTGCTATGCATCATGTTTCAGGATGTGTTTTATTCTATTGGCAAGGTACCAGTGAGCCCATCATCAAAGGATGCTCCATCAATAAAGGGAACCCATTGATAACATTATGCGGAAGCCTATTTGTGTTTAAACACAGCATTGTGTAGTGAACTTAACAATTTCTGCCATTAATTGGGTTCTGGGTAAGAGGGGCACACAAAACTTACCAAAAAAAAACCTAACTTATAAACGGATGCTTCAAATGTGGCACTCGTAAATGTTACGACTTTTACATTCAAGGAAATCAAATAAGGTTTCAGTGAGGCATAATTATCTAAACTCTCTCTCTCTCTCTCTCTCTCTCTCTATCTATCTATATATATATATCTATCTATATATATATATATATATATATATATATATATATATATATATATATATACTAAATTAATGATATTAACCAGCCTTTCATTGTTGCCTTAATGCTTGTGCACTCCTCTTTGATTCCAGAAAAAAATAAATAAACACCTCGTCTTTAAACCATGGACACTGAGTGCTATAACACAGCCCAGGATGTTTCTCAAATGTAAATATTATTACCACCATATGCTGTATGTAACTAAGTACAATTACAAGAAATGTTGCTGTCCATGGTGCTGAATTACTACTGTGTGTCAGAATAATTTCCTTGATTCTAAGATACACTTTTTTTTAACACCCCTGGAAAAGGGGTGTGTCTTAGAATCGAGGAAATATGGTATATTGTAGACTGGTTCACATTCAAAGGTATTTTAACTTGAAGACTGTATTAAGTTTTCTCTCATTGAAGCACTTAAAGATCTATTCACTAAAAATAAAGGGAAAAATGTGAGATCTAGTAAAAAACCCCACAAATGTATCTCATGCCAATTCATCAATTAATGCCTGATCTTTGGAGTTCACTAGTCAGTTCACGTTTTGTGAATATTCCCCACATACATGTTATATCTGCGAAACCATTTTGCCTGGTTATTTTTGGAAAAAAAACTATTGAATGAAATGATTGCATGACTGTTGTAAAAGTACAATACTGTTGCCTTAACATGAACATAGCTTTGCATTGCTACATTTTGTATACTTGTTGGGGTAAATGTAAAATACAGATGTGTTACAGTTTTGTATTACCTACTTTTCGTTTTAATGTCTGCCTGTAGCAGATAGGGTATATTTATATAAAGTTCCGCATACGAAAGTACTGAAATGTTTTGGGGGTTTTTTTTAAAAAAAAAGACAACATAGCCATGTTTTATGTATAATGGGTAGCCCACTTTTTATTTTTTTATTTTTTTTATTTTTTTACATTCTGTCAATTTCATGTGTAAACAAATTGTACACAAGCCATGCAGTGTTTGGTGGAGATTTCCTGCCACTTTTCAGGTATTTGTCAGCGTTGTGCATTGGAACATGTGACAACAGTTCCGCTATTAGGTGCTTACTCTGTGTACGCCATCTCCTATGTCTGTAATCTGTTATAAATCTCTGTAAGTCAACAGTAAAATCGCCTGCAAACTATACTACAAAGGCATCACTGTATTTTAACTGCACAGAGACGTTTGTCTGCAGGTCCTGGGATTATTGCTAACAGTATACTAAGCATGCTACAAAAGTCTCAGTGTTCAGCTACAGAAATGGCCTGTCTGCCATGTGCCTCATGCAAAAATGCAACATAACACCAAGCAAAGCTTTTCATTGTCGTGCCCTCTGGCACACAGTGTTTTGTAGTTCCTCTCACTTCTAATCTGTGTTCTTCCTTGCCCATGGAGCTCAGCCAGCTCCTGTCATCAGTAAACAGCTCAAGAGTCATTTCAGCTGGTGTGCCCCCAGGAAAGCCCTTTATGTCTAATGTCCATCCGTCTCTATGCTCTTCTCCGCTCTTGCATGGCTGGTCCAGTATATTGACAAGATGATATGAGCTCTGCCAACGGCTGTCACCGTGCATTCTAGAGAGTTACTGTGGCATTCCGAAGAGGTCCCAGCCTAAGTGAAGCAATAAACTGTTTAAACTGTTTATAGAAGATGATTCATCTCAGGATTGTTGTCATGTTACTCCATTCTTTGGTCAGATACAGGGCTGGAGGTAGATAGTCTGCGACATCCTCAGCTGACCTGCCTTGCATATATTTTGCCTGGTAGTTGACTTAACCCTGTAAACACTGCCTTCTATTCCTAACTCCCTTCTTTCTAGCCAAAGATCAAGCCACAGATTTGTAATGAAAGTGTTTTTTTTTTTTTTTACTTGCCCAAAAGAATGGCATTTTTGTTTTCCTGCCAAGCAATCTCTGAATTCTTTGGAAATTGGCTAAGGAAATAAATGACACATTGTTGCAGAACTCTTGGGTTTAAGGAGTGCCAGCGTTCTCTCCATTTTATGCTAGAATGGAGCCAGGAGAGTAAGAATGGAATGAAATGACAGCCAGCACACACTAACCGCTAGCAATCTGGGTTACTACTAGGTTTCGTTCCACTCATGAAGGCCAAAAAAATAATAATAATATAATAATAATATATAATGTGTGTGTGTGTATATATATATATATATATATATATATATATATATATATATATATATAATGTTGTTCTGTATATCTATCACAAAGACATTGATGTTTTCCTTGCAGATAGGTCTCAAAAATATATTGTTATTGTGATAATACCAACACAAATCATTATAGACTTGCAGTACACCTGTATACAAACAGGAACATTAATATACAGTAAATGGACAAAAGTATTGGGGAACGTGACAGGGACTTTTATGACATTGCATTCTAAATAGAAAAACATTAATATTTAGTTGATCCCCCTCTTTGCAGCCATACCAGCCTCCACTACAAGATTTTGGAGTGTTTCTGTTGGAGTTTTTGCCCATTCATATAGTAGAGCATTTTTGAGGTCATCCAACTATGTCTTTGTATATTGCTTTATGCATAGAAAAGGGCCTTTCCCAAATGTTTTCTCACAAAGTTGGAAGCATAATATCTAGGTATGCTGAAGCATTAAGATTTCTCATCACTGGAAGTAAGGGACCTACCCCAACCCCTAAAAACCGCCGCAAATTATTATCTCTCCATCACCAAACGTTACAGTTGGCACAATGCAGTCAGACAGGTAATGTTCTCAGACTCGCCTATCAGACTGTCAAACATTGAAGATTACACTTAATACGTTTTCCTTCTCCAGAGTCTAGTGGAGGTATGCTTTACACCACTAGATCTGATGCTTGGCATTGTACTTGGTGATGTGAGGCTTGCATTAATCTCCCCCTGCACAGTTTTTGTTCTGATATTGATGCTTATGGAGTCAGCAGAGCATTGGCAACTTTCATGCACCATACAATTCAGCACTCAGTGACCCCGGTGAGTTGTGCTGTTCCTTAAAGGGACACTCCAACAAAAAATGAAAAGGTTTTCCCTTTTTTGTTTTGTATTCTTGATTTCATATATGTCTTTTGTTTTTCTTATATGACTGTATTTAATAAAATATGTAACTAAACAAGTGTGGCTGGGCACCGCTATTTTGGGAAATATAGTGTTTTTGGGTGCCACCCCTCATAGACTGTACAGCACAAATTTCTGTCAGAATTCTGAGCATAGACTTGCATTGAATGGGAGGATAATGTAACTATTACATCAGAAGGGGGCGAAGTTATGATCCTGTTTGATCAGGTCAATCTCCTCTATTTGTGTTGGAAGGCAGGTAAAAAAAAATTTGTACACAGCCACCTAGTCCTGCCCACTATTATACACAGGAGCCAGAAAGAGAGCAGGGGAGTATCTTCTGACATCAGCATGCAGGCTTTGGCAACGGTTGTAAAATTACAAGAATAATTGGAAGATTTAGTAAATAAATATTTTTTTTATCACACACTTATGTGTGAAATTCACCAGCTGCTTTTGGATATATTGTTAATAAAAACTATAGTTCTGACTGCCTTGTATGATGTACAAAATGATTGGCATCCGCTGAACAAAACTAGAACATCTGTAGTATGATGGCTAAAAAAAATGAAAATAAAAGAAGTGTCCCCTTCTCTAAAGACACTGCAGACAACTTGAAAACCCCCACATCCCCCATCCAGACCCTCACCAACAAAAGAGAACTTGTATTAGTGAGTCCAACAAATGCTCTAATTTGTGCATGCTACAGTTTCCCTGTTAATTAGTGAGACTCATGATTTCCAGTTCCATGCCATTGTGCTTTGTATTTGTAGGACATTGAGTTCTGTACAATGTATAACAATGAATAAATGTGAGTGGTTTATTCAGCTTGGCAAAGGAATACGCTTTACCAGCTGCTGTTTAACTTCTCTTCAGCAGCCCTTTCTCAGTGTTAAGTCCTGAACGTGTCTGTAATATCAGATTTCTTAAAAATCGACTTTAAATGGGTAGAAAAATCTCCATCTTTGGACATCCAAGAAATCATCTCATAATCTTTCCCCTGCACTCGAATTGTTCTCATAATGAAAAAGATCTGCCGGATTTTCATTGTGGGATTCAGTATACCTGGCTCCCATGTATTAAACTGTCCTTTAATCTCCAGTGTTATAGTTTCTAAGTAAAATTAGTTGCCATGTTTCTTGGATAAGTATTGCCTTCTATCATAAATTCCTCTGAATGGAGGACATTAAAAAGCAGTCCTCTGAGAGTGCTGATAAGAAGAGCGCATTGTGTGTGCGTGTAATTACTGATCTGCACCACCAGTGATATTTAAGAGGCGCTGTGGATAATGGTATTTTCCGTTATTGAGCAAGCATCCCTCCAGCTACCACTTCCTCCTCACCAAATACTTCTCATTTGAGAGCTGCAAGGTATATGGGATAGAGGGGAGGAGTGACTGTCATCTTGTTCTGCCAACCCTGCTTTTGGATAATGCTTTTAAATAAAAAAAAAACGTTAATGTATTCATTGTACAGACGTACGTTTCAGAAATATCTACTTGACCAAAGACATTATATATGCCATTTGTCCTTAGAAAATTTATTACTGAAATAATATCTTGTAAATCATTAACTATTGTGTAGCCCTTCTCTGGACTCACTTTGAAGTAGGTTTCTAGAAGTTTACCCCCAAGCTGATAACATTATCTTCCAGAGATGTTCATACTATTCCATACAATGCTCCAAGTGAGGTCAAACCAAGGTTGCCAGATGTCTCCTGCTAAAATACTGGACACCACAAAAAATACTGGGTACCACAAAACCATCACAGCACCTTCCCACAGAAAGCAAAACACATGTCCAATATTGCCTTTCTTCCTGGAAATCGAGCGCAAATTCTGTCTAGGTCAAAACACCTGGTAGCACTAACCCAGATAGCATTTCCTAAAGCTCTTCTATACTGCATGCATTCTTTACTTTATTAACATGTTTCAGACAAGAACTGCATTTTATTGAAACATACACATACAGACATATCACTGGAGTGTGACCATTTCAATTTCGTTATATTATATGTAGATTGCAGCCTAGAGAATTAAACTTGCTTGAATGTGGTCTTTTCGAATAACTAAAGCATGGATCTGTTTTTTTTTTTTCTTAGACTTATATCATACCTCAAGCGACTGGGGGAGAGAAGTTTGCAATAATTACTTGGTTCACTATCTGCTATTAATGACTAGAATATCCCAATTAAAGCCATAGTCTTGGGTGTAATATCGAGTCCATAACAGGCAGATAATGTGATGAAAATCTTTATCTTCAGAGAACTATTGATGTGTAGCTTTTAAAATAAATGCCATTTTCCACGGCTTTAATTCATTTTACAAAATGTTCTTATTTTGACACAGAATGGTATACAGTGTTCAAGCTCTAGGAAGAGCAGAATAGGATTCTATAATTCTCTTACCGACTAAGAACTTTCTTTAAATAAAGCTCTGTAGGCCATGTAGCCCTACACAGTGTGCTGCATGTCATGGACATCAGTCTCATTATGCATGGACACAGGGCCGCCATCAGGGGGTGACGGGTGATATACCCGTCACAGGCCCCCGGCCCTTTAAAAAAAAAAAATGTGTTTTTTTTAAATACAAAAAACGGGGCATCTGCCCAGGGCCCACTAATTCCTGGTGGCGGAGCTTGATTGAAGGAGGTCTCAGCCAATCAGGTGAGACCTCTCAACTCTCCTGATTGCCTGAGAGTTCAAAAGCCTCCCGTGATTGGCTGAGACCTCCTTCACACAAGGAGCTCAAAGCACAGAGAGGTAAGTTATACAGTGTGTGTCTGTCAGTGAGTGAGAGAGTGTGTATGTCAGTGTGAGTGAGAGTGTGTATGTCAGTGTGTGTGAGTAAGAGTGTGTATGTCAGTGTGATATATATATAATATAAAATAATTCCTAGTTAATGAGTAAATGTACAGAAAGAATAGTGACACTGCCTAGATCTGTCTAGCCATCCAAGGGGTTAACGCCTCTGACACTGCCAAGATCTGTCTAGCCACCCAAGGGGTTAACTCCTCCGACACTGCCTATATATGTCAAGCAATCCAGAGGTTAACTCCTCTGACACTGACTATATCTGTCTGGATTTTGTTACTGGTCACATTAGGTACCCCCCTCCCCCTTGATAGTTTATCAATTAATATGTGACATCCAGCATTATTGAATATACAGATAAACCAACATTATGGAAAATGTCTTCTACACTTCTCTCAACTTACGACCAGCCTAAACTTTACTGTGCGACCATTAGCATTCATTCTAAGGTAACTGATAGAATCGACTCACATTCCTTGTTTCCCGCTCTCACCTCTTAGTAATTCTTTGTGAATTAGAGGATTTTACTTCCCGCATTGCCTCTTGACCCACACAGTTTAATATATTAGCAATAGGTAAAAATGGTACTGTTTGTGTGAGACTTGTAACATCAGACTCACAGTAGTTTTCCACCCCACTACACACAAGCTGCTGATGATTCCAGTTTTGCTAAGCAGCTAGAAGTCAGGCTGGCTCTGAGTCTACAGGTCATCCTCATTAGTGGTGGATCTGTGCCCATATTTGTGTCATAAAGCAGACATCTCTGTATATCAGCAGTAACCGTGTTCAGGTGGCCTTCCCTGCATGCATTGCTCCAGGGCAGAGAGCGCTGTGCTGCTAATTAGGAGAAATTGTTTGCAATGCAAACGTACATCTTAAAAAACATGCAGATATGGTGGTAAACTAATTTTACTCATAAAGCTGATGATTATGTGTGGCTGAGGGGTTAAAATACAGTGCTTATTTATCTAACAAAATACCAAATGAATGCATCATGGGTGAGAACACTTCTGTCAACTGAAAGCCTTTAAAATGTACTAACATTTTAGGGAAATTATGTGTACGGTTGTTCACAAGTCACAAACCTATACCTCAGCTGGGTAATGAGACAGAAGAAAGATTACCGCAGTATCAATGATGGTGAAAAGTCTTTATCACCTTTTAAACCTGATGAGCAGGCCACTGAGAATAGATCTCCAGCATATCCAGTAAATGAGCTAGCAAAAATGCTTTATTACATAATCTTGGGAATATACACAGTCTTCTGGCTGCCAGTGAAGGAACTCTTATCACTGTTTCCTGGTCTGTAATCACACAAGGCCTAATCAAGACAAGCCCTATGGGCAGTTGCCATTTTGCTGCTGGTGTTGTACATACACCTGATCAGATTATCCTCATTGCAACACTGGTTCATGAGAGAAGAGTTATCAAGTGTCCTAATTTGAGCTGGACTGTCCAGTATTTGATTCTCTCTGTCCAGGAAAGTACCAGACATTTACTCTGCTATATATATATATTTATATATATACAATGCCACCATGATGTTTGTGTGGTGTCCAGTATATTTTATGGGTGTCTAGTAGTTTAGTCAGAGCCATCTGGAAACCCTAAGGCAGATCAACATAAAGTTATAGCTCAGCTCCTTAAACAGATGTGATTTTATTATTGCTGGATACCAGTGTATGAATTTAATGTTGAACACACAATCAGAACGTCTGCCATTTTCCAACATGCCCAAACATCCAGCATTTACATTACCTGATCACAAACACAGGAAAATTGCCAAGGTAAACATCATACTTTTCATTTAAGTTTATGTTGTAAAATAGCACTTTTGTTCTCTTAAAAGGGATCTGCAGAGATTTCCCTTAAAACTGCATCTCATAAACAGTAATTTCTATGTGATTTTATGAGCCATTTCAGTTCCCACTATATTTTAACTGCTGTCTCATACCTGAAATATAAAACCCACATTCAGAAATCATTGAAACACATTTTTATTTTTACATGGAGCATTGGGAACCTATTAAACCTAGACCTTCCCAACCCTCAGACTGTTGTCAGGAGCTTGCAATTCACTGAATAATCAAATTGATAAGCTTTACACACATCTCTTGAGTGACATGCTTCCTAGCAATTCATAGCAATATTTTTAGTTGGTACAATAATTTTAGGATCATATGTATAGTGCTACCCAGCCTACATTTAAATCCAATATAAATCCATCAACCTGCTCATGACTGGGCTGAAAAGAGGTCTAGAGCAATTAACCACTGGCCCATGCAGATTTTAAAGGACAGCTGTCCACAAACAACTAACTTATGTTTACTTTTAAGATTGCATCAAGCGTAAGCATTTCTTTTACCGGTAATTAAAGAAATTAAATAAAGCACCTTATTCGGCCCCCTTTGCTTCTATAGCTCTATCAGGGGGAGGCCATGTTGTTTAGAATCTTGTGTCAGAAGAAAGAATATCTGATTCATCTAACCCAAGATGTCTGCAGCCTATTACTGTTATTTAGGAGCAATGAGGGCTCAATTAGGAACTTTATTTGTATTCTTTCATTAAAGTATTTTTAAAATACCTACACTTGATACATTCCTCAATTAAATGGGACCTTATTTTTGAAAACAGATGTCTTTTAAGGACTTTTGGCTTGCAGAATAATCTTGATTCTTATTCTTGCAATTCTAAATATGCCAACTGGAAACTTATGTTAACAATATCAGGGAAGATATGCTAGTATCCTAGGTGTAAATGGTTCTGACTGGTGTTTAATGAGCTAGTTGAGGTCAGTGATGGCTAAAACAATTTTTTTTTTAATTAACTAGCAATGCAGTTCATCACAATGGTCAGAAGGTAAAAGCTAAGTAGGGTAGTTATGCAAAAAATGTACTAGGACTCTTCATTAAGCTCATTAACGTGCCAAAGGATTTATCTTTAAAAAGCATCACCATTTAAACGAGTGGTATGGTGCCTTAATTGTGAAATGTTTAGTTGTTGCTAGTTAATGACCGGATTTTTAGGGGCGACTTTCATGATTTCAGTTACATAAATGTTAAAATAAATTTGAGCTTTATCCTTTAAATATGAGTAACTCAGTCCATAAATGTTCCTAACATCTGTATTGTACAAGGGTGCAGGACGCTGAAATGATCTGCGAATGAGATATGGGCAGGAGACTGGTCAACACCAAACATGGCCGCGGTTCTGTTTTTGCTTGGAGGATGTCCATATACAACATAAATGGCCATTTGTTGGTTCCCTTGACCTTCACAATGTCATTGCAACTGATTCATTGCTGACCAATAGTGTTACTATCTTTGTGTTCTTTGGTATTGAAGCTTCGGAATCTTGCGTGGGTGATAGCCAAACAATATATTAATAGAATAACTAACTAACTATATTTTTTGCTAATTGTTTGAAGATTTTGATTAATTGATTTTGTACATTTTATTAAGAACAAAGTCTCACTGCAGGAGTTCAACAGCTCCACAATAGTTTCAAATATTCTCCTATTTAATGTGACTAATTAATAGAATAGGGTTTTCTTTTCTGTGCCAGATTCCATTAATGAAGCTCCATTTAACTGGAATTGATATGGAATAATCACATTCATTACTGAGATCCGCTGTTTGTAGTAATTTTATCAGGAAGGTTGAATGCTTTTTTTCCCCCCTCTTGTGAATTTCGACTCCGTCTGTCTGTCTGTGGCACGTGCCATCTGATGAAAAAAACTTCAAAGAGTGTTCTCTTCAGTACATGAGAATCTGTGCAGCAAGCGACTAACTTAACCTCATGATAACTCACCAGATCACGGCACTAAGAACTCAGTACATTTGTTGCTAAGTACCCATTGATGCTCAGAATGTGGGAGAATAAGGACATTTATAAAATTATTTTCTTAAAGAGCCACTAAACATTTTTTATTACTAGTGCTTCAAAAATAGAATCACCAGTGGTATGTCCATTGACCGTAAGGATTAACTGACACATGATTTTTAAGACACGTGCCAGTTTATCATCTGATCATCAGCTTTGAAGCATGATGGCTGACACTGTTGATCATAGTATATGTTTGACATGGTCCAGAATCCTCATCAGCTCAGCTTAGAGGCAGGGCTAAGACTAAACCATGTATATTTGTAAAGATGCGGCTCAGGCTTACTCCATTCTATTGGCAAAAGGTGTTTATCTTCTGGTTCTGTTGCTTTAGCAAAATTTTTAGAAAATGTAGTGCCAATTAAACATTTAATAAAGAACAATGATCACACACTAGTGTCTACTACACAGTGATATGTAGTACATTATAAAAACAGTCAGTTTCCAGTTTCAGACTCCTATCCATGGATTCTGGGATGTTGAACCCATGGATTTTCTATTTTACCAGTTTCAGAGAATGACCACTTCTACTACCTGGTGTTTCATTTATTTTTCTGTATTTTATTTAGTTTTGTCTATAATCCCAGCACTATGTGTCACACATATGCTTCGGATGCGTAGTAATAATTAATTGTAGCCTAAAACCAAAAATAATTAGCCATGCTCTCTATAGGCTTGAGACAATGTGGAACAGCATATAAATTAAGTGAACATGATTGAGTCTATTTTCATTAACTGCCTAACCCTCATCATCTCCTCTGCACTTCCAAAATATTTTTTTACAAACAACCTGTCTGTGCCATCTTTGTGCCCAAACCGCTTGTCTCTGCCATCATCGTGCCCAAACAACTTGTCTGGGCCATCTATGTGCCCTGACACGTCCTACGAAAACCGCTCTGACGGTGCTGGTCTATTGCCTCTATGTCGATTTGCTCGATGGGTGCCTCTTGTGGTCAGAGCTTTGGAATTGAAAAAAAATTAACTTTCGTCGATCTGAATATGTTGCTTGACTGCCCCTAGAGGCAGTCAGCAATATTGCAATGAAAAAAAAAAGACTTAATTATCTTAAATCTAGGATTAGGGTTAGATTAGCTGTTAAAAATAAATTAGGCTTAGCATAAGGGATAGGGTTAAAATTAAAATATATTAAGGGTTAGCATAAGGGTTAGAGTTGGGTCAATATAGGAAAAAAAAACAAAAAACACTTTTTGGTTTTTGCCCCATAACTCACAAAAAACTTCAGAAAAACATGGAAACAAGCATATTTCTGAACTCGGGACAACATTTAGAAACTATTTCGATAAGGTCTTTTTTGATGATTGTATTTGTAAATTATACTTTAGGTCAAAGTTAGAAAAAGTGTTTTTTTTAATGATTTATTTTTTTTTGTGTCGGTACAGTATGTAAGAAAGAGGAAAATTACAGTTAAATACAAACAACCCAGAAATGTAAAAACAGCCCTTGTTACCAAGGGAAAGTCAAGGTCAAAATGTCTTGTCACTAAGGGGTAAATAGGGATTAAACCCAAACAATGCTATATAAGGCTTCCCCTAATGCTCATTTATAAACTTCAGCTACCCCACACCATTCTACAAAATGTACTGTAAGAATGACAGTGAACTAGGGAAAGACTTATAATTAAGCATCAATGTTTCCCCAAGTTGGGCTGTGTGTACCATAGTTACCAGAGAGTTCCAATATGTTTACTCTGCTTAATACTCTACCAAATCCAATATTAGATATCAACCAGGCTGGTGAGATGGCACAGTCGGCTAATGCATGAAATACTGAATCCTCAGGCACAGCTTTTATTTCCAGATGTGCTAACCTAGCCCCTCATACTTCAGAGTTAGGTATATGAATGCCAGGACATTCATGAAACAGAGCGAATAACACCTGGGACTGGTTAAAACATGTCAGAAACATGAAGGCACAGAGCTAACATTAGATTGTAGTCACACCAGATGGCCATGATATCACGATGCCCCCACGCTAGTTATCATCCTTACAACAAACGCTGAAGAGAAATCAAAGCAAACAACATGTAAACTAAAGCAAAGGAGGCAAAGATGAGGGCCTTATTGGTGTACTGAAACAGACTAAGGTGCAAAGGAAAGGATGGTAAGACCAGGACATTCATGAAACAGAGCGAATAACACCTGGGACTGGTTAAAACATGTCAGAAACATGAAGGCACAGAGCTAACATTAGATTGTAGTCACACCAGATGGCCATGATATCACGATGCCCCCACGCTAGTTATCATCCTTACAACAAACGCTGAAGAGAAATCAAAGCAAACAACATGTAAACTAAAGCAAAGGAGGCAAAGATGAGGGCCTTATTGGTGTACTGAAACAGACTAAGGTGCAAAGGAAAGGATGGTAAGACTGGATTAATAGCCCCCCCCCCCCCCCCCCCCAAATTTTTCAATCAGTGTGTCCAGGAGAGCAGAGAACGAATACTGTGTATGACTAGAGCTGCCATCAGAAATTTCAGGGCTCCGTACTGAAAAAAAATGCCAGTCAACTTACCCCCTGCCCACCAGGACATTCCCCATCACCCACATTGCACATATAGGACTTACCCCTGCCCGCCAAGACATGTCCTATCACCCTCATTGCACATATAGGACTTACCCCTGCCCGCCAAGACATGCCCCATCACCCACATTGCACATCCAGGACTTACCCCTGCCTGCCAAGACATGCCCCATCACCCACATTTCACATAAAGGACTTACCCCTGCCCCCCCCCAATACATGCCCCATCACCCACATTGCACATCCAGGACTTACCCATGCCCCCAAGACATGCCCCATCACCTGTATTGCACATCCAGGTGCTTGATAATGCTGCTGAGGTCCCTCTCTGGTACAGATCTGGTACGTTACAGCACAAAAGTTAGCTGTGTTAACCTTCCAAACATCACAAATCCCTTTCTTAGTCTTAGGTACACTATTCAAACTGTTCTAGAAATTCCATTTAAAACTAAATACTGTGCAGCCTTCTGTTCCATACCTGTATGTTACATTGTAGAATTTGACCCAACGTATTCTACAAATATTATCACATGGAATGTTGTCATGTTCTATATATTTACCAGTCCCTTTAGAGAAATATATTATACCCTGTTGCTCCTCTAGTTTTGAGATCTGGTACATTGTTCTAAACACATTTGTTTTCTTCCTGTGATTTTTACCCATCTCTAAAAGGTCTCAGCGTTTTATTACTAGAGGGTACATAGGGAAGAAGATAATCATTCTCAGGGATTTCAGATGGAGGCTTTGTAGCCAATGCAAGAATTCCCTTTTGTGTTTCACAAGCTCACACTGTTGCATTGAAATAAAAAAAATAATGTGTTCCAGGTGGGTGTGTAAGAGTCAGCTATAGAAATTCAATTCTGTAAATATATAAGAGCATGCCACTTTTGAAGATTTCACCTGAAGGGATCCATTCATGTACCATAATTGTAAATTACCAGCTTGGGTATGCTGCCCTGTTATTTACAGAGCAATTCTACTTATAAAATAGTTTTGCAGTTCACTTCAGGACTTAAGAGGTTTTCGAAAATGTACAATATTTTTTTATTTATTTATTTACTATATGTACATATTTTTTAGTGTGTGTTATATATAGGATATATAATATATTGTAATAATGGGTTGGATCTGGTGGGGAAGTTGTAGCACAGGTGTTTATGTTAAATTGCTCTATCATTGCCTATTGGGATAATCTAGAGATACAAGCAGAAATAGATTTATCACCGGTAATTGAATCCAGCCCTAAATGTGTCATTCTGTCTCTATGAGCAACCATAAAAGTGGTTCATCCCTACTTGTATTCAGACTGATTATGCTGCCAGCCTTGTACACACAATTAGACTTTAAACATATATTAGCCAGATAGATTTAGAACTGGTTAATTTGTAAGTACAAATCAGAAGGATTAGGGTTTTCTAAATAGAAACTGACATTATAATGAAATATTACTGAATTCAGTGAGTTATTTAACCTTTGTGACTGCACAGTAATGTGAATGAGTAGAGACTTAAACAGCACTTAAATGATATTAAATATCTTAAAGGGACAACACACCCATTCACCCATTAATGAATGTGTGAATAGAATTGTGGGATACAAAACGTGTGCACATAGATTATAAAGCAGATAAGAACCATTGCCCCATATATAATGGCATTTAATCTTTAGCATAGCATCCCAGAAATTCCTAAAATAGTGATAAATCACTTTATTACTTCCAGTGGTAGGTCATCCCTGGCACCTACTATGTTTTTCTGCAAAACACATTTTTTATTACATTTCATTGTCATTTTCTACATTGTAACTTTACATTTTGTCCTATTGTTCTAGTACTCCCCATGTTTTTGCACAAAAACAGTTGTCTGGCACTGGAATACTTCGTAGTTGCCAACATCGGCCATGTTTCCAGGGACACGTATGTGTTCCACATGCTGCAGACAGAGCATGCAAAGTGCAGCCCAGCAGTATGTAGGATGCATATACACATAGACAGAATCCAATTAATTAATCATGGTAGGTCCTTTGAGATCTCCATCCTGATTAATTAATTGGATTGTGTCTGTGTGTATATCCATCCTACATGCTGCCGGGCTGCACTTTGTATGGTCTGCAGCATGTGGAACACATATGTGTCCCTGGAAACATGGTCAATGTTGGCAACTATGGAATATTATAGAGTCCTACTGGCTAATATTGGTACTGCCCTGATACGTAGCAATATAACTATCACTGTCATAGGGTGACCAGATGTACAATTTAGCAGGAGGTAGTTATTTACTTTCACAATCTATCTGCTATTGAATAAAAAAATAATTAAAACAAGCACATTATCCTTGCGTAGAATGGCTATTCACAAAAGTCTTGTAATCTGATTGAATATCAGAAATGGCGGGGATCCCTGTAATATGTATGACTTACACCTCTCCACATATAGCATTTGAAAGTACTGGTAATTGGTGGGAAAAATAAAAGATGGTGTTATATCCATTTTGAGTGGCCAAGAATTTATTAAATGAAAACAAATTCATAAAAACAACAGTCTATGACGTAATCTCTGGGCTCGCCTGACTTGCCTGAGGAATGAGTATTACCGGTATATCTCCACAGGGATGATATTCTGAAATACATTATTTCAGTTTTACCAATATAAGCCTTATTTTGAAATGGTGAACTAGAATGAATCTGTGACAAGTTCTCTACCTCTTTTGTTTCCTCAGGTTTACAGGAACAAATTTACCACCTCCTGTCATCAGCAGCAAAAACTGGCTGCGGCTTCATTTTACTTCTGACAGCAATCACAGGCAAAGAGGCTTCAGTGCTCAGTACCAAGGTAAGTAGAGACATGGGGAGGTGTTCAACCTGGGAATAATTACTTCAAGCTACAAGAGGCTTCGCAATATGGAAGACACCTGAGAAAAAAAACACATTTAAAGTTTCACAGCAGATATGGGAACATGAAAGGTCAAAGTTCAATTGATCGAGTGCCTGAACTTGACATTGCTACAGCATGTAAAAATGACAAGGTTTCACTTTCTAGAGAATAAACACATTTCTATACATGTGGGCTTATCTATACAGGTCAATTCTGGCGCAAAGTCCTTAAATGGGTCTATTCAGAAGGAACATTCCATTGGTTTTAAGAACTGAGTCCCAAAATTGACTTATTTGTATAAAAACTCACTATGGTGGTTATAATTACCATTAGTGTTTTTATTTCGGCATTTTATTTTATTTTAGGCTGCTATTAATTGACATAGAACCTCTTAGCCGCACTATTAGTGGTGAAAAACTAAAGAGCTGCAGGGGTTATGTTTCCGTCTGTGTACGCTAGGTATTGTTGAGTGATGATATCAACATTTGGGGTAGGCAGATTTGCACAGATCTGTTTTGCCATCTTTCTTGATGGATTTGGCAGCCATGCTTCAGGTAACTGTATCTTTCAAAATATAAGAGAAAAACTATAAATCAGTCATGTACTGGTTCATAGGGTTGATGGCAATAGGCTGGGCCATATCTGGCAAAAGCAACGGAAGTGATCAGAAATCACTTCTGTCGCTCTGTTACTACTGCTTGACTGCCCCTATAGGATCTAGGGTTAGAATTCCACTTTGGGTTAGAGATGTGTTAGGGTTAGAATTAGGGGTAGTGCAAGGGTTAGATTTAGGGTTACTAAAAAGGTAACTATAGGAGATTATTAGGTTAGGAAACAAAAAAAAACACTACTTTTGGTTATTGCCCTATAACTTGCAAAAAACAACAGAAAAAATGTAAACATGCTTACTGTATTTGTAAACATGGAACAAAATTTAGAAACTAAATAGATGAGTTCTTTTTTATTGTTTGTAAATGTGTAAAATATTTTTCAGCTCAAAGTTAAAAAAAGTGTGGGTTTAAAAAAGTTTAATAATATTTTTATAATTAGTAAATTATATGATATGATGAAAATAATGGGGTCTTAAGAAAAATCCCTTTTTATGGTGATAAAAACAATATATAATATGTGTCGGAACATTCATTTAGAAAGAGAAAAGTTACAGCTAACCACAAACACCGCAGAAATATCACGAAGAGTACAAAAATTTCACAACAGTCCTGTCACTGAGTGGTTAAACAAAGACACGCAATGCAGGTTTCATACATACATGCTGGTTCCTAGACATAATTTTTACCTACAAGTAAAATATTGTCTGCATGGCAACCCTATGTAAAACTTTGTCTACAGGCTGATTGAGAACTATATGTGCCCAGTGTATGGAAACAATCTGCGTAAACATTTCCTATGCAAAACATTTTCCATGAAGATCATTTGACTTGTTTTAGTACTGGACTCACATTAACAGGAATAGCGATGGGCACTCAAACAGTTAAATACATATGCAGCTCTAAGTTACACGTCTATTTTTAGGACCATCAAATTACCTATGAAAAAAATGATAGAAAAGCAATATTTAGTCCTGTCTTGAAGTTATATCATGAAGTAATCGTTTACCCATAACTTCATAAAAGGGAACATTTCCAATTAGAACACAACGTTTCACGTTCTGCAGATAGAAGAGCATGGCCCCAAATTACATGATGGGGTTGAGACAGGCCCCCAGAGCCCAGCACACCGCAGTTTCATCCAACACGTAATTGTATCCTGTATCGACTTCTCCTAAGTGAGAAAAAACAAATTCATTTAGTTTTCCAATCAGGAAGCCGCCTGGTCATGAATGATAAATGAAACTTGGTTTTCAATCTTGTTCTCCACGAATGTTACCATAAACTTTAACCCCAAACATTTTTACACACGGGGGTTAGTATTTCACAAGTCAAGTGTCGTACCTCTCAATAAAGACACTATAGCATACAACAGGACACACACCTCACCCTGCAGTTAACTGGGACTAGTGGGCATTTATGTTATACGACACTGTAAATAATGGTAAGACGTTCTGTAGTGTGCTGTGTCTCCATTCTTTCTATTTGCCCTAGTGTGCAGTAAAACAGTCAACAGGCATCTCTTCTTAATACTCTTTAATTAGAGATCCTTAGAAATGATACATATTGCAATGCAGCCGCCCAGTTTAGGTTTTTCATAAGCATTTCTAATTAAAGGGCCAGTGTGATTACCAGACATATCAGAGTAGATGATATCCAATTCACAGGACTCCAAGACAAATCTGAAGAGTCTTTTTGCTGTGTAGTGCCCCACTCACATATTACTGATATTATAATCTCTCTGGTAGTTTATTAAGATAATAAGTCAAATGATGCATGGATTTTTTTTGTATTTATTATTTTGTAATATATATTCCAAATTTAATTTAGAATGGCCACCACATTTATCAAACATGTCGAAATAAAGCAGCAACACGCCAATAGGACCCAAGTAAAAATCAATCAAATGTATTCGGGTCCATAGTCAAAAAGATAAAGCATATACAGGTAAATTTAACGATACTGACACCATTCATGGATAGTTATACAGTGAAACCATAAAGAGAAATGCACTGTAGAGACAAATGCTTAACACGTTTCGCACATGCTGGTGCTTTTTTAAAAGCTGCTTCACAAGAAAAACGTCAACCCATTAATCTACTTGGATTAATGGGTTGATGTTTTTCTTGTGATTATGTTTAATCATTGTGTTTTACTCTCTGTGCTCTGACAACCAGAGTTATTTATTGTAGTTTTCACAATATGGCCAAAAATCTGGAGAATTGACCTTCCCCAAATTTGGCATTTTCCGCCCCTCTGATGCTGACTTTTAGGCACATTATGTTTGGGTGGGAAAACAGCACACTTCTATGGGTCTGGCTTACTCCTAAAGGACCAAACCTTCATTTTAATTTGGTAAATAAGCAGCCACATTGTCTATTGTGACTACCAATCAAGCAATCCCGATAACTAAAAAGAGTGCTAGATAGAGTTAAAGCAAATTAAAAAGTGCCTTTAGTAAATAAGTTGTAAAGCCAAACGTGTCACAATTTGATAGCACGCTCTGCTTAATGCAATTATATTTATTAGTTTGTATTTCCCTATGGTTTAATTAGAGGGAATATTTCTCATTGAATTAATACCAGGAATACAATGGTTTTTACATATTTTAATGCATATTTTCTGCCAATAAAATAATCTGCATGAAAAAATTTCTAATGTCCCCCCTGTGTCCGTTTTATCAAATATGATTCATATTTCAATATTTTTTAAGCCTTTGTTATGCTTTCAAGGTATTAAATTGTCCTGCAGGGAGCTTCCCAGTATTGCTCTGTTATGTAACTTATGGCAATCTCATTAACAAACCTTATTGGTTGATCAACAGGGTAGAAGCTTTATTGGTTAATGTTTTCTGTTTGCTCATCCTTTGGGAACTGACAAGTCTACAACAGGCAGTTACAAAACTGGATTAATAAAAAAAAAAAAAAAAAGAAAGAAACTAGGGTTTCTGCGAAAAGAACAAAACTCTTTAGGAATATGGGGAAGCATCAGATTCTAAAGAATACATATTTAATCGCTTTATCTTCATTATGACATTCAAGTCAGAAAATGCATGGCCAAAGGAGTCATGGAGTTTTATGGAGAGATACTGAGACAATTTAATCATAAGAAAAATCTGTTAGTTAGGTCTCTGGTATATTCTTGTGTGCAAGGAGATGCACTCAAACCTTCCAGAAACCATGTACTTAATTCATGTTCCAACACTTTTCATCTACATGGTCGTTACAAGTTGTAGGACCTTGATAATGGCCTGCATCCAATACGCCTTGGTTAAGGGCAGTTGATCAAACCCACTGTACATTGTTTCTTGATAATCTTGAATAACTGACTAATGCATATTAATTTCCAGACTTGGCAAGGCTAGCACAAAATTCACCGTACTAGCTGTATCAAAAGGAAATTCCATTTACTGAAGTGGAATTCCAATTCTCCAGTGTATGAGATGCTGAGTTTTGTGCCAGTTTCAACAATTCTAAGAGATCAGAAAATACCCAAGAAATTAAAATTGCTCATTTATATTTCAGCTGTATTATAATATTCTGAGTAAGACAAATTTGTGCTAAAAAAAACATGACATTTTATTGCATTGTATCATTGGAAAACTAGTCACAAATCAGAGATCTGCAAAACAATATATATATAAATATATGACAAATTGTATGTAACTCTACTACATACATTTCTTCTCAACACATTCATGGAACAAATGCTGGATTCTAATCCCTAGTTATGAAAAAGTATTTCAACCTGGGCTTCAAACAGTGACCCTGCAGCTGCTGATGGCCTGTATCTCCCATAATACTTTGTTAGCTAAGATGCGGGCAGGAGAGTATGGCTTAATTGCACCTCCTCCTACACGTTAAGCGTGTGCCCACTATATAAGAGGTGAGATGAGGTTCTCACCCTACTAAATGTGGTCCTTGATGTGGCAGCAGAACTTAATTATGCTCTGGCCCTTTCATATAACAGAAACATCATTTATATTATGTTCATACAATTGTACGCCAACTTTATTAGGGTGAGAAGCACCAGTTTGGCACCCCTAATTTATACAGTGCACCAACATTGAACAGATCAGATAATCTGTCTCTTGTACAGTGTCTTTGAGAATTCATTACCTCCAATTCAGCAACAATCAAATGATCCCATGCAGTCATATACTTCTTCAATTCCAAATCCATTTTAACACAGAATCCCTTAACTCACGCCTGCTGTTTTAACCACAGCCCGCAAAGCAAATCAGTGGGTGGAAATTCATGAGAAACTTGAGCTATTTGTTTGAAAATGCCACATGCCTACACTGCAGACCCGGATTAACTAATTCATGCTAAGAAATCAGATGCAATCTGATAGAAGGCTGTTTATCAGAAAGCTAATTGAGTTATATATGGATATTTTTATATCACCGACATTAGCATGACACTGAATATGTAAAAGCACTGCAGTCAGGAATAAAGTGCAACAGGTAGGAACATTGTAATTTAAAGAATGTAACTTTTTTTTTTTTTTTACATGTTACATATTCTATGTGAAAGGGTTTTTAGTCCCAATCCTGGAATAAGATACTTCAGCATGGCTGTCCGCTTAATGCTTTTTGTGGGAAAGGGGGAATGTTAATGTTAATACCACCCTCCTGATGCCCAGCCGCCCAAATTTATGTAATATCCCGCTGTTCACGATGGAACCTCTTAGCGCTTTACTTCAGTTGGCTCGAGGCACGGGGTCACTGGTGATCCAGTGCGGTGTCTGAGTGGTCCCTCACTCTTAGACACAGACTCTTCCTGCTCTGCCCCCATGTATCCTGCACATCTGTTTGTGTGCCACGCTCTTACCCTAAATAGAGGATGGAATGTCTGACCCTCTGCCTGTTTGTGATGCAAACGGTTGGTAGTAGAATTCACCTCAACTAGCCTAGCATTTAAAAAAAAAAAAAACCTATTACCCAGATTGTAATTAATTTAGAACATTAAGCCACATTCACACCTGATAAAGAGGTATTGCTTGATGGGCAATATGTCTCCATGTATTTTAGTGATATTTTCAAACTCTTCTTGTCACTGCCTGCAATGTTAATAAATTATTGACAGCTACATGTGAGGCATATTTCAGTATCAAGAATAATAAGTACCTGAACATGTTTTGTTTTATTTTTTATTGTGGCACACTTGTGTAATTGATGACTATATTGTCAAAAATTGTTACTATTCAACTATACCTGTAACAATGTAATGAAATATACATGTATGAAGCCCCATGATAATAATATCAAGTTGTTCTGTTTTATACAAATACTATCAATTGAATTGGATTTTGGACTGAACTTCACTTTTCACATTATTACACTGGTCATTGAAGGTCAGATTAATTTGTTTTTGTCAAAATCCTTCTAGTGAAAAAGCAAATGGAGATGAAATCTAGAGGAGTGAAGCTTCTCCCCAACAAGGACAACAACCAGAAGACATCAGTGTGTAAGTGTTTGATAGAAATTCCTAAACTCTTCATGCATTCCCATCCCAGATCACACATCCTTCTCAAGGCTGGTTTGGTGTGTCTCATGCTCCTGTGCACAGTCTCTTTTCAGGGGGAGGGGAGGGGATGCTTTAGTATTGTTTTGTTTTCCCATTCAACCCCAAAACAATTCACAGATGTAACTATCGGAATGTGTAAGGAATTGGATACACAATTCGATCACCTGTATAGTGCCATAAGTGCACACTGTTTTATATCTGATTACTATTTAAGAAAATCAAACTTTACATTTAATTAGTATTACAATCTACCAAAAATGTCACATTAAGTGCCTTATTTTCAAGAAGTAGCATGTAGGCAGCCATTTTGGAGTTTTTTTCTACAGTAGTTGGATATAATAACTTAAGTCTGCTAACGAATCCTTT
Organism: Pelodytes ibericus; assembly: GCA_036172795.1. NCBI lineage: Eukaryota > Metazoa > Chordata > Amphibia > Anura > Pelodytidae > Pelodytes > Pelodytes ibericus. The sequence continues at coordinate 164,009,308 of CM069857.1, forward strand.
TGTTATTTAGTCCCTACCTCTTCCAAAGTTTTGTAAAAAGTCAACTAGGTATTTCACGAACTCGATTTACCTGGGTAAGTATTATGAATAGTTTCAGCACACATTTAATAACGTACTTGCAGATGTATGCGCTTTCTGCCTTGGCGTCTTGCTTACACAAGCCTGCACCTGGTATATTGAAGCTGCTAACTGTCCTGTGGTGAACAGAGCAGATTGTTGGGTAAAGTACAAACAGCAATATCCCTGTGTAAAGGACACTGTGCTTTATTCTCATGTCTTAGCTGGGAAAGGTCAGCTGCAAATCCCCTGGACTTTCCATTAACTTGGCTGCAGTGGCAGTGCCAGGTGATAGGCTTATTCTGCAGTCTCTTATATATTTACATTGCAGGATGCAAGATGGCACCCACCTGAACTCCTCAGGGTAAAATAGCAGACATCACAGGTGCAGGTTATGTATTATGGTTTACCATCATTTTTGGTGGTCCATGGAGCGTTCATTACCTTCATCGTCAAGGATGCTAAGACACATGATTATCTCAGTTGAATCCAGGGATTAAGGCAACTGATAATATATAATCCCATCTATTTGGGACTTGCTTTGTCATTCATACATTGTGTGACTTTCCAGAAAAGTATTGAACATTTTTTGTCTGGATTAGGTAAACATTCCTTGCACAGATGGGATGAAACAGAGTGTTCTGCATAGAAAGGGTGGATTCTTAACTATATGAATGTAGCATAGACCTTCACTGAGAACAGGCAAGGGTTAATAGACTGTCCTACAAGACAACAGCCACTAGGGGGAGTCTCAAGCAAGTTTCACTAAGTGAACTTAACCTAATAATGGTAGAGAATATCTATTTGATAAAGGGCTTTTGAGTGAATGCTGATGCTATATTTAAGTAATTGTTCTGAGCATTTTACATTCATGCTAATGGATGGCTAACCAGCATGTTAAATAAACACTTTGTATAATAGGCTTGGGATTAGAGGAATTTGCCACGGAGAAGGCAAGCTGCAGATTTATGGAGCAGTTACCTTGGCGACATATTCAGCATCTGCCAATAGATGCTACCAGACAATCATTTTTTGTCTTCTCTGTCTGTGTTCCAAGACTTCTCTTAACTGCTCCCAGCTACTGTAGTTTCAATAACCGTGTAAACAGCAGTGATATTTAAATCTCTTAAAGTCATGGATATTCAGCTTAACAAACCAGTATGAGAGATAATCACAAACTGCGTCAGTCTGCCAAATGCATTCTTTCACCTTTTTGACTCTTCAAACATCCCAGAGTCTTAACATGTTTTTTCTGTAAACAGACTGGGCCACAACAAAAAAGCATGTTCTTCAGAGTTAGGAAGACTCCTCAATATGCATGGTGGGAAGATTAAGCCTGAACCTTTTCAGTCATAGTTTGTGGCTGGATAGCAGGGCCAACAATCTAAATCCTGGTAGAGTGGAAGTTCGATTTGAAATTCCAAATGTAAATCATTAGTATGTGTTTTTTGTTCCTGATACTCACCGTCAAGATTTGTGAGTGAATTTAACACATTTAGACATTTATTTCCTTCAATATGTAAGGAAAGAGTGGGTACCTACCATAAATGTCAATAATTATATCAAATATTAGAATAACATTATTATTTATTGGAATATTGCTGTATGGTGAGTGGATTCGACATTAAAGGACTCATGGGCACATTCAGTTTACATGTGGGCTCATATTCCCTAGATTAAGAGTTAAGGTATATATGTTAAAGGGAAATGCTTCTAAATTGAAAATGTAACATATTCTATTAAGAGTGCTACAGGTATCACTGGTTCTGCAAAATGTTATTTGAGAGTCGAAAAGTACATTGTTTTTAGTTTTTATATATGATTAAACCCAGCTGATAGAGTTAACCGAGGCCTTTGATTATAGATTTTAGAGTGATGTGTGTGGGGACCTGTACATGTTTATAGGTCAGAGTGTAACTGTGTATAATCATATCATACATGGATCAATGTGGAGTTCAAAAGATAAATCTGCCTGTTCACTGTAATAATAAAGTATTCATTGTTCTGTGCTAGCACTGTATTACTTCAGTGGATCTTACAATCATTTTTTTATCCTCAGATTTTATCTTCCTGCATTCATTTCTCTGCATTTTAAGGTTCTTGTGATGACCTTTTTCATTTTTAGTTGGTTTATTTATTTTTCATGTTCAGTAAATACATCCGAGCTGTCAATCTGACCAAAAGAGAGAGAACCAAGGTTTGACTAATAGCTGTTTCTGTCATTACTGCAGCTGGTGATGTCAGGAGTCATGTTAGGAATGTCCTCCCTTGTGACATTAAGAATTCATCTACTTTCTTGATCACCTTGTCACCCATCCACTCTTGGTATGTGTAAGAGAGCGCCTGCTGCAAACATTGTTTGCTGCATACTAGTTTGAGGCTCTTTCTAATGTTTCTGTACATAAACATATATTGGGTATGTAAAAAAAAAAATACAATTTTCTTACTTTTCTTTGCCACTTATTCCTTCAATCCTTTCACCATTCAATTTTTAGTTTTCAACTGTCCTGGTAGTCTCTACAAGCTAAGTCTACATGTCTTTTCTCCTGGATCCTTTTCTCTCTTCCCCTGCCCACGTTTCATCTTCTTCATGTCTACTTTTCATCATCACCTCTGACCCAGTCTCTTTCCGTTATCATAATTTCTTGGTTTCTGTGTCAATCATTTTATCTACTCTGCCATCCTATGATCATAATTTCCAAACCTTGCTTCCTTTTCATTTTGCTTTCTAGTATTCTCATCTCTCCTTTTCTTTTAATATCCCTTAATGTCCCATTCAAAATCTCCATCATGAGAATTCTTTCTTGTCCATTCACCATTTCCTTTTCCCGTACCTTGGCTCATCATCCACAGGATCCACATTAACTTGTCTCTTGCCATTCCAGTAGCCCCATCCCATCTCCCCATACGCTCTTAAGATTGGTACATCTTTCTTCTCTGCCTATCCTAAGATCACTTCTGCTGTCTAGAAAGTTACAGGGTATCAGTCTAAAAACACTATTAAATATTTACTCATGCATCTCTCATGACTGTGCCTCATTGTAGCCTTCTGTCTCTCTTATATTTATGTGTCTCTCTGGAAAGTGAGGTTAGCTGACTGCACAGTTGCTTCTGTTTTCTCAGCACTACCATGTGGGCTTGTAACTGGAAATCTAATATTGCAAGTACTGGCATAAAATAGGTCATTCATTTTCAGGATCTTTGAGCAGTTATAAAAATCAGCTCTGTCAAGACATACTTCTTACATACTTACTTCTATCTATGTCTATCTATCTATCATCTATGTCTCTATCTATCTATGTCTCTATCTATGTCTCTATCTATCTCTGTCTGTCTGCATTGTATTTGTACATACAGATATGAACAAGTAATTCATTTTTTTTATACCTGTATTTTCCTTATACTGTTCCCGTTATATCTCTGTACAGTTTCCATTTTCTAACTTCACTCGTGCCCTACTGAGGTAATACCTCTGCCCTCCAATCTCAAATACCCTGCTGTTGTGGACTTCTTTTTGAAAGATGCGCTTTCATTGCTGAGAGTCATAGAAACCATATCCCACATGAGCTGTAACACCAATCATTCCTACCCCACCCTTGTCCTATGTGCCTTTTCCTACTCCTCTCCCCTCCATTGTAATCTATTGTTATGAACTCTCATCCAACTGCCCCTATCTGTTTGTGTTTACTGACTAGATCCTCACTTGTAGCTTGGTCAAACGTATTTAAGTTAGCTCCCAAAATGCAGCATATTCTATTCGAAAAGTAAGTAAAAATAAATGCGAGGCCAATAAATGTTATGTAAAGTCAATTCCTCTGATGACTACCTGAAGAGATACAGATTGCACATTAGTGTCTTGAAAACTAGCAATCATTCTCCTCAGAAATGGAATGGATCATTTTTACTTCACTTCTTTCTTTGAAACATCCTTATTTCCTGCACCGTTAGCTCTACAATCCCCCCTCCCCCTTTACTTTATCTCCCTTGTAACAACTTAAACCATGGTTAAAAAAGAAAGAAGAAAAGACCTAAGTCTAAAGTCTTATCTTACCTATTCCTTTTCTCTCTTTGGCACCTTCACTTGACATGTTATTAACATGTATATAGAGTGTGAATTGGTAGATAGTTAAACATTTACTCACAGTGACCTCAGATGCCTTCAGTTCCCTTTTCTACACATATATGTGTGTATATGTGTAAATTTACACACACATATATATAATGTACACACATTTAAATCTCTAGCCAAAATGAATATATCAGCTAGTAGCTCCATCATATTTTGAACACGTTTGCTCATATTACTGATATGACAATAATAACCGGGCACAGGATTAGCCAGTACCATATGATGCATGTATTATTTTACACTGGCTTCCTGTGTTGTGTGTTTCACTGGCTTTTCTAGGTAATATTTCATGGAAGGTGTCAGCTCTATTACAGTCATTCATTTCCACTCGGTCCTAGCATGTACGGCTAACCAAACCACTATATGTGTTATGCGGTCGCAGGCACAGTACTCGTAAGATCACTGTAAGACATGATGGGTAAATGTTGATTTCATTTGGCTTAGATATCGTTTAAGGTGGGTCACACATACATTCCTTGGTAAATAATCCCAGTAATGTTTCCAGGTCATGGAAACATTCCGTACACTTTTCCGCATGTTCTATCCTTGCACTGTGCTGGTGGTGCGTGTATGTATGTGTGTGTGCAGAACTCTTCCAGTAACCTTTTGGTTATCTGGTCACCACATGAGTATATCTACTAGAAGTTGTTTTTATTTTTAATATCTGACCCAGTACAAAAATATTATGAAACGTGCATGCGATGACTTATTCCTTGACTTTCTCACAACCTCTATTTTTGGGTACATTTGGACTCTTTCAGCTCTATAGAGAATGGTATAGCAATATTTCACTTATCTCTGCAGATCTGACAGCGTCTTATATATAACTTTGCAGCAATGTGCTAATATGTATGGATTTGGAATGTAGAGCACCCAGTTCTCACTATAGGAATGCAAGCATGGCACTTTGATACAAGTAAAAGCCTCTTGTGAGCGTGTTTGTGGGGAGTGGGAAGAATGGGTCAAGGTGGGTGTTTTGTCAGGGGAAAGAACAGAAAATCATATTCATTAAGTTGCCGTGTTTGGAATAAACCATACTGAACTGTAAATAACTGTATACTCTGTGTGTTTACATTACCAAGACATGTGGCTATTCCTCTTAGCAATGTGCAGAGTGATTCCTCTCTGTGTATACTCTCTCTTTTGCATTTTAGTAACTCAGGTGGGTGTGTACCAAGGGCACCACATGTGTCCCGACCCAGGAATTCCGGAACAAGGAAAAAGAATAGGTTCTGACTTCAGGTGAGAGGCCCTTCCCCTTCCTTCCCACCACAATCCCTTTCCTCATTGCAGTAGAAAGATCTTGCGTGAAGAACATCTGGTTTTATCCTTTCAAGCAGTACAATACCTTCCTTTCCAGCAGAGTCAACCCCTTCCATTCTGAGAGATGTCCAATATAAGGCCACAGTTGTACATAGATGTGTGTAAAGATTTTGTTAAGGACAAAGCTGTTGTCTCGAAATTTGTTCTGGTGCAGTGTTCACAAGCCTACTGTAATACGGGATGACGTTTTAAGAAACAAAATAAAATATACCTACCATTCTACTCATCTCACAAATAATCCTTGTCAAATAATAACAAAAAAAAAAAATATATATATATATATATATATATATATATATATATCAATCTATCAATCTGTGTAATATATATATATATATATATATATATATATATATATATATATATATAATATAGAATGATAGATGTGAAATTAATTTTAGTATAGTTGAAGAGCTCAGAGGGCAGATATTGGGAAATGTAATTCATGTTTTCCCATATACCAATGTATTCATAAATCATTGCATTGTCCTGCAATACCATATTGCATAAATAATGTATTTCTTGTATTTGGTCATAACAGTGTGTGTGAGCCACTGTTATTTGCAGGTATGATATTAACTTGTAGTTTGGTTTTCACTATGAAAGAGTCAGGTCTGGTAATGTTTTCTTTAAATCCGCAGTGCTATGGTTTGTTACTAGACAGACTATATTTTTAGCAAGGTGTGATTCCCATCATTTTGACATCACTGAAAATAACAAAACAAAAACACAACAACAGAAATGCTGTGAAATGAAGCCAGAGATACATCGCTTTACCTGCCTGATGGTCAAATAGATTTTGCCAGTTTGCTGTAGACAATGATAAAAATATAAATCATTGAGTTAGAGGGGGAAAATATTGGATATCAATATTGTACATTATGTTGTTTTTATGCAGACAGTAGTCCATGCTTATCAAACATCTCGTCAACATAGAAGATCAAGTTGTGAAAATGCTGTTAGGGCAAAATTCGAAGTATATTAGCAGAGAGTGTAGCTGAAAGAATCTCTAGGCAGATGACTTATAATTGCATATAAAAAAGGAGATTTGGAATGAATGTTCACAGTAAAATGTGAGTAATCCCTTGAAAGATGTATCATCTGATTTCTGGGGGCAGACTACAGTGTTTACAAAAAAAATAAGAGGCTGGGATCAGGTGTTTTGTGTTTCCTTTTGTGATGTACCCTTATTAATGTTTTGTATTTTGCTAGGCCTTTAACACACTCTCTTTGTTCTCCTGCCAGGCTGGGCTCCAGCATCCAGTTTTTGTGTAATGATGGCTACGATCTGCAGGGTTCCAAGAGTATCACTTGCATGAAAGTGAGTGACATGTTTGCTGCCTGGAGTGACCATCGACCTGTGTGCCGAGGTAACATGAATTACTTTTCAAGAAATATAGACTCATGCATTACCACCATTGCAAATTACTTTCATACCAGTCCAGCACAAGGGTTGACATCTTCAACTTAGATGTAGTTATGCTTATAGTTTAGCTTTTTTTTCTGCAGAATTATGCAGAACTTAATTGTATTTAGTATTACACAACTAGCAATGGATCGGAGGGATGTTCAGAGCAGATAGATGGATGGGCAGGTTTTTGCAGAATCTCTGGACTCTGGATGGAAGATGTGCAGTAACCTAAATCATCCACATTTTTTCTGATGGGTACAAAATACAATAAAATAAAGCAGTACAGAACATTGAGATTTGGTTTGCATTCAAACAAGTATATGCACAGGGATACTACAAATGTTGTATACATACACAAACAAAAATAAATGTATGTCCTATAAAATAAAGTAAAATAATTCTACTGCAAATCAGTTTATAAATGCAGTGTATATCCACATAAGCAAATTTAGGATGGGGATAACCCAGCACAGGATCCATAAAAACAGAAACAATATGGATGGAGAGGCTCTCTCTGAATTTGCAGTCCGTCTCAAGCAAAAAGATAAGAAATATCTGTTCAATAATAAACTAAGATATGCAACCATCTCTGTTAAATGTCTCAAATGAAATGCCTCCTTGTGGATTTCAATGTTTATGGGATGTCATCTTGTTGCACAACTGCCCCATATTAGCAAATATATTGCCAACCAGATAACATAACAAAAATACTGAATAAAAAAAGTGTAGGGAGACGGGCACAGGATAGTTGGGAAAGCATTTCTTAACAAATCAAAAATATTGTGTATGTATATTTGATGATATTTATATTAGCCTTTGTAATGCTGGAGACTTGTGCAATGCTTTGCTTAGCTCACTCATGCATCTGTGAAGTACAGTGAGATGCTTACTGCTGCAAGTCATTTAGTGTCACATACATGCATTTCCAATGAGTCACGTGTTATTACTGAACTCTCCCTCCTACTATAGCTATTGGCACAATTTGTATTATAAGCTTTAAATGTTGAAAAACATATTAGTCATGCATAAAAATCAACGGTTAAAATTAAAGAAAATAATATACATGCCATTGTTTTATTTTTCACGTTCCTACTTTGTCGCTAAAATGAAATGTATTAAAGGAATCAAAAATGAACAGATTTAAAGCTCATCATTCTTTTTACCATCTGTATTAAAATCTACCTGAATAATCCATTTGTGCTCATATGAAACATCATAAAGACTTGAAATTCCAAAAACCAATTTTTAAAACCAACGGAATGAGTAACAGTGATCAGTGAAACTGCTTTAAAAGACCCTTCGTGGTCTCCAGTGTTGAATCATGAGATAAATTAGCTGGCCTACGGTCCCTTACGCTTCATATTACTTGTGTGCATCTTATGTTACCTTGCTTCTGGAGAACTGGAAAAAGTGGGCCCATTACTTTGCTATTAAAGTGACATTGGGGTCTATTCAATGACCTGTGTTAATTTATCTCATGTCATTGAATCCCATACACTGAGTTAAAAACCATCAATAAGTGATATTTTGCCTCATTGAATCGGACCCATTATATCTAAAAATATATGCTCTGTCAATACATGGTGGTGTATGCAAAAAGAAAGGTGGCACTCATGCCTAATGTGGTCATAGGCTGCCCCTGGAACTTGCATGATGGAATGCTACACCATATTAAATGATCCCAGAAGAGAGGTTTGGCTGACCTCTATTAACCCACCAGAAATGATGTTCTACATGCCTCTGCTACTTGTTTTTTTGTGTAGATCCTTTCGTTGGTATTTCAGAGTGCTATGCCAGTTCTCATGGATGTTCCATACAGAACTAGATTGTCTTCCTAGCTGCACGCTTCCATTTGAGGCTGTAATAACCTACTATGTCTACAGCTCCCTTAATGAGAATGGGAATTGGAGCTTCTATACGCCAGAGAGCAACACTGAGAGACCTGTGTTATCATCCTGGTCCCTGGGAGGATTAACCGTAGGTTGCTATCAGTGTGGTGTGTGTCTGTGTGAGACTCCTGCGATCAAGGAGAAGGTCACTCTAATTACTTCCCTCCGGTAGCTGAGAAATGCACCAATGGATTTTCTGCACCATGACTTAACCCTTTTGCTGTCCACGAAGAAAAATGATCCCTCCTTAGAATTTGAAACATTAAACACGTCACCTCATTTAATTGGGGAGTAAATAAACATGACGATTGTCCGTTTTGTGAAAATGCCACGTATCCATATCTGTGCGTGGCTAAGGTCAATCGTCTGTCGGCTTTTCCTTGATTTATCAGCTCTGGGCAGCAATGCGGAAATGATAAGGAAAAGATGTCGAAAAGACAAATGTGGTATTTGTTTTTCTACGTTTCCCATTTCAATTCAGACTAAGGAAGGCACAGCCATGTTTTCTAATCTTTGCTGTTCACCTTATAAATCTGCTAAATAAACATGTCTTGACTTTCTCTTACATTGTGTTAAGCCAGGGGTCCTCAAACTTTTTAAACAGGGGGCCAGTTCACTGTCCCTCAGACCGTTGAAGGGCCGGACTATAGTAAAAATAAAAACTATGAAGAAATTCCTATGCACACTGCATATATCTTATTTTGAACAAAACGAGAACAAATACAATATTTAAAGTAAAGTTAAATCAACAAACTTACCAGTATTTCAATGGGAATAGTGTGCCAGTCAGAGCCCAGGAATATTATGCCAGTCAGATGCCCAGGAATATTATGCCAGTCAGATGGCCAGGAATATGATGCCAGTCAGATGCCCAGGAATATTATGCCAGTCAGATGCCCAGGAATATTATGCCAGTCAGATGGCCAGGAATATGATGCCAGTCAGATGCCCAGGAATATTATGCCATTCAGATGCCCAGGAATATGATGCCATTCAGATGCCCAGGAATATTATGCCAGTCAGATGCCCAGGAATAATATGCCAGTCAGATGCCCAGGAATATTATGCCAGTCAGATGCCAAGGAATATGATGCCAGTCAGATGCCCAGGAATATGATGCCAGTCAGATGCCCAGGAATATGATGCCAGTCAGATGCCCAGGAATATGATGCCAGTCAGATGCCCAGGAATATGATGCCAGTCAGATGCCCAGGAATATGATGCCAGTCAGATGCCCAGGAATATGATGCCAGTCAGATGCCCAGGAATATGATGCCAGTCAGATGCCTAGGAATATGATGCCAGTCAGATGCCCAGGAATATTATGCCAGTCAGATGGCCAGGAATATTATGCCATTCAGATGCCCAGGAATATTATGCCATTCAGATGCCCAGGAATATGATGCCAGTCAGATGCCCAGGAATATGATGCCAGTCAGATGCCCAGGAATATGATGCCATTCAGATGGCCAGGAATATGATGCCATTCAGATGGCCAGGAATATTATGCCATTCAGATGCCCAGGAATATTATGCCAGTCAGATGCCCAGGAATAATATGCCAGTCAGATGCCCAGGAATATGATGCCAGTCAGATGCCCAGGAATATGATGCCAGTCAGATGCCCAGGAATATGATGCCAGTCAGATGCCCAGGAATATGATGCCAGTCAGATGCCCAGGAATATGATGCCAGTCAGATGCCCAGGAATATGATGCCAGTCAGATGCCCAGGAATATGATGCCAGTCAGATGGCCAGGAATATGATGCCATTCAGATGCCCAGGAATATTATGCCAGTCAGATGCCCAGGAATAATATGCCAGTCAGATGCCCAGGAATATTATGCCAGTCAGATGCCCAGGAATATGATGCCAGTCAGATGCCCAGGAATATGATGCCAGTCAGATGCCCAGGAATATGATGCCAGTCAGATGCCCAGGAATATGATGCCAGTCAGATGCCCAGGAATATGATGCCAGTCAGATGCCCAGGAATATGATGCCAGTCAGATGCCCAGGAATATGATGCCAGTCAGATGCCTAGGAATATGATGCCAGTCAGATGGCCAGGAATATTATGCCATTCTGATGCCCAGCAATATTATGCCATTCAGATGCCCAGGAATATGATGCCAGTCAGATGGCCAGGAATATGATGCCAGTCAGATGGCCAGGAATATTATGCCATTCAGATGCCCAGGAATATTATGCCATTCAGATGCCCAGGAATATTATGCCAGTCAGATGCCCAGGAATATGATGCCATTCAGATGGCCAGGAATATGATGCCATTCAGATGGCCAGGAATATGATGCCATTCAGATGGCCAGGAATATGATGCCATTCAGATGCCCAGGAATATTATGCCAGTCAGATGCCCAGGAATAATATGCCAGTCAGATGCCCAGGAATATTATGCCAGTCAGATGGCCAGGAATATTATGCCATTCAGATTCCCAGGAATATTATGCCATTCAGATGCCCAGGAATATGATGCCATTCAGATGGCCAGGAATATTATTCCATTCAGATGCCCAGGAATATTATGCCAGTCAGATGCCCAGGAATAATATGCCAGTCAGATGCCCAGGAATATTATGCCAGTCAGATGCCCAGGAATATGATGCCAGTCAGATGCCCAGGAATATGATGCCAGTCAGATGGCCAGGAATATGATGCCAGTCAGATGCCCAGGAATATGATGCTAGTCAGATGCCCAGGAATATGATGCCAGTCAGATGCCCAGGAATATGATGCCAGTCAGATACCTAGGCATATGATGCCAGTCAGATACCTAGGCATATGATGCCAGTCAGATGCCTAGGAATATGATGCCAGTCAGATGCCCAGGAATATTATGCCAGTCAGATGGCCAGGAATATTATGCCATTCAGATGCCCAGGAATATGATGCCAGTCAGATGCCCAGGAATATGATGCCAGTCAGATGGCCAGGAATATTATGCCATTCAGATGCCCAGGAATATTATGCCATTCAGATGCCCAGGAATATGATGCCAGTCAGATGGCCAGGAATATTATGCCATTCAGATGCCCAGGAATATTATGCCATTCAGATGCCCAGGAATATGATGCCAGTCAGATGGACAGGAATATTATGCCATTCAGATGCCCAGGAATATTATGCCATTCAGATGCCCAGGAATATTATGCCAGTCAGATGCCCAGGAATAATATGCCAGTCAGATGCCCAGGAATATTATGCCATTCAGATGCCCAGGAATATGATGCCAGTCAGATGCCCAGGAATATGATGCCAGTCAGATGGACAGGAATATTATGCCATTCAGATGCCCAGGAATATGATGCCATTCAGATGCCCAGGAATATTATGCCATTCAGATGCCCAGGAATATTATGCCAGTCAGATGCCCAGGAATAATATGCCAGTCAGATGCCCAGGAATATGATGCCAGTCAGATGCCCAGGAATATTATGCCATTCAGATGCCCAGGAATATGATGCCAGTCAGATGCCCAGGAATATGATGCCAGTCAGATGCCCAGGAATATTATGCCATTCAGAAGCCCAGGAATATTTTGCCATTCAGATGCCCAGGAATATTATGCCAGTCAGAGGCCAGGAATAGTGCTCGTTATCCATCCCTCCTCCCCCGCTTCCCCATCACTTACCTCCAGCTGCTGTGTCCCCGGACGTCTTGCGCGGTGTCCTCCTGTGGGGGAGGGAAACAGTTACCGGATCCGGATGTGACGTAACGTCACATCCGGTCGCGGTGAATTTTTTTTATTTTTTTTCTTCCTGCAGCCGCATCCTTTGCGGCTGCCAGAAAGAAAAAAAAAAGTAAACGGGGTGGGTGCCGGCAGCACCCCCCGCGGGCCACATAAATGTCCTCGGCGGGCCGCATGTGGCCCGCGGGCCGTAGTTTGAGGACCCCTGTGTTAAGCGATACAGTATGTATCTGAGTACCAAGTGACTAAGGAAGATCTATAGGTGAAGAAACTGAACATGCCGGCCATGCTATAAACAACTCAGCAAAGTGCTCTTTGTTGTCATAGGGTGGCACATTGCATTATAATTAAATTTAAGAATGGTGTATTTATTATGTGCCATTCAAAAGATATTAGCAACAGAGAGTCGGGGGTTTCCATATCACTACCGCCCCCTCTCTCCATCTGGCTCATGATCATTTCCTCCCCCGTCACTGGACACCAGTCAGCTCTGACAGGTAACTGAGCATCAGCTCCATCCATGGCAGACTGGCAGCTCCCAGAGGCTTTCAGTCAAATGTGAATAGCTTCTGAACAGTGCTCCAGTTGGTAAAAAAGTTGGCTTAAGACCAATGTTAAGTCTCTGGAGGCAATGGAAAGGTTGGTATGTGTGGGAATAAAAGGTGTAAACTCTATGGTCCAATAGAATGTGCTGTCTGTCTGATTAAAAGACCATCAGGAGTGTTTAGTCCCTATTTAATAAAGAGTTATAGATTCATAATACATAACGCAATGAAACTGAACTGACAAGTGAACTGCAAAAAGTTAGAAAAACTCTCAAACTTCTTTCCAAGTTTAGACAAGATCTTTCACTTGTGCTTCTATATTAGATGCATAAATGATAAAGTTTAGTGGCTCATTAATACATACCATTTGCAGTTCCAGAAACCCCAACTGCCTCGCTTTGAGACACCGGGACAGAGGTAAGGTTCGGTGGTACAGCATGATTCACGACGCCGGAGAATGCCTACTGCTCATGTGCAGCAGTGGTGGTAGCACTGATGCTATCAACCTCCCAAACTCAGCCACCGCGCTGACACTCATCCTCCCAAGCTCTCTGACACTCATCCTCCCAAACTCTGCCCCCATCGGGACGCCGGAGGGAAGTGTTCGGAGATATGCAGTTCACTTTTCAGCACCCTTTTAGCCCTAAAATAACTAATGCAGAAGGAGTTGAAGGATATGCAATCTACCTGTCTTGTGAAAAGGTAGAATTCTGATCACTGATCAAGTCAGCAGCCAAGGTAACTATACAGTATGTATATTAATAATAAGTAACAAATCATAGTTTAAATGGATTCTAATCTACACAACAAGACATGGTTGGCTACTGGTTTGCTGACAATACTTCCTATTTAAGCTGCACTCATGGACAAATAACGTGAATATCCCATTAACAGAGCATTTATATTACAATAGTGTACTATAACTGTCAGTTGTCTCCTCCTTATGCAGATATTGAATGTTAAGTGCATCCATTGCTGATCTAAATATTCTTTGGCACCACAAACTGACTTACTGTCAGGAATCTAGAGATTCTTGATCCCTTTTCCCCATGTGATTGTGAGATTAGGGATCACGGATAGTTCAAAATATAATTAATTTATGCCATATTCTCCAAACACCTTTGACAGGGCTGAGGGATACCCTTGTGGAGCCTGTCGTGTATGTCATAAGAATGTAGCAATGCGTCTGTCAATCCGCCAGGCGTGTGGCGGAGGAGGGGGGGGGGGCGACAGCGCCAATGTCGGAGCATTGACATTACATTAAACAGTGGAAAGTGCCTAGCTGAGGCATGATGAATTGCAGAGGTTCTGTATATCAAATGGCAAATAATTGTCACTGCCTGTTGTACAGTAATGAATAGGCCCCCTCCTTTCCTCAATACTATCTTGTCACAATATAACTTAAGAATTTAACCCTCTCCTTGCTTAAGAATGGCACTTGGACACCGTCAAGCCTGTCAAGTGCTGTTCTGCACACTGATATCTTGGTCCCTATTAATTAACATTCCTACTCATCAGTAAGATTCCTCATCGAGACATCTCTTTTCACTGCCGCAATGTCCTAGCAACACTTGTTATTCAAAGCCACACGCCCACCCTAAACTCATTGTGCATGCTGGGAGGTTGGAAAAAAAAAAGCAAGTCTTCAGAGTGATGAACCACAGCATGGCCCAGATCAACAAGCCTCCCTCCCTGGCTAATATACCTCACACAAGTCAGCCCTGCTACACCTTTTCATTGCCATGCACATTGCTAGTATCAGTATAGCTATGAATGTCAGTCGCTGAGTACAATCCTGCAGTTGTCTTGGCTCTGTGTCAGATGTCTGTGTTACACATCTCTGTGACACCCATATCTGGGCCTTGTCCAACTCTCTGCCTTTGGAATCTAAAACACACTGACCTTCTAAAGAATGTCGACCTTTCAGAGGATCTGTATGCTCAGTTGCTAGGCTGTCTCAACTCATAACACCAGTGGAAACATCTATAGGTACCTTTCGTGGATTTATGTGTCTGCTTGGACTGTTGGAGTCCTGCAGTTGCTCAGTCATCATCTAGAAAGTGCTGAGCAGTGTCTCCAGTAGCGGATACATAACAGACATGATTACACCTGCTGGCATAGTCATTCGTGCACATTAGTGTCTTGGAAAAACAGGCACTAGTGCATTTGTAACTACAAGCTGTAAGCACCAGTTCATGAAGCATCCTGTGTTATTAAAAGCCAGCTAGTGCAGTAATGATTAGCCGTGGAGGATGTTGTCCTTGTGATATAATGGCTTTTTCTGCTTTTTCCCCACAGCGCGGATGTGTGATGCTCATTTACGAGGACCTTCTGGGGTCATCACGTCCCCTAATTTCCCAGTCCAGTACGATAGTAACGCACATTGTGTGTGGGTGATTACAGCCCTTAATCCCTCCAAGGTAAGATTCATTTTCCATTTCTAAAATCACACAATATAAGCATTAAATAATCAGCAGTATAATATATAGTAATATTTATTATTCGGTGTATATTCGTAAATCCTTAGTTACCCTGGCATTGAATACTCATTGTCTATCACAAACCATAATTACTATACTTACATCCATGTCGTTTATATTCCTCATTAACAAATAGATTCAATTAAAGTCCTGTAGTTTTAATGATTGGTTAAAAAAACACCATTATGATAAACCCCTTTAGAGCAGGTCCCTGCATTATCATTAGAAATGTGTCATCTTTATTTGCATCTCCATATAAAAATTGTAAGGAATAATTAACATGCTGCTTTAGTGCAATTAAGGCTACTGATATTTATGCAAACACACAGCAAGTATCAGATCACAGCTTCATTTACTTGTAAGTGTAGGATGATGTTCTAGGCCCACAATCTAGACCATAACGTGATCTAGAACGTAAGCTCAAAGCGGCCTATGGCAAATGTTTCTTCTTTCAGAATTCGATTGAGATATATGTCAATACTGTATGGGCACTGAAAGCTTAATGTTGTAACCCCATCACCTTTGAGGGAATTGGTAACACAATGCCGATCAATTAGATACACAATCTGGACAGGGTTAAATAGTGACTGCATGGACTAATATGCCGATGTTTAGGTTCTGTATACGAAATCACTATGTTTATAAAGTCACAAGTAGATATTCACAGACTCTGTAAAATATATAATTTTACACCAGCTCAACAAGTTTTCTCACCAAGACGCCCTCACAATCAAACAATCTTCCTCCACAACCAACACCATCCGAGCTTAACCAAACCAGACATCTGTACATCTCCTGCCTTCAGTCTGTATCACCTCTATCCTAAATATCTTCAAACACTTTCTGTATACTATGACCAGGCATCTTGAGCTTAATTAGCTTTTTTTAAAGGGACATTACATACACTCAATATTCATCAACTACCGGATCTCAAGGTGCATAGAGAGGAAGTGGTCAAAGTGAAGTGAGAAACAAGATAAAGTGTGATTGCTAATTGTGAAGATAACTTGCTACCTTACAAGCCAGGTTTCCCATAATGCACACAAATCATTCAATTTTACATGGGCACCACTGATGGGAATGGGAGTGGCTGAATATCAGTCTATTTCATTCTGTACTTCACCCATTTATTTCTATATCCTACCTACACTTACTTGTGTCTATCCCCTGCCTAGAAAGTTTTTTGTGTGTTAACTAGCTATTTTAGGGGATTGGGGCTTGTTAGTCATGGTGCCTGTGATGTAAATCTGGGGTTATGGATGTTTGCCCTAAAGAGGAAAACATATGAAAAATACAAGGTACGGATTTGAATTAAAATCAATGTAATTGTTTTTCTTCTTCTATGTGTCCCTAGTAAATGGGGACACCTGGTCACAAAATACATCATATAAACATATATATGTAGCACTTTATTTGTGACCTTGTCATCAGGAATTATGAGCGGTTCCCAGAAGTCTATGTTATGTAATATATTGGAGCCTTAACATGTCTTACATGTTTCTGTTTGGTGTCTCCCACTTGCTGAGCTGTTGGTGATTAAGCTGAAATACTGCTGGTACAATGCTTTCCACGTGTTAGTGAGGGTCTGCCAGGATCAACGGTGGAGGAGATAATAGCCACATTATTGCAGGGTGTCAGAAGGTTGTATGAAGCACAGGAGGATAATGGCTATTACAAAAGACACAGAGTCTTGTTTTTTTTGTTTGGCATGTAAGCAGAGCAATGTGTTGCACACCTCTCAGGGATAAAATTAACAGCCGTGGGCATGGACGTCACACTGTTAACCCTTTTATTTATTGGCAAAGACACAGAGTGGGTTTAAATACAAATTGAAGCATTCCTAGCGAGACATCGTTTTTACTTGATTTTTGTGAAACAGGTCTGTCTCTTCCCTGAAATGGCCCCCAATCTCTCCCACCTGTCTCGTGGGGAGGCGTCCCCACGTTTCCTATCAGGCCTGTCACTGCCTTTTTCTCCCCTGTTGTATTTCATGGCTTCTATTGCTCTATCATTTTTTCTGTGTTGTATACCTCTCTATGATTTCCATTTTCTGAAAAACTCATCCTTTACACATCTCTCACTAGAACCCCATCTTGCTTCCTCCCTGTCAATGCTCCGTCTCCCTCCCTTTTGTCGTAAATTCACCCTCACTTTACCTTACCTCTGCCTATTATCACATTTATAAATAAGAAGGTTAAGCCAGACCCCTGTGCCCAGCTAAAGAATAATAAAAAAAAATACCATAATTAAAAAGCACTGTAATTATATTTAATCAAAACCTTTGATATCTGGGGATGAACTGTGCCAAAATGTGAAATGGCTTCATGAGTTGTTCATTAGGACTGGCTGTCAGACGCTAGCTAGAAGATCGTGACAGGAATGCACAACATTCTCTCCATTATTATTATTTTATTGGAGATATTTTCTTGTCTGATCATCATAAAAAAAGGACTATGAGGAAAATATATGTTTTTCTTTTCTTTGCTATGATTCTGGTATATGACATGTTATATATATACATACACAGTATATTACTGTGTGCATTTATATTTACTTTGTGTGTGTGTGTATATATATATATATATATATATATATATATATATATATATATATATAGAATCCAAAGAAGGTGCACTCAGCTATAGGGGAGCAGATGAATACAGCTCATGCCCGGGTGCCATGTGGCTCCAAGTATATACCAGTCCAAAAATCAGAACAAATACATGCACTCACGGGTCTTGTCAATGAAGTAGATAGAAATCTTTATAGTCGATAGCCAAGAAATGGTATTATCAAATACATCATAACATGTGGTCGACGTTTCGGTCCGAATCTCGGACCTTTATCAAGACTATATATATATATATCTCCCAACATTTTATCCAGCAATGCAGGCCATTGCGGAGGGATTTTGGGAAGGGTCATGTCATTCTTCCTACTATTGCTCAGTATTCATTCTCCTGCACACCAGAGAATGACAACTGGAATTGTTTTTTATTGATTATATATACATATTGCTTATTGCATGTTTTTTATGCTTATATCAGGAGACAAATATTTACGTGTCTTTAAAAACCAACGAATCCACTTCACAGAATATTTATCCAAAAGCTATTCTTTAAAACATATATATAATCTTTAAATAATTAGCTTAGTCCATTCCACAAAGGAATTTACTGTGAAGTGTGACAGTTCAAGGGAATTATAAAAAAAAAAAAAGGAATACTTTACTTTGTGTACATATCAATGTAAGTCATAGAGTTGAATAAGTAGCAAAGAATACACTTGGCTAATTAAAAATGTGCAGGGTAGATATCCAGCATTCCTACAAATAAGAAGCCAAGGATCAATTACAGTTGGAAGGAAAAAACATACTGAATAGAACAAGCAGTTATCATTTGTTCCTTACAATATTCACATAATAGAGCCTTGACTGTATCAAGAAAATTAATTAACCTGCTTATATGCAACGCATCCATGCACACTCTAGACATTTATTACAGGTAGTGTTGCCACCTTTTCTAAGAAAAAATACCGGCCTTGCGGGTGCCTCCGTAGACTTAACATTGGCGTCAAGCCAAAATTTACCAGCCTGCCAGTAAAATACCGTCAGGGTGGCAACCCTAATTACAGGTAAGTAAAGTGACGCAGGATTTAAGACCCGGAAATCTATGAGAATCTTGCAATGTGGTATGTCTTAGCCAAACATCAAAGGAATGGGAAAAGCACAATCTTCTTTAATGAAAGCATTCCAAAACAGTTAGTATTTCATGCCAAATTCATCATACTGGACTAAAAAACAAAGGATGTCCGTCTAATGGCTTTCAAGTGGCTGCAGCAAGATATTGATGGTATGGTGAAAGGCCACTCAACTGCTTCATCCCTTTTCCCAGTCAGACTGCTATCATAAGTGTAAGCATATTTCCCCCATATAATAGTGCCAAATTACTTTGGATTGTGCCATATTAATCTAAATCACTTTCCACAGTACCATGTTACCAAATCACTTCCCACATTGCCATGTCTGCCTCATTTCACTTTCCACAGTGCCCTATTTCCCCCCTGTACAGTGACATACTTCCCCACTACAGTGCCATGTCTGCCTCACATTACATGCTTGATTCTTCATAATTTTTTACAGTGCCATATTTGTCTCCACATCACTCCCCACTGTGCCATTTCTGCCTCAACATCCTTTCCCACTGTGCCATAGTCCCCAAATCACTTTTCACTGTACTATATTGCCGCAAATTATTCCATATGGTGTCACATATAACCCAACATCAGTTTCTCAACTGTCCAGAATCTATGTTCAGGGGACTGCAGGCCTCTATCAGGCAAAGCATTGGGATGTAATGTGAGGAAGGGTCCGTGCTGATTGGGGATCAGCCATCTGTCAAGGCAACAATGGCATGGTGCATCTTGTGAACCAGCTGCAGCACAACACTGTTCTTACAATATACACATAATAGAGCACTGTCTGTCAATAAAATGAATTAACCTGCTTGTATGTAGTATGTATCACTAGAGTTGCCATAGACTTAACATTAGCCTCAAGCCAATATTTTTTACCGGCGTGGTAAAATACCGGCTGCGTGACAACACTAATTGTCGCAGTGATACAAGAGCAAGGAGCACAAAGACCTTCAGCTGTTGTTGAACTCCCATGATCCTTTGCTGGATCTCTGGAATTCTGCTGAATTCCCTGCATTCAGCATTACTCCTTTTTCTATCGGAAGACACAGATGAAAATCTCTTTAGAAAATGCTGCTTCTCAAGAGCCAAATGTACCCACCCATAAACACTGCACGCAGTGGCTAAATAAAGGAGGGTGTGGCAGATTTAGTTGGAAACAAAAGGTTAGGACCACCTGAGATTTAAGGGTGACCTGGCTGTCAGCCCACATGCCTAGCATTTTAAATCCACATATACGGTGGAATAATTTCTCCTGTGTTTGAGATCTTGGTAGATACATAACAATGAAATAAGTGAATTTGTTTTCAACTGAATCACTGAACCAAGACTGACATTATCTTGTGATGGTAATTTCAGTCCATGACAGCTGAACGCTGGGTGCACACACTGTGTTCTTAAATGGTAAGTGCAGTGCAGGCTTTCGTTGCAGCAATTCCATTTTTTAGGTTTTATTTAAAATATTTACCAAATCCTTTACTTCCCCATTCAACAAAGTATTATTCAGTTTCCGGCTCAATTTTTTCTGATTTTCTTTTGCTTTTACTAGCCTAGGGATGGCTAACCTTGGCACTGTAGCAGTTTCAAAATATACCTGGACTAGCCGCTCCATTAAGTTGAGTTTAGTGGTAGAGTTTGCATGTTAATCAGTGCACCTGTGTGTATATTTCTTTATTACATTTTTTTTTTTTTAAAAAGGTAACCAGTAGCTATGTCTAAGAACGGGATACCTAGAGTTCAAAAAATAATGCAATACCAAGATGGCCACCTCCAGCTTGACAAAGAATCAACAATTGAAAAGCTAATTACAGTGACACGTTAATATAGCTTGGTTAGTTGATAAATATTAGAATAATCTATTGGGAATATAGTTTTAAATTGTTTTATGTACAGCCATATTCAGGTGATCCTTTTATAGATCTTTATTCTTAATTATAATAAGTAATATGTAAACGTTGCAAGTTGAAATTAAAGTTTTAAACTTATAACAATATATCTATGTGTGTTAATCTATTGTGTTTGTTAAAGGTAATTATAAAGCTATAGTTATTATGAAGCCATAGTGCAAATGTTATAAAATGTTTTATATGCAAGAAAAATTTGTAGTGATATCTCCACAGGCAGTAAATGCACACAAAAAAATATATATATTGTTTTGTTTACAATGGCAAATGTACTTGCCTTTGATACATATCATCCGTCAATTGTTCATATAACTAAATGTTCAAATATCAGCACAAAAAATACAGTATCCATGATACAGGGATTCAAAATACGTAAAAATCCATGAAACAATGTTCACAAAATACATGCTGTCCAAAGACCAATCAGTGTTGAAGAATACTCCTGTATATGGGTTGAAACGTTGCCCTCAGGAAAATAAGCCCACCGTTACACAGAAGTGCTGGTCATTGTGTTTATTTGTCAGTATTGCAGTCTGATTGAGACTGGGACTGTGCACTTTGGACTAGGAGTGCAAATCCACATCACTCCACAAAGAACAAGCAGTTTCAGATAATTAACAACATAGGCCTTGTTGGAGCAATTAGCTTTGAGGCAAGTCGTCCTCCCAGGTATTTAAACCATAGATCCAAAGAGATAAAGCAAGACTGGTTGAGATGAATCGCTCGGTCCCTGTCCTTCTCTGCCCTGCCTGGGAGGACACGTTTTCCTTCGCTATACCACCACTTCCTGAGAACTGAGTTTGGACTTGATACCTACACTATATTTCAAAGGATTTTTTGGATGGTTATACATTTAAGGCCTTAACAAATGGTTTGTGTGTGCAAATCTACAACCCAATATTGCTAAAAATTTGTAAAGAGTGTTATAGATTTATGAAATGTCCTATGAGGCATACCTACTGTGGATGTACGGTTATCTGGAAAATGGTGAACTGAAAACATAACTTTGAAGACACATCACTACTTGCTTCAATGCTAATTGCTTCAACAAAGCCTGTTGCTGTGTTATTCTACTTACCTGCCTGAGACTGCTTGTTCTTTGGACATCATTTTTTGTGATTTTTTTTTTGTGTGTGGATTTTACACATTTTTTTAAGTTTTTGGAAATACCCTTTTTCGCTGTATTTGTGGTGATATTTGAACATGTATCTTTATGGACACTTGGCTGTTTCTGTGTACCACATTTTTAAACTTCTCCTGGGATTAATATATACAGATAGATAGATAGATTTAACTTATTTTTTGTATAGGGTCACTTGTTGTGGGTTTTCTCCAAACATGCTATATGGGAGCAGTATATAGTTACTAAAAGTTTTGACAAAGCTAATGTAGTTATATTGTACCTACACTTTTCACTTTGTCCCAGACATAAGTATGTTCAACTCTACCCAAGCAAGCAGAATGGAAAAGAAATCCACTGTAATCACAGTTGTAATAAGATTTCATAATAGCTGGTTGGAAAATGTTTCTGGTTACACAGAAAGAGCGATTTGTAATGGGGGAGGGGGAGTTTTTGCTGTTGTAAAACTAGTAAAACCTCACACAAACTACAGTGTCAAACCCTGGAGAGTCTATCTTGTTATGGGTATGAGAACACTAACGAAATGAGACTAAGTAAAAGCTATGAAAATGATGCAAGATCTGCTTGTTAAAACATATCAAGACAGACTAAAATCCCTGAGCAGGTAGAAAGATCAGGGGTAACACATCTCTACTCTCAGTTATTGGTAAAACACAATTCTCCTTAATATGCTATCAGCAAACGAGGAGCAATGGATACAACTTCCCACTTGCTATCCCAGAGGACCAATATCTGGCTAAAAATCCCAGTTGAAGCTACCATAATGCTAAATTATTTCCATTTCACATTTTTCTGTCTGCTTCCGAACTGCACGTCGGAGGAATTAAACTTCTAATTGCAAAGTTGATTTGATTTAAGGCTTGCAGCCAATTAAATATAGAACATGAATAACATTAGAAACGCACTAATCTGAGTTGGATGCTTTAAAAAATGCTGTAAAAATGGAACCCAAAAATGTTTAAAATAAAAAACAAAACTTGCATATATGTAAATGTAAGATAATTAATTTGCTGCACTAACTAAGGACACTATTTAATGCTGCAGTTTAATCTATCTAGTTTTGCACTGGACTGGTTCAGTTTGTTTAAAGAGGGATTAAACTCTAAAAATGACAACTTTCCATATTAAAGTCTTCAGCTAATAATTATCCTGTGTCTTGGTCTAATGTTCTAGAACAAACAAATTACCTATATATATTCAGCATTTTTTGTGCATCTTCTTCTATTACAGTGCCGAATTCTTGTGTAAGGTTCCCCTTTCTTCTCACTGTTTGCCTGCTCACTCTTTCTTCACTATCATTCTTCCTTACTCTTCACATCAGCATCAATATACCTGTTTGCATTCACATCCTCATTCACTCTTTGTTTGGACATGCAATATCCTTTTTTCCTACAACTCCCAATACTCCCAACTGTAGTCTCTTAATAGTTATTTTGCTATAATCCCCATTATTATTAAATAAACTAAGGTACAGCGCTTTATTCCCCGTTATTATTCACACCTTGTTTTTTAACGGTTCTTTTAATATAATTTAATTATTATCTGACAGACTGACCAACAGCTGGAAGTTCTCAAGCTTTCAGCCTTTTAGCACCTGAGTTAGTAGAAAACGTAAACCTTATTGGAGCTTGCATAACATTTTCTACAAAAACAAATCACACAAGGGCTGATAGTTGGTGCGCAGTCATCAGTAAATCTGAAATTTAACTTTGTTGAAATGCACACGTACGTAAAAAGGGAATATGTTACAAAAAAAGAGACAAAAAAACTAACCTCTAATTAATGTAATGTAATGCAAAAAAAAGTGTTTTCGTTCCAAGGGTGTTGATAATTTTTTTTTATAATAGAGAATAAATCAGGAAAATTCAAATTAAAGTGCCAGTTAATTTAAATACATTGTGTTTCGTATCCGCTAACACTACTACCCTACAGATTATAGCAATACTATATTTTAATAGCTGCTCTACATGTCACCTTTGGAGTAATCTGTACCTTCAAATTTTTTTATTTTATATTCAGCTATATTCGATGGGAGTCTATTTAATGTTGAGAAATCAGCTTAGAAGTATTAATAATTGATTTGAAATAATAACATGTTAAAGAATGTACTACTATGTCAATATTGAGGTTAGAGGGTCATTTTCCGTGACCGGTCTGCCACTTTTAATACAATAGAACACTGGCTTCTGCTTCAACCACTGAACAACTTTGGTCTGGTGAAAACTGTTCTCTCACTTGGTTGTCCTCCAGCTTGTTCCATCACAGTATCTTCTTCTCTTGCAACTCATCCTCTTCTTATCAGTTGTTGTACTAATGGTTTGGTTCATGGAACCCTTTTTCCTTCTCTAAGCAGTCTCTCTTGGAAATCTGATAGAAACCTTCCAGTATCACCTGTATCCTGACAACACTGACATCTACGTTTTCCTTCAGATAGCTTTCTGAATCTCCTCTCTCTTAGCCTGGATATCTGCCTGTTTCATACAACTCATCCTTTGTAAAATATGAGCAATGTCTCTTGCCTTCCTCCAACACATTACTCTTTTGACTGGTTCTATTATGGTCACTGGTATAACTATGCATCTTATCTCCCAAACGTATTTCAATGTTGACTTTGGGCCTCACATTCAATCAATCTCCAAAACCAGTCTTAATGCAAGTTGCAGTCAAGACTCTCACTCCTTTTCTCACATCTTCACCAGTGCAATCCAGTTGCTTTTAACTTTCTCTGCCTTACCCACCCTCCAGTCAATAATAAATGCTTCTGCCAAGCTTATCTTCCTTTCCCTCTGCCCTATTAACATTTTTACCGTCATAACACTGGCTGCTGACATCCTTTGTGATAACATTCAAAGCCTTCATTTTCAAAGCTCTTCATAATTGTTATCCAAATTAAATTCCATCTCTCATTTTCACAAATACCTATGATGGTTCTTCTGTTCTCATTTCAGCTTCTCATTCTCGCATGCATTTCACATTACAACTGGATACTGATTGTATACCTGATGTAGTATCTTCCTTTTTCCTGAGAGTATGTCTACCTACTGCAGTTGTTATCACTTCCTCTTGTCCATTTTTGAACAACTGTGGGCAGGACTATTGTCTGTTACCACCCAGCAGGAATATTTTTATTTAGAAAGTGTTTTACCAGGAAGAATACATTGAGATTTCTCTCGTTTTCAAGTATGTCCTGGGGACCCAGTCCAAAATGGAGTTACACACTTAACAGTAGAATAAATACATACATATATTAAACAAGTTGGAAGGAGAACATACATCATTGTTGATACAAAAAAGGAACATCATGAACAGTATACAAAGGAGTTTGTAACTAATAACAGGTACAATCTGTTTTGAGGATTTGGGAGACTGGTATATGCCTATGATTAAGCGCAGCAATACGCGAAACGCATAAGGCGTGTCTGCTTTTCTTCACACATTCTGTGTTGCTTTCTTTTTTTGTGGGATCCGCACTGAATAAAGCACCTTATATCTAACTGGAACGTGGAGTGCCCATTTCTTTTCTTTTTTTTTCATCATATTACCGGAAGTCATCAAATTGGCTTGAGGCCAATGTTAAGTTCATTAACTTCAGTGAGCTCATTTGCATATCAAGCCACATGTGGTGTTGTAAGTAGGAGACAACACAGACACATTTTTCTAAAATTTTCTTCTAACACAACTTACGGCTCGTTTTTTTAATTTTTTTTAAATTATTCTCTACAGTTATTTTTCCAACTCAGCTACTTGGGCCTTACGTTTGAAATTCCTGTCTCAATTCCCTGCAATTCTCTTTTTTTTTTCTTTTTTTTTTTTTATTGAGTAGGCCCTTTAGTGGAACTGCTCCTTTAATTATGTTGATAAAAGCCCAATAATTTACTAATGTGAGTGTAGCTTTAGTGTAACATACAGTATGGAAGAAATACACCAATGCTGATTACAGTGTAGATATGAGTGGAGCAGAGAGCCTATTCAGCACTTGGTATAAGAAATGGTGGCCTGCAGCTGAACTGTGGTAATTTTATAAGCATGAGGAGGAGAGTTACTAATCTGTCATTTTAGAGGGTAATACAAGCATATGAAACATCCTTCCTGCTTTATTTTGAAGCCATTTATTAATGTTAGTTTTTTTTTTTGTTTTTTTTTTAATGATACCCTATATTATAACTGTAAAGTAAACATGTTCTCTATTACTATTTTAATTGGATTACTGGAGGTTTCATAATGTTCATTATCATTGGCCTTGCAGGGGTTAATCCTACTCAGGTCAGAGGGCTTCATGAAGCCTGCGCCAGGAGCAGGTTTGCTAGACGCCCCCCTGGGAACTATCCATGCTTTCTGTAGCCATTCAGCTTCTCGCAAAGCAGTCACTTCATCCCACTTCCCCCATCATCCAAACCATTCAGTTAATTAAATAGAGAGCGTGACGAATGGATGTCAGGCTCATAGATATCACTCCTCATTTAATGGAAGTACACCTTTGATGATCCCCTCAGCTGTTTATACATGGCAGTGGCGCTGACAAACATTAGTTTTGAGATTAATCCCATGGATTTCTCCTGTTTAGCTGCAGCTATATGGTCTTCTTTGTGCCCCATTATTACTTTGTATTTATAAAATGTGTGAGGGTGTAATCTCCTCATAGAATCAGACAACAACTAATAAGAACTTCTCGCCTCAAGTTGGCTCTTATGATGTTCAAGGATGTTCAAGTAGGATAGGGATTTTGTCTGCTAGCCACATATTACAAAACTAATAAATGCAGGAACCTCTGTATACACAGGGACTTCATGAACAAAATCATTATTGTTTAAAGGGTTGGTTGCATGCCATGTTTTAGAATCACTCCTATTTTAGATCACTGTATTGCACTATAATTCTCCACCATTACATTTCTGCCGTTATCTGCACTGAACAAAAAAAAATCACAAAGTGAGAATAGAAAATCACATTTTGAAAATAACAAATATGCAGTGTTGTCCCTTTTTTTGGATGCACAGACCCCATTAAGACAGTTTTATACACATCATACAGACACAAGAGCAAAATTCTGACTAAAGGAGTTGAAGTAAAAACAAATTCATAATGCAAAAATAACCCTTATAGTTCCAGCATAGATCCAAATGGAGCGATGTTTATCCAGGCCAAGTCTTCAGTGCTAACTGTTCAGGTGTCGCACAATCCTTAGCTATCTAATAATCCTGATATGCTTATTGCTATGTATATCATAATATCATCACAGCATTAGTTTTACCACATCTGACGGGAGACTATTACTTTTAATCCGTCAATGTTTTGTTGCTCTACATTTCCCCAGAGTCGGCCAGCTCCTGAGCAAGTCCTCTTCTTTCTGGCACTTCCTGCTATTTAATCTTCTCTCTTTTAATTTGCTAAATCCCTGACTGTTTTTAATTCAGCCCTGATCACTGAAGCACTGCAATCCTTGCAGCAAAGATTGTCCTGAGCCATATATTTTACAATCAGTGTTTTTCATTTTTGGGCAGAAGGCTTCAAATCATATTGGGTATCAAGAATCAGGCATGAGGGAAAAAACCACAGAGTGATGGAAGTAATTCTAGCTGTGTGTATTTATTTACACACACACACACACACACACACACACACACACACATATATATATATATATATTATTTTATTTATTTATTTGTATTGCACCTATCATTTACATGTACTGTGCTGGGCAGACACATGCAGTAGCTTGTACTAAATGTAATAACATTCCTCTGTGTCACCTAGGTTATTAAGCTTACGTTTGAAGAGTTTGAGCTGGAGAGAGGCTATGATACTCTGACAGTAGGAGATGGAGGAAAAGTTGGCGACCAAAAAACCGTGCTCTATGTGTAAGTGTATTGTACTTCTGTAATATGTAAAAAAAACAAAAAAACAATGACAATATGTAATGCTGTCCTGATTTTTGGAGTTCAAGGAGAACTACTGCACTGTGGCACTCAAATGGTTAATTGCAGTCTGTCTCACTGAACATCATAGGCATTAATTCTCTTAATGAATTACTTTTATAATTATATGGCTAAAAACTGATGACATGGCTTTACCAATCACAGGATGTGACATCACCAACTGTATCCTACATTGCTGGACATATATCAATATGAAGGGAACTGCATGCTGAAACTGTTGCTCTGCTTATGATCGCTACAGATAATTAACACTAGTATAAGTTTTAAAGCTAATGCGCAACATTATTGCATGATATTTATAAATATCTGTCCAAATCACCTTAACGATATTCATTCTCTTAATTAAAGGATAACTGCTTGGAAAAGTTCTGTTTAATTGAAAAATGACATATAGTCAATGAAATCATACAAATAAAGCATCTTATTGAGCCCTCTCTGCTTCTATAGCACTATCAGGGGGCAAACATCTTGGGTCAGATGGGTCTGCTCTTCCGACCATCTAGACCAAAATTCTAAACAACATGTCTGCCCCAATATGCACTCAAAATGTACTCAATAAGGTAAATCATTTCAATTATTTCATTAACGCTTTCATTAAATGTCTACAGTTACTGCAATCTTTAAATTAAACAGATTTTTTTCAGTTAAAGAAGCTGTTCTTTAACTGAAATGTGGGACACATGCTGGTTTAGAATTATTCACATAAAGAAGTGCAATACACCTTAATATTGGCAACATTGTGAAACATGTGACCAAATAAGATCCACATTGTATACATACAATACATTCCGTTTCTGGTACTGTATCTTAACCCTTTAAGGACCAGGGATTTTCCTGGGCCAAGGACCAGAGCGTTTTTCAATTTTTAATACGCGGTTTTTGAAACATAAATTTCCTCTCTCTCATTTAACGTACCCATACAAGTTATATGTTGTTTTTTAGAGGACAGTTAGAGCTTTCTTTTGATACCCTATACATAAAAATGATTTACATTTTAGTATTAAAAAATACATATAAAAGAGGAAATTTTTGAGGAAAAAAAGTTTTTCCCCATTATTTTCCCAATAATAAGCTACATAACTAGTGCAACACTAACCCACTTATCCCCCCTAATTAACTAACTAATAAAAAAGAAAAATATTGGTTCCCAAACCCCCCATAACAAAAAAGACAGAAAAAAACTCTGAAGAGTGCGATGTCAGATCAGTAAAAATCATGCAACAGGCATGCAGGGGTTACATTTTATTAAATAAATATATTAAAATTACCTTTATTTATTCAAAAAAACTTTATAAATTGTAAAAATAAAAAAATCTGTTAAAAAAAAAACTAAATGAGGGCCATAAAGTGGAAGGAAACTGATCACAGTTAAAAACTGTGATCAGCAATGAAAGGGTTAATTTTTTTTTTTTTTTTTTTTTTTAACCTATGTGTGTATAATTAATTTATTTTTAATTACAGGTCACTCTCTGTGCTTCACTATAAGAATGTGAAGCACAGGGAGTGAATTAGAGGCAAAGTCAGTGTGTGAACACACTGACTTTGCCATCTAATTTGCATGTTATCGCGGTGATGACTAAATCACCGCGATCACATGGCCGGAAATTGACCGATCGGGTCCAGGAGCTTTGCCTCGGGTGCGAGGCTTAGTCCTGGACCCGTTGCAGACTAGCTGGCGGTGCCCACGGAGCGCACCGCCGGCTAGACTGCATGACGAGTTAACTCGTCATAAGGTCGCTAACGCTGCGGCTCTTATGACGAGTTAACTCGTCATAAGGACGGGAAGGGGTTAAACCATGGAGGTCCGTAAACACGACTGCCAATAGTCCCATGCCTGATTTGGTTGACCAGTACCCACCATTCCAATAATAGATATGATGTAGAGCACTGGCTACAGCTTTTATTACAAAACAATATGTATAAACATAACATTTAACCAGTAACCATTGCTGCCTGTCATATGACCAGGCAGACATTTTGTAAATCACAACAGTAACCATAAACCATAGAGGCCTGTGGTGCTGTAAGCCCCTGAAGGCCATGTCTACCCAAGCTCAAGAGGGCAATTTTGTGTCCATCATACTCAAAAAGGCAGTGGTTTGGGTCATACAACCAAAAGGCTGTGACAATCACTGCAAAACAAAAAAATAGTTCTCCTGACTATGGCTGGATACCAAAGAGGTAGGACCCAATAGAATGTTCTAATTGTTTCACCAAAGTTAGTAGGCCTGAGGTTTACCTCCTCTTTTGTATAGTTCCAGGGTGGTTGCTGTTGTGATGTCATTCACAAAACCGATTTTAAGCTTATATTAAAGGTTTTAAGTATGGGAACAAAATGTTCTTACATGCACAAAGTATGCACTTTTGTTTTTCAAATATGTTGTAAAATACCTGTATGTCAAAACTAGAAATGCAACAACAGACATTTTCAGAGAGGTATTTAATATGATAGATACTATTATACCGCTGAGCAGTTTCTTATAAATAATACAATTTGACCAATGAGTGTAAATAAACAGCAATAAATCATTGTTAGATGAACAGCTAGTCAAATGGAGGAGCATGTCACATTAACAATGTGATCTGTCAGTTCACTGGGAAGCTTAGTGGCAAATCCCACCATTAGCTCTCCGCACAGCACCCCTTCAGTTCTCCTTGATCAATCATTTCTGATTAGTGTTTTCTTTATTGTCATAAAATAAAGACGATTTGTCAGTGCTCCATCAATGATATGCCAAATCAAGGTTTAACATCAATTTATACATTTATAACCACATGATACTGCTACATGTTGACAATGAAAGTATTTTTCTTGTTAGTATTAAAGCTTAAATAATGCCAGAAAGTACAGTTATTTACTTAGTATACAGGTTGCTAATTTGTGTGTGGTACTCTAAGTGCCATTGTTTGGCTTATATTGTGCCAACCTAATGGCCGGTTTGAACAGGAGAGAATCTAAATCTGCTTTTAGGGGGCAGCAGGATAAGAAAACAGCTGTTCTGTATGTCAGTGATATTAAAAGTCAATGCGTGAGTATGAGTATGCCCACATCCAAGAGATAATATCCAATATATTCTCAAAGGAATACAGGCAACACAATGGTGCCTGGAGATGAGGTTTACATATTCTGAGGTAACACTTACAACATTGATCACCATGATTACCTCAACCGCTTTCTCAGGGGACAGTTAAGAAGACTCCCAAACTACAGGCCTCGTAAAAACTGGGGGGGGCGTGGTGACTAAAAAAGTGGGTGTGGCAATCTAAGAGTAGACTAAAAGTGGAAAGAGGATTGTTTATTTGGTTGAGGCCCAGCAATCCGCTATCCACGCTGGTGACCCATTTTTGATAATTACTTTTTTTTATTCTGCTTTGGTAAATGATTAATTATGAATTAATCACCAAGTCATGCTGCCATGTGGTTATCGTGAAACTCAGTCTTCACATTTAATATCTTTTTAAACATGAGAGAGAGAAACTTACTATGATCTTCCTGTACGTTTTAGTATATCGGTGAATGTGCATATGGTAGGAGCTACAAATGGATTGGCATGGATCAGTTTAAATGTGCAGTGGTACTGTGCATCATCTTAACACCCAAGCAATATGTTAACATATTGACATCTTTTTCAGATGGCTCCTTATCCCCATCTTTTGCAGGAAAATGAGCCATAAACCTTTTCCCTTTCTCCAGAGCCTGATATTTAAAGTTTGAAGATACAAGGGAACACTTTGTGCCAGTGCATTTATTTAATATTTAATACCAAATGAATAATTAAAGAAACATAAGGAGCTATTGCCAACATATATTTCATTTAAATTAGACACAGCTGCAGAGTTCTGTATAACTCACCTGGAACAAAGGGAAAGTATTTTATACCTGATTTAAGTCACGAAATATAGCAAAACACTCTTGGCCTGCCATATTTACATTTATAACCAACACATTTTGGAGGGAAAGAAAATGAAATTGAAATACATAATGGCATGGCTGCAATTCAGGCAGTTTACTGAAATATTGTGTTAAATGGTAACGAATACTGAGCTGGGTGGTAATTACCACACAAACAATGATTCAGTGAGGAGCGGTAAAAAAACCGATACATATTTGTCCGTTAAAGTACCATCTAAATGTACATTCCTGATTAACGGAGCCAGTATTTGCACATTAAACCTTTTAGTGCTGTAGGGAACACAAACAGGGAATATAACTGCCCATCTTGCTGGCAACTAAAGGGTGCCCATGAACAAAAAAAATGTATGTAATAGGAAGGCCCTAGGCACTGCTATTAGGGGGAGGGTTGTTATTCCCTTTAAAGCAGGTCAGTTTGCTACATATGTTGTCATTGAATCGCAAGTTATTCCATTTGGAATTATGTGCGGTAATATTACTTAGTGTTATTCTTTTTTTTTTTTTATAGTTAAATCTTTTATTTTCTTCAATAACAAGTTTATAAAAAAAGACATACTTACAATACATACATTTACACAAGACAAGTATATAAAACATATTAGTGTGGGGAAGTATAATGAGACACCACGGCTTTTAGCCATTGGTTGAATGCGTAGAGTCAGTATTGAACTACTTAGTGTTATTCTTAATCCTTGAATCCAGCCCGGTGTGCTTAGGGTTGCACTTAAAAATTACCAGCTATACTATTGCCTCCATAGACTTAATGTTGCCTTCATGCAATTTTTTTTACTGCCCTAGTTAGTTACCAATTGGTTGACAACCCTTAATATGCTCTATTCGATGAGAGTTATCCATAAGATTTCCAGCTAGTCAGTATTGTAAGGCAGGCAGTACCTTTTTTTTTTTAACCTGAGGCCAATATTAAGTGTATGTATTATGGATGTATTTATTTATTTAAGAAAAGGTGTAAACACTACTTATCAGTGGCTTTTAACTCAAACTTTTTATTCAGCGAAATAAAATAACTTGTTACGCTCATTGAATAGAGTCCAAAATTCCGATTTTGACAATTTCTAGATACTATCAATAAATATTTTACTGCCATTTCTACATAATTAAAACAACCTTGATTCCAGATATATTTGGGGAAAAAATTGGCTTTCTATATAACGGGGTTTATAAACAATTGTGGAGAAAAGCTGGGGCACTTCTCCTTTCACTTGAATTAATCCAACACAACCCACCAAATATGCATCATTGTTCCCTCTGAATTCAGGCATCACCAGCATCAATTTTCAATGTATAATTTAAAGAAATTCTCATGGATGCTAAAAATGGTGTGTGATTTCCCTTAATTCGGTATAAACTTTTCCCCATTCCTCCATGGAGAATAATTTCCCTATAACTGTCTTCCTGTTTAGACAAAGCAGAGGTCTTATTCACTACCTCTAAGCCATCTGTTTTGATACTCTAGATGGAAGTTTGTTTGTGTAAAGGTTATTCATAAAAACCTCGACTGAAGAACTGTGTACTATATTAGCATTATTAATAAAATTCCTAATTTTGAGGTAACTATATAATTCACCCATAGGCAATCCATAAGTCTAGCTGAGGAGAGAAAAAAGAATAAAACTTTCCTGCTGGGGCAATCTGAGAGATATTTTGGATTTGACAACCGTTTCAATTGTCTAAATTTAAATTGGAAATCAGTTGTTCTACAACCTTGAAAGGAGTGGAGAGGAACAATCCATCATTAATAATACGTTTTGTCTTGAAGTGTACTTGAGAGTACAGTATGTCCCTAAAACGTGGATTAGGAATCTAATATATTTTTACGATAGCTAGGTTAGTCCAGAAACAAATATGTAAGGAGATGTTTGGGACGGCATTTTCATCCATAATTCTCCATATGGGGGCTAAATCTAGTCCATTACCCCATCTCAATAAGTGGGTAAACAGCTTTGAGCAACTGCATTAGCTGTAGCTCCTGATGTGTGTATTGTGGTATGTTGTAGGTATATTTGTGGTAGGATGTAATAGGTATCAATATTTGTATTATGATGTGTAATTGCAATGGCTGCTTATATATGTGGATAATGGGTTTTACATATAATGGGGCGTTATAAATACATATATATATATATATATATATATATATATATATATATATGTATTTATATGTGTATGTATATATATATATATATATATATATATATATATAAAATTATCTTAGAGATAGTGATAAATTTGAACAGTTCTTTAGCTGTTTTTTTTAGTTACTCCCTTGCATTTTTCAAAGATTTATCTTACTTTCTTCTGTTTACTGTTTGTTCTATCACAGTCTGACGGGAGCCAGCGTTCCTGACCTTATAGTCAGTTCCAATCACCAGATGTGGCTCCTCTTCAGGTCTGATTCCTCTGGCAGCAACCTGGGCTTCAAGGCGTCTTATGAAGGTAAGGCCATAGCAGTGAATGAACTACAGTTTAGTACAGCAGGTGCAGGGTACTGGGGGCCAAGAGTACATTAATGGGGTTTTTTTTTTAATGCTGCAGAAGATACACACACAATAAATATATATATATATATATATATATATATATATATATATATATATATACATTGACATGGATCACTGTTAATGTTTTGATCATCCTGTGATTGGAGACATGAGAGAAGTTATTAATGTAAAGGAAGTACCAAAAGAACCAACATAAAAGATTAGTTAAGGAACCAAAAAGAGATCTGTGCCAATGGTTTAGTTAAAGAAAAAAAAAATATTTCATCTGAAACAAACAGATGGGATAAAAATCCAGAATTTCCTTTGCTAGATGCAGACGGCCAGCATAGAAAAGAGGAGAGTGTAAAAGATGCATAATTCATTTGCCAGGAGTACAGGAGGGAAACATTTTTCAGACTCAGAAACGCATCAGAATAAAGATGATGTGAGGCTGTATAGTGGCAAGGTGATGGGAATATGTCTTTTCAGAAGGAGCAGATATTTCATGGAGTCTTGTTCAAGCAAAAGTGTTTGTGGATAAAAAAAGTACTGAGACGACTATAAAGATTGTGGGATTCACCAATGAAAAGGATTGTAGCTTACAAAACTTGTTATGTTGATGGAGGGCTTACATGCTTTCAGACCTCATTGGTCAGTACACCAGTCAGTGATATCATGATGCATCTTGATGTTATGATTGGTCCTGCACTCCATACATACATTTTGCTGGTGTCTACACATATGTGGAACCCATTTTGCCTCAATATGGGCACTACTCGCCATTTGCACTATGTCTGGGTTGTGCACTGCTCATCATTTGCACTGTGGCTGGGTTGTGCACTACTAATCATTTGCACTATTGCTGGGTTGTGCACTGCTCATCATTTGCACTATTGCTCGGTTGTGCACTACTCATCAGTTGCAGTATGGCTGGGTTGTGCACTGCTCATCATTTGCACTATTGCTGGGTTGTGCACTGCTCATCATTTGCACTATTGCTCGGTTGTGCACTACTCATCAGTTGCAGTATGGCTGGGTTGTGCACTGCTCATCATTTGCACTATTGCTGGGTTGTGCACTGCTCATCATCTGCACTATGACTGGGTTGTGAACTTGCAAAATTGGGCGCAGAAGCTTAACTCCTGAGGAACTTAGAATTCTCTAGTTAGGGCCACATTCTCCCAAGTACATGGCACCTGTCAATTATTTGCATTCAGGTTCTGAAGTCACAAGAAACCTAGATGAGTAAGACCCAGTAGATATTATTGAATCTCTAATGTGATCATTCTTGATTTACTTCCTGGGAATTTTCCTATTTTTGTGACAACTCTCCATTTAGGTAACTTCCATTTAGTGCAAGTCCTAACTTCTCACACAAAAGGGGTTCCCAACATTTTTGAGATTACACCTCCTTCCACTGTGCTATTAATTCCTAATTTTGCACTTTGAGTGATTAGCTATATAGCCCTATATTTAATTGCGTAGATTTCCAGAATTATACAAAGTAACAATATACATCTATACAAAACAAGCTTTTTTTGTAAAAGGTGAGCACCAACTTTGTTCACTACACAGGGTTTAAGTTAGCCGTCGGCCAGCCCTGATCATGGTACGGATTACTGTAGCCAGAATATAAAACAAGATAAATGATCCAGCTGTGTCTGCTGTTTTACAGCACATTTTTAAAAAATGTAATACTGTCACTTTATATGTGTTTAATCATAGCATTACCAGCACAGAGAATACTATCCCAATCTTCTACGGATCGTGTCTCAATTTGTGCAGTCTAATTCGAATCAGGATTAATACTGTTCTACCCTTCGCTACTATTCTACCCTTCGCTACTTTTGATTCCTGTTAAATGTGAAAGGCAGTGCTAATTAATCCAGTTTCGGTGACTGTCTTGAGTTCTTTGGGTTTATTTTATTATTTTTTTGTAGTTTGAGTTACTAATCTCCCGTAACCAGATTGTAGGGCGGGGATCAGTCAGTGGCATTTCCTAGGCTTAGAACTTAATTCCTCAGATGTTCTTTTAATCTTGGATATAAAATTAATATAAAAGGCGCTGATAATTAGGGACTGTCTCTTACTTCATGGTTTTCCATGACAGGAAAATGGTGTTTCTTTCCGTTTGCTGTATCATGAGAGGGCAGTAGCCTTTGACCTTTTGATCTTCAGATGTGTTCATTCTAGTACATTAATACACAGTGTTAATGCATTACATTACATTACATCAACATTTATTTATATAGCACCAGCTATTTACATAGTGCCAGGTACAGAGCATAGAAGGGAACTATATACTAAGACAAACTGGAACAGACTTGTACATGAGGTTGATAGCCCTGCTCGCAAGCTTACACTCTAGAGGGAGTGGGGTGTGAAGAAGTCAAGGACAGGTGTGGTTTGTTGGCGCTAAGTGGGTTTGGCTACAGATTCATTGTGTGTGTTGTAGCTGGACGAGTTGTAAGCTACTTGAAAATAACAGTGTTTGAGGACAGTGAGAGCTAGGTGGGATTAGCTACAGGTTTATCAACAGGTATACTAGCGGGATGAGTAGTACGCTTCCTTAAACAGATGAGTTTTGATGGACTTTTTGAAGTCTGAGGAAGAGAAACAGAGCTGGATGCTCTGGGGAATACAGTGTTATATTTCTGCCTAGGCCAAATAGGCAGACTAAATACACAACTGGCTGCAGCTGACCTAATATTAATGATAAACTATGTTGCGTACAGAGAACAAATCAATAGATATACCTGACTGATAGATGGACAAATACCAATAAAGAGGGATAGACATATAGATAAATTAGTAATAATGGTTGAATAGGCAGATTTGTTTGCCTAGATGGTGAGCAGGTTAATAGAATATACACAGATATTTAGATAAATGAGCAAATGCACGTATACGAATAGTTAATTGGATGTATGATTGAATAGCTATGGATTGATTAGTAGATCAATACATGCAGAGAGAACACAGGACTTGCTTTTTGCCTTTTCAGCATAGAAGACCCCTTGTATCCACCGTCCTGTTTCTACAACTTCCCAAAGCCCGGCGTTCTCTCTAGCAGAATAATTCCACTTGATTATCTCAGTGACACCCCAGTCCACTCGCCGTGGACTCGCCACGCTCTGACTTGCTTCCTGAGTGCCTGACCTGCCTAATGGATGTTTGCTGAATATTTAAAGGGCATTTCTGCTTAATGCTTTTTTCTCCCCCTGTCATCCCCTCCCTATTTTTCCAATCTCTCCCTGTTGACGGCTTCTGCTGAACTCTGCTAACTGAACAGCTTAATGGAGTGCAGGCTAGAGGATGGGATGAAGATAATACTACAGTAAATGTGAATTAGAAAGGAGGGGTTCAATTTAACCCGTCCAATGCCAGAGAGAATGAAGCCAACCTTTTCTAATTAGTCTTCACTTAGCCTCTGAGCATATATATAATCAATTGATCCAGTGAAAATCCAGTCTTATAATACTCATTTTAGTAAAATGTTAGGAATAAATGTACACAGATATCAAGATGGCTCTTCAAATTATTCATTTATTTATTTTCAATTTTCATTTTCTGATTGTATTAGCCTGTGCCTGACATGGAAGCTACTCTACACATCCAGAACATTTTCTGTAATTGATAAACGGAACATCTTTTTATTTGTGTATTTGGCAGATATGATAACGTTTGGGAATATTTTCACCTGTATAGAAATACATCTGTTTTTACTGCCACCTGGTGAATAGCCAGCAAATTACAATAATGTCCAATGTCATTGTGTTAATCAATCACACTACCATAATAACAAAACACTAGAAGGTGGGAGGGGTGTATCTTTAAGAAACTGTATAGACTGAGTGATGGTGGGATGATACCATAAAGGACTTATTTAATTACTGGGAAATAAAATATCTAACAAAGGCCATCCTACAATGTTTTTCCCCAGGCTTCCCCGTTTAACAGCATTGCCACTTGTTTGTAACCCACTAGAATGATTAAAGTGCATTAATATATCACATAATACCAAAGCAATTAATCTTCTATTCTTCTTCAGAAAATATCCCGGCCATGCTACTACCTCCATAGACTTAGCATTGGGGTCAAGCCAATTGTTTACCGGTCTGCCGGTAAAATACCAGCCCCAGTGGCAACCCTAAGAATGGCTTACGTATATATATGCAAATAACCATATAATGAATGTCCCTCCTTTGCCATTTGGAATATTGTAGAGGCATTTCCAATTCAGGAAACATGCCTAATTTGCTTTTTTCCCAATGAACATAGTCATCTATTTGTCTCAAGCTTTCTTTCCGTGTACATGTTGATCATACACAGGGTGACCAGATGTTGGGGGGAAAAAAACGAGACACCAGTTAGCAATACAAAATTCCCCCCACCCAAAAATACGGTACACATGTAACTGACGACTCCCAAGATGTAAAGAATAAGTAGGCACATAAATGACAAAAGGTAACAGAATCCACAGGACACAAGCTTCTAGCTGGCAAATTCAGTGCGCAATGCAGGATGGCACTGCTGGCAAACTGGCTGGAGATGCGTTCCGTATGTAGGTTGAATGCAAGTGGAAAACAAGTCAGTGTGGAAACCAGGTACTTCCACCCTACACGTCTCGTGACTAGACGTCATCAGCTTGTATATGTATAATTACGGCACAAATTAAACTACTCATATTATGAGCAATTGATCAATGTTTAAAAACTGGTACATTTTTGTCTCCTGCGAGAATTTTTAGGGATTACTG
This sequence comes from Pelodytes ibericus, assembly GCA_036172795.1. NCBI lineage: Eukaryota > Metazoa > Chordata > Amphibia > Anura > Pelodytidae > Pelodytes > Pelodytes ibericus. The sequence goes on from CM069857.1 coordinate 164,048,696, forward strand.
GGACACAGCATCCAAAACTGGTACTGTCCCGGTAAAACCAGGACATCTGGTTACCCTGGTCAGGCATCCACCATTGGGTGACTATTCTTGGATTGACTATACTTTTTATCTTGTTTGCTCTTCTTGTATTGCCCTCTGAGAATAGACTTAAAGGCTCACTCCAAGCAAAAAATGATTTTCCCACCATCTTGAATCACCCATTCTGTATTTCTACTGTTCTCTTTCTATTAAACTGGATGTATCTTTCCTTAACTCCTCCTACTTTTTATTCCATGCATACATATGTAAGCACAGTTATATTTTAGAGGGAGGCTTTTTCCCTTTTTCATGCTGACCTGCAGAATGTATTATTCATATGTGTTCAGAAGGAAATCCGTTAATTAGTCAAGGTAGTTCCTATGGGATCTTATCCTTGATTAATGAATTGGTTACATTCAGCAGGCGAGCATGTAATGTAAATATATGTGTCCGGCAAAGCACTGGCTGATCTGAAAATTCTAGCTGTACACCTTAAGCAAATAAAGTATAAGCTGCCAAAAAAAATAAAAGAATAAAATACAGATATTCAATTGTTAATTTTTATAATTATTTAACTTTAACATGCATGGAAAAAAATGTGTCTTTTTTGGGTTGGAGTGGTCCTTTAAAACCTTTCCTATGCCATCAATTCTCCACTTACATCAACTCATCTTGCATAGATCGACACTTACATTAAGGCCTACATTTCTACCTGATAAATATCAGATTGACTTACATGATTTCAACTTCTATCTCCTTTCTGGAAACTAAATGGTGTAAGTCCGAGGGTTAGCCTTATAGCAATATTAACCATAGATCAAATTGACTTGAATTTGTACAACAGCCGGGTAGAGATGAAGTCCTCTGATTTTATATTCTCAGCAGATCAGTGATCCACCCCACTTGTTCAGTCCTTACCTTTTATAGCTAAATAAGCTCAGGTGCAAAATTGGAGTGCTCCAGGACTGTGACCTGGACTTATGTGGCAGGAATGTTTTATCACATTATTAATACAACGGAATCTGATAATGAAAGATGTATCTGGTTCATTAACTTGTATTTGGGTCGACTGAGTTTTTAGCAGCGAGAGAGAGGGGGGAGAGTTAATGAAAAAGCATATGTTTTTTCTTTAGCTACAAACCTGATAATCCTTATGATAAAGGCAATGTTAAAGGGACATTCCAACTTGTTTAACCCTTGCTTCCTTCATAGATACACGCAGGTTTACTATCTGCTGTGTCTCACATGCGATACACAGCAGTTCCTGGTTGTCGCGTGCTGACAGCCAATCAGAGCGGGGGCTCGCCCCTCTCTGACAGCCGAATGCTAGGGTCTCTCGCGCAGAGAGAGACCCTCGTTTTTGAATGGGATGTTAAGGTTAAGGTCCCCCTGCTGATCCCATGCAAAAATGAGGGTGTCAGAGAGTGCCTGTCACCGACCAGACGGCTGCCTGCTTCCTATGGGAACATGGCAGCTGTTGGTCAGAGGATACACTGGCGTGTACTATCAAAAGTAAACGTCAGTTTAGACTGATACTAGGGAAAACGAACATTTCACTTGTGCTTCTATATTACAAGTGAAAAAAGTGTACCTTTAACTTCAGTGAAACAAATTCAGGGCCCCTTATTATCCGTAGAGAGAGGATATCTTTAAATTTCTCTTTTTCCTGCAGTTATCAATGGACTGCATACAGGTGTGATGCAGCTTTGCACAAAACGCATAAGGTAGCGCTCGATAAGAGTTTTTTTTTCTCCCCTCCCCCCTGCTGTGCTAGTTTTTAATATTTTCCAAATAAAAATTGCCTTTTATTGATGGTGTGGAGCGTCTTACATCTTCCGTGGAGCACTGCATAGTTTCCCTTTTGCTTGCATAAAGGTGTACCTTGTACACACTTGTACAGTTATTACTAACAGGAAAAATTCCAATGTGACAATTGTGTAAAAATTTAATTTTATATCTGATAGTTGATATAAAAAAAGTCAACCAATTTTGCTGTTTATTATATTACTTTATTATATCGAAAGCAATGATATTCTCTCCTGAATAAATCTTAACTTTTATTAATACATGAAATGAAAGGAATAAATGTATAAATGAATAAATCAGTGACGGGAGCACTGTGATGGTGCGACTTGATTCCTTTTAATAAATATAGAAATGATTACATATATTTATATAATGGAATAGATTTATCTGTATATAATTTGTTTTAATTTCATGTATTAATAAAAGTGATTTTTTTTTTCAGGAGGGAATATAATTTCTATTTTGGGTTATGTCTGTTTCATTTTCTTCAAACTTAATATCCGTGCTCTAGATCTCTAGCATTAAATATGACTTTATAATGCGAACATTACTTAACACACAATGTGATTGTTATCTGTACTTTAAAAAAAAAAAAACTACAAACAAAAAACTTCACTTCAATAAGACATCACAATTGCTCCCTTTGTTTTCCATATGTTGAAAGTCATTAGATGGATTTTTATATGCAAAATAAAAAACAAGTCGATCATGGTTTCTTGATATGACATCAACATGTATTTATCTCTTTTCATTCCCCCCCTTTTTTCGGTTTAAGTATATATAGTGGTCAGTTCGCCACTGAGCCATGTTTAAGCAACCTTTTTCACTTCAGCAGTTATAGACAATGTCTTATGTACTTCAGGTGCTCGTAAGCATGGTGGGAGATGTTATGCATGATGGCAGTGACATAGGGGGCTATTCACTAAAAGGTGAGTTGAGGTGAGTTGCAGGTGAGTTAAGATGAACATTTAATCTCACCAATTCAGCTATACATTGTGACAAACCTGGTGGAGAAACCAGATTTGTTATTGCGCAATGTATAGCTAAGTTGGTGAGAAATGTTCATCTTAACTTAAGCAACACGCCAGCAGTTCCTGGTTGTTGCGTGCTGACAAACGTCACAGTCAATCAGGGCACCCTATATTAATCATATGCATACCTCCCAACTTTTGCTGAATCAGTTTGAAGTGGGTGGAGCTTGTGAGGGCGTGTGTCAGTGCTATCGCGCATGCAGTATCCTGAAAAGTGGGAAACTGTACAAAGCATCCTGACCTGCATATACCGCCACTCAAAAATTGACTCCCCTCAGTCAGTAACCGTGGGACCCCCTAAACAAGAGGGTGCCCTAAAGCAACCACTTAATTAGTTTATATGGTAGCACCACCCTTGGCAGGAACTACAAGAGCAGCCACGATTGTATTGTGAAATCTGGGTCTGCTCACATCCATTTGTATAGTTAAAAAGAACTACTGCTAATTGTGTGAGCTCAATATCGGATCACATCTTTGGTAACAAAAATTACTAGTGTTCTGCATATTTGCTAGTGACATTTACGATGGGGGGTTTTCTGTTTGACGGACATTCTCAGACAACGACTTCATGTAGCTGGATTCTAATTGAACCACTCGAATGAGAGAAAATAAGGTCATATTAAACAACTGAGACTATAGACAATAAGGTGCTTTACAGATCAGCTGGGTGGAGCAAGTTAAAAGTGTATCCACTCTTCTAAAACCGCACCTTCCCAGACTGATGCATTAGTGTGCATCAAATAATATCCACCTAGGTGAACCATTAAAAATGTGTTTAGTCATCACTTGTGCCACTCTACATGTCACAGGACTGGTAATGCTAATACAGTCTCAGTACCCGTTAAAGCACACTGATTAATGTTGATGCTGACTTTTTTGCCATTTTAAATTTAACCAGAAACACCAGAGTGTGCCCAAAACTGATTTATGAGTGTGTGTTCAACTGATAGAGACAATACCACAAATGTTTTTTTTTTTTAACAAAAAGACCATTGATGTTCAATTTAGGATAACCACCAGCTGGTAGTTTAACAGCAATCTGGTAGATGGAGGAAATAGCATGGCATGTACTTTTTTTTACCCTAGTGACCATAGTACAACTGTGGCCTTCAAGGATATTTGTACAGCCTGTATCATGGTTGACAATTCCACAGGTTCTATGGTATCAGCTCATGACATTAATAATGCCACATATGGTGGATTGCCTGGGACAGTCCTGGACTGAAAACTCTCAGTGAAGGAGGTCTGAGTCAATTATGGGGGCTTCTCAAGTTTGATAACATTTCTGAAGCCTCTACTGATTGGCTGAGACCCTCATTTACAGGGAGCTCAGTGTAAGTGTGATTATGCATGTATCTGTATGTGTGTATGAAAGTTTGTGTGGAACAGTATTTGTGTGTCTGGGTGTATGTGAGAGTGTGTTTCATTTTGTGTGCTTTAATTGTAGAAAATCACAGAATCACATGCATATTATTCCCATATGCACACAAGCATATACAATACATATTATTTATCTTCCCTATAAAATATTGGGAAGCTTTGAGAACTATAAATATATATACTACACATATAAACTTAGAATACATTGTGATATTTCTCAAGTACAAGCCACGTGAGTGCAAGTATATATATATATATATATATATATATATATATATATATATATATATATATATTTAAATGGCTTTATTCATGAAATAGGAATTGAGAAGTGGATTTAAACTTAAGACAAAAGTCCATGTTTGTTTTTTTTTTTTTTACTGTGAATGCAGTTCTTGCAAACATATTTTTTGAAGGTGCTTTTACATATTAAACAGTTTATATTATTTATTCATATTTGTCGTTTTTAAAATAGTATACACTACTTGAATGACTAAATAATATTACATTACATTCTTAATATTTATATATAATTTTTGTAACAAAACATGCATGTCTTGCGCCTTTCAAACATCTGGAATCTCTCATATGCGGCTTTTACGAGGCATATTTGGTTACCCCTTGTATAGCGGCCTGTGGGTTGCATGTTGCCCTTAGGGGGTTATGTATCTAGACTATAGGTTTTGTTATGTTCTCTCCTAAAATGAATAACGTCCAGCCCACCAACCTAAAACCTCTGCATAGCCCCCCACTATATCATTGTGTATTTGAATGGACTCACATTGTTTATATCTTTCCATAATGCTATGTTTTGCCTTTTTCAGAGATTGACCAGGGGAGCTGTGGGGACCCAGGAATTCCTGCCTTCGGAATAAGAGAGGGTTCAAGATTCCATCATGGAGACACTCTGGTATTCCATTGCCAACCAGCATTTGAGCTGGTGGGGCAGTCATCAATCACCTGCCAAAAGAACAGCCAGTGGTCTGCCAGAAAACCTAGTTGTGTGTGTAAGTCAGTGTGTGTGTGTGTGTGTGTGTGTCAAACCAAGCTAGCCAGCCAGTAATGGGTGCTGTGCACCCTACCCATCCACCCATCTTCCTCTTCCCCCTCAAGGCAATAAGGACTCAGAGTGCCATGCAAATGAGAATACTAATCGCATGCTAATAACATTCACATTCCATTTTCAGCAGTAATTTAAGCCGCTCAACGAGGGAGAGGTGCAGCTGGAGTTACTGCCTCTCTAGGAGAACTTTATTTTTTATCATGAAATATTCATGTTTTAATTTAGAGGAAGAGAATTTCAGCAATCAAGCGTTTTTTTTTTTTATGTACCTTGCTCTGTGTTTTTAGTGGAGTTAATTCTCGTAGAGCTGAATAAGAGGTACAGGATATTATTATGAGACCTGCAATAGGATTATTTGATGCCATAGGCTAGTTTGTTTGCTGGGGCTTGGGATCTTATCAAGTTCTTGTAGCCAGCAGCAAAAGTGCATGTAACGCAAGATACAAAAAAAAAAAAAAAGGTTTTATACCCTTATAGTGAGAGGTTATTTAAAGATGGCTGCCTAGTGGCGATCTCCGAAAGAGCTCAGGAAAAAATCAACCGATGCCCTTTTTTCACCTCTCTTGAGTTAAACATCTCCCTAAATCAAAATAATGCTGCTTTCACATTTCCACTGTCTGGCAGCAATGTATAATGTTTTCCAGTAGATATCAGAGGTCCCTTAACTTAATGTCCGTAGGCTGTTCTTGTTCATCTTCCACTAATAATAACACTACTAGCTTTACCACTATTATCTCTTTACAAGTTGTGATACCTTTAGTGGACAAACTGAATAAAATGCTCAAGTGGAAGAACATCTAAGGCAGTGATGGAGAACCTACGACACTGGTGCCACCTCTGGCACTCTGAAGCCTCTGAGGTGGAATTTACCATCTAACTGCATTGTCACCATCGTCATGTATGGAGAGATGTGGAGAATATAGAGATAGTGAGATGGAGCAACTAAAGGTGAATGAAACAAAGCCAGGGAGAAGTGGAAAGTAAAAGCAAGAGAGTACAGAATAAAAATGGGAGATGGTTCTTAATATAGGGAGAAATCGCACTTTGACATCGTTAACTTGGTTAATTGCATAAAAATGGGCACTTGGGCTCAACAGTTTTTGCCATCACTGCTCTAAGGCTTCTAAGGTCTAATCGTATCATGATATCTGGCATATATACTAATGTTGGTCAAAAGCTCACTCTACTTTGTAACATTGCCAAAACATGTTAAGTATTCTCTTTTACAATTGTATATGTATTATTTCTGTCTGGTGTGGCTAACTGGGGGAAGCACTATCCTGCTTGACTACTTGTATTGTGTTACTAAATGCATAATGTGAGGTAATGTTACTGCCGGTAGTAATGTCATAAAAGGCCTTGAAAAAGTATGGGGATTCTGCTTGTTATGGTAAACTGCTTTAACACAACCATCATTTTGGTTGATGTAGCAGTAGGAGGTGGATTATGTTTCTGATGTTTAAATGACCATTGCTCCCCTTCATATGTGTCTTCCTTCACAATCGAGTGTACAATTTAATAGTTTTTTGACTACCAGTCTTAATGTCTAATTAGGTGCAAATTCTGATAAGCACCCAAAGTCAATCTTCATAGAGGACTTGAAGCTACTCTAATAATAGTGAATTTTCAGAGAGCTCTGGCCTGAACTGGAAGCATGTGCACTTGAGAGGTGTCCATATTCCACTCAAGCTTTAGTGGGAAAAAAATCCCCTAACGTCACTGGAGATCTATATTTATTTTAAATAGTGAGAACATACTATGTGTGCATGGTGGAGTGTGCGCGTGCTCATGTACATATGTCACACCAAACATTATCACCTGCTTTATCGCAAACGTTATTATATCTAAATAAAAAGGATTTTTACATAAAAGTGGGACCAGGGCAAAGGTATGGGTGACCTTATTCTCCAATTTTATTATGGAGCTGAATATAATTCAGTAGCTCATTGAATGAACCCTAAGAATCTACTGTGTTTTTATTTCTTAGACACAGTATAATTGTTGAAGAGAAATTGCAAGGAGACTTTTTTGCTGGTACTTAGATGTATCGTATGCTGGAAAGCTTATTGCAAAGGTTCCCTAATTATTCAATCACCTGTGTTCTCCTCCTGTCATCTTACTTCTTCCTTGGAGCTGCCAGCCTAAATCAGTTTCCACCTAAGGGTTAAAATAAATTAGCAAGTAGGAATTGTCATATAATAATAATAATAATCATACAAATCAATCAATATGGCATTCCCAAGAAATATAACTTTATGAAAGATCTACTTAAAAATGACAGTAATGTTCATTTGCCATAATTATGCTAACACAGCTTGCAATGACACTAAGCAAAATAGACTCTTGTAAGCACCTTAATCTCAGAGAACAGGAGTAGCGTAGACTTTCTGCAGTTGTTTTGGTGATGTAAGTAATATTTTGTAGTTTTTTGAGAACTCTGCTTTTCTCATATCATGTCCTTATGACTACAGAATGTGCAATGAGTCCCCTACAAGTGGAAAATATATATTGTGTGAGAGAGACATCTATATACATCATATACCTACTTGCTGCAGTCAGAGAGATTCTACCCAGTTTAGTATATACAGGGTCAGTAAAAAAGCATGGCTTCCAGACAGATATTTGGTCACTGGCATAAAAGTTCTCTTTCTTTGGCAATCTGGTTTAAATTCGCCTTTCTGAATAATATCAAGGACAACTCTCTGAATGAGATTACTTTAAGGGACATTGTAGGCATCAGATGTAATTTGATCCATATTGCACTCCTTAACATGTAGATTGTATTTTTACCATACAAATGCATGCGGGTATTTATTCGGAATTTACATTCACTTGTTGGATGCGCAAACATATACATAGACTAGCACAATCAAGCTGGTAACCGGCTCCCTGGTTTGTTCATTATTTACAATAAGTGATTGGAGGGTGGGTAGCTGCGTGAGTGCAGTGGACATCTCCATGTATCTCCATGGGAGTCTTCTATTTGATCTGCTATGAGATGCTGGGGACACCCATTTTTTACTCGGAAGTGGAGATAGGCTACAAAAGGTGAGTTTTCAAGTAAATTAGTGGAAAAATAAAAAAACTGGAACAAATAAATAAATTAATTTAACCCAGTGTCACCTTGACCTGTAAAACATTGGCCTGAGTTTAATCTTCTGACATTTTCAGCAGGATAATCTTTGCTTTGTGTGTGTTATTTAGATTTCTCACCATACTGTTTAAAATGCAGTTATTTATTATATTACTCACCTCCAGAATAAAACATCAGGGATGTTTGAGTGCAGTGAATAGGGGTGCATCAAATGTACAACAATGACATAATTGCCAACAGGCTTGAATTTTTCCAGCCAGTTTCGTAAAATTTGAACCCTGGCCCAGCAAACTTGAGTCTGTCCCGGCATTAATACAGCATATACACACGAGTAACTGAGCTCCAGAAACCCAGTATTTGTACAATGTATCCTGGAGCTACAATACTGCGTGATATCACATGGCATGTAATACCACCCATTGAAGGTTTGCCCATTTTGCACTTCCAGGACACTCCGGAAAAAGTTGGCAACTGTGTAATTATCTTCATAATAAGGCAAGAAAAAAAATTCATTGTTTATGTCGGGCTGTTTTTATTACAGTGTGTGATAATAAATATTTAAGGAAACAGTTGATATTTATGTCCATGAACTGATATTAGGAAAAATATATGTATATGGTTATATAAAGTACAGTGCTACTACAGTATACAAACACAAGAGCAGAGAAGCATGTTCCAGAAAGATTTAAAACACTGTATCCATCTTGAGGCTATTTATCATTGACCTCAAGCCAATTTTTACTGGTCTGACAGTAAAATACCGGCTTCATGGCAACCCTACTTGAGACTATGAAGTTGTTGTGGACTTAGATCTCCAAGTATGCTCAGCCAGCCAATGGTGTTAATATAACTGCAATTGGGTTCAGGCACAATAAACTATAGTACTGCCACAAGTAAATAGATACAGGTTGGGTATTACATCTGCTTCTTCTCTATAATAAATAGTGTGTTTCTGCAATGATCTTCCAGCAGAAGCTATACACAATAAACCTATATTGTTTAAAACGATACACAATATTATTGTTAATGCTATTTCTCTCACCCCATGTCATTAAAGCCCTTTTCCCTGCATCTTATTTCCCTTGATGTTTCCTTACATCTGCTCTTGTATATCCTCCACCCCATTTATATCCGTACCCGCTGCTCCACCACGTATCATCCAACCATCGGTAATACATTGTTTACTCTTTCCTTGTAGTTCTGTTTTCTGCAGCACTGTATACGGTTCACACCAGACTATGATATGGAATAATGTGTTCTCATTTCCTCCAGCTCACAGCCATGTGACTGCATGTATTGCAAAAAACACATCTGCCATGATCACTGCTTATCCTTAGGGAGCTTTAAGTGACTAACAATGGACTCACATAAGGATGTGTCATTACCAAGATGTATACATTGCTGTCATGTATATGATGTTATATGCATAATATAAGGATTGTGGAGAAATGAGGGACAACATGCCGCCTATAAGGATGATGTAGGAGAGAGTTAGTCATACGAGAAAAACATACAGTAAATGAAGACAGATCCAATTATCCAATCTGCGTGAAACAGACTGATCTGGTTAAGTGACAAATTATATCCAAATGTGCCAACAGCCCCAGAGTTCCAGAGATAATTCCTTGTCTTTACCTCTTTTCTCTGGCATTTGTGCACTTGTCCTTAAAGTGATAGAATTGTAATCTTTCCAAATAATGAATAAAGGCTTATTTATTAATTATGCATATGTATGAAATAGTTTTGCCTTTTGATACACAGTGATACAAACCAGTGACATGACCTGAGATGTGATTGACAGCTGGCAAGTTTTCCCTGAAATTCCCAGTTTTTCATATTTCTGCATGTTGTCTAGCACAAATACTGACAGAGAGCATGGTTCTCCTGGGCAACTGTTTTCAACCACCTTTGATGGGTTCACGCACTAGTCTTGAATACAAAACCGAAAAGGATCACATTAGCTATGAGGTTTTACAGAAGGTAGAAAAAGGTCAGACTGAGTTGGATAAGTGAGCATTAACGGCTATCAAATTATGTTTTATGGCAAGCTCACGAATCTGCCTATACTTCTCTAAAGCTATCTCCAAACGGATAGCATACTCGCCTTCCAGATCTTTTCTGTAACATTTGTCATCTTTGTGTATTTTTTTATTTTTATTTTGCTGTTTGTGTAGCATTGTATATTTGGGTAGTGTGATAAAGCCACATTTGTCTGTTAAACCTCTAACTTACTTAGGATGTGTGATTATGTTTTATCATTGGTCTGAACATAATTTGCAAAATACATGCTCCAGAGACAGTTTAGAGAAACCGTAACAGACTATTAATTAGGAGTTACATTGTCAGCTACCAAGTGCATTCCTGCACACTTGTTGGTTGCATATTCATTATTGGCTTATAGACCCTGGGTTGGGAAGGGGTTAAGGGTCTCAAGACGCATCACTGCTGATAAATATATATATATGTAGTTTGTTTGGCAATAATTACATAGTATCAAGACAGTTAATGAGAAGGGCTGCTGGCAGACATGGGAATTATCTGTAATTATTTGTTGATATCTCTTAGGTTAAAGCAATGAATCATTTGAAAAGAGAGGATGTGCCTGTTTACATAAACCCAGCACGTATTGACTGTATAGTTGTACTAAGCACAACTAATTGACGCACCATGTGCAGAGACAGGGGCGAAACAAGAGCGTTAAGTGACTTGGTGCAGAAAAAATGATGCCCCTAAATTTCCAATAAAACGAGCTGTGGCTGTGATATCTGTCATGAGCCACCTTGAAGGGCTGGGCCCGCGTTATATTGATTGATCCCTAAACAGAGGAAAACAGGTTATCGCACCATCAGTAGATATGTGAGGTTATTATTTCCAAATGTCTGGAACACAGAAAGCTCAAACAAGGTGTAAGGAAAAGTGAAATAAGTTAAACTAGCTATCCATTGTCATGAACGGATTTTCTTTTTGCCTGTCTTATCACACCTTTCAACAGTGATGAGACGACTAGTGATGTTGGGAAACTACATATCCCATGAAGTTCAGTTAGTCAAATCTGTCTGATCACTGCCTTTAGAATATGTAAGCCACTGGTGTAGTTACTGGATCAGTGCAGCTTTGAGCTGCATGATAATTTGGAGAACATTGGCTGGTAGTTTCTTTTGGTTCTCAATGGCCTAAAAATAAGCCATAGATCCTGCTTTAGCACATTGGAATCATTTGGGTTTATTATGCTCCTATGTTTATTGGGGGGGGGGGGGGGGGGGATTTGTCAGATGATGGGTACACATAGCCTTAAATTCTATGGTAGCAGACTTCACATCCTGGGCTTGTCTATAATTTAAATTGACTATTATTTGTACACCATAGTGGCCTGTACTCTTAATCTGTGTACTAACTGCCTGAGATAATTTAATCTGTATCACCTTCTCTTCTATTGTTTCACACAAACCCCTACATAATGCATGTTCTCTTGATTTTAAGCTAATTCCTGATACTAAACTTGTAAAAACGATACACGATGCTCTGCTTTTTTGCATCAGTTTGTGTTTAATTAAGAGTTCTTATGCCAAGTGCTGTGTATTTGTCGGCATAATAGAATAGTATTATGACTGTGTCTTGATCTGCACAGAGCTGAGCTAGACCCTTCTTGCAGGAAGTGGGATTAAGAGAATAAAATAATAAAAAGCATTTAATTCCAGCGATGCAGAGGAGTTAAACCCTGCTTGCTATGTACAGTAAGAGAATCAGAGTCTAACCAAATGCTTCCCAGGCTTCCTACACAGGCCTCTGGCAGTTGCTCTCTGTGCCCCTTCAAATGGTCCTGACACAACAAATACAAATGATAGACATTTAATAGCAGATGTTCTAGTATCCAGTCTGTGTGCAGAATGCAGCTTTGGACACCCATGGATTGCGGTTTGCCAGTTTTTAAACGTTTACTGACCAATCCAGACGTTTCTCATCATCTCAGCAGAGCTGTGGAGCAGTAACCGCTAAATAGGCCTCTTCACAATGTGTATTTATTAATATATACGTGAAAGAGTCTTTTTTTTCCCTCTGAAAATCAGAGCACAAATTTGAGACTTCATCACCAACCAGTGAATACTAAGCAGTATGTACCCAACTTGTAAGATCTGTATGGAAATCATATCCTTTTTAGACCCAAAATAATGTCTGTGTGATTGTGTCACGGTGATCTACTGCAATTATCCCCATAATAAGTAAGTGTAACAGAATATAACGTTGCCTAAGTTTTAACAATCTCAGACTAAAGTAGTTAAAGTAAACCAAGCAATAACATGAGCATTTAAATTGTTATAATATTAATATTTGCTGTATATACTCACAGAGGTTATAATCAGGCCTATCAAGTGTAATATGGAAAAAACATTTTAATACAATGTTTTAAAAATAACAGTAGAAAAAACACCAATTGTGCAGCACCCAGGGATCATAAAGTGACAGGGTATACAATTGGACTTACAAAATAGTGAGTACATAAAATGTGCCAGTAGCGTTCATATGCTGACAGTCCTGATCCCATTTGCCAGTGCTCCAGTTCAACCACGGGTAATGCGGTTTCCATTGGATTATCTGTGGGTGAACTGGAGCATTGCTTCTTAAAATATTACAAATATGCTTATTGTGTTACTACACTATGTTTGGTTTATTTATTCTCTCCTGTATATAAGCACCTCTAAGTATGGTTTTAGGCTTTGGAGTACTGGAGAAGCACAGTTTGAGTGCTGTGGTACATTGGGGGGTATAATTTTTAGTCAACAGTCCCTTTAACCCTTTGTGTGCCACATTAAACTGGACTCATTACTATGACAGCTAAAATGGATTTCTTAGATAAATCAAAAGCAAATAAAACCAAACAGCGTAGGTAGATGTTCATTTAGATTTCTATGTTAAATACAAGATTGCTTTGCATAATACCAAGATACCAACATTTTGTGTAATGCAACACACAGACTAGGTAGGTCTGTTTTGTTTCTGGCTAATAGTGGTGACTGGATTGAGGTATAAGAAAGGTGCTGGATGGTGCACAATAACACATGAGTGTGGCGTGGTTGTCTTTCTTATAATCCAGAAAAAAAACATGTAATAGAATAATGACTAAAGATTGGTGATAAGAAAAATAGATAATCACATTGATAATTAAATCCATAGACACACAGATTAGGTTCTAAATTGGCTTTCTTTTTGCTTGTACCAACTACTTATTCCGTGTACGTGCTAAATAATCAAGTCAATAAATAATAAACAACTCTCGACAAAAGTAGCAAGCTGAGATCCAGCTGGTGGATATGGGGCTCCCAACATGGAAACTCGATTACAAGAAACATCTTCCAGCAGCATGTCTCAAGCCTCCTGGGTCTTCACCACCTGGGTGAATGTCTGGGGACGGATTTGAAAACCTGCTTAGAACAATGTGTGTTTGTTTGTGCTTGGTACTGTGACCTGCAGTCAGTCCTTCTTACACCTTATTTAGCTCTTTAACCATGAGTAGTTGGAGGAATATTTGAGAGCCGAACGACCGAGAGACACTGTTATTTGTTCTTTAGAAATCAAATTATCATTTCAGTTATTTTAATGTAACGTCTACACGTTACCTGGGATAGTGGATGTATGGAATGGCCTGCCAGCAGAAGTGGTAGAGGTAAACACAGTCAAGGATTTTAAGCATGCGTGGGATAGACACAAGGCTATCCTAGCTATAAGAGCGGGAACGGGGGACTAATAAAAGTACTCAAAAAAAAATTGGGCAGACTAGATGGACCGAATGGTTCTTATCTGCCGACACATTCTATGTTTCTATGTTAAAGGAGAGGTCTCATCAAATTCAGTTCAACATATTCTTTGATATGCCTTGTCATTACATTTTATCAATCAAGTATTGAGATCACAAATAGATTACTTGATGTATGAGATTAGTATGGATGTAACCTAAGCACCTTTCATTTTCTTCTGGTTGGTAATAATGTTGGTCACAAGTTGAATGTACACATGGTAGCTCAGGACTGGTCAAATCACAGGAGCCAGGGAGTTATGGCTCCTAAACTGCTTAGTGCTGGCTCCTAACTTTTTAGATTTTTTTTTCACATAGAATTCCATAGAAGTATTATTTCACTTGCAAATGGCTTGGGCTGGCTCCTAAAGTCTACAAAAAGTGTTCACGCCCTGTGGTAGTTCATTGCTGTAACTCATATGTTGGCACGTTATAGCTCAATAATTATATAATAGAAAGGTTGGCACTTCACCATCTCAAAGGTATTCAATAGTCAGTGAGATCATTATGCCAGCGAGTGGACCCTCCAGATGACACTGATTGTCAGCTGTTGTCACTGATTTTGTACACAGTCTACCCTGCAGTCGGGGACATTGCCTTTCAGGCAATAAAACAATGTCTTGCTGCTTCTCCTGAATATATATAAAAATCAAATATGGAAAATATCTAATCATAATGTAATAATCAAATACATGTTTATAGGATTTTCTTTTTAAAAGCTGACTCTGACAACTCCAGGATACCTCACGTGTCTATGAGACATAATGCATTGTGTATACAGAGCAATACTAAGGTAAAAACCAATATTGTAAGTATTAAAATATTGTCCCTGCTTTGCTGATTTAATCACTGTTACAATGTGCTTCCTGTTATTTCCCATTTACAAGATATTACTAGTTAAGTAACACTGGAAGATGCCTAATATCTGTTGCAGTGGGGATGACCTGATGCAGACAGCCATACCCCTTGTTTTGGTTTGTCATCATTCAACCTAGTCTTTGTTAAAAGAGCAAAGTGATTTATTTCTTGCCTGCACTGGAGGCCTAGTGCTTGTTTTTTTGCCTACATAAGTCAGCATAACAGGGGCCATAATCCCTCTTTAACGACAGCATAGTCACCACAGAAACCAATTTCCTCCGATGAGTCCACTTTTCAAACTTTGCTCCAGATTTTCTCTTTGTACATAACCACTATAAAACACTTCATTCTAAGTTCCCGGGGCTTTTGGGGATTTTCTGTTACAAATGGTCACCGTTCAACCAGTTTAATCCCCCCCAAAAAATTAGAAGCTCTGTGTCTTCTAAAGGTCCATGGAAAACCGCAGACTTTGTATCTCCTCAATCCTGCCTTTGTGAAGTTATAGATGTATTTTCCCCCACTGGGATCCATTATTAGGATTTCTTAGCAGTGAAGGAGAATGTTGACTTGTGAATGGAACTCAGTTCCAGCCAACAGCACTTTAGGATTATACAGGGAGACAAAAACATCCTTAGCAAGGCCTCCTTCTGCACTTAGACATTCTGCTCTCTCCACTTCCACTGACGTAACACGACCGCAAAGAGATCTAGCTTTGTGTATTCTGAAAGTGCTGTCAATAATAGGAAAACATCAAAACGCATTCACGGCTAATTAAAAATTAATGAAAGTTAATGAGTGTTTGACTTTCTCAGACAGACAAGTTTCAGATCTTCACTTGTTAGAAGAAGTGAAGAAAATTTGGAAGGGTAATCTCTGCTTTTGCATTCAATGTTTTACATGTTTCTGTTTCGACATATTTTCTACTCCCTTACCTTCTGAAATATCCTTTAATGCATTTAGAATCATTAATGTAATGAGTTAAGGATAGGAGAGCCTATGTCTTCTAGTTTTCATCCTGGATCTTAACATTCCTTACTGTGATGGGATCAAGTAGACATTCAGTGCCTGTGCTGTAAAAGTTCTTTTTAAGATATTGGGGTCATTACTGGTGTTTCCTGGTAATTCACATGCATTATGATATAAAGAAATATTCAGATTGATTTTATTTTTGTTTTTGCTCCACTAGTAAGGGTTTGTACATGGTAGGAACTACTATACTCGGCTAATCAGTTATCCCAACATCTGTAAACTTCCAACCATATCATTGACTTCTCTTCTTACTTTGTCAAAGCCTACTGTAGCTTAAAACAAATCTGATGAACAAGCTCTACCAAAGCTTTTGACGTAATAAGGTGCAGAAGTTCTTCTCTGCTGACTCTCTCTGTACACAGCCCAATGATGTGCTTCCATTTATGGAATGAACATTGCAAAATGCAAAGGTTACTTTTCACAGTCACTGAACCAACACTATTTGTATGTGATCTACCT
This sequence comes from Pelodytes ibericus, assembly GCA_036172795.1. NCBI lineage: Eukaryota > Metazoa > Chordata > Amphibia > Anura > Pelodytidae > Pelodytes > Pelodytes ibericus. The sequence continues at coordinate 164,065,225 of CM069857.1, forward strand.
GCCATAAATAAATGTAGGAATTAAACATGGGCAACCTCGTTGACTGTTTTACACCAGAAAACAGAATATCGCCTTATTACGGTATAATAAATGAATGCATGACATTAACATAAATGACTGTGACAAAAGTAAAGTGCCATACCATGTGTGTTTCTTTTTTGCATTTTTTTTATACTTTACGGCTGCTGCTGCAGAATGCTGAGCACTTGTATATCTTATAGGAAGATTGCATCTTAGCAGAACTTGGGGGGAAGATAGGACCAGGGGAGAAGGTCGTGACATCAAAACAAATCATTATAGGGTTGTAAAATTACCAGGAGAATGTGTCAAACTTTTATAGGTCTCACCCATCAATTCACAAAATGGGATCAAACTTGAAATCTTATAACCTATTCAACCTTACATTACAACCAGCATACTCTTCTCGGTTGTACAATCTTCCCGACTACTGTTGTTTTATTATCAGAGGATGGTTCTACCGGCCCCAACCATTCACTTTACATGTAAAAAGTGATTTCTAAATCCATATGTAACAGTATATCTAAATCCATATGTGCATACATACATGAATATGTATGCATAAGCAGTTTGTGATCATAATAATCACAGTCGTTTAGACTGGAAACCATTCTCATGAGGCCTCCATTTGTTCAACTTTGGGTAATTTATGACATCTCTTGCTATTTGTACATTCTCCATTGTAATTATGTGTCACATTTTTACTTTTGTCAATCAACCGTTCATCAATCTATCTTCCGTTTTCATTTTCTTGTGTATTTGCTTTTAGATTGTATTATGATTTGGAATGTGCTCTTAAACATTATCTGTTCCATATGTGTGTTTACTTGGTTCTCTCTCTTATGTTCAGAATCTATGACAGACCCATTCGAGTCTGTGCTCCTAGAGACACTGGGGTCTGTTCAATGATCTTTCTCATCACTGTCGTGATATCTCAAAATGTTCTATTGCAGCCAATGTTATCCATCGCTTCCGATGATACGTGGATTTCAATTGTATCACCATATGTTTGGAGAGAGATGATTACTTTGTATTACTGGCTCATTTGGGATAACTAGGTAGAAAGATGGTACCCTGTTTGCTTTGGAAATCCAGGAAACAAGCAGAGTTGTTTCCTGAAAAGTTCTATGAATGAACAACTGTGGGCTTGATCTCTGTCAGTGGGGTATATTGACGAAAAGGTGAGTTAAGGTGAAATGAACATTTCATCTCACCAACTTAGCTATACACTGTGCAGGGCTCCCCGCTTAGCAAACTCATTAAGTTTGTCCCTGCACAATGAATAGCTAAACTGGTGAGATGAAATAGTGAATAGCCTTCAGTATATGGTCTTAGTTGTGGTGTATTTGTTGTATTGCACAGTAGGGGGCTAGACACCATGTAGTATGTACAATTTTTTATTGAGTCACAAAGGAACATGTACAATAGGACTAAAGAATATGCCCAACATTAGATAAAAATACAGTACTATAATGCATGTATACAAGAAACATTTCACATGATAGACTCCTTTTAGAATATATATATATTAAATAGGAAAGTATACACTTTGATTATGCTATCACTGAAAATATGAATTATGTGGGTATTTTTATTGGTAACTTCAGCACTAGTAATATGATGGTTGGATTTCATTGGTATTTCCTAAATATTAAGGCTTTCACAGGTGTTTTGAATTGTGTTAAGCTTCTGCCTAAACACTAAATTGTGGCTTGGTGCAAACGTTAAATGGAAGTGTTGGTAGGAGCGCTAGGGGAGTGGTAATACCTTTCTATTAAATAAATGTGGGGACGTTAACTGATGGATGTAAATATCCTAAATAGATACGGAAATGGAAAATGGCAGGGGGTTTCTCATCTTAATACAATGCTTTTAATAGTAATTACACATTTTAAATGACATATTTACAAAGAAATATACATAAAGTCAAATCAAACAAAGTATCTGCGTTCAATAATACTTCTACATGTATATTGAGAGATACTTTTGTTTTAGTTGATTTTTTTAAAATAAATATGTAGTTTTAAATATGTTTTATTTCTATTGAAAGCATTGTATTCAGATATGAAAGCCCCTGCCATATGCCATTCACACAGCCACATAGGACATTTGCATACATCCATCATTACCACTCCTCTAGCGCTCCCACCAACACTTCCAAATAAATAAAACCCCACTCAATTCTGGTACCTCTTGTCAATGCACATTACAGGCACAGCTGTTTAAAGGCAGAATGTTCATTATTTGTAGCTACATTGACGTATTCTAATTTATTGTAATCGTGGGCTGATACTGAGGCAACAAAACAATTTTTACCTGCAGCTTTAGACAGGGCCGGTGGCCTTTTATAATATTGACGTGCGTGTCTCAGCTATTGTTCCTTTGTTATTGTTCCTTTATCATTTGCTGTCTTTGATTTAAAAACTATCCAGTTGTGTGAAGGGCTCTCAGTGATCTGTATTTGGTTCATCTAGTGTGTATTGCACTAGTCAAAGCAGAGCGGTAACGAGCATGAGGTGACTGAGCCCCTCGTTTCAGGCGCCCACAACGGATGAGAGCTACATAACTAGACTGATGCCCTCTCATGTAATGGAACTTTAGATCTCAGCCTTACCTGGCCTACTCTCCAGTATCAATCATGTTGTTTGCAGGACCAGAGTCTGGTAAATGAAATCATAAAGCGGTACCCCTGCCCAGCATGAAGAGGCAATGTCCTACAGCTCCCTCAACACTACTGTTTCACTATGAAACTGGATCAAAGGGGGGCAGTTTTCAGTTCTTGCCTTAGACGCAGGTAGTGCTAGCCACAGCTCTGAGTCTCAGGATGTTTTTATGTATGTTTGGGTTTCATTTGCTGGCCAATCTGAGATTCTGTAGGATGCTTGGCTCCAGTGAGCATGTGTGTGTAAGTATTTATATAAACGTGTGTATATACATGAATGAATACATATGTATCTAAAGCGTGTATAAATGTGATTGTGTTTGTAAAGATAATTATAATTACATAGTAAATATACATACCTTATCATATTGAATTTATGTAACAGAATATATTGTGGCGTCCTATTTGTAGAGATTAAAGCTATATTTCTGGTTAGATAAATAGTCATGGTGCTATAGATAGATGAACAAGCAATAGATAGATAGACCTACTGCTGTCATGTGTACCTGAATTGCCCTCTATTAGTAGTAGAAATAAAGGGAAGCTGGTCGTATTGAAACGGAAATTAGCAATCAGAGGCTCAAAAATGGGAAAACAATGCATTAAAGCATCCCCTGCTGTGAAATCATTGGCATGAAATGTATTTATTTAAAAAGGGATTGGGGAAAAGGGTGCAAGAAGGTCACGCTGGCAGCATCATGCCGAGATCTCCACGCAGAGCACCAATTACAGATCAGTGGTGTCAAATGGAACTAATATGCTAATGGGTGCTCCAAAGCTTGCTCAATGTTCCCTTCTCTTAGGCTGATAAATGATCAGGAAAAGAAGGAATTAGTTTTTATTTTTCATTCCTGCAGCAATGCATGAAAATTAGAGGTCACCCCAAGATCGAGAGCTGTGCAGGGCTCCGTACCGATGGTCACACTCCCATGATCACACCGAACACAGTAACCCTTTGTCTGCCTGAAAGGCTTGCAGCGCATCGATGTGCATACAGCTCAGCATGATATTTGATTTGCTTTGCATGTCATTACATTCTTATTTCTCTCATTGTATTCTTTCAATGTATTACAAAATCTTCAAGATTGAATTAAGGAAAAAAGTACAAATGATATACCAGTGTAGTATATTGCTTTTTCTACATATTTTAAAGATACCTACTTATTTTAATCATTTGCCATTGTTATACCATTCATGCCAAATTTCCCCCCCACAATCTGAAATATACACATTGGTCCTCCAGCTGTCACAATCCTCTTAGCAAACAACCCAGGAGAATCCCTAGTTGTGCATATGTGCTCTGCTGTTATAGCTTTAATTCCTCAGGCCAGACAAAGTTTTACTCGAGGCTCAAACCAGTTGCCTTTTCAAATATGTATTTAATACTTCAATCGGAATGATATTTAATTATTTGAAGGTATTTACTTTCAAAATATATAAAGTGAGGTGCAGTTAGATTGAGGAGAGAGGAATATGTCATCTCACTGACTTATCTATGCATTATGCAGGGATAAACCTGGTGAGTTTCTCGACTCACCAGCAATTGATAGTGGACATTTCCCTGTGTGTGAGGACAAAGGAGAACTAATTGGCACTTTCAACCAGCTCAAATTTGTGTCATATAAGTAAAAATCGATACATTCTATACATAGCAAATGCAGAAATTAAGAAAAATGTGTTTTAAATGTGTCTGGTGTCCCCTGTGTGGTTTAAGATCGGTTGTAGCTTGATATATATGAATTAATTATTCCATTAATGTAGCACAGATTCCTAAAACACATTTTTCTTGCATTTGCTTGCAACACATTGTGGATTATTCAATAAAAGGCGATTGAAAATCAAGCGTTAATAGCAGAGTAGGAAAAATCTCTAATTTGGCTCTCATCAGCCCCCCTTTTAAAGCATGATAGTCACTTGGAGCTACCCTGTTTGTTATATACTGTAATGTGACAACCAACAACAAATTGACCTTGACTAGGTAGAAAAAAAATCCCTGTTAACCTCATCATCCCCGACACATTTGGTAAATACTCATGTCTACCACCTCATCATTTCTTCAGTTTCCCTGTATGAATGATATGAACAGATATATACAGAACTTTCTCTACTGGATAACCTTCCAGCCACTTAGGTTACATTAGCAAGCCATTAACATGGAAAGTATATCTGACACTGTTTAGACTAGGGAAATGGATTCACTTCACAGCTACCCTAAATTCTAAACATAAATACAATGAAATATTCAGATAAATGTCGCCCTCCATAAAATACTGGCAGCTCAGTAGAAACATAGAACAGTAGACTTGTTCTTCTATTTTTAATGGACAAATGAGTAATCCGAATCAGCATAAAATGGTTAAAACAAGTGGGATCATTTTGCATGGCATCTTTGATTGCATTTATTGAATAAATTAATCAGCAGACCTTACTACAATGAAAGATTTTTGAAGTTGAGCTAACACATTTTTCTCTCCTTCCAAACACTTGCAGTTTCCTGTTTCTTTAATTTCACAACCCCATCTGGAAACGTGCTATCCCCAAACTACCCTGAAGAATACAGCAACCATCTGCATTGTGTGTGGCTCATCATCTCCAAGCCAGAGAGCCGAATTCACCTGGCATTCAATGACTTTGATGTGGAACCTCAGTTTGACTTCTTGGCCGTAAAAGATGGAGGATCTCCAGAGTCGCCAGTCTTAGGAACCTTTTCAGGAAACCAAGTCCCTCCGTCATTAACCAGCAGTGGACATGTACTAAGGCTGGAATTCCAGACTGATCATTCAACTGAGAAAAGAGGCTTCAACATAACATTTACCAGTGAGTTTGATGAAATGTGGTAGGTTATGGGTAGTGTTTGAGATAGAATGAGGTGAAATGACAAAGCATATAACTGCTAAGAGATTCTATCAGTGCTCCTCTCTAATTAGCTGCTTTTCTAATTTAGCGTGTTGGACTGTTATGTCTTTCTATTATTTCATAGGCCATGTTGCACAAATTGTTATGAAGATTAAAGTTGAACCATGTGCAGCTATAACTGCAATCAGGTTTAATGTGTTCCTGATAAATAACAGTTGTTGGTTAGGTTGTCATGCTAGTGAATGAATTCCGTTTTGTAGCTTAATCAACAGAATGCCTTTCAGTTAATGAGTATTTTATCAAATCATTGTAAACGTCCTTCAAGTACAAGATCCATATCAATTGCATAGCTCATTAGGCCTTTCCCTGCTATGCCTGGGTGGGCCCCCAATTAATGGCGCTATTGGCAGACTCCATACATACTTCTGAGGTCTGTGCTGCATTCCCCAGTTACTTTTTGGTTTTTCCAACTCCCATTGTACCTGTGCTCATTACACAGGCATCGCCAATGTATAAAACAATCAGGTACTAAAAAGTGCCTGATTCAAGTCGGGGGAATCTCTGCCAAACAGTGTTGGGAGGTCCATGCTGACAAGTGTTGGGATTCATAAAAAAAAAAGGTCCAATCACCATTATAGACTACATATGTATAATGGAGATTGCGCCTTTAAATACCTCTCTGTTTTTATACATGACCCCCAATGTTTTTTAACATAAAGAAGATTATGGGGTTTGTTTTGATTTTTAAAAAGGAGTTTATTGCAGGAATGTTAGGGTTTATTTTATTTGTATTATGTATATAAGCTTCAGCAGTTAATTAGACTCAGTGTGGCTTAATAATAAATTGGTGTTAATATTTGACATAACTAATGCAATATTCATTATTTGCTTGAAAGAAAATGATGTTTAAGTTTGCATTAAATAATGATGGAAATAAATGATAAAACAAACAGATCCCAGTGTTAAACAAAAATGCAGATAGCTACACATTTCATAGCTGTAGTCAATGAACTCTGTATTATAGTCTAGAAGGTTCCGTGGAGAGGTATGAGTTTACCCTGAATATATAGGCTGCAGAGGTTTTATTATATTTTTTAGCAGTTTGAAGATGAAACAGGTTTAACTTTTCTTCTTATTTCAGTCTGTGTGAGAACAATCCAAACCCAGGGCTATTTCAGGGATAGATGAATATTGGAGACCTCTGATATTAACTGTACAGGATAACACTGGCACATCAAGCACATAGCATGCTCCTTTCTCTATTATTGACAACCTTGGTTACTGATGTTATGTTTTCTCAAGTGAGGTGTGTCCCACCACAATTAGTTTATTTATGTCTCTTGTTTTCATGCATGTGTTGTAAAAATAACAAAGGGAAGAAGAGACAAGATGGCTACGTCAATAACATGACAAAACGGAGATGTTAAATCCATTCATGTCTGCATGTACCTCATCAGGGCCTAATTCTTCTACTTCCCAGCATTCAGACATAACGAGTGCCCAGATCCTGGGGTTCCAGTGAACGGAAAGAGATTTGGGGAGAGTCTTCAGCTGGGAAGCTCTGTGTCCTTCCTGTGTGATGATGGCTTTATACGGACACATGGATCCGAGACAATCACGTGTATTCTGAAGGAGGGTAACGTTGTGTGGAACAGCGCTGTGCTGAGATGTGAAGGTAATTTGACCGGCTACCACGGCATTACTAACATGAAAAGGTATACTTGAAAATCTCATTAGAACTGTTGTTCTATTCTGATATGCCCTTTCCTTGTCTGTTGTAAAACCTCAGCCATTACTTGATCTATGGCCTTCTGTTACATCCAGTATTCTCTTGTGTCGCTGGAAAAACAGAAACACTTTGTTGCAGGTCGGGAGTGTATATTTGTCTTCTTAAACCAGCACAACTTTTACTTTCAAATTTCTAAATTATTTTAAACTGTTTAAATCTGTGTGATTTAAAATGTAAAAGATCCTGAACTTCATCCTGGAATCCCACAATTTTCTTCTGACTATTTATCCTGTGTTGGAACAGTTCCTAATTTTAAAGGGACAGTATCACCTAAACATTGTTAATAGTGTGACTAGTGCATAGGAGAAAAATGTGTTTTAAATGTGTCTGTGATGTTAAATGACATCACCTGTGGCTTGATATGCAAATTAACTGGTTATCACTGGAAATCAGTAATTTGCATATCAAGCCCCCGGTTAATGTCCTAATCAGAAGACACCACAGACACATTTAATCCATATTGTTCTATTAACTTCAAATTATAGATCATTTTTCATTATTTTCTGTTGTCTACAGTCACAGAATAAACTATGTTTAGTTGACCAAGATCTTTTCAACCTTTGTATAAGCCCTAGATGTGAAAAAGTCATAATGGGGTCTATTCAGTGGGCCGAGTTAATTTATCTCATGTCATTGAATTACACAGACTGCAATAGAAATTTTGAGTTAAAAACCAGTAGTAGGGGATATTTTGTGTCATTGAATATGGCCCAACGAGTGTGCTTAGTAATACTCCAAATAATAGCTAAGAGCAATAATAACATTTACAATAGGCGATTGAATAGGCTTCAGCCGGTGTACATATAAGAAAAAATGGACAAAGCATACATAGCATAATATTATATGGTTTAACTTGGCACGGTGCTGGTATTATTGCACTTGAATGTGACCAAAGAAAATGCAGGATCATCATCTAATATATGGTGTGATTCCAGTCTTCTTTCCTCCCATGTGTATTCTCAGAGAGATGAAAAGATATAGTAAATTGGTAACTAAAGTAGTATCTTACATTAATGTTGGCAGCTTTCAGCATCCAGCGGGAAGCACAAATGGAATCCCAGTACAGTAGGATCAGCAAGAAAATCCAGGCATATAATACAGTAAATATACCAAAAATCCTGGAAATATTCAGAGAATCCACAGGATAAGTAAAAGGGTGTTGCGTCTCAGAATCCAGCACGCTACGAATTTCACAATTTGTGCGCTTCTACCTTACAACAGTGGTGAACAAATTTAGCGTAGTGGTGTCAGGTTTTTTTGAGGGGGAATTAATAAGCGCACTCATTAGCACTATTTCAAATGTAATGTGTTTTACAGTGTTTGTTGTGACTGAAGGAGTCACATAGACTCACTGTGCTGCTGGTACAGGGTTAAAGCGCCAAAGTCTATGTTTGTATAAATTAACAACATTCATCTTATATTTTATTTAATAATTGAATATCTAATTTATTTATTTTTCAAACATTTGTCCCTGATTTTAAAAATAAGATTGTTGTATCCAGTAGAGCAAGGGCATCAAAGTTTCAAATGATCAAATATATGTGTGCATCAGCTGCATTCATTTTTTTTTTTTTTAATTTAAAGCAGCATAAAAACAGCCTGCTAACCATAGAAACTGTACTATATATGTTTATTCAGTGGTTATATAAAAAAAAAGTAGGCTAAATCCAGTTTGAACAACTTTTCCAAACAAAGCTACACATTTATAGTGCTAATAAAATATGTGCAGGTAAGTCAAATAGGGCGCACATTGGAAGCCCATGATATAGGGGGAAAAAACAACAAAAATAATCCTAGGGTATCATAAATTCATTAATGAACAAAGCTATATTTTCTGTATTAGTATAGCTTTTAAAAAAAAAAAGAAATGTGTACTCTGTATGAAAAACTGCATTAATTCATCCTGTTCCCTGTGACTTTTGCTGGCTCACTGATAATTCATATCTTCTCGGCGCTAATCTGTACCAACGAGGCTTATAAAACACACAGAATTAGACTTCAAAGGTGTACCTTGGCCTTCATTACTGGGTTCCAGAGAAACAAGATCTCTTGCTTTGCAGTTAAAAGCCGACCGTCTTGTATCTTCTGTGGTGAAGTTGCGACCGGCTGTGAAGATATTTGCATGTGTTTGAATTAGCGATGATTTGATGCAGTGAAAAAGAAAATGTGTAATTAGTTTGGCTACTTTGTTAATGATTTTCTCTGTGTTATTTCGTAAACAAGGACAATTCACTAGTGTTTTTATATTACAAGCTTGAAGGGTGGCTGGCTCCTAGCAGGCTTGGGAAGGATCAAGTAAGGCTACATGCTCCATCTTGATAGTGATTGAGTTTAATTGCATTGGCTTGCCTTCTCTTGGTTGTATATCCATGCTACCCTGTTCTGTAACCAGCAGTCAGCCAGAGATATTTAGAATAATAATAATCTTGGCAGATTATTTTTAATGCAGCATTTTGTCTGAGTTTCCTTCTCCACATGGTCAAACAACTACTTTTTCTGTAAAATATTGCACAATCCCATGTTAATTGTTTTTTGTTGAAAATGTTTTATTAATATGCATATGCCCTTGGTATGTATGTAATACATTACCTTAGTGGTCTTATTGTCCATGGACCAAATTATGTTCAACCCTTCCTTTTCCTTCTTACTATAGGTATTACTTTTTGGGGATTGGGATTTTTTTTTAGGTATACTAAAAACTACTGGCTAATTTGTATGGTATGACTCAAATCAAAGTGAAATAGTGGAGATATATGAAATGAGGATATTAAAGATATGTTATGTGTAGTCAAAAACCATCACATTTTTTTCATTGCCATATTTAAATTGTACAGTTGGAGCTGTTTCAGTCCCCATGTGCAAACGTTTGCCAAGACCCTACACTATAGTGCTTACGTATAGATGACACAATGTATCCTGTATCTGATTTTAAGGATTGTGTATAGAAAGAGAAAATACATATACGTCTAGGCACCATGTATATCAAAGTAGTAGGAATTTGAGGATGATGAGGATGGATGAAAGCATAACAAATAGTGCAATATGTCTATATAAATATAAAATTAAATTTAATAAAATGTTAAAAACTCACAAGTGAAATGGCATTTTCGTATTACATACAAATGCAAAATTTCTTTCGAAACCAGAGGTCAACTTGAATAATGCCCCGTCCGGGGTTTCTCACCTTCTTTATGTACATAGAAAGAACCCAGAAACATGAAGTTATGGAAAGGAAATTCTTGCGTTGAAGCAGCATTATATTATGGCTGTTGCTGTAAATATCATAGCAGTGGTGATACTCTCCCCAAAAGCAATGCGGCGACACAGGGGGCAGAGAACCCTGTGCCACCTACAAATACCAGAATGGAGGATTGTAAAGATATTCAGAAGTATAATATCTTTCAAAGTTTGCAGAAAAAGCAAAATAAGCAGGCCCTAAGCATTTCATTGGTCTAGCCAATATAAAACATGAGAGCTCATCCAGTTCCTTTAAATAGCGATCACGGTACCACAATAAAAAGGCAATCATAGAAAAATGGGGCACATTAATAGCTGTCATGTGATTGCTAGGAACCAACCAGACAAAAACAAGAACTTCCAGCCAATAAAAAGACATTAAAACTTGTATGCTTCACTATAAAACGCCACTAGTTTTTCATGTATTTTTACTGGCTGGAAGTTCTTTTTTGTTGCTTTTGCTATGTTTGCTGCTATGAACTAACCAATATCATTTTATATTTATACACACATACTGACCTGTTTTCTTTGGGGCTTATTTATTGTGAGTCATCCTCCTCATCTATATGTGGTGCCTTTCTGGTTTATACATTTTGTTTGGAGAGATCCCTTGAGGCTCGCCACCATAATATGATCTCCTTCTGCTATATCTATTAAGAGAGGAATAGCTTTCTATTTGTATATTTTTGGTTTTGTATTGGAAGATTTTCAGGGTTACCCAGGGGCCAGCTCTTTCATATTATACAGCTATTTAAAAAAAAAAAAAACACTCAATGTTAGAAATAATGTTATCTTGTTTAATAGCTGCCTTTGCTACTGAGAAAGAAGTGACATGTTGCTCCTCCCCTGTCTCTTGTTTCATCTTGTAAGCTGTGGGAACATGCAAATGGCATTCTCTCCCTGTCCCTGCAGTGAGAGACTCTAATTTTTACACTAAATCAGTACAGAAAAGCTCTTAAGCATCCCTCTAATGAGTCTAGAACCGAGTGTCACTCACTGCTGAAATACTGAGTGACAGTCTGCTGTCAATCTGATGCATACATGTTCTGAGCATGCCAGTAAATATCCATGTTATGCTCAATATAAACATACCTCTTAGTTTTAATTTTAAAAAAACCCAAAAGGTATTGTTAAAGTTCAGTGACTGTAATAATTATTGTGTCTTATATTAAAATGTAATGCAAAAGAGTTTTCATGTGAACCCCTACTTAAACTACTTTATTACTATATAGATGTTACACAGGATTTTAATGATGGGCCATTGAAGAATAAGCATTTTGAAGAGACCCAGGTATTAAAATGCATTCCTGTAAGGGTTGCACCATCTGTAGGGGAGGTAGGGCACACATCTATGGGGGGCGCACACTCAGCTCCCTAGCGTCATCTCTGTCCTCACTCACAGTGTTGTGTAATGTGGATGCAGAGGAATGAAATAAAAACAAGAAATGCATTTCTTTTTTTATATAAAAAAGTTGAATATAATAATAATTTTATAATAATTAATAATGATGTTGTGCTCTTCAATGTGTAAAATAGAACCACCACTGGATATTAATCATTTTTGAAGTGCAGGACTGATGGAAAACTATATGCATGTATATGTTAGCATTTTATAATTGCCCCCTCCTTTTGTCCCTGTCCCCCTAGTTTTACCTAAATGTTTGCAGGAGACACCACTAGATGTAAGTGTTCATTTTCTAAAATTAGATTTTGTGTAAAAGAGTCATTATCAGACTGGAGACATTTAGATAGAGTACAGAAACAGGATTATTTGAAAGTTGCATTATGTAAGAGCAAAAGTGGCCATTATAGAACTCCATCCCCACTATCCCCCATTTGACCCGCTAATTAACGTCCCCACTGTCCCCCCAGTGTACCTCTCACCACCGTTTCCACTATCCTCCCAGTGTCCCTCTCACCACCATCCTCCCACTGTCCCCTCAATTTCCCTCTCAGAACAATCCCCACTATCTCTCCACTATCCCTCTCGCCACCATACCCACTAACTCCACTACCCTTTCAGTGTCCCTCTCACCAACTTCCCCACTATCGCCCCGGTGACCCTCGTTAAAAATCATCCCCACTATCCCTCCAGTGTCCCTCTCACCAACTCCCCCACTATCCTCAAAGCGTCTCTCTTTCAAACATCCCTACTATCTCCAGGATCACCCCAGTGTCCCACTCACCAACTTCCCCTCTATCCTCCCAGTATCCCTCCCACCACCATCTCCATAAACCTCCAGTGTCCCCCTCACCACCATCTCCACTATCCCTCCAGTGACCCACTTACCAACATCTCCACTATTCCCCCGGTGTCCCTCTCATCGCCATCCTCTCACCACCACCCCGCTCCGGAGGAGGTGACAGATTGTCTGTTCTGTAAGGGGCCCTAACATTTCTGATGGCTACCGTGCTTCTGTTTACTTTTCATCTTGGGCTTTTCGTAAACCTTGGTCTTTCCACTTTTTTCCTATCAGTTGTATATGTGATAGATTAAAGGGACAGTCTAGTCCCCAAACTCACTTTGGTGCAAGATGAAGATCACTGCTTGTATGATGCACAGGATTTTATCCCTGTGTGATTTGATGCAGGCATTCTGTATAAAATCACATTTTTAATATTTGAATCAAGCCCTCCCCAGTGATTACTCTGCATGTTTAATGCAGGTGCGGCAGCACTGATAGACACCGAAGATATAAAGTTTTGTTTCATAAAGTCACTTCCTGTCCTCCTCAAATCAAGTCTATTGAGTGGCCCATGAGTGACCTTGCTCTTGTACACAGTAGGATCTCTTAACAGTGCAACACATTGTCTGATGACATCACTAGAGCGACAAGATATTCCATTCATTTGGAATTGAATTCAATTCATCTCATTGGTTCCTGCAGCAAAAAAAAAATTGAAGCAATGCAAAATGTAAGACATGCATTTTAAAGTACTTTGAAAGCACATTAATATCCATTAATATTTGGAAGATGCATCAAAACATATGCATTTTGATGTACAGCCCAGTTCTACAGTGCTTGTATAAAATACTACAGCTATTTCTGTGCAGAAGAAAATTATAACTGTATACTCCAGATCTTAATACCCTATTATCACTGATACATTACACTGCTCTACAATTATGACCCTGTGCTAATTGGTACTTATCATACACATTGCAATGAAGACTGACACTCTGCAACCTTATCTAAGAGACCTGCTCCGCTGTCTCTGTTTTACCCAATCAAATAACTCTTAAACACTTGCTAGCCCGCAATACCCTTAACCTGTAGTGTCTAGTATTGTACCTTTCTACTTCCGTTACATGCCCTCTTGTTTGCCATAGCATGCATAGATGGAACTTAATAACAGATATGAAGAGCTATACCACCTTATATATTCTTATACAAGACAGTGAAAATGTACATTTGTGCAGGCATCAATGTTTGTACTACAGTTCTGCAGCTGCTGGAGGGCCTCAGCTGGATGCCTAGGCGCTTGGGCATTTAGAAGTGAATAGATGTGCAGCCCCAGCTAGGATAAAGAGCAGCCTGGGGGGCAACTGCCCCTTTGCCAGCCCTCCCCTGTTAACATCATTCTTTGCACTAAATTCAGTCAGAACTGTAGCTCTGTTGTGCTGGATAACCGGAACCAGTTATGTGAATGGGGCCTATTCACTAAAATGTAAACTGACCAGTGAACTGCAAGTATTAAGCAATTCACTTTCTGAAGGGTCTAATTAATAAAAAAAAGAATTGCAGAGTGTTTGATACAGGAATTCCAAACTTAAGGCCAATGTAGCTGGGGAATTGAACGGTTCTTCCTGGCTTCTTAATTGCAGTCGCTTCACCGCAACCTCTCGCGCAATGGCCAGTTCATCACACAAGAGGTCATCGTAGACCATCGTGGGACAGTTCATTGCTGGATCGCGTACAACGTGAATATTATTAGTATTAGGGCTTAGTGTTAGTGTTAGAATTAGGGCTTAGGGGTTAGTATTAGGGCTTAAGGGTTACTGTTCGTATTAGGGCTTAGGGTTAGTGTTAGGGCTTAGTGTTAATATTAGGGGTATTAGTATTAGGTTTCAGGGAGATTATTATTAGGGTTCATGGAGGTTAGTATTAGGGTTCGGGGGGGTTAGTATTAGGGTTTGGGGAGCGGTAACTTTTAGGGGGGGGGTTTAATTTATTAGGGGGGTAATTATACATGGTGTGGTTACTCTGATTGTAACTATCAGCTCTTACATTTCCACAGTGAAACAGCCGAGTTGCGTTTCACCCCTTACAGTTCAGCGCTCAAACTGCTGCGCTGAAATGTCAGTGGTGAGACGGCCGTGACCAGCTGTCCTAGACGCAACATTCCGCAGCATTGGAGAATTTTTCCAACTCATTACATTGGCCTAAAGTTCGAAATTCCCATCTCAACTGCCTGCAATTATCTCTTTGTTGAGCAGACCCTTAAGTTAAATAACCGCTAAATATAATGTTTTGTATTTTTTTTTTCTTCTGGATTTAAACAATGATATCAGCTCTGCCTGGTGGCTATTCATTGCATCAACTTCTTTTATCACTCTAGCGATATTTCTGATAGTCACATGCACCTTAGCCAAGCTCCATAAACGTTTATATTAGGCTCTGCAGCACACCAGAGTCTTGAGAATGCACAAAGCAAATATAAAGAGAGGCACGAAGGAATATAAGTGATCTAATAATAACTTACACAGCAGCATTTGTGTGCTAGGCACATTAACCAGTGTGCGTGGAGGGGCAGGTCAGTGTTTAACCTACAAAGAGGTGTGAGCCCAGAGGACAAGATTATAAAAGAAAGACACGAGCTGAACCTTCCAGCCAAATAACAGGCATTACTGAAAATTACAACTACCAGAATAGCACAGCTTATACGTCAAAGAGAGGTTATACAGTGGTAACAAGAATACTGTCTGTTATGTCACAGACTGATATTGTCTACCCCCTCCCTGCACTTGATCCCACACAACCTATAATTTAGTAACAGGTGTGCCAAATGACACATTGTTGACCAATATCCGCTCGCGTACACAGAGGTAGATTGCAGATATGTAGGCGGCCTATCTTTGAGTTCTGTATATACTTGCAAGGTCTCCCACGTTAATAGACCGTTGGTGCAGGTAATTGCCTTCCAGCAGTGATGGTACGTTGAATTGGTTAGGTGAATTCAGTAATGTTTGGAAATTATTAGACGCGAGGCTATCTGAAGAGGGAAATTTGATTAAAAAAACTGAATCATAGTTGTCTGGGTAGGAAATTGGAAAACTAGAGGAGTCAATTGATTCGTGTCAGGCTCTATGTTATGAGTAGAAATCAGATAGAAAGGTTGATTTAAAATATATTGTATCCTTTAAAATACATTGTATCATATCAAATATATTGTATCATTCTGCTGCTATATATTGTTAAACCTGGGGTTTTCCCCCTTAAATGCTTGTGAGATGAAAACACTAAAGAGTTAAACCAAAAAAAAAAAACAACAAAAAACAATGCAACATAAAAAAGGATGTTCAACAAAAGTGAAGAGGAATTGGGATATGGTAAGCATATATTTATATATGCACAATACTGTACTGTCCCTTTTCCGATAGATATAAACACTACCTCTCTACGTGCATAATGTATATGTTGATGTGTTGGTTTACTACATGCATGAGATGCTCACAGTTGATCTTCACAGGATGTTGTCATCCCTTCTCTTTGTCACAGCTCCATGTGGGGGACACCTAACTGCTCCAAGTGGAATGATACTTTCTCCAGGGTGGCCTGGATTTTACAAGGATTCCCTGAATTGTGTGTGGGTCTTGGAAGCCCAGCCAGGCTACCCCATAAAGATCACATTTGACAGGTACCTACTCTATTCCACCAGTCATAATAAAGATACAGAATGATCAGATTGCCCATAATAATAAGTTTGGTGCTCCGTATTTACCTTAAGCAGTTATAGATAATTGTGTGAACTTTAATGATTATTCCTGACACTGCAGGAGACGTGCATATAAAAAGTGGTATCTGTCTATCTCTCTGTCTGTCTGCCTGCCTGTGTCTCTGTCTGTAAGATCCAAATCAGGTTTAATTAAACTATTCCAAGCTGTCTTGTGTAATACAGAATAGGATAAAATACAAGGTTCAAAATGTCTTGGAGCAAAAAATCATTTCTGGGTTATTTTGTACTGTTAGTTGAGGTGTGAATGTATTTTGTGCTTAAAGTTTCAGTGCCTCACTATTCCTTAAAATGGTGTTCATGTCATAAAGCAAATAAATAAAAAGTGTATCTTTAATTAAATTCAGTGACATCTAACAGAACAAGTATAGCACAACATATTGAATATAAACCTCCTACAAAACGAAATCACCACACTGTGAAAAAATCTACTAGCTGCTACTGTCTTAAGGTTATATAGTACCTTAAGGGGGCTCTACCGACCTAAACATTGCTTATACTGTGAATGTAGAGAAGAAAACATGATAAAACAGGATCTATACTTTGTATTAGCAAAATGGATACAATAAGAGAATATGTTTTAAATGTGTCTGTACTGTCTCCTGCTTATATCACCTGTTGCTTGCTATGCGAATGACAAATTTTTCATTGAAAAGTAGGTAATTTGCATATTAAGCCACAGGTGCTGTCATAAACAGTAGACTTCATATAGCTTTAGCAGGGGGCAGACATATTGTTTAGAATCTTGGGTCATGTGGGTCAGATCTTCCTTCATCTGGCCCAAGGTGAATGAAGATATGAAGTAGAGGCAGAGCATTTCTAACTAAAACAATTACGCTTAATTAAACATAAGTGTTTTTTTTTTCTGCCTACATTTGTCCTTTAACATTCAACAATCAGACATTAAAAAGATGCATGATTATATATATTTTTCTGTCCCAAATAGGTTCAAGACAGAGGTGAACTATGACACTCTGGAGGTGCGGGATGGGAGATCCTATTCCTCACCCCTGATTGGAGTGTATGATGGAACACAAGTTCCCCAGTTCCTGATCAGCACCAGTAACTTCCTCTACCTGCTATTCACCACTGATAAAAGCCACTCCGACATTGGATTTCAGATCCGTTATGAAAGTAAGATACATTATATCTAAATTCAATAGTTTGCCACTGTTCTCATGATATGCTATTTTTACTGTATCAGATGCATGTTTTCTTTCATTGGCAATTTTGCTGAATTATGGTCTGCTCTATTGATTGCCAGTGTGTCTATATTTGATTAAAACTAATTACCTAGACCCATTTCGGTGGATGAATATGGAGGTTGGTCCTGCAGGAATTGTTCATTTATATAGCTGCATGCTTAGAAGGCAGGGAAGGGCACCCCTCATATATAAGGAAATTGGCATTATTGTGTTAGCTGTGCTGCTGCAAAGTGTTTGGAGAACTTAAATCTGTTAGAAGCCGTTCCACACTCAGCAGTCTGATCATCTGTATCGATTTTCTTTTACCATAACAACTGAAGTAATGACTTCTGGACAGCATTATTGAATAAGAAAGCTGATTTTTTTTTTTTTCCTCCTTAATTTGGATTCTTTTCCCCCCCTTGCTTTAAATGAGAACTGCCAAGAGACTATTTCCCAGAATCCTTCTCTGCCACACTCTGTATAAACATCTCTGTTATTCTTCAAAGCACACAGCTGCATACAATGTCGATTATTCTGTATCACTATTTTCATTCACTTATAAACATTACATTTTGTGGGGTTTTAACCCATTGATGACCAGACTGTTTTGGTCATGTTGTACCATTCTTGACAATGGCCGTTTTAACACTTCTGCGATGTTTGTGTTTTAGAAAATAATAATAATAAAAAATGATGGAAAAAGCTAATGAAAACACCTGCTAATTAGATTCTAAGATTTGTCCTGAGTTTAGAAATACCACATGTAAGTTGTTAAAGCACATTGCTTTTTACTATTTTTTGTTTCAGAATCACCTATAGTGGGCAAGCTGCCCA
Organism: Pelodytes ibericus; assembly: GCA_036172795.1. Taxonomy (NCBI): domain Eukaryota; kingdom Metazoa; phylum Chordata; class Amphibia; order Anura; family Pelodytidae; genus Pelodytes; species Pelodytes ibericus. The sequence continues at coordinate 164,083,763 of CM069857.1, forward strand.
CATTGTAATTAGTCTCTCCCTGCCCCATGATTGCTGTCAGGCAGGGAGAGAGTAAAGCTGTCAATCCAGGCACTGACTTCGACAGCTAACACATCTGGTCTCTGTCTTTGGTTGTCATAGCAATCAGATGTGATGGAGGAGGGGCTCCACAGACATAGCTGGAGTACCTCTCAAGACACTCAACCATGTTAATTTCAGCCCAATCGGAATATTCTGCAGGCTTACCGCAATCCAAACTGCAGAAAGTACCAGGAACGTCCCAATGTCGGCAATGGAGTGTTTTTCCAAGACATGTTCTTGGTCGTCAAGAGGTTAAAGGGAAAAGATTCCTAGTTTTCTACTTGTTAGCTTAGTGTAACATATCGAACAGCAACAGGTCCATGGTTGGGGGCTTTTACTCATCTTAAAACATTACTTGGATTCATAATGCCCATTTTGCATCATATACTAGCATTGCATAGTTGTACGACTATACTGTTTCTAGGTATGGTTTAGTATTTTATTCATTGTCCATTATCTTCAAGGTTCTAATGGTTTTCTTTATAGAGCTTAGTTCAATGATGGCTAACCTTGGCACTGCAAATGTTTGGGAACTACATGTCTCATGATGTGTGACCTAATGAACTATGGGTCCCCAAATATCTTCAGTGCCGAGGTTAGTTTGCCTTTCTTACTCAAGCCTGTTTGACACGCTTGCCTTCACATGCATATAGTCAGAGCTGAGCATAACTATCAAGGTCAGTAGTTAGTCCACCAGATAAATGAATGAATCCAGAATCTCCGTAGTGGTTTCCCTAGCGCTATTTCGATTCCTATTAATATTAGGAAATTAACACATATTCATCATTTTCTTTAGATTATAATTAATTGGATCGGCTGTAAAGGTACTCAAAACAAATATGGCTGATATACATAAAATTACAGTGTTTTCGTGGGGAATCACATTAAATACATTTATCACACTATCTAAATCCTTTCTGCTTTAATTTTGTCAGTCCTCTTTTCTTTTTTTTTTTGCAAGGGCTATAGATCAAGCCACCCTTTATATAATTATAAGTCATTTTTGGTTATTGATCATCAGAGACTCCTTGTATTACCATATTACGTTTAAGTGTATGTCTAGAATTGTGTCTTTTTATTACAGTTGGCTTAAGTTAAGTGATCATATTGTATTTCTCACAGCACCTAGTATTTAGACAGGATATCATGGGATTGTATGTGCATGCTATGCAGTATATGTATTAGTGATCCCTGGTAACTGTAATTTACCTCTTCCTTGCATAGATGAGCAAACAAACAACCCTTTTTCCTGCTTTCTAGTTGATTAAGTATGTTTTGTGTATGTTTTAGACAGGCGACAGTGGTTGAATGTGTGGCTCCTCATTACATTTTAGGAGTGGTGTTTTTTTAGCCAGTTAATGTATTAATATTGAACGTTGCACATGTGCAACAAAACATTTGTCACAGTGTACCCTTATTTAACTGTTGTGGAACCATATTGTACACCTTGGCATGAACACTACGTTGCCCGTGTGTTTCCTTATTACCACCACTGAGTTTTGCTATAGGTGATCTCCCATGTTATTAAGCTGTATGTTATTATGGTGATGTGGGTTGTTATGTCCTTGCATGTTCCTATGTGCCTTCATTTTATGATGTTTGTCAGTGGCTGAGTCTCCATGGCTCTGTGTCTGTTTCTGTTTGTCACAGTGTGTATTTCAGGGCTTTGCTTCGGCTCCTGCATGCTGTCTGCAATGCCTTTGTGTTTATTCCTTTGCTCAGCATCTCTACTTCTACTTTTGTCATTGTCTTCCTTTGTATATGAGTCTCCACAGCAGCAGAGTGTCTTCTGCAAGCATATATACTTGTTTTATAGATGCATATACAAATGTGTGTGCATACTGTCATCTTTAATCAGTCATGTATCACATGCCCTTCGGAAAGCAGTGGGATTTAAATGACTTACCACGTCTATGTTGAGATTGTAAGAAAACAGTTTTAAGATTTTTTTGCTGATCACCAGCTCAGTAGGATAATGAAACATCCGATAGAACAGTATATTGCACACACGACTGACTGTTGACGAGTAGGGTCCCATACCTATTACACCATAGGGTCTCTGTGCAATATAAACAGCTCAGTCGCACAGATGCCTTGAAAGGAAGGTCTTCTTAGCAGATTATAACAAATCTCCTTTTTATTGCACAGAGAAATAGGGAATTTCAAGGAAAAACTGTTGGAAATCCTTGTTTTATTTTCTTGAAACCTTCATTGCAATTTAGTTAACCAGTATCTGATGCTTTACAGAATTGTACTATTGCTAAAATTAGGCTTGAGATTTATACTAAAGAAGGAAAGCTCTAATTCTTAAACATATTGAGGGTTATGTATAAAGGTACTTTCTGGGACAGAGTGAATTCTAAAAGTGATCGAATCAGCAAGAACATTGCATTGGTTTCCATGGTGACTGGACCACTTTTACAACTCTGCCCCATAACTGACCTTTATACATAACCCCCAATGTGTTTGTTAAATATTATACGTTTGTATTTTTTTTTTGCTTTTTTATTTTCGGTTATGGACTAATGGGAAAAATAAATACTATACATTGCTGACATACTTAAAGCTTTCAATTCCAAATATAACTCCATAGCATTAAAGGCTTGAGGACTCAGTTGTATAAAACATGGGGAGCTCCATGGTTACTCAAAGATGATTCCAACAGAGAACACAGAGGTAGAACTCTTTTCATACTTCGTATTAATGTGCATTAATAAGCAGATTCATAGGATACTAACTGCTTGAGATAGGTTCGAAGATATAACAGATATAAAAAATATAATTTTGCTGTGTTTTACCAGAAAGAACAAATTAGGGGTTATGTTATGTACATAAACCCCCCACAGGTGAAAGATTTGAAAATGTTCAAAAAGGCGCACTGTGTTTCTGATGTATCATTTCTTTTATTTTTTATCCATACGTTAATATTGTGCCTCTGCAAAACAGTATTTGGTAGAGATTGTCTGCCATTTTTTAGGCACTGAAAAGCCCCTAAATCTTTATACATGGGTTCCACTGGTGCTCAACCAGCTTGACCAACCCAGGAATACAGAGGCAGTGCACTTAGAACAATGTCCCGCCATTTGTACCAGAGGTTTGCATTATACATTGGTGCACCTTTTATACAGAACCCCCATTGAGAATTCTCACAGCTTTTTATTGTCCGTTCAGAGTGCAAGATCAGCTCACATATGGAAAACGGTCAACATTTTTGAAAGTTGGCGTAATAAATTTATATTGTCCCCCCTTTGGCTATGGGAAATATTTTCAGGACACCTGATTTTTTTTGGTTTTTTATTTGTCTTCTTTTGGATCTACAGCGGTCTTTTTTTAACCTAAACTACAATGTAACTATGTAACCTTACTAGTTAACTTTATAATAGTATAATTGCTTTTTTTTTTTTCTGTAAAGAACTGACATACATCCCAGCACTGTTCAATAGACAAACTATACATAAATATAATTTGTGTTTTATATATGCATCTGAACATAAAACTATGTGAGATGAATGTATTGTTGTTGTTATGATTATTATATATTGTTTAACTCTACAACTTATTCTGCAGCTGTGAAGTTGCAGTCTGATCACTGTCTGGATCCTGGCATACCTGTCAATGGTCAGCGGCATGGCAATGACTTCTATGTGGGGGCTCTGGTGACCTTCAGCTGTGACTCTGGCTACACGCTGAGCGATGATCAGGCCCTGGAATGTGAGCCCAACTTCCAGTGGAGCCGAGCCCTGCCAAGTTGTGAAGGTAAAATAGCTCAGATTAACATCTTGCTCCCCTGATTCTCTGTTTATAGACGAATATTCAGTGTTTAAATATGCTGGTAACCATGGGAAATACGGTACATTTCTACAATCCATAGTATCAATGGTATCTATTTATTTTACTGCATAAAATATATCTATCTGAAAGAAATAGTAAAACGAGTTCATGTAGCACACCCAGAATATATAGAAAAGGCTAAAGAAAACTGTAAAACATTTACTGTACAGATAATTAGCGATAGAGAACTTGAAATGCTTGGGTGTGACAATGGATGTACAGAGCTGAGCTGTTCTGCCAATAGGAGATGGGAAACCTCTCCAAGTTGTCTCCCATTGGTTCATTGTCCTATTATGTAAAACATTGATGGATGCCGCTAGTTCTGATGTCAGAGAGAAAGGGAGAGTCTGGTTAAAGTATAGGTTATGTAAAATATAAACTATATTTAAAAGAAAGATGTTAAATCTTGAGCTGTAAATGACCAGTGTTAATAGCTTGTGTGTTTTTGGAAGTGGTCTGTGGCTGTACAGATCTTTATTTATTGTGTTCTGCTTTGTAATGGTACAAATTGTTATTTTGTGAATCCCTGGTGTCTATTCAGTAAAAGATGAGATGAGATGAACATTTCATCTCACTGACTTTACAATACATTGTGCTGCAGTGGACTGCTGGCAACTTTGGCCCTGGGGAGGACAAAAACTACTTAGTGAACTCATGGTGCAACTTCATCAGCCTACCCGAGATAGACACAAATGGACAGGGAATATAGATATGTCAACAGATAAAGTACATGGATTGATAGACAGACAAGACAATGAGATGGCTAAAAGGGCTACACACAAGACGATTAAGTTAAAAGCACACACCACTCAAGTGAGCAACCGTAAGGGCAATTTTCCCCCCCTTGCTAGCCCTGCCCTGTTGTGCACAAACCTTGGTAGTTCCTATTGCTAGAAGAACAGAGTTGGTTTTATATCTTGTTAAAGAAAGTAATTTTTAAAATGTAATAAATAAACATACAAAAATATAAAATACATAAATAAACATATTGAATAAGTAAGCTTGCATATCATTACTGTTTCTGTAAAAATCATGACTTTGACAATAATTTTATTTCATTAAAGTAAATATTTCACTTAAATGGTACAGTGTCAAACTCCAGACGTATGTCCCAAGCTCAGGCTAGATGGCCATAGTATGTCTTAGACTGAGTTCATATTTTGCCTATTTAAAATCCTATTCTAAGCAAGTGTACTTATGGGAAATCCAGTCATTTATAGTCTCGTTCGGCGCAATTCTTAATCTCCGAATTACATTTATTTTTTTCCTACCGTTATTTTATTTGTTGTACTTTCAATCAAAGCTTAGTGAATACATTCAACTTAAGCCTTGGGCTCTTAAGTGCTCAATTAGGAAAAGGAGAGTGAACGTGTTTTTACAGCAGGGGATGTCAAATATGGACCTCCAGCTGTTCTTGGACTTCAACTCCAATACACATCTGCCAGCCAATTGATATGTTTTGGCTGGGAAAGGTTTATGGCAGATGCAATCAGCTAGCAGCTGGAAGTCTCTATTTGACTACTTGTGATTTACAGAGTGCTTTACATATCATCTGAACGGGAAGTTTATTGGTCCTTCTGATTTGGAGAAAGAAAGATTTAAGGTGGAGATCTGTGTTTGTACACATAAAGGTTTAATCTGTCCAAAGGGACAACATGTCTACCTGTTCTACCTATTCATTCAAGCTGAATATATATAATGCCTGCATATTGTATGACATTAGTAGCTCAAACTGAACTGACAAGGGAACTGCACCAGTTAGGCATTAGCTGGTGAATTGCTTACTTCATGCAGGCTCCCTCTCTCTTTGGTTAGGTGAAACCAAAGTAGAACAGCGGGAGGGGTCAAATAAAAACAGTACTCCTCTAGAAGGAAATCAGTCATAGCTAATTCATAAAAAACACTTTTTGTTTAATAAAAAAAAAAAATTCTTCTATTTTACTGACCATTGTCTTCCACTCAAGTAAAGTAAAAGTCTAAAATGCAACACTCAAGTAATGTAAAAGAAAAACCTTTGAAGCATGGGTTACCTGTTGAGTTCCTGTTGAGCAGAATGAAAGAGTTAAAAGAAGACTGCATTGTGACTGTCAGGGTATGAAATGAAGTTCCAGCCTGGAGAACAGAGCTGATAGTAGAATGGGGACAGAGATAGAGGAGTGGATGAGGTAAATGTGTTAGAATTATAAATGTATGATTGATGGCAGGTAAGAAAAAGCTAGGTAACAGAGGTGTTACAGTAATCAAACTGGGAATGCTAAAAACAAGTGACTAAAAACAGAAAATGATACATACAGGGCTTTTCCAGTTTAAAGTGTGGCTTCTGTCTGTTCCAGTTTTTGTGCGTGCAATATTTGACTTAAAAATGAACCATCTCCAGGCTTTCTTTTGGGAATTGATCATGCCACCATAATATCTGGGCATCAACAGCATCAGAGGGTTCCAACAGAGGTACATGGAGATGAACATGGCACATGTGCAGAATGTCTGGGAACTCAACTATATAAGTCAATATTAACAAACTAAGGGGGCAGAAAGCTTTGCAAGGAATTCCTAAGGATTTAATGTAATCATTTGCTTGTAAGAAAACAGTATAAGTATATTTTAGACACCACCAGATGTACCAACCTTAGTTTGGCGGCTGGTGTGTCTCTTTAGCAAAGTATCAGGCAAGTCATTGTCCAGCCCAGCACAATTCACTGTATATACTTTTATTTTGGAATCTCAAACAAATCCATACATTAGTGAACAGGCTTACTGTATTGCTAAAAGGTGTCATGATACAGATAACATTACGTGCCTATTTTAAGACCCATTATTAATGTTGAAGCATGGCTGAATACAGATTTCTGGGACAATTCACTGTTCTCCTTTGAGTAAAGCTGAACAATTATTAGATGGACCTGTTCTACTTTTGTCTTTCCAGCTCTCTGTGGGGGGTATATCCAAGGTTCCAGTGGCACCATTTTATCACCAGGTTTTCCTGATTTCTATCCTAATAATCTTAACTGCACATGGATGATTGAAACGTCACATGGGAAAGGTAAGATCTTCTTGTTTTACCTAAACAACTAAGGGTCATGTGACCCAGGGCAAAAATATGCAAATCAGGACTTCCATACCTCTGTCAATATACTACAATCAGGAGTAAAAATTGTAGGAACCAGACATTGATGCTACTATAAAGATCTGTGTTCGGAATTTAGATCCAACCCTGACTGAAATATACAATGTCTTGCAATTTTCCATGTAAAAACACTACTTTGCTTCCTTAAACAGACTCTTTAAATTGTCACTGTCATTATTACAGTTTAGTGCTATTAGGTACTGACAAATTAAATATACCATCACCAGTTTTACACCTAGGAAGGACTAACTCATTAGACATAGAGCTGTCACTATTCCACTATTACTTGCATGTTTTGATGATAATATGCTACTCTGTTACATTAGTTGGTCACTAGATAACAACAGTTTCATTTTTCTTTAGGTGTGTTTTTCACTTTCCATACATTCCATCTTGAGAGCGGCCATGATTTCCTGCTGATTACAGAAAATGGCAGCTTTATCCAGCCTTTGAAGCGGCTCACCGGATCCCGCCTGCCTGCACCAATTAGTGCTGGACTATATGGGAACTTTACTGCCCAACTCCGGTTCATCTCCGACTTCTCCATGTCTTATGAGGGGTTTAATGTCACATTTTCAGGTAGGACGACATTTTTGTCACTAGTTCATAGAATGTAAAAAGACCAGAGAAAAAGGTAGACTGGGACCAAACACTTTAGAGCCCACAGTCAGAACTCGTGGTTCCCGGTGTAGATTGAGAACTTCAGCACTAGTCCTATGCTCTTCTGTCAATCATCCCTTCAATCTTCCACCATTCTGTTAGTCTTTGTCTTTGCCAACATTGTATCACTCCTTCTTCCAGCAATACTACCACAACTGCAACAGTCCCATGTCAATGCCTCCATTATTTGTCAGTTTCTCCTTATTTAGTCTATCCTTGATCCAATCTTCCCTCTATAAGAACCCAAATCCCCAGTGCGTAGTATAGTTGCCCTTGTCTCTGAATTTTGGCTCTCTGCTTTGTGGTTGGCTTCCACATGGAGAGCTCAGGGACATGATGTCTTGAAAGTTCTGCACAGCAACAATGAGCAGTGTGATAATGACCTGTGCCACATAATGATTCACAGATCTGTCATTTCCTCCATTAAATGCCTGGGATTCATGCCCCTTCCCAACTACTCAAAAAGTTGGGTCAAAATGGAAATGGGAGCTAATAATGCTCAGCCAGCCATATGCTGTGGTGGACTAGATTTGCCTTGATGCTCAGCAAGCTGAATGCTTGATTATAGTTAACTTTGTGCACAACAGCTGTTGTGTATGATTATTTCCTTTGGTGCTTATCCAGCCATGCGTTGACTGAGTGTCATGGGAAATGGATTGTGAGACGACTTTAGTTAGTTTAGCATCATAAACCTCCTTGCCCTACTTTGTGTGGTGGCTGTGTGGGAAGCTCAGTCTTGGTACCTAGTGGAGAAAACAAGATATCTGTGGGCTCACAGAATTTCGTCCCTGGTGACTGCTAGAATAAATAGACCTGTTTGGACGTGCAGTATCAGTGGTTAAAAAAAGTTGGCTCTCATAGATTCTTCCTTGTCTCATCCAGCCCTGATGTTCTTACATAATTTGCTTGGGACCGGTACAAATGTTCTGCCAGGGGCTGTGTGTGTAGCACTGCTGCTATGTATACAATGCATCCACTTCTCTAATCATATGTCCATGCCACTTACAATGTATCATTTATTGTATAGATCCATCAACTCGTGCACCACAGTGCATGTCCTCTCCTCCATCAGTAGAAGAACTAATAGATTAGAATGCAAGCATTTCTACACCTATGCAGCAGGTGGTAACGTTAAAATATAAAGATTAGAGGATACTACAACAATAACAAATGGTGGTCTGCTGGGGGAGAATGACTGGAACACATATTACTATTTCTATGAAGCGTCCACTTTCCATGTGGAATGAAGGACATAGTTCTATGAGCTGTCAAACTGCATCACTTGTACAGTTCTTATATAACATGTTTATTATAGAATATGACCTGGAGCCATGTGATGAACCAGAAGTCCCACCCTTCAGCATACGTAAAGGCCTTCAGTTTGGGGTGGGTGACTCCTTGACTTTCTCCTGCTTTCCTGGTTACCGTCTTGAAGGAGCTTCTCGTATCACCTGCCTGGGAGGTAGACGGCGTGTGTGGAGTTCGCCTCTCCCAAGGTGTGTTGGTAGGTGGTCCTGTGCTTTAATTTTGCTTGATTCCTTTACAAATTGAGGTGGGTGGTTGTGGGTGTCTAATCAGAATAAAGGGCTATTTATTGCAAACTGACTTTTGGCAGGCACATATTGTCAGAGGTAAGGGGACTGTGGGGTTGTCACGTAGGATAACTATGGTAGTGGTGTTCGGTTATTGCAGCGTTGTCTAACTGTATAACATAGAGTGTTATATACAGTTCAGAAATTTCTGAAGTTCATAAATCCATGATCCACCAGTTAACCAGCACAAATCTAACATATCATTTCACCCTCTCTGTGTTTGTGTAAATCCCACGTATTCCCCATGAAATACTGAATTTTCGCCACATTTTGCATACGTATAAGGGGAATAGATTGTCATCCGTTAAAGGAATAGGAAAATTTACAATGATTATTAAAGGACAACTGGCAGCAAAAAGTTAAGTTATGTGTAACTGAAAGCTTGTATCAAGTGTTAACATTTGAAATAGAAATGCTTTAATGAATGAATTACGCCCTCTCTGCTCTGTATATCTATATCAGGGGGCGGACATTAGTTTAGAATCTTGGGGCAGAGGAAGCAAGGTCTGACCCAAGATTCTAAACAAAATGTCTGCTCTTTGTTAGAGCCAAACACAGCAAGGAGGACTCAATTTAGTACTTTATTTGTATTCTTTCATTAAATCATTCCTATTTAAAAAGCCTACACTTGATACAAGCTTTCAGTTACACATAACTTTTTTTTCCCCCCAAAGGTTATCCTTTAATATATTGTCTAACACCACCATGGATTTCGTGTTAACATTCATTAATTTAATCATCTTTAATTTAGCAAAAAGGACACTTGCAGAGTGTTCCCCTGAACTTTTAGAGCTGACAGTTTGTTATATTCTCGGGAAACCAGAAACGAATGTGTGCAGCTCAACCAAGAATGGGCAGCACTTAGTAGCCTGTCTTATGGTAAATTCACACATTTTTCTGCTCAGTTGTGCCCGTTACAGAGAGAGGGTACCCTGGAACATATCAGACTAGTCAAGACTCAAAATGGCAGGCGATCTCTCTGCATGAAGGACACAACAATCTCAAATACGTTTTTTTCAAGTACGCTTTGCCGTGGCATAGGCCTCATTAGTGAGGTATGCCATCTAGGCACAGTAAGCCAATTTCTGTATGACTTTTCTGGCAAAGCAGGTAAGCATAGGCCCACTTTTTAGGAGTATCTGGCCACCTTTATGGAAAATGGGCCCTTTAATACTATGTGGTAATCCCATGTTTCAGTGACCTCTTGTCCTAACATTACTCTCTTTCTTTAACAAGTTTTTTTGTTATCCTTGCTGGATAATAAATAAATAAACTGCTTTGTGTGAACAGTTTCCATATTTCTGTCAACACAGCGGGATGTTGTTGAGGGGTTAATATTTACGCCATTCTCTAGTTTTATGTCAGAGTTCAGTGTTCCGAAGAGGATAATAGAAAGTTCGCACTCAGTAAAATGTGCAAAGGTTCTCACAGCACGGCTAACAGCCACTGTTCATGCAGTGAGACACAAGTCAATCTGCTGTGACAGGAAAGAGAAGGTGTGAGATTGTAACAAGTTGACAATACAACGTGTCACCGATTTTTACACCGCCAGATAGATATTAATGCCATGAAGCTAGGGAACTGCGCAGGGAATGGATAAACAGGGCAGACGGGTCTTTTCCTCACTCGAGGCAGTGCTAAAAAGTGTAAAATATGTAAAAAGAACATTTGCATGTTTTGAAGTAGCTGAGCGTGTATCCGTGACTTTGTAACCTTTTTGAATAACAGTTGAGTTTTTCTACGGTGTGGGATGAAAGGTGCACCTAGAAGATAAGAATATACACATTGGTACATATGAAAGACAGTCTACACATAAAGTATCAATAGGGAAAAGAAAATCAAAGGAACGTGTAACATGTGAGGTAAAACTGTGACAGTTGTAGGAGTAGTCTTGCAGCTTCTTGTAGCTATAAGACTATGGTTTGTATTGTTAAAGAGACTAAATAATGTTTTGGATAGTTGGGTCAGAAAAGTAGATGGGTTAACAATCTTCCATCACAATCACGGTGTCATGCCAGTGTTCTTCTTATGGCACTCCTATATTCAGACGGCCCTTAATGATAGTCTTCTCTGTCACAAACATAAAGAAGGACACTATGTCAGTGCTAGTTATGAAGAATTCCCTCACCCACTCCTCCTTACCATATAGCGCTATATTACGGTCATGATGTGTTGCTTCTCTTGTCTTCCAGCTGAGTGTGGTGCATCTGTCACAGGAACTCAAGGTGTCCTGCTGTCCCCCAACTATCCAGCCAACTACAGCAACCACCACGAGTGCATTTACTCCATTCAGAGCCAACCAGGGAAAGGCGTTCAGCTTAGAGCGAGAACATTCGATCTCCAACCTGGAGACTTTCTAAAGGTGAATCGGGTTTACCTATTTATCCCCCAGGGTCACATTTTATCTGACGAATCTACAGGTCTACAGAGATCCTCATAATAAAATGCATTCAATTTCTTCTCATAGGTTTTTCACTGCAAAAAAAAAAAAAAAACATTTCAAAAGTAATGGGGATTTTACAAGCCATTATTATTCAAATGGAGATCAATGTAATAGGACCTGTATACACTCTAAATACTTGTTACATACAATGTATTAACTTATTTCACAACACTATAAAAAGCAACTAAGTTGTAATAGCCTAATGTACGTCGTTTGATTTAGCTTACTAAATTCGTTTACATAGAGAGGTCAGTGACGAGAACTAAGCGTTAGGGGAACAGAGGTAAAACACTGGGCTAAAAAGAACCATATATTGACAGATACATTAGTGTATTAGAAACAGGATATCTAGGAGAACTTGTCAGGCGAGAGAATCAGTTCCTAAGGTTGGGTCATCATTATATGGACGTGGAGCTATACAGTGAACTGTAAAACCCAGGCATTAATAGCTAAATTGGAAGCATTCTCCTACTTGTCTGTCTTCCCATGTCTGTTAGAAATGTCTGATTTATTCTATTTCCTTGTCAGTTCATCCCAATCAAAAGACCCCAGAAAGGGAAAGGGTTTTATTTTATGATAAAATCATTAAACTGATTGAGTGATGTTTGCACCCATTATCATTTCTCTTCTCATGTTGCAGGTTTATGATGGGCATAATAACTCTGCAAGGCTGCTGGGAACCTTTAGTAAGTCAGAAATGCTGGGACGGAGTCTGAACAGTACTTCCAGTGCCTTGTGGTTGGAGTTTATCACCAACTCTGAAAATACCAGCAAAGGATTTGAATTGTTTTACTCCAGTGAGTCAAGAGACATATTGTGCCAGTTAATGAAAGTGTGCAGCAACCCATTAAATCAGCCTAATTATTTATTGCACAAATCAGTGTTTCTTCTTCCCTTTTCCATGCACATCCTCCAGATCTGACTACTTGCCATTCTTACCCAACATGCACTTCCTGCACAGACCTCACCTGGTTCTGCACTTCCACATACCTCTGTCTCTCTCAGATCTCCTTGTACCATGGTTTTCCATCTGCAGATCCTGCCCATTACACTGACTCTGCTTCTCCTCCACATTTATTTTTGTGATTCACATATTTGACTTTGCTTCACACCCACCACAATCCTATTTTTCTCCTGATTTCCAGGCATCTGCTCTGTACCTACATCTGCTGTGTGTCTTGTTCTCCAAAACATCTTTCCTCTCTGGCACTGCCTGTTTCCAATGATTTCTTACATTCCCCCCATCCACATCCGTCTGCTGCTGCCTTCTCCCTATCACATCAAGGGAGTGATGTGCCTTTTGGTTTGAAGTTATTCTTGCAGCTGCTGTAGCTAATTGTAGTTATCCATATGAGAGGCAAGACAACCATTTGAGGTTTGTCTCATTACAAGTTGTCTAGTTACAGTTTTGTTGGAAAAAGCAGACACGTTGTCCTTTGTACATGCTACTAATAAGCAGACTCATTAAAAGATCAAATGTGTCAACACCATCCCTGTCACAATGCTTTATTACGCCAATGCTAATATTCAGGGTTTTCCTAATGCCATTATGGAATAGCAAAACGAAATGAACAATACTTGAAAATCCACTTGTCTACCTATCGATCATCTGTCTAATGATTTCATGAAAAACAAAGTTTATTTTGCAGCGAAGATCAAAGATGTTCATCCCAGTCACCTAGTTGCCCCTATCATACAGCAACTCATAGTTCCATATGTCATAGTTCCATCTCATCTTGCATAGAGACTGTCAGGTGACCGCCTCTCTCCGTCATTGGTTTGTGCATGTGTCAATCATGATGCACTAAGCCAATAGCAGGAGAGGAGATGAACATCTTCTGAATCAAAGTTAATGTGGAGATTTAATCCACTTTAATGACTAGTATGCATATTTCTAATGCTAATTGCCAATTAAAGAATGTACTGTTTTACAGTTTTGTGAAAAATGGCTAAAACATACTGGCAATGGCCCAATGAAACAGTTGGTTAATGTCCCTATAGCCAGTAGCATTGTTAAAAGCACATAATAAAACCTGAATGGAAATAAGGATATCACAATACATTGAAGAGGGCAGTGTTAAATGTAAATCTCAATAAAACAACATAAATGAATACATAATTAATACCTAAAGAGGTTGCGTAATGCATTGCTATTTATTTTAATAATTTAGATTAATATAATATTGAATCTCTTCCCTGGTCATCCTGCTTGCCTACAGCAAACACGTATATCTTAATTATTAATACTGGTAATATCTTCCATCTTTCCCGTGGCAGGGGACAGATATATTTTTATTATATACAGGAAGGAGATTGCTCTCATGTGAAAGTAATGAGTAATATTCATTAAGTTCTCAATACATTATACTAATATATAGTAGACTTGCTGTTAAACATATTGTGGTGCAGTGTACCTATTACACCATGTACAATATACGTTCTTTATGCTGCGAGTTACATCAGCGTGGCTGGTATGAATCTTTCTCCATTTACACTATCATTCTGCATTTTATAGTAATTGGGACAAAGGCAACAAACCAATGCAATTCCATGGGATATTAGTCCAAAGAAAAATGAATAGATTAGCTGGAGTTCATGCAGTTTCTCTTCAGTGCCTATATTACTCAATGGAGCCTCCCCACTGATGACTTTAGCATTGATTGTCTGTAAAGGAAAACATAAGTCCCATAAGTATCATACGTAAATCTCTACATCTGAGTTCCTGTTTCAGCACATTGTGTGCTATATTATCACATTATTCTTCATTGTATTTTGCAGTCTATGTGCAATATTACATTAGCACTAAGATTTGCATACTATTAAACTAAAGTGAATGTTTTGTTATTGTGTTGTTACTTTCTGTATTATCATTGCTCTGTGACTATTATCATCATTTTGTTATAAAGCTTTACAGGTTGTTGCAGTTATCTGATGTTATTACATACCCAGATGCTATGTTTTTTTTCATGTTTTCGCAAACCTCTGCACATTATTAAAATCAATATATTTAGCACAAATACTACAAACATTTATGCCACTACTTGTTAAAAATAGACTATATATATTAATATACTATAATATAACAGGCATAATAATCTTCAGATTAATCTTCAGAGTGTGTTATACAAATATAAATGACACAATTCCAATAAGGCATACTCAAAAAAAAAAAAAAAAATAGGTCTTGAGACCAAATGATGGTCTAACACACAGAGATGTAATATGATTTTTTGTGTGTGTGATAACATCATTACAGCAATGTTATAACAATATATTCCATATCTGTATTCATTTTTCATTCTGTGTTATTACACCTCTTGGAATATGACTGCTTCATCTGGTGTGTTATTATGAATCACTGATTGTATTCTGTTTCCATGCATATTATATTACTTTGCATACATTGCCTGAGTCTTTTTGCATCACTGTTTGATATTAATAATACAATGTATTTTATTCAGTTGTCTGTGTCTTCCATCACCTTTTATGTTTTTCCCTGTATCAATCTGCATATTTGATATTGAGATGCATGTTATTATTTACTCCTGTGTGTTATTTAATCTGTCTATGTGGTATTATATTACTCTGCAATATGTCATTGTCCCCTCTGGCCATCTCTTAGGATACAGTGGCAAGTCTGTCATTTTTACACTGTAACACTTCCTGGAGTCACCAGGCTCAGTACTAATTGCAATTATCCACCATCTGACAAAGTGACAGTGCCACAGGCGGCTGGGTCAGTCCCGCAGCAGCATCACATCTCCCCTCTCTGTCCTTGTCCTGACACTGCAGGTTTCGAGCTGATTAAATGTGAAGACCCTGGGACACCGCAGTATGGTTACAAGGAGAAAGACGAGGGACATTTTGCTGGAAGCTCGGTGACGTTCAACTGCGACCTTGGCTACAGTCTACGAGGCAGTCGTATCTTAGTGTGCCTGACCGGTGAACGTAGAGTGTGGGACCAGCCACTGCCGGTGTGCATAGGTATGTTATCCCATCTGCCTCCAAATGCTGGGATAATATATTAACAGGTTGGTTAAGGAATTCAAGCGGTATCATAAATATGTATTTGGATCCCCGTACCTGTAATTGTATTCACATTTTAGGAATAGCAGCCAGCAATGGGCTTCGTAATGTGCCGCACCAGTCGATAGTTGGCCTCAGAATCAAAAAGTGTCCCCTTTATCTATTAATAATGTAGCAGCACATTTTAACTCGGCTTGCCAGACACAGATTCTGCCCTGAATATTAACAAGTAGATCAAGTGTGCGTATGTGCAGTCAAACAGACAGACTGGAAATTAATTAACACCACACTAATACCAAGTAAAAACAAAGTTAATATTCTCCTACCGAGAATAGGTGAAAATACATGAGGAACACATGGTTGAGCAGCTCTAAACGTGTAATTGGACTAAAACTTTTGCAAACCTCAGCCAGCGAAATGACTTCAGTTTACGTTCAGTTCAGCAATATCCTTTATGAAGAAAATGAAGGCTTTCATAACATATTTTGAAAAAGGGGAACAAATGTTACATTTAAGTGAATGCCTCAGGAAGATAAATTAAATGCGTTTTGAATTTTCTTTCTCTAATATACCAATTGTTCCTGAGAAATTAATTGTTAGGCTTTAATTTGTCAACTGTGCTTGACGATTTCACTTCAATGTGTTAGTGCCTTTTTTAAATTTCCTTTTATTTGCCAATCTGCCCCTCGGACTTTACAATGCACCCCCAGACTTGCCACTCTGCCACTCCGACCTCTCAATATGCACCTCAGATTTGTTAATTTTTGCTTTGTTAATGGTTGCTCATTAATATGCCACTATTTTTAATATGCCACAGCCAATATGCCCTTTAATATTCCACAGTTAGTTTGCCCATTAATATACCACTGTTAGTCTGCCCATTAATATGCTACAGCCAATTTGCCCATAAATATACCACAGACAATTTGCCCATTACTATGCCACTATCAGTATGCCCATTAACATGCTACAATTAGTATGCCCAATAATATGCAACAATTAGTATGTCCAAATTATTATGCCACAATTAATATGCCCAATAAATATGCCACAATTAATATGCCCAATAAATATGCCACAATTAATATGCCAAATAATATGTCCCAGTTAATATGCCCAATAATATGTCCCAATTAATATGCCACAATTATCATGCCCACTAATATGTCCCAATTAATATGCCCCGATTAATATGCCCAATTATATGGCCAATTAATATGCCCAATAATATGGCCAATTAATATGCCCAATAATATGCCCAATTAATATGCCACCTGAAAGATGGTGGTCCAGTAATACTTTATTATGGCCCAATTAATATGCCACTCTTGATATGCCCAATTAATATGCCACAATTAATTCTAGCAAAAAAAAAACAGTTTCCCCCCTCCCAGTACTCACCTTCCTGCTGCTCTCATCGCGGAAGATCACGTGATTGCCTGCAGGTCACGTGACCTGGCGCTTTGAGAGTCTGTCACAGACTCCATGCTGCCTGCTTGCTTCTACAGCAAGGTTTTTTTTTTCTTTTCTTTGGCCAGAATAAGGCATGGGCCTTGAGGACTTTTGCCGAGGCCCCTGGGCTGCAGCCCCTTAAGCCCATACCTTAATCCAGCCCTGGCCACGCACAAAATAAAAAAAAATAATAATCTCATTGCTGCCTTCAGTCGGAATATATGTATCCCGGCAGCTGCCCTCACAAAGCTGGCGCCCTAGGCGAACACCTAGTTTGCCTATAGGAGGCGTCGGCCCTGGGTCAGAGGTATATTTATATATTAAAAAATGATCATAGGAATATCTGTTAGGATGCAAATGCACCTCCCAGCTGGAGGTGTGAAGACTGACAACCTGAAAGATGGTGGTCCAGTAATACTTTATTATTTCAGGAACACCATAATATAGGGTCTACTAAATGAAGAGAGAATTGCAGGAAACTATGATGAGAATTCATGTTCAATGTGAGAGCACAAATTAATAAGGCCTCAACTTGCTGAACTTTGGATGGTTGGGGAGATTAAGCAACTTGGCTAATTAGTAATAGTGAATTTAAGTGATATGTTAGATTGTGACTAAGCGTACCATCTGCCCTAATATTTTTTTTCTTTTGTTTGCTTCATTTATTATAATATGTATGCAGTGTTAATGTTTATGTACTTGTAACATGCTTGTTTCACTTCAGCGGAATGCGGTGGTACAATACACAGGGAGAAAATGGGTAGAGTTCTGTCTCCTGGTTATCCTTCACCTTATGATCATAACCTCAACTGTATCTGGGTTATAGAAGCAGATGCTGGCTGCACCATTGGGTGAGTGGAACTTGCATGCGTTGTAAATATTAAATAACATTCTAATTTCATAACTGAGTCATAAAATGTTTTATGTGACACACTTCTTCACTACTCTTCATATCAGTGATGAGGAATAATTGTAAAAGGATGCTATTTTCAAAATGATGCACACAGTGCCAGAGGGCACACTGAATAGGTAGATCATTGACATACAACAGATAAGTATTTCTGTGTGGCTTCTATAATGGCTGAAAAACCAATAGGTTCTATGCTATTGCTACATAAAATTTATGATGTCCTGCCTCATAACTTTCTACATGCTGTGTGGTCCTGCACAATATAAAGTTGGATAACACTGCTCTGGCCCCATGGGCCAGCAGCATAATTTATACCTGGAATTATGTTGTTTAGTCTCCATTGCAAAATGTCTCCAAGCATCATTTCCAACTTCACATCCTCAGTAAAGTTTAGTAGGTCAGTGTCTGACCCATTTGCCAGAAATGGAGTCATTTGTAAATTCAATTCAAGCCCATTGTCTTGCATTATCCACTGTCCTCCTTCACAATGTCTAATTTTTTTTAAATTCTATTTGCTCTTTTATTCATGTCTGTGTAGTGTAAGTCCCCATTTTCATCCATCCTATTAATTACCTAGTGAAGGAAGATCTATAATTCCCAAGTGGATCTCACCACTGTAGTTTATTAAACAACCCATGAAAAAGCAGACTGTTGCAAAAAAAATTGTTAAGGATCGATCTGCATAATGTTCTTGCGTGTGTATAACCTTTAGTGTCATTAACACTGTTGTGATGTTATCATCCTTAGCTTAATGTATATATTTTAACAAAAAATTATGCTTTACAGAAACAATTAGCACCTACACACAGCTATAAATAAGCCCTGCAATCCCTGATGGCTCCATACCTGGAATCAATGTCGTTATTTTTGCTAGCTAAATGAAGGTGTCAGTGCATAAGTGGGTTAGAGCTTTCTTCATCAAATGCATCAATTACAATTGGTATCCTATGTTTTTCTCATTGTTTTGTTGGGTCTCATTTATATTATATTTAGCCGTGGGATTCCCAAGAGCATCACTTTTGTTAAACTAAGACACAGGTTTTCTCTTGATTAAATGAAGCAGATTGGTGAGATTTATGGGATAATAAAAGAAATGGAAACCGTGTTTTTTTTTAATATACCCAATTAAGCCGTTCACTGCCAGAAGGGGACTTGCAGCACATTTGGTTTCTGCATAACCAAGTGATACTTGTCACTGATATATATCACCTATCTGTGACTTAGATGGAGTGTTTTCTTGGAATCCAGATTTTATCATACAATATCTCAGAGGTAAAAGTCTATAAATGTCCTATGAGCAAACGATTGATGGACTGATTATATAATCACTGGATTTCAAACTATCCCCTTCCCCTCTCTAAATGAACCATTTCAGGAACGCCATAGGAATTCCTCTGCTGATCACATGCACAAAGAAAGTGAACAATTGAATTTCCGATCAGGCCCACTTATTACTTTTCACGAGGCATAAACTGCGTCTGACGGACGGCAGAGGAAGTGGAATAATTTGTTAGGAAATTTATTCCTCGCTGAGCAAAGTATTCGGTGGCCTTACTATTGAATGCGTGATTTCATTTTGCTTTTTTAACCCACCAGCAAAGGGAAATTCTTGAAAGGCTCCTTCTTCAGATTAATATTAAAGGATATGGGATGTGAAGTTATCATAGGATTATAATGTCCCTTTATCATCCTTCTCACATCTTGGTCGCCTACTACATTTAATTTCAAATCTGTGTACACAATATCTATGGGAATAAATTTGACTGACAAAAAGTTTGGGGGAAGCATGGAATAATTGGAAATGAAACCCTCTTGCCCTGCTGTACATTCCCTGACCCTGTTTGATTCTCCAATTTGAGTCAGATTCAGGCTGCCTAAAGATTTATGTTTCGATTTCATACTCTATGAAATTCTCTTGGTTGACTGTAACTAAGATCAACTACCCTAGGATATTCTTTTTCAAATTACCCAGAAGCCTACACTCTTCAGAATATTCAGGACATGGCCTTTATTTCTGTCTAAATAGGCTTCCTTTCTTTTGCCATACATTTAAAAAGCGGTTTTATATTGGTAATGTATTTTTTACATGTATATTGGGAAGGTACTTTTTTACAAGGATTATCTCTGTAATGACTATGTCTAAAAACACTGTATAAAGCTTAATGGTAAATGTCATTAACAATTCAAAATATATACGTCAATGTACAATTACCAGCAGTTCTTGTGAGGATGTGAGCCGTTGGAAATTATATTAAAGAGCAACTAAAAGTTTCTTTCTACATAGAAACACACTAGTGGTCCAAGTATGAGGATACATTGGCATGTACTAGTTAAGATACATGCCATTATATTGTATGAATTGCAGCTGCAATGCTTCTAAACGAGGAAGTATTACTATTTAGAGAGGGTAGTGGATGCATGGAATAGCCTTTCAGCTGACTTGGTAGAGGTTATTACAGTGAAGGAGTTTAATTAATCTGTATTTGCAGAACGCTCATAAATGTTTGGTAGGCTTCATTTCCACATGTATATTATTTGAGCTGAGGTAGGCTCAGCGGGACAGTGGGATTTAAGACCGCTTTGAATTTCCCTCCATTTTGTAAACACGATATGCCAGAAGATTTTTATGGTTTCCACCAAATTCCATTCAATGAACTGAACATGACTAAAGCTATAGTTAGTGTTGTCATTCCAGTATGTCTCATAACTTTGTTTGGCTTTTGAGTTGCTCATGCTTTTATTCTGAATATAACCACAGCAACACACTGTTTGACCATTTAGCTTGTAAAAGCACTGACCGTAGTACATTTCATTTGCAATCACATTTTATTTTCTGTATGGACAACGTTTTTATTTTAAGCAAAGAGCAGAGTAATCCATCAAATCAGCCTTGTAATGAAAATATCTTAAAACCTGTTAAATCTCCTTTAAGGTTGTTCCATGGAAAGCTGCAATTGAATTGTTCCACTTGGGGTTCGGAGAGTATCCCACTAGTATACCTGTATATAATCTATCACCCTCTGCTCACTTACATTGCTTCATTTCACACAATGTTATGGTCTCACAGAAACCCAATCTGAATTTGTCTCCTTCACACACTATTTCCTTTTTATTGGAGGTTAACCCCAGCAGAGATGCAGCCTCTTCATCAAGTTCATCATGAATACGACCAAGGAAAGGACATTAGGACATTATATATATATAAGTGCAGGGATAGCATTGGAGATGTTCAGGTTAGCCATGGCAGAGTCTGAAAACTGTTTACAAAATTAAGCCAAAAAACTGATTGTTTTTTAATTAGCCACACAAAATGTACATTTTTAATAAAGAATGTAAAAAATCTCCATTCGGCTGATTTTCTAAAAATCAACACTGTAGCAAAGTTTTAAAAGTTAAGCAATCAGCAAGATCTTTGCATTTGTATCCATAGCAATAACTTCTTCCATAGAATAATTCTTAGTGCATAAACCCAATTAATCAGCAGTAGTCATATTTGCAAGAGACACTGTTTTATGTCAAGGTAATGTAGCTATTATGTAGGTATGCATTTTGCCTCTTAACATATGGAATGGTATTCAGAGGAGTGGTGTGGGAATATGGCCTATATGAAAGACATGACAAGCTCACTAAGTTAGCATAACCTAAGCTGTCCACTTACTCTGTGTGTGGTTACTGTCAAAATTAGAAATGCTAGAGGAGATTCGCCTATTTTCCTATGGTACCTGCCCTACAATCCGGCTTGTATGCAAACTTTATATACATGGGTATTATTGTAATTACTACATAATCATAAGTTTCTGGCTATAGATAAGCGTAGGAAAGAATAACAATAATCACATTGGATCTTATTAATTGTGATTCCCTCCCTCGAAAACCTTTAACATTGGTCATTTGGGAATATGTCGATACCAGGTCACATGGTTCTTCATTTTCATGGTAGAAGGCATGGACAAGCAAATTCCATCTGCAATCTCATATAGATTTCACTTTGGCCATATGAGTTTGAAGGGTCATTTGGTTGCTAGCCAATGTGACATTCCAGAATATACTGATTGTGTTTCTCCCGGTGAATGTACAGTAATCACAGGAGAGAAGCTGAGGTGAGACACTTTCCAATAATTGTATCAGAACATATTCATCGTTGAATATAACTTACCCGGAAAGGTTAAAGCATCTTGACATGAATATCTTGGAAAAAAAAGACAGGGGGATATGATAGAAACACTTAGACACATCAGAGATACTTATCAAGCTAAACGTGGGTGCAAATACACTACTATATCTCCCCCTAATCCAACTGGTCTGACACTTTCCTCCCCAACCTAACCTTTTACACCCAGCTGTTGTGTACAACAGTTAGTCAGCCAACTGGTCAGATGAATCATGCTATTTGCCATACTGAGTGCATGACATTGTCAAGATTTGGTATGCCTGCACACACACACGCACATATATATATATTTATATGTGAGTACATGTAAATGTAATTACAGTTCCTATGAGTTCTGGCCACAGGTTAGCCTTTCATTTCCCCCGGCTGGGGGGTCTGTCAGACATTACCTTAATCAATCAAACTCTGAGACTACCTGCTGCACTCCTTGCCCGCGCATAGAGATGTGAAAAATCTGCTAGATGGAAAAAGGGTTCTGCTCTTCATGCACACTGCATCTCATATTTTACACATTAATATTCCTCAAAGTCTTCTCTCACTATGTCGCTGTCATCCTTTTGCCATTAAGGACAGGCAGGGTCAGATGCTCCCTCTTGGCTGAGTGTCATTGTCACACAGGGTAGAAGGGACAGGTTTGGTGCAGGTATTTGGGATCTTGTCTGTTTGGATCCGCAGTTTTCATTGCACTGCTTCTACTGAACCTGATTTCTGCAATCAATCTGAAATATAGAAATGATGAACCTGTATTGGTTCTTAGTTTATTGACAATATTTAGTGGAGCAGGGCAGGGCAAAAAAAAAAGTATGGGTTGTTTAAATCCTATTATGTAAATAGCAAAAATAGGGAGGGATTCCCTGTCCTCTGCGAAAGGACATGCAATCCCTCCATGGTTTTGCTGGTTTCTTAATTCTACTTTGCTTTGTCTGGGATTGTAAGGCACCATTGGATGTAATTTTGGATAAAAGCCCTATATAAATGCAAATGGGTATTTGGGTACAATGTATGCTAATCAATGACAAAGCCGGCAGAGATTTGACAGAGTGTAATAACATGCAAGCACTATGAGGGCTTTTAAAGTTCTCCTACAATGTTAGAAGTTCCTTCCCCTAAGATTAATACAGTTTGTATGACACAGGAAAGCCTGTGCCTTTAAATGCAGGTTTGCATGTTTTTCTTATTAAAGGAAATCTGTCATTTCTTTTTCAAAGTCAATTTACAGCTGTTGACGGACTACATTTTCTATAATCACGGTAAGAGGAATTATGGGAAATGTAGTTCATCAACATCTAGAGGATAGCAGCTTGACACTGATCCAGCACATTGTGCCATTGTAATATGCATTTCATTTTTTGATTAACCACTATGGGGCTCATACAGGCCATATGCCAGTCAGCTTATACAGTTACAGAATGTAATATGAATCGGAATTTTCCACATTTGAACTCTATCAATGGCTTCTGCCAGTTATTCCTCCTGTCCCAATCCCCTTGATTTTTGACCTGTCTCAATACCAAAGCCACAGATCTCTTTTCTGTTCTTGTGCCCTGGGTATTTGGTAGGCGGTGAGAGCCCAATAATGAATAGCAGCACCTCTTGTACAAGATCAATAGACAATATACAAGATTATAGATTTTATTTCCCCTTGTGTAGGAAATTACTGGAAGCTTTAGGGAGTGTAATGGAGGGTGCATGTGACTAGGTCCCTTGAGTCAGAATGTGCCATCAGGTCACACTTTAATATAAATCAGTGCAACAGTGAACCTTTTTCTTAAAACACCTATGTCCAATGACATTGTTGAAAAATCCCCATCCAAGCAGTATATGACTTTGGCAAGAAAAATCATATAGCTGCCTTTGTTTCTCTTAAATAAAGTCTTTGTTCATGCATATGTTAGGTTTGTTTGCTAATACAAATGATATATTTCTTTCTTTCTGACAGACCAATAAAACCAGATATACTGTATATATACTGTACATCCAATACTATACTATCTATCATTTTAATTATAGCACTAGATTTGTGGGTAATTGAAATCATATTAATTGTAATTTCTTTTGATTGCCATTCTTGGCTTTCCATCACTGCGATAGAGAATTCTGAATAGCCATTATTTCAAAGGTTATTGAGCCGTATAATAGAACTCTCTTCTTGGTTGGCCAATAAAATTTTCACTGTTGTTTAACACTTGCCTTAACGTACCCAAGGTAATTACATAGTGGTATGTTGCTTGACCTGAAAAAATTCCAATGCTTAATGGGTGGCAGAGGTGGTATCTCTTTCTCATTTTCTTCATAAAGAACCAAATGTAACTATTAAACTAGTGTATTTACGTTAGCTAACAATCGTGTCTGCATTCTTCAGGTTACATTTTACTGTTTTCCATACTGAGGAAGTTCATGACGTGCTCAAGATTTGGGATGGCTCTGTTGAAAGTGGAATCCTGATGAAGGATTTAAGCGGTTCAACTTTGCCTCCAGATATTCACAGTACCTTCAACTCAGTCACGTTGCAGTTCAACACAGACTTCTTCACAAGCAAACAGGGATTCTCCATACATTTCTCAGGTAGGATGGTAAAAGCAATGTGTTGCAGAACAGACAATTCATGGTTCCTTATATATCCGAAACATGGTGAAGGTACCTAGTTTGTCAAAATGTACCAAAAAGTGATTAAAAAGAACTGTATTCACGAAAGACAAAACAGAAGTGATTGAAGTGCAGAATTCTAAAGGTAAATGGCCATGTTTTCAGGGACACATATTTGTTCCACATGTTGCAAAAAGACCATGCAAAGTGCAGCCCAGCAGTATGGATACATACACGGACACAATCCAAATAATTAATCAGGGTGGAGATCTCATAGGACCTAGCATGATTGCTCTTTATGCAGCATGTGGAACAAATATGTGTCCCTGGGAACATGGACAATGTTGGCAACTATGATAGTGAGTGAGCCAACTTTGTCAGAATTGCTTCTGTTTTTTTCCTATGTAATGTCCTCTTCAGGATTAAGATATTATATTATGTTAGTATTGTTGTGTATCTTTATAAAATATGCATTACGCAATTTCTGGGACAGCACTCGGCTCATGCATGTTTCCTGTCGCAAGATGGTGTCCAATTCCCTCACTGGGGAGATGTGTAAAGGAGAAAAGGTTGGAGAGTGCAGTTTTGACACAGTTACGGTCTGCACATAAATATAACATAATTATCAGTGTGACAGAGCTGTACCAGAATGAAATAGTGAACTAATTGTTATGTGTGAATTTGATTGCTAACTACTGTATGTAGTAAAAAGTCACAAGCATGTAATATTTACTGTGTATGGTACATCATCATGTGACAATTCATTTTCAGACTGGAAATTAGTCGAAAAATAAATCTGAGACACTTCAGCCAGGATCGTACCTAGGGACCACGGAGCTTTGTGCGCCCTGTCCTAAAATGCAACTCCACCTCACAAAGGCTGTTTTTACACAATCTGTTATTATGTTTCTAAGTGTGAGTATATGTGGAATATACTTACCAGACAATGAACTATGGTGATTGATCCACTTTCTAACGGTCTATCTAGAAGGAGATTCTGGTTAAAGAGCTGATTGCATGTTTTCCTAATTTCCTAATCATGATCAGGACAGATATTACCTAACCATAATATCTCACTGCATAATAGCATAAACTGTATTTAATACTTTTTGTTTTGGATCTAAAATAATTATTTATTAGTGCCTTTGTGATAGACAAGCAATATTCTAGATTTTTGATTAGTACATGGAAGTAATTAAGCTTATGTCTTTCTAACTATCCATCTACCCATCAGTGCCTCTCACTATCCATTTATCTTCCCATTCGTCATTTATAGTTCATGCTGTATATTAGATTCCCTTGTTCTTAATGGAAAGTCTTCCCTTGGTGTTAAAATGCAGGAGAGATGTTCTTCACACAAATTATATTCATGAACTTATTGCCATCAAGTATCTCCTTCTCCCAGAAGACCATTAAAAAAAAAGCAGAGGCCTCTTCAAACAGCAAGAAAATAATGTTTCTCTAATATCAGATTAGATTAGAAAGCTAATCAGGCGTTTAGCCCCTGACAGGCTCCCCTCCCCTCCGAACCTGCTTCTTTTAATGTAGAAATGATGGCAAACAGAAAGTTTGAGCTGATTGTCCTGCATCCCTGTCTCATCTCAGAGCAGACATTATGGTGTTGAATTGTCTCCCATTAATTGAATTTATGCCCATGTGTAGCAGGACTGCCAGTAGAGGTAGAATGGATTATATGCTTATAAAGCATACTTTGAACTACCTTCCTGGTACCAGAGTGTTGTGCTTCCAGGGTAACTGTTTACTGCATCATTCAGACTCTGGAGGTATCATGGGGCTGAGCTTCACAACTCAGGCTTAAATACAATACATGCTATACATATTTTGTAAAAATGACTTGCAATTATATACAGGTGTGAAACAGGGATACCTAGTTCCAGGGTATTACCTTAAACACATATATGAGTGTCATTTATGTGTCGGTGCTTACCAGAGCTTTAACTAGTTCTGTTTGCATACAAGGAGAATAGGAAATTTACAGTCTAGCAGCCTACTCCACTTTCTCTGCAATTTTGCACTTGCTACCCAAATATAATTATTAACCCACGTTCTTGCCCATGCCCATTTGCCTTTCTAGGCACTAGCATAGTGCCCTGGTGGTGCAGTGCTGTCAACACGAGGTGTGCTTAGGTAGTATTCCGGTAGTACTGATCATCTTTATACTGCTCTTTAGTATTAGACACCATCCCATAATGCAATGCACCAGTGCCTGATACTGTGGCTATCAAGATGGAGATGTGTAAAACAGACTATCATAGCGCAGACCTGCCTGTGCCCCCCCTCACCTTGTGCAAGAGGCATTTGCCTAGCCCTAGTTACTGGTCTGGTACTGACAACCAGTGACCATATGCTGTAGAATAGCTGAAGTGTAACCCCCGAATTGTAGCTAGTCTGGGTGCCTTGCATGCACCTTAATGCTGTCCTGGATATATAAATAGCTTGGATAAATTGCTTTCTATGAAAGAAAATGGTTGACATTGAGTTACTTGGCTGGAAAAAGGTTTCTATACTAGGGACACTTCATTAAAACTGTTCTCATCCCAGGGGAGTTTATCTGAAAGCTAGTTTATACAAGAGTCATTTACTTGGAAAAGAATGTCAATATTAATTGTTCCTTGTTGGAAAAGGTTGATACTTGGAGTGCTTGGTTCAAAAAAAGGTTCAGAAACTCTATTTTTGCAGCAGGAGAATTCAGGTTGCAGGATCCAATGTATAATGTTTATTGGGGCCATTTAGAGAAGACAGGATCATTTATCATTTTTATTTTATTTTAAAATTGGAACTTATTATTTTCTTGTCACAACTTTTCAGTATAAAGGCACAATAACCGCCTACTAGGGCCAGGGCTAATTCTTGCTAAGTTTTTAGAAGATATATTTCGACAGTGCTTTACCAGAGTGAATAATATATCTTGTATTTTCAAATATGCAGTGGACAAAAAAAAATATAATAGAGTTACCTATGAAAAGTTACAGTTTCTTATACATTGTTTGCAACACAATTACTAGATAATTAAATTTCCTTCTTGCCTTGATGTATCTGGTACACAAGCGCTTTGTTTCTGGTGTCCAATGAAGCAATTGCCCTACTTTTATTACAGCAATCACACTACCCCATTAAAATGTCCTGCATTAATATAGAATGTCGGTACATACACTGCATGTGGCCAAAATTGCATTCAATTCTAAAAGTGGTCTAATCAGTAAGAATATTCCATTGGTTTCCATGGTGATTGCTACTTTTTTAGAACTTTGCCCCACATCAAATATTTATAAATGACCCCCATTGTTCTCTAATAAACAGAAAGTCACATTCTACAATAATCCTCCTTTTTCTAGATAGACAAATCAATGTATTTACCCTATAGCATAAATAGTACAGTATATAGTGTTATATACGTAGGTAAGAAGGAGTTTAGATCACACCTGATTCTCCAGCTTTCTGTGTCTATAGGGTCTACTCAATAAATAGAGAATTATAGGGAACTGAGATGCAAATTCCAAACTTAAGGCCAAAGTAACGGAGTTGGAGAACTTCTACCATTCAGCTGCACTGGAGAATTTTTCCAACTCTGCTATATTGGCCTAATGTTTAAAAGTCCACTCTCAATTCTCTTTATTGAGCAGACCCTTATATCTGTTATTTATAAAGAACATTCAGGGGCAACGTTCCAAAAGTGGAGCAATCACCATGGAAATGAATGGAATGTTCCCCCAGATTAATTCATTTTTTTGAGTTTTGTCAGATTTCATAAATATGCTTAATGATAAATATGGCTACAAGGGTGGTTAATTTAATAACTGATAATTATATTGGTTGGGATGACAGTTTTCCAGAGAAGTAAATAAATCCATGGAATAAAATCTTTACAGTAAATATTTGTTTCCTGTATTTTACAGTGCATACATTAAAAGGGTGCACATGCAAATAGTGTCTATGTATAAAGCCACTGGTGGTTTGTGCTGCCTACTCTAGTCCTGAACTTCTGAGTTATACATAACCTTATACATAACACTACACTTCTCTCATTACTTGTGTTAAAATATCAGTAGGCCTATATGTTTACAGTGTACTACATACATTGTAGTTCTGGTGCACAACTGACCTCAATGAAATCCTTTGAATATAGCATGGCTAGTCTTGGACAGTGGCTCTAATTTCATATTGACAAACTAGATACAGGTTGAGGATCCCTTATCCAAAATGCTCGGAACTAGCAGATGTTTCGGGTAACGGATACTTACGGTTAACTGATCATTTTGGAAGCACCAGCCCTATACATGTTCTACATTACCTAAATTCAGTGTGAGCAAATTGTAGATCATTTCCAGCAGTGGTGCTGGTGAACTTACCTGCTTCATGGTGCTGCCGAAATGATTTGTCCGCGCTGTAGTCTCTCCCTCCTGTTGCAGCGCTCTGGGAACTACATTCTCCATGAGCGCTAGTTTACGGCGCCCGGGGAGTGTGAAGCAACCAGGAAGGTGAGTATTCCTTATGTGAAAAGACCCACATCTGGATTTTGGGTTATTTCGAATTTTGGATCTTCGGACAAGGAATACTGAACCTGTATCTGACTAGATATTCGTAATTGTACAATTATCACAACCCCTCACCAGCTTGTATATACAAATTTTCTTTTCTTTGGCAACAGTTCCTATAGAAAGATGTACAATGACCCTTTGAAACAAGTCTAGTTTTTGGCTACACATATTCTGCAGTTCAGAAAGATATCAGTGCACATAACACCTTATTTCATTCTTCTTAGTAACAACGGCAACTTCCTGCAACGATCCTGGGATTCCACAAAATGGTAGCCGCAGCGGAGACAGCCGTGATGCAGGTGATTCTATCATTTTCCAGTGCGACCCAGGATACCTACTACAAGGGGAGACAAAAATTAACTGTGTGCAGATAGCAGACCGATTCTACTGGAATCCCAACCCTCCCATCTGTATAGGTAAGAAGTTTCCATTTAGAGATCAATACATACGATATCTACCTTGGCAATGTCTACACAGTTTATTTTGTTTCCACCTTAAAACCGAGTCTGAAATATTTTATAGTAATATTGGAACAAAAAAAAGTAATGTCTGATGGTGGACACTCTTGTCGGGTGTTCATTTTGAACAAATATATTTAAAATATTGATGGTTCCATCAAGTTGGTGCTACGGTTTTAGAATTAAATCTATTAAGATGGTTATATTAAACGGTTAAAAAGCTGGCTCATTACGAAACCGATACGATTCTTACTTATTGACTACTAGAGCATAAGTAGTTCATGACAGTAACAAGCTTTATAGCAACTGCTTTTTCCTAAGTGTCTCAAGAAGTGCTTATTTTCTTCCGGACCATTAAAATGCCTCGTCTATTAGATGTAGATTTCAAGAGAGTAAAAGACACATGGTATTTATTGAGCGTAATGGAGTTTTAGGGTGGGTGCAGTGAATCTTACCTGCTGTTGGCTCCATATTGCTTCTGTTATAAGGTTGTAAGCAAATATTCCTAAATCAATAGCATGAATGTTCAGCATGCTGATTGACTCTGGTAGATCAGACCCACTACATTGATTTTTCAGTCAGTTTGACATGAAATGCCTCTGTTATTGCAATAAACACCTCTCTCCTCTTGAGCTGATATACTAATTGCAGCAACGGTTATTTTCTCTCTAGAAATACTGGGATTTGTTTATTTTCTTTTATATTTTCGTTCGCATTGTTCATACCAGGCAAAAGGGCTCGCTACACTGATTGAGTGAAGCACACATAGATTGACTGGGATAAATGCATTGACTGGTATAAATTGTGCTTTATAGTTAAAAATGTGAGAATATCCTTTTTAGTCTAAAGGCTTCATTCATGAATGAGGGAATTGACAAGGGAATTTCTTAACTAACGTACCCAAGTTGGAAACATTCTCCAATTCAGCTGGATTGCAGAAATTCCCTTCAAAAACTCCCTGCAATTCTCTCTTCCATGAATAAAGAGTTGAAACAGTAAGAAAATGTTGAAACAAAGGAAATGTATAGCAAAATGTCATTCTACTAGATTTTTGCAATTTTTGAAAAAGATCACGTCATGTTAGCAGTGATGGCGAATGTTTTTGGTCCCGAGTGCCCAATCTTCTGATAAAATTCAAGTAATGCACATGCGCACACATTATTTTTAGGTGTGTTTACAGATTGCACTCACAGGATTTGCCCGAGCACCCAGATTTCCCCCACAGTACTTGTATCCAGATTACATCCCCATCAATTGCACCCAGGGGCGTCCAGTCCAGAGCACAAATGTCACTCAGGGGAACAATGTATCTCATGTATTTCCTGGTGTTTGGGCACTGCAAACAGCCAGCACACAAACCCCCGGAAATGCACAAAATAAATCTGAGGTGCCGACGGCAATCTCAATCTCTGGAAATAGACGTCACACCTAGCACAAATGGAGCATATGCCACTGTTTGCACCTGGATTACATGCCCAGCACTTGATTGGTACCCAGATTGCCTCCCCAGCCCTTGCACAGCACACAGATTGCATCCCCAGCACCTGCTCAGCACTCAGATTGCAGTGACAAGCAGCTGGGCATCAGGAAGTCACATGAGTCATGATGCTCTGACCAGACAACGAGCAGCCAGCGAGAGAGGCAGTCTGAGAGGATGTCCTTGCATCCAGATTCCTGTTTTCTTGCACGCAAATGTGTGCCACAGTAGGGATAGGCAAAGTGTTCATACAAGGGCACCAGCATATGTGGCAAGGTCTATGACAGTCTATAGAATATCATTAAATTGTCCATCACATTGTCCACCATGAGCAAAAGAGCCTAACCTAATCATGGATGTGGACGAGAAATCTTGAGTGTTAGTTTTTTTTATTTGAGTCAATTAAGAACCAAGTTGCAAAACTTAAATATATTGGCCTAAGTGTTGCCACATGGTGATCAATTTGTAAAATTTAGTGAATAAACTTAGTCTTTTCTAAAGACCAATGACATTAAACTGAAGTAGATGTATCTTTTCTGCAAGAGGATTTGGACAAATTGGGCAGATAAATGGCAAATGCGATTCAATGTAGACAAGTGTAAAATTATGCATTTTGGGTACAATAATAATAATAATGCAACATATAGCTTAAATGGTGTTTCTGTGGGGAAAAAAGATTTGTGAGTAGTAGTAGACAATAGACTTAGAAGTAGTGCGCAGTGTCAGCTGGCAGCTACAAAAGCCAATAAGATATTGGGGTGTATTAAAAGGGGTATTGACTCACAGGAGGAAGATATTATTCTGCCTCTTTATAGGTCCATGGTAAGACCTTCACTTGAATATGCGGCTTAGAGGGGATATGATAATGTTATCTAAATATGTACAGGGCCCATTCAAAATGGCTTTCTAAAGACATGTTCATTAACAGAACAGTACAAAGATTTAGAGGTCACCTGCTAAGACTTGAAGAAAGGAGATTTAGACTACGACAGCGGAAGGGATTTTTTACAGGAAGGACAATTAAGATATGGAATTCACTACCACAAGAAGTGGTTCTAGCAAATACGTTAGATGCCTTTAAAAGCTGCCTGGATACTTTTTTAATGAGCCAGAGCATAGAGGGCTATGCATGTTAGTACAGGCATTAATATTTATTTAGTCCTTGTTGATCCAAGGAGAAATCTGATTTGGAGTCAAGAAGGATTTTTTTCCCCACTGATAGCATAATTCAAACACGGTAAACACGGGATAGAAAAAGTGTTGAACTTGATGGGCGCAAGTCTTTTTTTCAACCTAAACTGCTATGTAACTACTACTTAACTAAGAAAAGCAATATCCCAAATGCTATTATCAGTTATAAAAGTAGAATATATTTGTTGGTTCTTGGTATTGTGATGACAAACCCGAGAACAGGAAGATAACAAGTCTTCGTCTTTTCCTCAGCTCCTTGTGGTGGAAACTTGAGCGGGCCAACGGGAGTCATTCTGTCTCCTCAATATCCAGAGCCCTACCCTCCGTTGAAGGAATGTGACTGGAGATTGACAGTGTCTTCTGATTATGTGATTGCTCTGTCCTTCAACATGTAAGTAGCTTACTGAAAATGTCTGGGTATAATCAGTGTATGATTTCCTAGTTTGAGGACTTAATGTCTTGGTTACTCTGGCTGAGTTAAAATTTCAAGAGTTATGATCACCTCTATTCTCCTAAGTAGTTATTAGTTCTTAGTTAAATATATAAGAATAATGCTTTTATAGCACACTGCTGCCCTTCTGCCTTTGATGGCGTACATTTCCCATAACAATTTATCAAAGACTGGCAGAGGATTATGGGAGATGTAGTCTTTCAACAGCTGGAGAGCTGCAGATGTACACCCCTTTTCTGACTTTGGTGATAAAGTGCTGGTTATCCTGTTGGTGTGTAGAGAATCATTTTAATATTATAGATGGGTCTCAGCTTACTGCTATACCCAAATTAGTCTGTTTAAGATAGGCTTCATAAAATTCCATAGTTACCTTGGTCAGCTCTGATTTTAATAGCAGCCATCAGACCTACACCAAAGCTATCAGTCCTGAGAAAACTGCTGTTGTTGCTCTGGAATTGAAGAACTACAAACAATGTTCCTACAGTATAAATATCCCCCACACACCACATATCTTAACTCTCCCCCCCCCCCCCCCCCCCGCAAACTCTAATTAGGGAGCGTCTAATAGAGAGGCCTCCACGAAACCTTACATCGCTCATCTTCAGAGCTGCAAAGTAACTATGAAACTAGCTTTAATGTATCCTGCTAATGTCTTCCTTGCCATTAAGTGTTGGACAGGACTTGTTAATGAAGTCATTTGCTTTTATAAGGTGGTGAAAAGATCACTAGTGATAATAAGGTCCCCAGGGGACAGGTACATATATCTGAGCTTCTATTAGAGTTTTAGAGGAACCATGTGATGTGTTGCATGACAAATTAAGAAATGCTAGGCCCTTCCAGCAATGGAAGGGGGGGATCATCCACTTTTTCACACCGGCCATGAAAGGCTTTTGCTAATTATCTGCATTGTATGTGAGTTTGGTTTGGCCTTGGGGATTTTTTTTTTCATGTAAAGCAGCAGGTTAGCGTTAATCAGGAAGCGGTTCAGAATAGGATCATAAAGACAGTAATATTCTAATAAATGTGTGACTTTGTAAGTGGCCATGCACTCCTGGCTGAGATGCCATCTGGACCATACAGTACATGTGGATTCTAAATGTACAAGTGAAACGCACCTCTAGGGAGCCTATTAAGAGTGTCTGCTTTCTAAAGCACTATGTGTCATTTTGTCCCTTTGTAACGGAGGGCAAGAAAGGCTAAGGGTTTCCCTTTTCTTTTAGCTAGGGCTGAATGCTTGCATGTCATGCAAAATTAAACTGCCTAGGTAGTGCAACAAATAGAAGGCTCCCACATATTTTTTCTGAATGAAAACATTTGGACTGTCAAGGTATCACCACGATGTATCTGCCTAGTGTCTCTGGACCTAATGGTTTCATTATACCCTCATTTCAGAATAAGGAATGTGTTAAATTGGGAACTACACTACAATAAAGACTATAAACTATATATGCAAACTATATGAGTTAGATATATGTATTAATCACGTTCAGGAGCATACTTTGTGTGTGAGCAAGCGTTACTACCACGGCCTATAACATTGATGGTATATTTATTTGTAAATGAATGCATTAAATAACATGCATTAAAGGGGCAGTCCTAGTACAGTGGACATTTTTTAGGTACTGCATCATGTAAAGAAAAGTAAACTGATTTTCCTTCAATTCTTCTTATTTTGCCTGAAAATGGCAAAACAAGTGTAACATAATTATTGCTGTTGCTATAGCAACAGTCCTGAACCTACTGAGGCCCTGTGAAATAATTTTCCATGTAAAACCATAGGTAATGCGTAGTTAAATCTGCAATTCACATTCACTTTTATAACAATGCATAATGCAGGGCCAACTCTGTTCTTCGTACAGGACGAACTCACCCGGTTTGTCACTGTATAATGTATAGTTAAGTCAGTGAAATGTGCACCTTTTAGTGAATTGACCCCATGTCCCTAACAAAGCAGGACTGTTCCATGGCTCTGATTTTCAAGAGACTTTGTAACGAGGCTTCTTGTTTTGTATAATGTGTTTGTCACTGCTCCATTGGAGCGATGGTGACACCACAGACGCTAAGATACAATTAATTCATTGCGATACTTTTTCTTCAAATCATTGCGGCTGACTTCTTTTAACTAGAGCTCAGTCAAAAACCTTTAACGCTTTCCACACACACACAAAAAAAAAATCATGAGACTTGCTAGCTGTTTTAGTTAAAGACAGCATAACTATCTGCTTTGCACAAATCTGAACACATAGGTTTCTGGGAAATTGATGTGATAACCTGGGAGAACAGATACATGGCCTCCTTTACAGTTACCTAGTGCAAATAAGCACAATGGTTCTCCCTTGGATTGGAGAAGCAGAATTTGGCTCCTAGTTGAGAAAGTCCCATAACCACGTCATAGTAAATAAGGTTACTTGACAGCGAGTGCCATTGTTACATTTATCGAGATTACACCCTTGTGGAGTGAAATCACTTTAGTAGCTTTACCAGGACTACGTCTGCCCTCTTTGGAATAGTTATGTCTTCTAACAAGTAAT
Organism: Pelodytes ibericus; assembly: GCA_036172795.1. Taxonomy (NCBI): domain Eukaryota; kingdom Metazoa; phylum Chordata; class Amphibia; order Anura; family Pelodytidae; genus Pelodytes; species Pelodytes ibericus. Next base: position 164,119,285 of record CM069857.1, read on the forward strand.
GGGATTTTGAGAAACAGAGATATTGAAATAGTTTCACTTTTCCTCCAGTAAGATTTCCTAAGGGCCATATTCTATTAACTGGGAAAAGTTTATAACTAGATTCAATCCCAAAATGTCCCCAAAGAATAGAACAGGAATTGGCAGCGTTATCAACAGTGATAACCTTTTTCTGGGTAATACAATAAGGGCCTTGAGGTTGAGGACAACTGATCAAATCACCAGGGCTCCATAACACTGTCATAACGTAGAAACTCTCTTTGTCGCCTACCGCAGCTTCAATTTAGAGCCTGGTTATGATTTCCTACACATCTACGATGGACCGAACTCATTGAGCCCGCTGATCGGAAGCTTTTATGGTTCTCAGCTTCCCGACAGGATCGAGAGCAGCAGCAACAGCTTATTTCTTGCCTTTCGTAGCGACGCCTCTGTGAGTAGCGGCGGATTTATCATAGACTACACAGGTAACTAAAATCTTTTGCCACAACTTGTGGCCAGAACATTGTATTGTGTTTAAAACAAAAATAAAGGAAAGTGGTCTAGGAGAAAAAAAAGTCAGTCTAAATAGAAATTGCCTATGTTTCTATCCTTAAATAAATTCCAGTGCTATTTATTTATTTAATGTAATCCACTTACTCATGTCATATTACATATATGCATTTATAGTTGCGAATTTTGCACCCCGGTTATTTATCCTCTAAGCTTACTTTTTACGCTAAGGATCCTGTCTGTTTCAGTTTGTAATATATGTGACATGTTTATATGTTACTAATACTGTGGTATGATATTATTAATTAAAACAGTGATAGGTAACCTTGACACTGTAGGTGTTTGCAAACTACATATCCCATGATGCATGACTTCACTGAACATCATGGAATATTCATCACTGAAAATGAAAAAAGGTGGGGGAAGCATTACATAGCTTTTCTCTTTCAAAGCCACATGGACCTTTGTAACTAGTGGGGCCTGTTCCTCAGAATGTGCTAACAGCATTGATTGGTCTTGTAACAAAGTGTTTTTAATAAGCCTTGGAAAATTTGGCTTAAATTGAGAAACCAAGGGAATGTAACCCATCTAAGTTGGACTAGAGTTTAGCATAAACTTAAATTCCCTCTCACTGGCAAACTAAAAGTATTTGTCTAATTACCTAGCCCAGGGTTCCCAGCGAAATCACATCACTAATTTCAGTTCACGCAAAGAAGCAAAACTACACATGAGCGATTAGACTCGAGGGTGTTAGGGTTAGAAGTAGGGTAAAGATAAGGGTTTACTCTTAGGGGTTTTAGGATTAACTTTGTAAATTACAGCAAACCCTTACACCAACCCTAACCCTTTGGTTTAATGCATGTACCTGTGTGGAAAAAACACCATTAGAGTTAACCCTAACCCTTACCCTCATTCGCACGTGTGTGGTTTTGCTACTTGTCTGTGAACTCTAACCAGTGATGTGATTTTACGCATTCCCAGTTCCTGTCCTATTGTTTTCATAACACCAGTGGTCAGGATAGGTAACAATTACAAAAGTAAAAACAAAGTGAGTTCAACACAGCACGTATGGATCAAAACCAAAGGAGATGCAGGACATGAAGTCAGAAACCAGGAACAAGCTCAAACCAGAAAATCAGCACAAAAATATCAGGAAAGGTGGTGAAAGGCAAGCATGGCAATATCAAGTGCGAAGATACCCAAATGAAGCTTTAAATAGCTTCCCATACAAGTTTGTCTCTTTAAGAACTGAAGTAAGAACTTACAATGCTGATTTCAATGGTTCGACAGCTGAGAAAGCAGTTGGGCAGGCATCTCGAGACACCTCCTTAGCAATTCAGTGAGAAAGCCAATCAGAGTGCACACAGGAGGGTTACAATATTGCCTTACTGTTAAAGTCAGCGCCATATTAAATAAAATTCAGCAAGTGTAGGATCTTTTGGTTGTGCATCACTAGGTTACATCACACATGCAGGGTACATAAGTGCCTCTTGTGAAACTCAATGCAAAAGCAATGTTAAAGACTACTCAAATTTTCTGTCATTTTAACACAAGTATCATTTTTATATATGTGAAAATACCGTAAGTCAAAGTACACTGTGTCCTGTATTTGTATTTTACCTAACCGTGTAGTTTTGTAAAAAGAAACTAATTTTCCTGATCATTGCCACCATCACTATCTCCCTAGGTAGTAATAGACATTATCTGTGCTCTGTCTCCTGAAATCCTCCATCTTTGTTGCTAATAATACAATACCATTCTGAATGGCCTAGAATGAAAAGTTCATATGGAAATGTCTTGGTCTCTCTGCCAGTGTAAAGTGGATCTGTCACCAGGAAAAAAAATACCTTCAGATGAGTCACAAGATCATAAAAAAAAAAACAGTTTGTACGTTAATATTTTCAAAAGACTAAAACTGCTTTGTGGATTTTTTTTGATAATATCCTTGGACTTATACTTTTTGCCATTTGTCCTGAGGACATTATATTTCCCAGCAGGCACCTGATGTGTTGCTTGGGATTTTGTACTTATTCTCTAATACTCTTTTAAATGCTTACAGCTTTTTCTTTTAATAAGAAGTCATCTAGATGAAGGCACAATTAGACAGGCAAGTTTTTTTTAGTTTTTTTTTTGTGTCACACTGCTGAAATATATTAAATGGTAGGTCATTGTAATAACTTATACTTTTGTTTATAGCGTACATTATAATAAATACTCTAATTGGTTAACTGTTACCTTTCATCCCACCTTGACACTATTCAATGATACTAGGAAAAGGGCTGCTCCAATCATACTATGTTTTGCTGGTTATGCTCGTTCAAATCTGGATATTGCGACTGCAGACATCAAAAGGCTGCTGTGCAGAGACAATAAATCTAATTAAATCTTTAATTTCTGTGGTGTAATTTCCCTTTAACACCACCAGTTAACAAGTAATGGCAGAGCTTGCGAGTTATAGAGTTCATAACAGTAGCAATAAATTTGGCACCCAAGATTCAAATACTTAGTTCAATTATCTGCAATGAGATTAGAGGACTCAATAGTCTTAATTAAATTCAGCCTTTCTTTAACGTTACTCTTTTTTTGTAAAAAAAAAAAAAAAGAGAACTATAAAAGGCGAAGGATTACCAGGAAAGGGATATACAAATTTCAATTAGACAGACAGCTTTGACAGCAATATTATACATAATACAATTTAATTTAATGACTGTAAAGGGTAGGATGGATTATTGTTTCATAACGTTTGTTATTCTGCAATTTGTATTATCACGCTGTATGTCTTAGTTTTATCTTTTTTCTAACAAATAGGTATCATGAATGTTTCATTTTGGTTGTAAATTGCAGGTTTCTTTCTGTAGCTTGGATATTGGTCTAATTGAAGACAAAGGTTTTTAATCCAAGATAATGTGCCTGTTCAACTAAGAACTGGGGGAGGGATGCCCTACCCTCAAGAAATTGGCATATAAATCATTAATACCTGCTGTCCGAGTGTTAATACTTTATTATTATGGCAAATTGGACTAGATTCCATCAATGATGATATTTATCACTGCTTTTTATTGTTCACTAGAGTTTATAGATAGCACAGTGAGGTCCGTTCACTAAGCAGTGCATGGTGGGAAAATGACAAAAGACTTGCAATTAAAAATCAGGCCGAAAATAGCTTACATTTCCCAAAAACGTTATTTTGGCCTGATTTTTCTCAACTCCCTTACCAATGGACCACAGTTTGCACTTTATTTAACATACCCCACAGGTCTATGGACGAAAGAGTGGACTGTGGTTTACTGAGAAGGAAATTGCAAAAATGTAGTCCAATACATCAATTAATGCCTAATTTATTTTGTACCCTTGCCTGTTTCATGAATAGGCCCTAGTAAAAAGTGCATTATAGCATACATTGCAACAGGCCTGGGATGAGGCAGGAGCGGATCCAAAAAGGGGCAGAGTTGCGTCGTGTCACGGAAAACATGGGGTACAGATAACGTGTGTCTAAAGCGCACTTCTTATTTGTGTCCTATAGATATATATCATTTAAATGCGTTGCCACCTGCGCACAGTGCGGGTTGTTACAGGCAATGAGCAGAGTAAGAAATGTTACTGTCCAGTTAAATCTTGGATTGTTTGCGGCTATGTTACAGATATCACCATCTTGTCCCTCAAATATATATTTCAATTTATTTCAGTCACAATCATGATACCTAGTACTAAATAAAAAATAAAAATATTTGGCAGGGGTTCTCCAACAATCAGGTGCTTTTCAGCGCCTGATTTTTTTTTTATAATTTGCCTTTGACGGTGCAATGTGTGCCGACACAGCCAGAAAGTACTTATCTAGAGGAGGCGGCGCTGACAAAATCTGTTGAGAGTCTGCTTTATACAAAGGTGTGCACCCCGATAACGCCACTATTTGACTCTATCTGCATGTGTGCCATCTTTATATATGACTTCCTATATATCATTTAAATTCCAGTTTATGGTGGCCTCTGAATTATGGGGATCAACATTTATTCTACATTTTATAGCTGCAGGTATTTATATATATATATATATATATATATATATATATATCTTTACATCCTTGGAATGCCTAAACAATGACCATCGTGAGGAATGGAATCTTTCTGACAGAGACGGCACGTGTTCCATTAGAGTTGAATAGAATTGATATCAATCTGTGGAATATTAAAGACGGCTCAGTTTTTTAAGCCAATAATGGGAAGGAATGAACTTTGAACAAGAAGGGCTTTAGGAACTTGCCCTGCAGGGGGTTGTCGCATTGTGTGTTCTTTGAAAGCCCTGTCACACTTCAGTGAAACACTTTAATGTCTAAATGGACAGAATAGTGTATGCATTTTATTGTCGTCTCTGCATGAGTTACATTGTGTAAGTACAGAGCTCCAAAGAAGTGAGTATTTTATTGGAGGACAATCGTTATTATCATATGCTAATGATGCCTAATGATTAGAGCAGTTTAGAGACAACAATCGGTTCTTTTCATGAAGAATGCAGGACTGTGAGGAATGAATCTCTGCAATGCAGTTTCCCAGATGCTTTCTAGTATCACTAAATTCACATATCAAAATCCAAAACCTTAAAGAGACATTTGTCACGAAATTCATTTGGAGATCCACTGTGATGTGGATGCTTGGAGGGCCCTGCGGGCCAAAAGACTCCCTGTGGACTATGCACCCTGTCTGTTGATATATTAGTTTGGGGGTACACACTTTGAGGGCACCAGTTGAACCCTGTTTTCAACTGGACACACAGGATGTCAGCCAGAATGTGTACTGGGAGAGCCAGTCCTTTTCCCCATTCATTGTGTTTTCCCCAAGTAAAGATTGTATCCGATCCTGTAAACTCCTGTCATTATGTCACCTTACCCATTGTCTCTATGTAAGTCATTTAGTTTCCTGTTGTACAGTGATGTCCTCCAATTAACAAGTTACTTTAATTAACTGTTCTCTGTATGTAGCTGAAGTTGACACCTTTTTATCCTGAAAGGTGTGAGGCAGGATTTCCCCATTGGATGTCCTTCTGTTAAATTGATTATGTTGTTGTTCATTCTTTCTGTATCTAACTGCTAGTAGTCCTGTCTGATATTTGTGTACAAAGAGCAAGGTTCCAGAAAGGCTTGCTGGGTGGACGCTGAGCTTTAATCGGGGGCTAAGGAGGGGATTTCCGACAACTTGGCAGAGGGGCTACCGGCCTTGGGTAGCTGTTCCGTTACATGGGTGGCAAGCGGTGGGATCCTCCTTGCAAGAGCCCAGTGGATTAGCAGCAGAGCACCAGCAAGGGATTGCAGTCGGCACAATGGCCATGGATTACAAATATTGCAAAACTGGCTTGTACCAGTATGGTACTGCACCCCCATTGGATGGGAACTATAAGTTGATTACTGGTCTGGTCCCACAGGACGAGATGCTACAGCGAGCTTGCAATCTGTGGATGAACACTCTCATGTGGGACCAGTATTACCAGGGAAAGTTCCTCCCCAGCTCCCAGGAATGGTATGTGAGCCTGCTGAGCGAGAGAATGCCATACCTGGGAGAGCAGCCCCAAAAAGACTGGGTGGCTGAGTTAAGAGGAGCTGGTCCATGTTGAACTGGTCATGGATTGTGGTTACTGAGCGTTACGATGGTATGTCACCCAGCTATACCCTTCCCTGGAGGATGACACTCACAGGAGAGATACAATTTGGGGGGCCCAGGATTGCTATTGAAAATTCTCCAGACCTTGGGAGTGCCTTGAAGGCCATTGGAGAGATCTCTGGGGGTTCCGGGAGGCAGATGGCTTCTATGTGCCGGAGCTGAAAGCCAACTGGGACTACTCAGTGACCCAAGAAGTGGAGCTGGAGAGGACATACCTCCAGCCTCTCAAACGGGTACCACCAGGGGCCTCAGTCACTGTGAGTATCAGTGCTGCTCCCCCCCCCCCCCCCCCAGCAGATGCACTGACCCAAGAACTGTGCCCCTTTTTCCCTGTGGATGAACCAGCGGAAGAGCTGGCATCCGGGCAGAATGCCACTAGCTCCTGCCTGCCCCTATAACACACCCTAGAACTGTGTCCCCTTTCCCCTGTGGAGCCTCTGCCCCCCTTCGAATGCCCCGTGGAACCGCTGGCACCGTTCCCCAAAACCGACCAGGACCCCCCTCCTTGTGCCCATCACCTTGGTTCAAGGAGCCATATTGATACCCCGTCTCTGGCTCTCACCCTCACTATGTCTCAGCAGAAGGGCAATGGGGCAGAGTGCCCCTGGCCTCTGTCCACCCCTATCGCTTGCGAAGTCTTTCTACCCAGCAGGCGCGCCGGCATCTGGGCAGAGCGCAATTAGCCTCTGGCCACTTCATCCCATGGAGTTAACCCCTTTACCTTTCAAAAATTACCCAGGAAGAGTGGATGGGACATCAGTCTCCACACCTGGGTCCCCTCAGCTCCAGTGCCTGGAAGCTATGTGCCCATCACCTGTTCATTCAGCTGCCTTTAGGAATGTGACTGCGATTCCAAAACCACCCAATAACCTGGATTACAAATGTGGGGTTAACCTCATGCCCACTGACTTTGGAGTCACCCAGCGCTCAGTGTATATACACTTATATATTAAAATAAAAATGCCATTATGGTGACCAATAATTATCCATGACAAGTTTGTAGTGGTAAAATGGGAAAAATGCAATGAATATTATAAATATTTTTGTACACACACAATGGGTAATAAAAGTATTATAACAATTTTAAAAATGGTAAATGGTAGCTGTGCCAATAATATCAACCGTGAAATAAAATACAAAAGGTAAAAAAACAATACAGGAAAAATTTCTCGTGTGCTGATTGAACCTGAAAAATAAAATATACCAGGAACCTAGTATGTATAGCACACCGTAGTATAATTGGAAAGAAATGACTAATAGTGTAATAAAACACTCACAAACACAGCTCCTAAAACCAAGGAGTGTGGAATATGCACTTTGGTAATATTATACTTGCCACCTCTTGATCAGGAATTGGTGTCTCAGATGATGATAGGCAAAAATGTCATTGGCTGTGCTAATCCAATGAAAGTCACCTACAGAGGGGACATTATAGGTCTGCACTAGCAGAGAGACAGACCTGACCGACCCCGCTCAGATGCACGGGGCAAGCATATGAGTGAGTGAATTTTTATAAACCCGACTCTTACACGCTAGATTGGGATATGTACATTACAGAGCTAATGTAAAACTTTGCAGGTCTATCCCTTGATATGCAAAGGTGCTTTCAAATACTACAAAGTGTATTGAAGCAGCACTGACCAAATTGTACTGCAATGGAAGGTGGCAAACAGTGATGGTCCCTATATCATACACATCACTGTTGAAACATCATGGCTTGCTTGTAATTTCAACATAAAAGGAAAGGAAGAAGTCATGCTGAGAAAAATAAATGGTAACAGAACTAAGGAGACATAAAACAAAACCACAGACATAAACACAGGACTATCCTAGAACTCCAAGATGGTAAATAGTGGGAGCCATGAAATGATCAGCTTGCCACCAGCATCAAGGTAGTTCACAATAAGGCAAGTAAACACAAAAGACACAAAACATACCTGAGACTGACCAGACTGGGATCTGAAGCAAACAGAACAAATGGATGGGATACATTTATATAGCAGCAATGAAACAAGGCAAAAGCAGGAATAGATCAGAGCAAGAGAAAACAAGGCAGGATAAGAAAAGGAACAGATATAACTGGATAGAGCCTGGGTGAGCCTGCACATGGGGTGATAACTGACACGTGGCCCCCGATCTACGTGATAAGGGCTTAAAGCCAATTGGGTGTCTCACAACTCTGGTAATGTTAGGGGTCCAGGACTACTAGTCATGGCCCCAGATGTATTTTTTTTGGTGCTGGAGCACTTGCCCAACTTCCAGTCCTGTATCTGATAGTGAGGAGGTCAGGGCTACTTGTGTAACGGGGGGCTGGTAGCCATTTTTGTGGCTCCGAGACCTGTTTTATAGAGTGGTCTTGCCCTGGCCTCCCTAATATTTTGTTAGGGCCCCATTGAGGCAAACTCTTTTTCTATTTCTTTTTTTTTGGGGGGAGGAATTTGCCTATTTCCATAATAGCTGAACTCGTCCTGAAATGAACCGCTATCACCCCATTGAAGTCTATGAGGATGATAGAAGGTATTTTTGGTTTCGGTTTCGAAAGCATTCAGCGTGAAATCGGCTTTGATGGCTAAATTGTGACATAGGGGCATACTGTGCATCTCGAAATTGGGCTTCCAATGTCCCTCGAACCTTTCTGGACTTCCAGCCAATTACTTCGGGCACCAAGTTCGGAGTATATTGTGTAGACACTTAAATTACACAGGCAACTTTTGTGTGGAAGTCAAATTGCTGTCTTCCAGACTGCCATGTTGAAGAGATGGTTCTCCTTGACATAGAAACATAGTTACAAAGAAAGTGTTGGCAGATAAGTACCATTTGGCCCATCTAGCCTGCCCAATTTTCTAAATACTTTTATTAGTCCCTGGGCCCATCTTATACAGCCGTGGTTAATGTGCGACATATATGAAGAAAAAGACGCCTTCAACAGGGAGGAGGTGACTCATCTCCTCCCAACTGATTGGTTGTGTGGTAAACAATTGATGTGCACACACGCCAATCACAGAAAGCGACAGTCGCAGGAGTGTTTCTCTCTGCAAATATAGATTTGCAAAGACTTAAAGAGAATATTTTTTGAATGGTAACAATTAGTGCACCATTCAAATTAGATTCTTAATGAGGCTGAAGTGGTCTTCTGCCTCATTAAAAGAAAATATTTGGGTTTAAATTATAGTAATGCAATTCAATAATGCATTCCTAGAGTTCACAAATTACTGTCTTGTACCTATCATGAAAAGAAATCCAAATATTAAACGATACTAATGCAAACTCATACAGACACATAAAGTGTAAAACTATAAATGGTGTAAAAGTGAAAATAGGAATAACACACCGAGCTAATTTAAATGAAACATATTATAAATACTGCACAGCTCAGTCATTGTGAAATATAATGTGTTTAGAGATAAGAATAGGTTGGCCCATATAGCCTCCACATATTTGTACATACCTCTTAACTTGTTGCCCCAGAGGCATGTGACTTGGGAGGGGGAGTGTCAGCTCTGCATGCTCAGACTTCTGTGTATATGCAGTATTCATTCTCTTTGTAACCGTATCAGAGAATGAAAATAGGGACCTAAAACTGCTGCAAAATCCTTAAATCTTAATTTTTCCATGGCCCTATCTTATGTTCAGGACATCCTTATGTTCATGCCATGCATGCTTAAATGTTTTACTGTATTTGCATTCACTAGCCTCTCAGAAATGTAATGTTTTCGGATATTACTTTTAAACCTTTGACCTTTTAATTACAATAAGGCTATGTTCTCTGGTATTGGTTGTTTTCAACCTCCATTACAGTTTTTTGTTTGTTTTTTTAATTAATCTTTTTTTATTTTTTGAAAGTAGCAAAAAATCATAAAATAAACAGTAAATAGAGTACATACATTTCTTATTCCTCAGAAAACATATATCCGATCTATTTATACATAATATCAACACATTTCAGAGAGGAAAACAAGGAGAGAAGGCACAGAAGCGCGGAAAAGAAAGAGGAAAAAGGAGAGATAGAGAGATAAGAAGGGGGGGGGGGAGATAATTTGTGTATACCGAAGTAAGGTGCATTACAGTTAAGATTCCTTTTATTTTGAATGTTTCATTCTTATCCCCGTTTGTACTCACCGCTATACATGTTAAGATTCTTTCCTGATATTTTGTATATTAAACCATGATGGCCATAATCCGTTGGTGTATAATTGAGTCATGAACTTCTCATGTTAATGGTCAGTTGAAGAATTCAGTGAGTTAAGACAAACACCATTTTAACATTGATAATGCCCAGCATTATCACAAAGCCATTGCTTCGTACATTTATGTAGGTTTCTGTTTCTCCCACAATTTGGATGCTGTTCATGAAACACATGTCAGGCCTGCAGTTGGCAGACAAAGTCCTCCAGCCATCTGTCCCAAACGGCATGCCACCTTCATAGGGGCACAAACCACAGCTGCTAGGTTTTACAAAACGGCCCCAGCATGGGCAGGTGGTGACCAAGGTGGGGCAGCACCAGAGGAATCGGGCACTTCTGTAGAATCAGAAGGTCAGGTGGATCTCAAGGGACAGAAAGTTATGCTTCATTGTGTTCAGCCATCCTAAACATGTCTAATGTAATTAAAGAGCGCATCATATCCTCCTAACTATTGCTAATAAGCAGGACTTGTTCCTACCTTTACATTCCAGGTACAAAATACAATCACATAATCCAGTAACAATACCTTTACAAAGTATTAGCATTACAAACGCTGAGAACCTTGCTTCTGTCTAAACCCTACAAGAAGGGTGTCTAAGTTTTTCTGTAGTGGGCCACATAATTAGAAATTTGGGGACACTTTAATTTGTTTTCATCTAGAACAATGGTGAAAGCAGCTTGCCTTAGAAATTTTTTTTGTTATTTAGCAGTAATACAAAACAGTCTAAATCAACTGTATTCAAGAAAATGACACATTCATTAGGCTTATTTGCGCAGCTTTTTGCCCATGTTGGATGCCTTTGCACTCCAATATATTAATGTTACAAGCAATAGGTTGTATTCGGCTGCCTAAGCTATAAACATTATACTGATGCTAAGCATTATGTACCTACCTAAGAACAAATGTGCCTAGTGCTGATCACCACCCACATGTTGTCATGGGTGCAGTTTCCAATTTTGCCCCAGTCTTTATGAGACTGTTAATAGATAGCATGCGTTCATCAATACAAATCACAACATCTGCAGCGATTTATATTACGGATATATATATTTATGTTTAAACTTTTTATCAACTAAAAAAGTTGCTCCGCATTCCCAATACTCTCAATTAATTTAATTTAATAAAAAAACTGTGATCCTAAAGGTAACGCTTTCTGGAAAGAGGATATCATTGCACTTCATAAATGATTACTCATAAAGGTTTCAGTGTCTGTACAAGGCAGGCTGGTACAAAATTGTCTTGAGGGCAAAGTTAAGTCTATGGAGACAATAGCATTGGAAAAAAAAGGTCATAACCCTAAACTCCCAAACAACTTGTTCTTTGACTTTATTATAGGTCCAATTATTTCTATGGAGAGGTTTTAAAATAATATGAGTTTTTAGGGAGCAATCGGCAGTGCTTGTGGCTAACCTAAGCAATTGGTTTTTGCTGTGTTTTTGATGGAAGTTTGTTTTATTGCGATCCAGAAAACCCCAGGGAGTCCTGTTTTGACCCAGGCGCAATTAAAAATGGTTCCCGGGTCGGGAGTGACTTGAAGTTGGGATCCACCATTACTTACTATTGTGACAATGGCTATGAGATTGAGGGAACGTCCACTCTTACTTGTGTAATGGGAGGAGATAGCAAGCCGGTGTGGAATTTCCCGCGCCCCATCTGTACAGGTAATTTTTTTTCCTTGATTGTTTATACTTTACTACATAATATGTCCATTATACTCTGCAAAAAAAAATATTTTTAGCTATTATACTTCTGGTATATGTGTATAATAATATGAAAATAATAACTAGTATACATGCACACACACACATATATATATATATATATATAACATATGTGTATATATAAATACCAGTTTGTACCATTGCTGTGTAAGGTCATTAAAATATAAGTGTTTATATTTCCAAAGATGTCTGTGAGGTTTGTGGTTTGTAGTGCTCAAGGTCTTTCTGTTGAACTTTTATTTTGTTTATTACAGCTCCTTGTGGGGGACAGTATGTCAGTCAAGATGGCGTCATCCTCTCTCCAAGCTACCCTCGAAACTACACAGCTGGACAAAGCTGCTCTTATTTCATCGTAGTGCCAAAGGATTATGGTAAGATGCATAAGTCATATTTGGAGGATCTCTGAAAATGTAATGTGACTTTCACAATATATTGTTCAGCCGATATTACAGATGTTTGCAAAGAAATGCGAAAAAAACAGGAAGCATTTTAAGGTGATATAGTAATCAAAATGTACCAAAATATCTGTTCTGTGGAACCCTCTGAGCAAATCATCTAAACTCGCAAAGAAAAACAACAACATAAGTAGTAAGAACACATTGCATATGAATGCTACTGCTGTGTAATGTTTATAAAACACTTGTCTAAATGATAAATGGAAGTGCAATGTAAAAATAACATTGTCGTACCAGCTGGAGTCTAAAGCCAAAAGTGCACAATGGAAGACATCTATCTGATCACTGTGGATATATATCTTATTATATATATATTTTATTTTCCTCATCTACATTTCTGTAATTGATCGTCTACAATATATTTTACAAAGCACAGAGCTTGAAGTAGCATATAAGAACAACATACCAATACTATGGTATTTTCATATATTGTCTAGTATTTATCGTGTAGCAATACTTGTTTGATTCTACTTTGATTGGTGCTTAGAACTCTGTGATTGGTGTTTAGAACTCTGCTGCTGTAAAGTTGAACTTTTGCTTAAAATACTTTTCATTAATTGATAAAACATATATGTTGTGGCAGCAATGTTTTAAACACATGTGAGACATTTGCAAACCTTTGTTAGCAACTGCATATTTATTTCAGAACAGGGAATGGACCATAGATTGATTATTGCCCATTTTATACATGTGTGACCCGCATGTGTATAATAGGAGCAATGGAAGGATAGAGAGGTTGATTGTAAGGAGCTGTAGTAGGTGTTACATATAAAGGAAATATGGAGCAATAATGGGGGACGTAGGTTTAAGTTATGTGAAGCAACAGGAGCATTAAAATAAATGTGCTACTATGGGCTTTATTGATTAAAAAGACCAAATTGCAGAGAATTGTGAAGGAAATTTCAAACGTAAGGCCAAAGTAGCCGAGTTGCTAAAAATGCCGAATGGGAGAAATGTTCAAACTCAGCTGCTTTCGCCATAATTCGTTCAGGACAGTGCCCGTACATGTATGGATGCAAATGCAATGCATTGATGACAATGCCTGTACATGGTCTGTACGGGCCTGTATGGGCTGCGATTAAAATAGTGCGATCGCAGTGTTTGATTTGCGCTATTTTTGGCTGGACCGTCATAGGGAAATCTCCCTTCGTGACAGAGGACGGTCCAGGACCGTCATGCAGGTCCAATCGCGGTATGCACGCTGGCATACCGGGATCGCGCTAGCAAAGACATGGCTGAGTGTATCGATACCGAGACACTTCAGCCATGTCGGTTGAGGACCTACCGGAAACATCCGGGCACTGTGACAGCCAATCACAGCGCCCGGATGTTAATAGCGGGGGGGGGGGGGGGGGCAGGGGGAGACTTGACACACTATATTTAGTCTCTCCCTGCTCCACGGTGATCATGGGGCAGGGAGAGACTAAATATAGTGTGTCAAGTCTAGGGATATTTTTTTTTTTTTAAAAGACTGCTAGTGGGGCCAGTGCTTTGCATTGGCCCCCAGCAGTAGATAGGGGCCCGTATCAGCTGGATATATGATCCATGCAGCCGCAGGATAGCAAGGATAGCAAAAATTGGTGCTTCCTACTATAGACTACATTTCCTTTTTGGCTGGCTGAGCAGGATAGGAAATGTAGTCCCAAGCATTACATAATAAATACACGTTTTAAAGCTGCAATAACCGTATCCTAAATTTTACCCTTTACCTTCCACATAACCCTAGCAAATCTATACATGTGAGGTACTGCTATACTCAGGGGAAGTTGCTGAACATATATTGGGGTTTTGTTTGGCAATAAAATAGAACAGCCCCTTTAAATTCATACCTAAGTTTCAAAGTGTGTGGAGATAAAACACACACAAAATTACTACGCCAAAACTTGTCAAAGATTGGTGGTAAAATGACAGAGTGAAAAGTGTCAAATTACCCCAAGTTGAATGCCCTGGGATGTCTACTTTATAAAAAATGTGTACATGTGGGGGGTTATTCAGCAATTCATGTCCGATATCGGTGTTACAGTGTCACTAATGCTAATTTTTGTTAAAAATGGTTTTGGAAAAAAAAAGCAAAAAAACATATAAACATTGGGTATTTCTGAACTCAGGACCTATAGTCGAATCTATTTAGCAGGTTTTTTCATTAGCTTTTGGAGCTTAGTAAAATAATTTACAAAGAAAAGTCAGGAAAAGTGCTTATTTTTTTTAATTTCAACCATATTTTACTATTTTTTTCACAATACAATAAATTATATGAACAAAATAATGTCATGAAAAGAAAGCCCTTCTTGTCCTGAAAAAAACAATATATAATATGTGTGGGTACAGCAACCGACAAAGAAGAAAATTAAAGCTAAACACAAACATCTCAGAAGTGTTAAAACAGCCTCGGTCACTAACGCACAACATTCCAAAAACAGTCTGGTCATGAAGGGGTTAAAGGGACAGGCCAGTGACAATAGTCACTGGCCTGTCAATTACACACCCTCACTCTATGCAAATAGGGTGAGGGGTGTTTCAGGGGTGTTTCAGACTGCCTCTGATAGAGGCAAGTCTAAAACACCCAGAAAATGGTCTGCCTTACCTGCAATAGCTGAGACAGGCTGTCTCACACTTAGGCAGAACAGGATCAACCATTATTTTTTGCATTTATCTATGTGATCATTGTGAAAATCAGTCACATTGATCATATGTAATAAATGCAAAAAATACATTAAATCACAATCAGTGCTGTAAGAACACTGATTGTCAAAATCTTCCCTCTTTCTCCCTGATACATTTTTATCTTGTGTCAGAGAGAGAGAGGAGACAAATATACTGTCCCAGAAAAAATATTATAATTTTAAAAAAAAAACACAATTTTTTTTTTGCATTTTTACATTCTTTATTAAATTGTATACATTACACAAAGGGTTAAAAGCTGCATCTTTCCTTAAAAATATATATATATTATATGTGTAGATTCATTAAAATAGCAAGCTTACCCCATTTGTGTAATATTCAAGCAATAATTGTATTTACTTATTTCTGTCAGTTGATTGTTGTAAAGATGTTAAATATA
This sequence comes from Pelodytes ibericus, assembly GCA_036172795.1. Lineage (NCBI taxonomy): Eukaryota > Metazoa > Chordata > Amphibia > Anura > Pelodytidae > Pelodytes > Pelodytes ibericus. The sequence continues at coordinate 164,134,844 of CM069857.1, forward strand.
ATTTTGCAATGATTTGCTTGTTTGGAAAGAAGGAAAAAAAAAAGAAAAGGAAAGAGAAATCCTTTTGAAAACAATAAAGATTGATAAACATTAAAAAAAAAGAAATCCAAAATAGCAAGCTTACGCTTTAATTTAAACAAACACATAGCTAAAGCAGAAAAAAAACTATTGTCCAGAACGGACATCAAAAAAAAGAATACCATTGTCCTGAAAGGCTTAAAGGGACTGTATCACCTAAACATTGTTTTACTGTGAATGTAGAGAATAAAAAAATGATTGAAAATTATCTATCCATTGTGTTAGCAAAATTGCATGTGTTTGTCTAAATTAAAGAGAAAAATGTGCTTTAGATGTGTCTGTTAATTCTCCTGCTTATGACATCACATTTAAAACATTGGTTTTCTCCTAATCTAGACATTGGTTTTCAAGTTTTGCTAACACAATCATTTTCAATAATTTTTGTATCCTTTAAATGCATAGTAAAAACAATGTTTAGGTGGTACAGTCCCTTTAAGTTTGGAATTGCCTTCTGAAGTATTGCAATTCTTTCTTTGATGAATAAAGTCCTTAGTACATTGGATTTTTTGATGGATATAAATACAATGACTAATGTTTGTTTCCACAGTGGTGTTTGGACAGTTCACCTTTTTCCAGACTGCTCTTAATGATGTGGTTGAAGTGCATGATGGACCCAATGAACAATCTCGTCTCCTCAGTTCTCTTTCTGGATCTCATACGGGTATAATTCAGATTTGGGCAGTCTTGGGGAATTGGGCACAATGTGTACATGGAATAGTTATTATAACTGATTTTATGAAACCCAACATATTCCAAAGACAAACAAATAGTTATGAGCACACATCATTATTGAAGGTAAATCTATACAATCACCAAAAGCCAAAAGGAGAAAATGACCAACAAATTAATCATGCCTTGTTAACCTCTTTGCATGGCATGTTAAAACGCCCATGACTAATCACAGCGATCAAATGGCCCGGAAGAGCTCAGAGCAGGCTCCTTAGAATTATTTTATTGTATTTATACTGAATACATTTTGTCATTTCTTATATCTGGATTTGATATGGGAGCATGGCAGGAGATATGGGAGCATGGCAGGAGATATGGGAGCATGGCAGGAGATATGGGAGCATGGCAGTCCTTGTGCATCGCTAACAGATCATATCTATAGCCTAACTTGCGGGCAGGGAGACCAGTCTAATCATGATTAAATCACCGGGATCGAGGGAAGTTATTTTATGTATAGATCTCAATGGAACATCCAGAAGATGGAGAGTTTTTTTTCAGAGCTCAATTAAAATTTTTATAAAGCAGATAAAGTTAACGGGAGAGGTTCTATTAATTAACAGGAAGTAGTATTGAGCCAAAGCATGGGGTAAAAAGTGTATATATAAATATATATGTGTGTGTATATATATATATATATATATATATATATATATATATATATATATAGTTTTTAAAAACAGTGTTATTGGGAATAAAAGGAGGAACTACAAGCAGAGGTTCTACGAAGCAATAAATGAAGTAGAAATTGATTGAATTATAACAATGTAATGAATTATGGGACCAAAGCTAGTTTATTATAATAGATAATGTATGTTTCTTTTTCCTCTGGCATTTATTTTTTCTTCTCGCAGCTGTGCATAGATTGGTTAATTTCCTTTAGAGTAAGAGCTATGTGCGCACCCTTCCCAGTGCTGTGGAGTGTAACCCAATCTTTGCACAGCCCATCTCACGCACTGTGATCAGATCATCAGCCTCTCTTTGTAAATCCCTCCCAGCAAGTTTATCTGCAAGCAGCAGGTCTCCCCGCTCTGTAACACATGCGCTCTGCTGTTGCAGGTGAATCTCTACCTCTTGCGACTTCCAATCAGATTTTAATTAAGTTCAGTGCCAAGGGGCAAGCGACAGCCAAAGGATTTCATTTTGTCTACCAAGGTAGGTGTGTAAATGGCGTGTCATGTCCTGTGGCTATCCAAGCAGTGTATGAATCCCACAGGGCCCCTGAAGCATGTATTAACTTCTGTCTGATGGATAGATTGGGATAGTGGGATGGAAGTCTTGGAGGGCAGGTGTTCAGTAAGCAAGGAAAGACTCTATAGAGATCTTAAAGACATTTGTCTTTTTTGCGACACTTCAGACATAAACCATGTTTGTGACAATATTGGAGAGTTTTGTAAAGACTTTCCTATCACAACTTAATAGTAATTTAGCCTTTCTAAAATGCCACTAGCTATGCATATATAATACTCTAAAGAGAGCTCCCGCAGTAAATGAGAGCAGGTTGCAAAGCTCTATGTGTATGTAGCTGCCAAAAATAGGTCAGCAGCAGAACCAGAAAATTAGTGGCTATTTTTGCATTTGTCTTTGTCAGTGGTCTATGTAGCTAAAATTATATTTATTAATGTGCGTAGTGGAAGATCATATATTATATATCTGTAGATGTGAAGCAGGAATGGCGGACAGGAAACCTCTTTCTAGAAATATAGCTCTAGTGACATCCTGAGGGTTAAGTGTCTCTGAACCAGTCAAATCATCACTGTATTTTTGGGTCTCCATTAATTGTTTCCCATTTCCTAGCCATCCTTCAGTTATGTAGTTATTTAGGTAGATCACGCCCTTTTTCTCTCTGATCTGTCTTCATCCCTAATTTTGTTCTTTTAAACCCCCCTTCTCCGATGGTTTCAAACTCTTAATTTACTCTGTGGTTCCTTTTTGTTTTATCTCTTGTCACACTTCCCCAATTTGTCTTCCTTTACCTCCCTGCCTTTGCTTTTTTTCCCTTTATCATGCCCTACTTTTTGTGCATTTTATATCCCTCATCACTTCCCATGGTTCTCTTTTCTTGTCAGCTGTTCCTCGTACAAGTGCTACACAGTGCAGTTCTATCCCAGAACCCAAATATGGTCGCCGTATTGGCAATGACTTTGCAGTAGGAGCAATTGTGCGTTTTGAATGTATCCCTGGCTATGCTTTGTTGGGCTCCAGAAACATTGAATGCCAGTCAGTAATCGGAGCCCTGGCTCAGTGGAACACATCAGTGCCCTCTTGTGTGGGTGAGTATCCCAAAACATGGAAATACTGTATTTTTGATAAACCTACAAAGTAATACATCCATCTCTTGTATGGGGCAAGTGTTGCATTTATATTCCTGTTTATAAACTCCCACCATCGATGCACATTTTCATATTTTCCAGTGCCTTGTGGTGGGAATCTGACAGAACGCAAGGGGACAATCCTATCCCCAGGATTTCCTGAACCATACCTAAACAGCCTGAATTGTGTCTGGAAGATCACAGTACCCGAAGGAGCAGGAATACAGGTGGGCATGATAATAATAATAATAATAATAATAATAAAAACAATTTAAATCATTTGTCTCTTCCCATCTACAGAAATAATTTAACCCAATAAACAAATGAAGAGCCTACAGAGGATCTTCTTTGCCAAAAATATTCCTCCATCACAGTATTGTAGTGGAATGTAACCAATGTATTAGGCAAGCTGTTAACCACTTAACACCATACAAGCATTATGGCTCTTTAATGAACAGAATTACTGTTCAGTGGCCTTCTTAAATATGATAATGTGCTATTTCCAGCGTAGCTATTGTTACCAGGCTTTTATATCCTTGCGTTGCATATACGTTTGCAGTGGACGTATCATTAAGTTCTTTGCATCATTTCCACAGCCTCCAAATTAGAGAACAGTCCCTCTACTCAAGGAGTTGGCATGGACATTCATTAAACAGAAAGCACTTGCCCTGGATGCACTGCTGTGCAATATTTATGGCTTGTTTCCTAATTGAAGTTCTGTTTAATAGCTTTTTCCAAGTTACTCTCCAGGGGCTGCTCGGAACGTCACAGATTCAGAATGTCACCAAGTTCACTGTGCTGTGCCGTTAACCGTGTTTATTCTTAAAGGGGTAACATACCCTGCTGCTTAGACAGCATGACAGGGTGGGGGAGCAGCACCCACTGCAAACAGCACAGTCACTGAGAAAAGAAAAGGTCAAGTTCATCGGTGTGTACTTATGTGTAACAATGCAAGAAATGCAAGCAAGGTACCATGCAATGTACACTACACGGTTCTGGAGTATGAGGGCATATCCCGCTTACAATTATTAATTACGATCCGCCTTTTAAATAAACAGCCAGGACTTGGTACATATCCTAAAAGAGCATGCTGTTATTATAAGTAAAGGAACTCCATTAAAAGGCTCCAGTTATAGAATTTAAATGGTCACATTTGGAATAGTTTGAAGAAAGTGCATAGTTGTATGGATGCTAAATAATATATATACATTGTATGTATGTAGCACTTACAGTAAAAGAGCATCAGTGTAATGTAACTGGTCTCTGAGGAGTAGCTTCCCTTTTAGATCTCACAGGAGATAATTACCCAGTTGAGCAAGCTGCTCCCTTGGGACTGGCATACTGATGCTAGCTATGTTCTGTGAGGCAGCCAGTGTACATTATGACTCCAGGGACTTTAAGATGAACCAGGGACCTTATAACTTATTATTTAACCGGAAAACATGACGGAACAAGTACAACAATAACCTTATGTCTAGTCCCATTTTTGTTTGTAATTTTTAAGCTCTTATGAGCACCGTTTTCATTTGTAGCCTATAATAATTGAAATGTGGAGCAATATAATAATGGTAACCTGACCTGTGGGACTCAGGATGGCGAACATATTCCTCATTCCTTTAGGAAGGATGAGGACATTCCTTGGTGAATGGACATCAGGTTTGTGGCTTGGGAGCGGGAAAGTAAGCGCTAGTGTCATTTATTGTGCCAACGTAACGGCATATGTACTTATCTCTGTAACATCACATAATTCCTTCTCCTTCAGTGTCCCAGAAAACTGAGATACCGGAGGATGAAGTTAGCTGTGAATTATGGCTGTTCTGCATAAAGCAGGTATCTTGGGGGCATGTGGTCTTATGAAGACATGCCAACAGAGATCTAAGCTGACAGAAACTATTTATTCACCAACCAAAACACTGTGGGATTTATTTGCTAAACACTGAGCTGAGGTTCACTGGGAATACCAAAACGGAGGCTAAATTATCTGAAAATGCTTCAAAAAACCTATTATCAAATTTGGGGCAATCCCAGGATTACAGCCACATGTGCATACGCAAATGCCAATTGAAATTATGTATGACATACATAGCCTAAACGTGCTTGTATTGAGCTCCACACAACCATTATACATGTATCAAGGATTGCTCACACTACACTGAGTCATGTGACCTCCCCACACTAAATCCTAGGATCCAGAATTTATACAAATATATAGTGCATACAGAGGTAGAACCTCCTGTATTTCTTTTTAATAAATAATAAAGAAACGTTTTGTGTCATTGAGTTTTATATCACGTTCATCCTTTTGTATCCAAGATGAGAATACTTGTTTTGACGCCTTGTTTTTTTCCCCTCTGTATTTCATGTCAGACCTGGTTAGCTACATTCACCACTGATCTTTGTCAGTATCACTGTGTCCTGCCAATGTGCCTTCTCTCCATGTCTAATACTCTCTAACACTGTGTACCTGATCCTACTTTAGTTACAACTTAATAAATATATATAGAGTGCTCTATTGTCTCAAATCTTGTTATACAAATGAATTATTTATGCACCTTGGTTCGCTATAGGTATAAACGTGGAACAATGCGCCAAAACATTCCACTGGTTTCCATGGTGATTGCTCCACTTTAAAAAACAAAACCAGTGAAGTCTATAAAAATGTAACTGACAAGTGAACATCAGACATTAATAGCTCAGATGAAAACATTCTCCAACTTGCCTGTCGTTTTAATATGGCTATCAATACCTGATTTTTGCAGTTTTCTTCCCAGTTACTTTTTTAGTGAAGTTTCTTTTGTTTTATTTAATTACTAATCTTTATACTATATATAATATATATAAATCTATATTATATTGAGTAGGAGCAGGATTAGATCTGTTGTAAGCTTATCAGCAGACTCTTTCTACTTTTGCGGATGAATTTTGATGTTAGTTTATAACATTCATATAGTAAATATAGAAATATCCCGGCAGCACATTGTGTGTTACTATGTGTCGGCAAATAAGAACCCTTCGGCCTATCTAGTCTTCCCGATTTTCTAAATACCTTTATCAGTCCCTGACCTTATCTTTTTATCTATTGTATTATCTTTCAGATCCAGGTGATAAGCTTTGTCACAGAACAGAACTGGGATTCGCTGGAAGTCTTTGATGGTGGAGACAATACTGCTACTATGTTGGGCAGTTTCTCAGGTACTGTATCTTTAATGCCAAAGAGGTAGGTCATCTTTGAAGCTACAAAGCATTAGAAAATACTCTTATAAAGTCATACCAGGGGCATAGTGAACTCCTTTTTTATTCTATATTAAAAAGAGCATTTCATCAATAGCACAGTGCCACACTTTCAATATGATGTATTGTAATGATAATGTTAATATGCTTTTCTTTTTTAGGAACTACAGTGCCAGCGTTGCTAAACAGCACATCAAACCAACTCTACCTGCATTTCTTCTCCGATATCAGTGTGTCTGCAGCTGGCTTCCACCTGGAGTATAAGAGTAAGACTAGGCTTGCTGTGAGCGCTGTGGGAAGGATGTGTGCTGAATGGGCAGTGTGCACAGTAAAAGCAATCCTTAGTGATTGGAGGACAGCTCACTGATTAGGCAATTTTCAGGACTAGATTGTATCCAGCACAGTGTGGCCAATTCTTCATAACGGGTTGAAGCACTGTGTTTAGTGACACTCCTTTATCTGCACACTTACATAATGTACACCGTATTTAAACACGGCTTTAGTGCTAATAATATCTGGCAGCCGATCTCTTTTGTGATTACACACAGTACAGCTGCTTTGTGTATTAACACTAACTGGCACTTTATGCTCTGTCCCTTGAAGGCACAGTAAAGGTCAACGCGTACTGACAGATGTTACAGCTGACATCCACATTGCTACTGACAGCTATGCAAAACACAGCAAGCATACTGTCGGTCTGTCTAGCTATCTATGTATTTATCTATCTATCCTATCTGTCCGGCTGTCTCTTTCGGAGGACTGTTCACTGACACAGGAACGTCAAAAAAACAGGATTTGTTCATGAAGTTGGAAAAATGATTTTAAATCTTGCTTCAGTAACAGAAGCAAAAGTTAAAAACATGGGTTCACTTACCTGGAGTAAACCCAACATATACTTTAGCCTTTCTCCTGATATGGATGCAGTCAATGGATGCAACCATCTCTGCCTCCATGCTTCCCTGTTAAGCACAATGGCTGCTGTTTAGAGGAGGGAAGGGCATGTACTTTAAAATATACATGCCAGTTTATCCTCAGTCCGTTTTATATTTCACTTGTGCTTTAATATGTGATTTTTCCGTTCACTTTTAGTGAATAAACCAATCTGTCTGTCTTTACATACAAACTAGCCAATGCTACAAAGAATGTAAAAATAAGATACCGTACTTCCAAAAATCATTTGAAATTCAGTCTGAGTCCTCCACCCCCTTAATCCAATGTACGTATCACAGACATATAGAACAGCATGAAGGGTTATTGTACATTTAATAGACATTTAAAATACTCAGGTGTCTATTCACTAAAATTTGAAATTGGAGGTCGAGATCAGCACTGATCTTGACCTCCAAATTTGAAGAGATTCACCCCCATCTCAGATGTCTTGAAAAATGATATTCACTAACATTTTTTGTGAGGTCGAGAGGAGGTCAAACTTTACCTCCAAGAATAAGTCAAACTTGACATCTGAGATCGGGGGGTTATTTATTTATTGTTACTTTATTTCTTTTGGGTTTTTAAATTTTTTTTTTTTATTATGAATATACAAAATTACAGAGTTAAATTATCAAAAAATCCTACATACAAACACTAATAGGTACTCCGTTATCTATTTTCCACTGTTATCTATGTATTTCTTTTGATTTTACTTTTTAATTCAACTCAGTTTTGGTAGAGGGATTAGATGTCAAAGTCCAACTCGCCTTCCAGTTCAGGTTTTGGTGAATAGAAATTTGTATTGCTTTTTACTGAAAGAGTTTCAAGATGGGAGATAGATATGGACTTTGGCCAGGTGGGGCGAGAAGGAGGTCGAGTTTCCTTTAGTGAATGGTGCAAGATTTTTAAAGTGAAAGGTGACCTCCTCATACTAAACTCAACCTTTAGTAAATAGACCACTGAGTCTATATCTTACCAAAAATGTAAAACATTGAAATACATCTGTGGTCCTGATAGGATGTCAGTAGAAGTCAAACCGTTTGAGTGCAGAGAGTATTGGCTGCGCTTCTGCTCCTTGCAGCTTCTGTCTATTTTTAAGAACACATGGAGGAAACAGTCTTCAGGAGTAAAATTTCCTTCATTCACTTCATTAGGCTTACACCCACCGGGTGAGCTGTGTGTACACATTCTGCAGCAACTGACAGTATGGGAACTGCAAAGGAAAGAGCTGGCTAGAAGATACCACCATACATTTAAAGGAATATAATGAAACAATCTATCTACATATATAAACACTTTCATACATTCACAAACAACCCAAAATGTCACTGACATTTTCAAAATAATGAGAGCAGGACCTTAGTATTGACTTACAAATTTCACCCAAAAATGAAAGGGCTTGTTATGATTAAAGGGATGTCATAATTACCAGCGTTAAGTAGGATTTAGTATTTATCATGTTCACATTACAGTATACTGGGCATGATTAATGTTAAACCACAATCCCTATGCAGTTTCCTTTGTCTTTTCTCCATGTCAGTCATTTAGTATACATCCCATTATGTTTAATTGTTGTAATGCAAATCAATGTTAGTACATGGCCCTATTATATAATGTGTTAATATAGCACAAGCAGTCATTAAATAAAGCCAGGCTTCATTTGAGGCCTTTTTACAAACTTACATTTTCTTCACTGCAATACTTGATAATATTATGTGGCATGTTTCATGTTTGTGTCTGAAAACATGGATAGCGCAAGCTACTGAAAAGAAAAGTTGAAACGTGTTGAACAAATACATGAATTTTAGCATTCGGAAGCACGGCCTACTGTAATATAGTCATTGTTTGCCTTTTTTTCATTATGATTATATGATTGCGGACTCAGCCGGGATAATGCATTTGCATTGAAATATCCCCATAATGCTGCTCAGCTAGAATGGAACTTATCCCTATATCTGAATTATGTATTTTAAACCCAACACTGTTTTCTTTCTGTCTATTTATTTTAGTTCCGTCTGCAAAAGTATAAATACAGACTAAAAAATTTTTAAAAAGATTATTTTGCCCTCTTATTTTTTAGTCTGCTTGTTTTGGTATTAAAAGAGTAGTACCATGTTAGTCTTGGAAAAACAGGAAGAATTACAATTATATTATTTATTGGCTAACTTTGATTGTAAGCTGTCTACATTTCTATAAATGTGGGTTTGTGTATGTGTACAGCCTGATTAATTTGTATTTCTTGTATTTAGCTGTGGGTCTCTCCAGTTGCCCGGAACCATCTGTTCCCAGCAATGGAGTGAAGAACGGAGAACGATACTTGGTGAATGATGTGGTTTCCTTCCTGTGTGAACCTGGGTATTCCCTGCAGGTAACAACCATTATCCTACCTGATAGGATGGCTCCTCATACACTCACAACCCTTTCATTTTATAAGCAGCAGGCCAATTTTGGACACTACTTGGCCCTGGGCAGAGCTTGTAGTGGTGTGCCACCTCTCCTTTGAATTTTTCTATGAATATTATTATTAATAATGATCAGTGGCATGATAATACAATAGTTAGTTACTGGTTATGTTCGCTAAACAGGGAATTGTGGGGAACTGACAGCTGCAAAAAAAGACCAAAATATTTTAAACAAAAAATCCTTCAACTCATTTAAGTTGCCAACTCAGCTTGCCTGGCTGTGAAGGCCATCTTCAGTGGTGTACTAATAATATTTTTTTTTTGTCTCCTATATACTATTTTTACCATTCTTTGTTGGGTGGTGGAGTTATCCCCATTGGCTGATACAGCTTTTTCCTTATTGTCTTGTATAATATGATTATATTAGTGGTAAATATATGTTTTCTCTCTGCAGGGTCACTCCCATATCTCGTGTATGCCGGGTACTGTCAGACGATGGAATTACCCTCCCCCTCTGTGCATTGGTATGGATGCCTAATGTACATTTACAGTGTGTGTGTGTGTGTCATGGAGAAATATTTTGTGTTTGTAATTTGGCATGTTTGTAGTGCCGCCTGTGTCTTACGAGGAGGTGACTATTGTTGGCAGTGTTTATTTGTGAATGGATGTGTGAGCATATCTTTGTATGTAGAAAGTGTAGTCCTTCTTGCTGACACTCCTATAATACCATTATAGACACACTGTGTACTGAACAGCGATCAATGCAAGGTGGCCTTTGTCTAGTGCTGTGCTGTCCATTTTGGATATCTTTTGGCATGGTATCAGCTTATATATCTCACGTGACGTAAATGGCTTGTATCGTATCATTCTTTATGCCTTGTTAATCACACAGTGAGCTATTTTAGACACATTGATGAATATGTTCCCTGGTATAACAGCAAGTTGTCTGATTTATCTTATGTGAGAAAAATAAGCTCCTTTGTTTAATAGGCCCCTCAGTGTGTATGGGAGAAAAAGTGCCTTCGCCGCTGTGCTATGTAATTGAGTGGGCGTGTGATCTTTTGGCAGATAAACCTCAGTTTTGCTCAGCTCTGTGCTTAATCATACTTTCCTATACAAGATACTGCTTCCTTGCTATCTTCTGGAGAATTCCTGGTCTGTGACCCCAGCTCTCAGCTCTGCTTTCCCCTCATTTCTAAGTTAAATGTCTGTAAATTCCCCAACAAATAAAATAACGTTGTGCCCCCAATATTCTCGAGGGACAGCAGCTGGAGAGCTGTCACTTCAGCAGAAGAAGGCTCTTGTTATTTGTTATTTTGTAGACCGTATGAATGAAATAGAATCTCACATTTGTTTAGTACATAACCAACCTAACCACACCAACTTCACATTGCAACTATTAGCTGGACATATTTTCTGACTTGGGGCGCCTTCGAAAAATCCTGATAGACTCAGCCGTGAACTGAAAATGTTGATGAACCACTTATATAGACTATATAGAATAATATAGGTAAAATATATGGAATGTTACAGAGTAAAAGCTGATCAGTGAATCATTAGTGATGCCAGGCTAACTTTCTTCTCTTTAATGATCAGCTCAATGTGGAGGGGTCTCAGAAGACATGGAGGGCGTCATCCTGAGTCCTGGATTTCCAGGAAACTATCCCAGTAATTTGGACTGTACTTGGAAGATCTCCTTACCGGTGGGATTTGGTAAGTGCCTAATAAGTGTCTTCTGGACGCTTCTTACTCCACTATGTAGATATTTCAATATAAGTATCCTGGATATTTGGACATTTAAACAGAGAAAAATATCATATAAAATAATAATCTTTATGATAACTTATGTGAAGTCATGCCATATCTAGATGTGTGGAACAGTACTGACACAAAATTCAACATACAATCTCATGTTAAAAGGACAGTGCTTTGAACTTTATGCACACTATAAATGAATTGTAATTTTATGTAGGTATTTAATATGTGTACCTACAGTAGGCAGTTAAAGAGCAAAATAAATTGGCATTCTAATTGATTTATAATTATAGTGATCATTATTGTTTGCTAACTGTGATGATTGAATAGAAGAATAATGAATGAGACCTTAGTTTAACTTTGGCCTCTCAGTGCATTAACCATGGCAAATGAGGCACTAGACTCAGACACACAAGATAAGGGGATCACCAGTTAAATTGTACACCAATGATTAAGTGCATACATCGTGCACAAAACGCATCACGTGAAAAGTGTTTGTACATTTTCAACACTGCAAGTCTTTCGGGTTTTTAACTGGATACTTGGGGGAAACTTGAGTAATAAAAACCTCTTGGATTTTACTCAAAGTACAGGATCATGTGGTTGTTTTCTTTCTTCTGCTGTGGGCAACACAGAGGACTGTAGGCAGTGTGTGTGGTTGTGACTAAATCGGCAGTAGGCTCATTTTCCTCTTGCCAAGAGCTAGTCACAGCTTTGGAGTCATTGCTTATGTTGAAATCTACCATTGTCTTAATTCTGTTGCGATCATCTGGACCACCATTTTAATGTTTTTCTTAATTGTGCTCAGATCTATACTCTTTATGCATTACGGTTAAATTCTATCGTCACGTTCATTTATCTTTTTATAAAAGGTAAATCCACTCTTTCATTATGTTTTCCCACACGAACGACCATTTAATGTATCGTCAGCATGTTTTCTTGCCACGTCTTGTATTGAACCTATTATACTTTGTCACTTTCAATCCACGCGTTTCGTCCAAAGGTAGAAAAAAAGACAAGAAATAAGGAGATTAATTATTAATACGTGGGCTGGTCAGTGTGTTGAATTAATTGTGTGCATGCCACCAAGCACAAAATGGTTTGAGCAGCTAATTAAAATTGGTTACTGTTCACACAGTGTTATAATGAGATGAGTTCCCCTGTAGATCTATTATGTGTAAGTTGTAATCACTGATGTTTCTGTCACAATGAGGTGAAATGTTGGGATGTAGGATGTAAATTGCTTTGATCCATTCACTGATATGTCATGCACAAGTTGTTGCATGTGCTCTTTTAATTTCATTCAAGAAAAACTTACTCTCTATATTTTAGGCTATTAGTCTGTATATGTTTGTTTCTGGGGGGCTTCTAGTGCTGTATTGGTTAGATCTGCTCATAAACTTACACAGATTGGTTTTAAAATTCAAAAAGGTACTTTACTCTCTATTCCTTATACATATAATTTGTAGCACCGTTGACATGATAGTACTTGTATAAGGTGAGAGGTAGGATTGGAACACAAATCCTGAAGCACAACTGCATAGGCAATGTAGGCATTTTAAATAGAAATGCTTTAATTGAATTCAAATAAAGTACCCTCTTTGTTCTGTAAACCTCTATAAGGGAGCTGACATATTGTTTAGAATCTTGTGTCAGATGATGAAAGCCCGAACGCAAGATTCAAAACAATGGGGGGGATTTATATGCATAATGCACAGACAGCGCCAAATACTGGTGCTATCTATGTGTGTGTCTATGTATAAAGCAGACTCCTGCTGGGTTGCACTGGCACTCAATGCCCATGTAGCGCCAGCACAGCTTATGTAAAAGAATCATACGCTGAAAAGCTCCTGATTAGTGTCTAATTGTGCATGTGTAGAGTTATGCCATGACCAAAGGCATTGCCCTGGGGAGTGGCCTTGATACCGTGTTGGCACAGTAGCATTGACATTCCCCCTTACTTGCAACAATGTATCAGTATCTGGAGTTGGAAATCAGAATCCAAAAGTCTGGATGTTTATTTTTACTTGTGCCATCCCACAGGTGGGCAGAGTGGTGAAAAAAGTGGGGGATCATTCTCTGGTCCCTTGTCCATTATACATTACCCTTCCACCCCGCACAGACTCTCTCTAAAATTAAATTCAGTTAAGCTGGTGTAAGAATAGCTAATTACGCAGTTGTATGTACTCTTTTGCTTGTACAAAATAATATACAGTAATTGTATTTCCTTGATTAAATGCAACATAAAACTCGACAGCTAAGTGACAATATAAGTTGTTCTTTTCAACTCTTCACCTCTTATTGATTCTGTCGCATGTCTTCATATATGAAATGATTGGTTATATAATCAGTAATAGATTATAGAGTGAAAGCGGGAGGAAAACTGATGTATGAATGTGAACATTAAGATTAATGCATGTATGGATTAATTCATAGATAAATATTCGTAAACTGTATAGAGAATGAAAAAAAATACATTTAGAATAAGAAATATATATGTACAGTTTAGCTGTTGAGTGATTAAAAAGACTGCCACCTAAAAATCATTTTAATAAATAATTATCTATACACCATGTTATCAAAATTGCTAAATTACACAGGCAAATGCATAAATTAAGAAGAGACAAAAGTGTTTTTGAAATGTCTGCAATATCTCGTGTTGATGCCATCACATGCGGTTTGATATGCAAATTACACATTTCCCATTGAGAGCGCAGGTGATGTCACAAACAGAAGACACCACAGACACATTTAAAACATAATCTTAATTCATATATTTGCTTTTAATTCTGCAATTCTAATGTGTACATCATTATTATTCTCTACATTTAGCGTATAAACACTATTTATACTGTATATATCTACCTAACGTATACCGTTGAAGTTATCTCCATGACCTAACATTTTTTTTAACGTGTATTCATTCTAGGAGCTCACATTCAGTTCCTCAGTTTCTCTAGTGAAGCCAACCATGACTTTGTTGAGATCAGGAATGGCCCGCATGAGACAAGCAGTGTGATTGGTCGGTTCAGTGGATCAGACACCCCAGGCGCCCTTCTTTCTGCCTCCCATGAGACATCTGTTTATTTCCACAGTGACCATTCCCAGAACAAGCCAGGATTTAAACTGGAGTACCAAGGTAAAGGGAATGGGAACAATTGCTTATATTATTGTCCAGCTGAAGGCTAGCAGGATACAAGTGGCCCTCAAGTTTTTGTGCAGCCCTCTTCCTGGCTACAAAGCCCCTAGATTTTATTGTGTTACTAGAAATCAGTAATAAGCCTCAGCATGTTATGCAGCCCCCAACATTAAAAAAGTTGGACTGGAAAGGGACTGTATCACTTGAACATTGTTTTTACTGTGAATATAAGGGATACAAAATCATTGAAAATGATGTCTAATTTGTGTTGGCAAAAGCAAACAAATGCTTAAATTAGGAGAGAAGTGTGTTTGAAAAGTGCCTGTGCTGTCTCCTGTTTGTGACATTACATGTGGCCTGATATGCAAATGAACTGCTTTTCAGTGGGACATGTGTAATTTGCATATTAGGGTACAGGTGATGTCATAAACATAGACTCCACCGACACATTTAAAACACATTTTCAATATAATCTTTTTTTCCTTTCATGTATTAAATATAACACTACACAACGTAGGTTATTCGTACAAGGGATGCACCTGATAAAGGATCCTGATAGTGACCGTCTTTCCATGTTCCTCAATGTCTAAAGCAAACTCTGGACAATTGACAAGTATTTGCACTATGTAAGCCAGTTCCGCACATCCTGCTGCAGATGATTTAGCACTGGCGCAACCCATATGTAAAAAAGAACAGGCACTTTAATGTGAATGTAAAGCATAAATTATTGTTTTATAAAAAATGATCTATACATTTATGCACATAAGAGTGTTAGGATTTTTTTTAAAGGTACCCTAATACAGAAGACACAGCAATGGTGTACTTTATATTTTTCTTCACCACACTTTCATGTAGTGTTTATATTAAATAATTACGTTCTTTAGACACTCAATACTATGGATTGTTTCACAAAAACCTGATGTGAGCAGTAAATTGTTACTCTAACCAAAAAAAAAAAGAGTATACAGTCAATATACACACAATCTACATCGCAGTACAAATTAAACCAGCACATTATGAAATTTAGAGGATTATTTAAAAACTAATAGAGGCACCTGTATAGAATGTAAGTCTTATAGGAATGGGAATGCTAAAATATAAAGTTGTCTGATACAGTGGGTATGTATGTACCTTTCCTGTCTTGCACTCTATGTTTTGCTTTATGTAAAAATACATCTGTGGTTCCCTTGGAAGCAGAGGTACTTCTATCACTCAGTTCCCCTTGTTTCCATGGTGTTATACTTGATAATTTGTAGTCAAATGTAATACCTGTGAGTTTAAGAGTGACACAGAAATAAAAAAAATAAAAAGATTTGTATTTTTTTTTTGTATTTGACTAACAATAACATTATACAATTATTACTAATATAAAAAACAATGTTTAGTATATCAGCATAGCAACACCTACTTTAAAAGGATTCTGTTACCCAAGCATTGTTTAAAAACATCTATATGTTGGCAAATGCATAGAGTAAGACAACAATGGTTTTAATTTTTAAATCACATTGTGGCTAGATATACAAATTACACATTTGCAATTGGAGTCATTTACATAAATAAGCCACAAAGTGATGACATAAACAATTGGCAGCACAGACACATATAGAGTAACCAATGTTTAGATGACAGGGCCCCTTTAAGTTTTTTTTTAAACTAGCACTGATCCAGAATCGTGTCTCACCCAAAGTTTTAAATAATCCACTGGGAGATTAGATCCAATAAAAAGGTATCTTTTATTTGTTCCAATTTAAAAACAAACACATCCCTCCAGAAATTACGCATTTCCTGTGAAAACGCAATCACAGGCTACATTTCATTGAATACGACCTCTCAGTGAATTTTTGGGATTTTGGAAAATAGCTGTTTACTCTGGACGTGAATCTACTCAACAGTTAATGTTATACTCCATGAGGACCAAGTAAAGGGGAAAATCCACTCTTTATCCATGTGTTTGTAACACCCGCAGGGTCCCTTTAAAGAAAAAATCTAAGTATTTTGTATCTACTGCTGTAATAGGAGATTCTGGCTAATGATATACAAATTGACTTCCATGTTCTTCTTATAACCACATTAACATGGATTACTTTTTCCTGAAATAACTTCTTAGAATGCATAACATGAAACTGAAGACAGACAGAAAACCTACTAATGGGCAGAATTGTGGGTATTAACTATATCCGATAAATAAAAGATACTTTTTAGGAAAATGTTAAACCAGATAGATATAATCTATCTAGAAATGAAAGTCAAGCTGTCACCAACACAGCTTTTAGCATCATTCATTGTATTTATCTAGACAGCATATAGCGTGCGTGTTTTTGTTTTTCAATCAGTGTAATTGTTTTAGAGATATTTGGTTTAACAATTAGAGGCTATTGTACCTCAGCATTGTTAAGTTAAGTGGCAAGAGGGGGAATAAATGCATTACTAATTGCATTTTAACCCAGAATTCACCTCTGTTCTACTTAGCCTTGCTGCTAAGGCTTCCAGACCCAATCACTTTCCATCAAAATGGAAGGATAACTGAATGGGTTGCAAGATAACTTTTCCAGTTATATGAAGATAACATCTATTGGTAATATATTGATTATTTTACCTCTGTAGATAGAATTGCATGGGTTTATTATAAGCTAAGTTAAGTATACTTAACTGTAGATTGATTTTCGACAATGTTTCTTCCAGCTAAGCAGGCACCCATTTTGTCACTTGCATTTTGATAATGCACTGTCACTTCTCTCTAGCTTATGAACTCCAAGAATGTCCAGACCCAGAACCATTCTCACACGGTGTGGTCAGAGGAGCAGGTTACAACGTGGGTCAGTCCATCTCATTTGAATGTCTTCCTGGATACCAGCTGATAGGACATGCTGTTCTAACATGCCAGCATGGAACCAATCGAAACTGGGACCATCCATTTCCCCGGTGTGAGGGTAGGTCTTTCCTCAATGAGTCATAAGTCAAGTATGGGTGCTGTTTAATTTGGGTTGTTGATGCAAAAAGACAACTGCATAGAGGACTTCGTCAGAATTGACTTGTTTGTACAAATATTTGAGCATCCTCAGAAAACATGCTGTTGACCAAAGTTCTTTTGTTTTGCTTAGGGATAGAGTGTATACTTATTGTACTATCTGATTACTGATAGTAAATGTTTGTTGTCCTTACAAAGGATATTTTTTGTCTTGTGCATATTTATTGGGTTTTCAGACTTTTCTTCTTATTGTGTTTGATTATGGGTGAAAGCTTTGCATGCACACTTTTTAACTTATCTTTGATACTTCCAGAAAGTTCTATTACACAATTCGACTGACTCAGGCTCTCAAAGTTCTGTCTACCACCATTATCATCTGTTAAAGTGCTTCAGCAGTTAAAAATGAAGGCAGACAATAAAATTGAGCTGCTTATTGGCTCAAATTCAAATTTTAATAAGAGCTAATTGAAGAACTGCAGGTGCTATAGTTGTAGAAAAGTTCTCCATCCCTTTTTTTAAAGGGCATATTTATTGCTAAATTCAAGTACCTACAACTCCTACACCTGAATTATTGTGACTTTTTAAATAGTATCACTAAATAAACATTCAGAGCTGTTTAAAAATGCCAGTATATCTTAACAATAGTCTGGCGTACACAATAATATCAACGAAGCAGTACAAATTATAATTAAGGCAAAGTTTGTTTGTGTGGCCACTGAAATTATTTTGTCATTATATTGTTTGTTTCAGTTGTATTGCAGTGTATTTTTGGGTGTATTGTTAAATTAATATAGTCCATGCCAATGTCAAAGCCAAGTTATAATAAGTTGGGCATTACCCAGAATTCTAGTAGCCTATGGCTTCTAGTGTTCAAAGCATTTCTATATCCAGTTTAGTGTGTCTGCAGATATATATTTTTTTCCTTTACCATGCCTGCTGCATTTATGTGTCTTTGGAGTGCAATACTATAATATCTTTTAATCCTGGATTTTTGGGTCTTTTCTAAATAGTGCCCTGTGGAGGGAATGTAACGGCATTTAATGGCACTGTGTATTCTCCTGGATTTCCTGATCAATACCCCAATTCCCAAGACTGCACCTGGCTTATCACAGTTCCTCTGGGTTTTGGCATTCACATCAACTTTACCATCCTGCAGATAGAGGCTCAGAATGATCACATCACAGTCTGGTAAGAGAAGCCAGTGCTTTAACATTACTAGTGTACAGCACAGTATTCCAGCACTTTATTTGTGGAATCTCCATTTTGTGCCCCTTACCTGATACAAAGACTTTTATCCATTTTCTTACACCATCATTTTTTTTGTCCATTAAGATCTCCAATTAAGGAAAAGGAAAACAAGTACATAACTAACAAAAGCATGTTTGATTAATTATTAATAAATTGTATCTGTCAGTAAATTGCTATCCAGACATAAATGGCAATGCACCAACAGTGGTGCAGGGTAACCCCAATCAGTATATAGTTAGAGAAACATACACGGTCCTACAGCACAGCTCTCATAATTATATGGTGAGTCAGACATTGAAGCAATGTAGCTTCCATCAGTTTGCAGTAAGCTAGACAGATGGTGGTGCAGTGTAGCTTCCATGACTATATAGTTTCCAGATATTAACGGTGGTAGCTAAGCATCATGGTAGATGGGAATTGAAATCCATAGTTTATATCCATTTGCTGATGACTATAGATGACTCAGCTTTGCTCCCTCAATTGTGTGCACCTTAGGCTGGTGCCTCTGTCGCTTCACCCTCGTTACATCTTTGGGTTGCCAGGTCAGACATGTTTGTTTTTCTCGGCACATATAACTTTACATGCACCCCTGCAGAATGTAAAATTGCGTATTGTTAAATTAATATAGTTGTGTCCAGGGTAGACAATTATTTAAGGTCTAGTTAATGAATTGAGTTCCCTCTGAACACGTATTATGTCACTCGAACACATGTTACTATGTCCAGTAACACAGCTGAATGCCTGGATGCAGTAAGTAAAATAAGAAATATCCATGTAAATAGCCAGAGAATGCTAGCAATTCAGAAAGTGTGATTGAGAGGAATTGCTGCTAAGGTTAAAGTAATTAAAAAAAGTGTCCAATATTTTTAGTTTTTTGTTGTTGCTTCAAGTGGTTCTTTCAAGTATGATAACCAACAAATGCCCAGCACTGCATGAAGGTGAATATTTGTGACGCAGGCAACGTTTTAACTTCTATCCTGTGTCGAGATAAATATTCACCTCTACGGAGTGCTGGGAATGTGTGAATAATTGGAGATTATAAGGTGACGTCTCGCCTCTTGCACCCAGTGTAGTCAGTGTTGACCCGAACAGTTTTTGGATCCTTGTTTAACGGATGATAATCTTACTTTTGTTCTCAAAATCCGATGGCAGTCCCTTGTATCATCTATCCACTAGATACGTTTGGACAGCTGTCCACTAAATCAGTTTGTGTAGGGACTTACACAGTTAAAAGTTAATTGGCATTTAATTCGTTAGCATAATCCTTAAAATCTGGCATTCCAGCTACCTCCATCACTGGGTTGTAAACACCTGTTCTAAATAATTGTGGATTCGTAGAACAACTGTCCAGGCAGAAGTAAGTGATCCCCGAGGTTCTTTGGTTAATATCAGGCTATAATTACTATAATAATACTGAAATTAAACAATGATAAAGAAAATGGAAGAATCTAAAACATAACATTGCAATCTTATTCCATATTCCGTTTGATTTATATGTGCATTTTGTTTCTTATAATGCCTACATCATTACATATAGCAGGAAACACATTACCATCTATAAATCTCGAAAAATGCAACGATAAGACTGTAAAACAAGCAATTCACAACATTCACACAACTAAGTAAGGTGGAAAGTGAATTAAATATAGAAATTGGTTCATTAGGCTTTGGCACAGGCAGATAAGCTTCAGTCATATGATGGCCAAAGTCTGCAAATTACACTTTCATTTATATAGAAAATGAGAAAACGAAAATGCTCTGTATATGTGTGTATGTTTAATATACACGCTGACTTATTTAAAGGTGAAAATATAACACACAATGTGGCAGTCGAAAAAGAGAAAAAACCCCCACACAGAAATAAAACTACAGTGCGCAGTAAAATGTATGATACAAGGAATACTATCCCAGAGTACCAAACAACATGTGATCCTCAAAGTCTGCTCATATGTTGTGTGCGGAATTACTTATTTGGTCATGCCTGTGTAATATTAAAGAATAAATTGTGAGGAAAGGGCAAAATGAGATGCTGCTGAAGCAGTGGCTCTTTAACGTTGATATTGTAGAGCTTATTTCTCCAGTTTGAGGCATGCTGGGACATTAGGAGGGGGCTGTGGATCTGATCGCAATGCTACATAGCATAGACACAGAGAATTCCTGCAGCCTCACTGTACCTGGAATATCAAAGCAAGTGGTTATCTGCAGGAGGACTTGGTGGGCATTAAATAAATAGGCCATGCTCTTTAACCCTTTAACCCTCTAGTGTATTTACAATAGAATGATATGTCTTTGTTCTGTTATTTATTATACCTCTCCTTTTTTTTATTTTCCCACAATGCATTGAAGTTAAAGGGAGTAATAATAGTATAGAACAGTAATTATATAGGCAGGGAAGGTCCATAGCAGGGAAGGTGCCAACCTTGAAATGGCAGCACAGTTTTTCTGCCTGGCGTTTACCCTCCTTATTAGGATACTACCAGAAACCAGTCCCAACTTGGTATTAACTATGCTGTTAATGCGGTTTTATTTATTTATTCAAAATACTGCTGAATCTTTTTAAAACATTATATTCACAGTCTACAATCTACTATGTACTGCAAATAAATCTTTAGATGATATAGCCATTTTAAGCATATATCTTTGGCTCTGTAGAATTTACTTAGATAAATAGGTAACAAAAAAATCATCAGCAAAGAACTCTATTATGTTCAGATTTTAATGTGTATGTTGAAAATCCCAAAGACTTCAGTTTATAAATGTTTAACACTGTTGACACCATTCTCAAGTTTGCCTCAACAGTGCAATCAGATTTGTCTTATGGATCAATACCCTATCTGTGTTTAGTTAAATGAATCTTACACCGAATGCCCTCTTTTACTAGAAAGGTTAAACAGTTTTGTCGAAATTGATATACATTCAGTCATAGGTCATTTTTAAGTCCCTTTTCTTCTAATTAAGCGAGGCATTCACCTAGAAAGTTCTATATATGACAACCGCTCAGATTCAAATGATTTAGCGGCCATGCTGGCAGATTAAAGAAAAATAGTTTTTTATTTATATATGTTGTACTGTAAACAAAACCAAGAAAAAGGAGGAAACTTACACTCTGGATACTCCGTAGAATCAAAGGTTGTTTTAATGGCAAAAGTGAAACATATACAGCAACAAAAACGTGTGGAAAAAGGGAACACGACGCGTTTCGCGTGATAACACGCTTAATCAGTATGTTATACTGTATCCCAAATCATATTGCTATCAGTATTTCCAGTGAATATCACAAAAATGCTGGCTCCTCTTTAAAAGTGCACTATTCTTGTTTTTATTTGAGTAGCACTGTCCTTCACAGGAATTTATTGCATTATAACCGTACATTAGTTTGAATAAATCCTACCAGCATTATCCTGAGATAGACGTACAAATAGCCAACAACCAACATAATAATACGGCCAAAAACTAGTAAGAATATTGACTGTACCATTAAGAAGTAAAGAGAGAGTCTTCTCTAAAGAACTAGACATAGAAACCTTACTGCTAAGTCATTATCCCTATCAAAAATTCAATGTTTCCCTTGTGATTCCTAATCCAGCCCCAAATAACTTTTAATCCTACTCAACTACAAGGCCCTGCACTCACCTGCTCCCAGCTCGCATTTTAGTACTGATCACTATAGGTGAGTGAAGAATTAAGAAAAACTTAGGT
Organism: Pelodytes ibericus; assembly: GCA_036172795.1. NCBI lineage: Eukaryota > Metazoa > Chordata > Amphibia > Anura > Pelodytidae > Pelodytes > Pelodytes ibericus. Next base: position 164,157,332 of record CM069857.1, read on the forward strand.
GGGAATGTAATAAATTGAGATTAAGTTTAGGATGCCAGTTGCAACTCTAGCGGATATAGCCACGAGGTACTGGAAGATTTCGATGGAATTTGAGTTGTAAGCCAAGGACTGGATATATTCATTTTGGTCTATTCTGCGTTCCGAAAAGACTTCAGGCCAAATCAGTTAATGAGGACTCACCCACAGAGAGCTGGAAAAGGAAGAACCAGACAGGATTATATCCAAACACTGCGTATTCACTCAGTATGACCAGAGCAGCAGACATTTGTACCATATTCACAAATCCAATCTATCCTGATAATTATACGTTACTTATCAATATCATATAGAAGCAGTGGAATTGAAATTTTAATACATTGATTATAAAATTACTGACTGATAATATTGCTATAAACTCGTCAGATGTCTTAAAAAATACAGAGACATAAATGGTGTGTTAGATAAGAAGTCTTTATATCATTTTCTAGAGTTGGTAGACAGAAAAATACAAAAAGTGACAGTGCGCTATACGTGCTGTGAAGTGATAATATCAATAATACAGTGGTTCAACTGTGCAAATTATACAGTGTATACCCAGTGAGGCAAATACAAAGATATATTTAATAGTGCAAATATAAAGGCATGGAGCACTCACAAATAGTCCTTATATTGTTGGGACAACACAGAAAGTACGTGACAGCTCCTTTTCTGAATTCCTTCAACCTCCAAAGAATAAGAGATGGTTTTTAGGGAATTAAAATGGAATTTAATATAAAGTGCATTAAATATCTTACACTTAGGATCTGGAGCATCGGCAGGTACAGACAAACTGGAACATAGAAGATAAGAGCAGGATCTGGTAAAATCTCAAATAAGTGTTCGATCAAGGCGTTTCGCCCGTTTTGAATGGGCTTCCTCAGGATCCAACAGCACTCATGAGAGATGGAGCTGTTTTTATATAGTGTCTGCAAGATTAGGACGCATCAACAGCAGCGCGACCAACACATAGCGTCACTGTCAGCGCGACCATTGAATCGGAAAAATGAAATCTTCGGCTTTCTCCGCTGTCTGTTCGTATTGTAGGACTCGGTTAGTGACGTCGTTCGGATATCTCCGTAGTTCGTATTGCAGACTTTGACATTGTTCGTTTTAACAGCTTCGGTTAAACTGCTTCGTATTAACCCTCCTTCGGTTAAGCAAATCATCGTTCGGTTGTTGTATTATGTGTGGTTCTCGGCTTATGTTTCTGAATCAGAAAGCTGGAGTGTTCGGTTTTTAGAGAGTTCGGTCTATAACACTTACATTCAACCGAAATAGACAAGAATCCACATATTTCAAAGCAGGGGTTTTCTCAGTAGATAATCCATATAATATCCATACAAAGACATAAAAATATATAAAATTAAGCAAGACAGTTTTGCACTTTTCTAAATACATATAAATATAAATATATAAACTTTGTGCTGAATCTAGGAATAGAAAAACATTTATATTACTTATTTTAAAAAAATCCTTTTTATTAGAAAAAAATCATTTATAAGACCAGTTAAAATTAATTATCATTTTCCCAATTAATTATCATTGGGAAAATGATAATTAATTTTAACTGGTCTTATAAATGATTTTTTTTTTTTTTTCTAATAAAAAGGATTTTTTTTAAATAAGTAATATAAATGTTTTTCTATTCCTAGATTCAGCACAAAGTTTATATATTTATATTTATATGTATTTAGAAAAGTGCAAAACTGTCTTGCTTAATTTTATATATTTTTATGTCTTTGTATGGATATTATATGGATCATCTACTGAGAAAACCCCTGCTTTGAAATATGTGGATTCTTGTCTATTTCGGTTGAATGTAAGTGTTATAGACCGAACTCTCTAAAAACCGAACACTCCAGCTTTCTGATTCAGAAACATAAGCCGAGAACCACACGTAATACAACAACCGAACGATGATTTGCTTAACCGAAGGAGGGTTAATACGAAGCAGTTTAACCGAAGCTGTTAAAACGAACAATGTCAAAGTCTGCAATACGAACTACGGAGATATCCGAACGACGTCACTAACCGAGTCCTACAATACGAACAGACAGCGGAGAAAGCCGAAGATTTCAGTTTTCCGATTCAATGGTCGCGCTGACAGTGACGTGACGCTATGTGTTGGTCGCGCTGCTGTTGATGCGTCCTAATCTTGCAGACACTATATAAAAACAGCTCCATCTCTCATGAGTGCTGTTGGATCCTGAGGAAGCCCATTCAAAACGGGCGAAATGCGTTGATCGAACAACACTTATTTGAGATTTTACCAGATCCTGCTCTTATCTTCTATTTTCCAGTTTGTCTGTACCTGCCGATGCTCCAGATCCTAAGTGTAAGATATTTTATGCACTTTATATTAAATTCCATTTTAATTCCCTAAAAACCATCTCTTATTCTTTGGGGGTTGAAGGAATTCAGAAAAGGAGCTGTCACGTACTTTCTGTGTTGTCCCAACAATATAGGGACTATTTGTGAGTGCTCCATGCCTTTATATTTGCACTATTAAATATATCTTTGTATTTGCCTCACTGGGTATACACTGTATAATTTGCACAGTTGAACCACTGTGTTATTGATATTATCACTTCACAGCACGTATAGCGCACTGTCACTTTTTGTATTTTTCTGTCTACGTACCCTGTTGCAGCATTGTGGGATAGCTGCTAGACAAGTTGCTGCTTGTGCAACATTCTCTCTAGCGCCATCTACCTCCAACCTGTTCCAATTCTTGATTTTCTAGAGTTGATGAGTGCATCCATCTGGTAGAGTCTAAACTGCTCGGTTTCCTGTGCTGAAGGGTCCCATAAAGTACTTATATGCACAGGTCATTTATATTTTATACAAATATATCTGTATAGTTTTGCCGAGCATATTTAGGAACATGAAACTGGATCCTATTTCTTGCTTCCAGCAATCTCTGTCTCTGCAATGGGGTGCTTGATGTACCAAAGTATAAGATACATAATAATGGTACATGAACTGGAGAAAGAATGAATGAAAGATGTAAAAGGGGAGCCTGCAGTAGCTAACAAACTTATTGTGCAGGGAGTGATCAATGATACCTAAGGTTGTAGTGAGGTCAAGGGCTTGAACCTTATAAACTGTGCTCTGTACAACTGCCAAACAACATTCATTGAAGTCCCTTGTCAATGATCTGTTGCACTTCATATAGTGTCAGTGAATCTATTCCTGTGGTTACCCTAGAGCAGTGATGGTGAACCTATGGCATGCGTGCCATAACTGGCACCCTAAGCTCTCTGTTGTGGCACGCACTGCTAAGAGGAAAGTTGAGGTACTGAAGCCTCTAATCTCGGCTCCATTACCCCAAATTGAGAATTTTCCTCTAAATAATTATTTACTGAAATGCTATCCTGTTGACTCCTGGGAAATAACATCAGTATTATTGCTCAGGAGCCAGCAGAATAAGCATTTCAGTAAGTGCACACCACTCCAGATCGCAAGTTGGTTTAATCATCCCAGTTCCTCTACTGACATCAGCTTGACAGATGACACACACCCTGTTCACACAGCAGTGTAGCAGCTCCAGCAGGTCTGTAGCAGCTCTCCCAAAGCAGAGACTTCATGCAATGTATGTGTGAATATATATGTATACTTGTGCTGTGTGTTAGTGTGTATACTTGTGCTGTGTGTTAGTGTGTATACTTGTGCAGTGTGTTAGTGTGTACTTGTGCTGTGTGTTATTGTGTGTATGTGTGTTAGTGTGTATACTTGTGCTGTGTGTATGTGTGTTAGTGTGTATACTTGTGCTGTGTGTAAGTGTGCTGTGTGTATACTTGTGCTGTGTGTATACTTGTGCTGTGTGTATGTGTGTTAGTGTGTATACTTGTGCTTTATATATGTGTGTTAGTATGTATATGTGTGGTGTGATGTGTGTGTGGGGGGGGGGGGGTATTCATGTGCTGTGTGTGTGAGAGAGTATGTATGGGGGTATTCATGTGCTGTGTGTGAGGTTTCCTTTACTGAGCATAAGATAAAGTGCTTTTGGCACTTTGAGGTCTGAATCTTGGTTGCATGCAGATTGGGCACTCGGGTCCAAAAAAGGTTCGCCATCACTGGTCTAGAGAAATGAGCATAAAACATTGTAACACAATTCTTTCCTAATAAATTCTGGGATTTTGGCTTATGACTTTGTAAATCTTGTCATTGCTAAGAAGTCAAGCATTCAATTGTGCCAGTTTTGGATCTTTCCACAGATGCCCTATGTTAAGAAACAGATGATGGCCTGATAAATATACATCAGGTTGAGTACCTCCTTATTTGAGATGAGCTGTAAGATAGTGCTATTTAGCATGTTCCATGAAAAAGATCATTGTTCTAATCTCTTTTTTCTTAATCTACCCTCCCACCCTCTGCTTTTCCTTTATATTTTGGCGTTTCCTTGGCTGATAAACAGTCGTGGGTTTTTCCTCCTGAAGGTCGAGCCTTGACGTTAGTGATGGATAGTGGCAGAACAGCTCGTTAACACTAATTTAAAAATCAAGTGACATTAATTGGAAAGGATGGGGACACTGTCAAAGTGTCCCTAGTGCTTGGGCCGGAGGCCTGCGCAGTGGGCATAGGACAGGAGGAGACTGAGGGCAGTGGTGAAAGGGGGGCTTCATAAATGACACTGACAAATTACTTTGTTTTTAGATACTGTCACTATCTGTGACTGGAGGAATATTGTACTGTTCAAATCCCCATTTCTAGGATCCATGTGTCACACTTACTAAACTACTGTCAAACATTAACGGAAGGGGTGCAGTACAGAGGAACTGTGCTTTTTATTCCATCGTAACTTGTAAATATATGTAGGGAAGCATTTACTTTTTATTTATATTAATTGTACTTGCATATATGGTTGAGTGAAAAGAAAAACGTCTGTTACTTCATCAGAGTCAATGGAGTAGAAATCGAAGCCAGCTGTTAAAGAACAACTGTAGCAAACAATTACCTTAGGTTTAATTGAAAGATTGAAAGATTGCAATGCGTGTAGATGGATTATGTAGAAATGATTTCATTAAAGAATACAAATAATCTACCTTTATTATGATCCTTTTGCTCCAACTTGCATATTGTTTAGAATCGTGGGTCAGATTTTCCTTCATTTGACCAAGTTGAATGAAGATCTGACCCAAGATTCTAAACAACATGTCTGCCTTCTATATCTATTTATTCTGTCAATTATGGCACAATAAGGTACATTATTTATATTAATTCATGAAAGAATTTCTATATAAACCATCTACACTCATTTCAATCTTTCAATTAAACATAATTACATTTTTTGTTACGGTTGTCCTTTAAGGCCAACAAAAGTTAAAGTTTTCATACCACATGTTTTCTTCAAGGAATAAGGTGTGATTCAACTGTGACAGGGACCGCAAATATTCAGTGCGTTGTACTGATGTTGCGGTAAGGGAATAATGGCTTTTTGCTGTGAACGCTGTTATTTCCTATTTCCCCTGTTAACATAATGCTAGGAGATTGTGGTGTAATAGTAACCCCCGTCCTCTAGCGTCCCCCCCAAAAAATTATTGCCTCCCACAGGTTCCACAGGAAATAGACCGCCAAGCCACCTTCACCTTGCCCAGGTAGTGGCCAACAATCAAAAATTGCTATGAGGGTGGGCAGTGAAAATCACTGTCCGACCCCGTAATACACATCGGATGCCCCTTTTTTAATACATATAGCTCACCTTCTGGATTCTCAGCTTCCGGTTCATGCAAAGGGCAGGCAAAAAATGAACTACCGTTATGTCAAAAGACAGCAGGAGGCATCTGATTGTCTCCCTGTCCCAGCCCTACTAATTTTATACTAGCTGGCTCTGTCTGGGACGCTCCTCCTTGGTGCCGCCATTAGACACAGAGTAGGAACTTCCAGGTCAGAGATGGCCAGTTTAACATCTCCAACAGAGATTATTCTTGCTGCTTTGGACAGCATTATCAATTTATGTTGGACCTAACTGCTTCTCACCACATCACACCCTAAGCCTTTTTTCCAGCAGATACTTTTTATCTTGGGGCTCTTATTAAAATTCATATGTTTGCATACAATTCATGGATTCCTTCTTCAGGGACAGTTTCTATATTTACACTGTGGAGTGATATATGTGTTTATATTGAGCAATACACTGCTCTATACCATGTAAGTGGAAACTTGGAATATCTACTCAACAGTATATTTACACATACAGAGATCACTATGTTCTGTTTCTCTTTTATATGAACCCTACATTGTCAAGACATATATATTTTCTGGATCATCGAGTTACTAAGTTTGAATATTGTTTCGGTGCTATTCATCTCCATATATATCTCTCTCATAACTTACACTTATATATTTATATTATACATTTCACTACTTTATTAAATGTAATTCTAAGAGTATAGTAATTAAGGTGACACCTCAGTCGGTTTGAGCAGCTTTATTTTATATTATTATGTATGATTAATATGATATATAATTAGTAACGCCATCACTTAGTTTTCTAATTTTGTCAGTGTATCTGTTTATATTGAGTATGTGTTTTAGACAATACCCTGCTCACTTGTCTCACATTATTGCATATTGAGTATGTGTTTTAGACAATACCTTGCTCACTTGTCTCACATTATTGTCTTTCAAAATCAGTTAATTAAAGATTGTTGATTTCAATTTTTATCTCTATAAATTAAATCAGGCGAAATCTGCTTCAGTGAGTGACTCCCAAGTTCCCAAAATATATATTTCTGTACACCAGTTTAGTAACTCAGCTTTAGTCAAATGTTTAATGTGATGATTACACTCAACCCTGAAAGACTTTAGGCTGATTAATGTACCTTAATACCTCATGTATCAATCCATAGTCTAACTAGACTATGCACATAAATATTCTAAATTATGTGTTAACACTGCAGGACATTCCAGGTTAATGTACTGTAGGTGTTTACCACAAGTTATGAGGTATATTTTCATCTCTGCAAAGCTGTTCATTACAAGATGGTGTAAAAGACATGGCCAGCCTCGTATGGCATGTAAACAGTGTGAAGGAGCAAAATGATGCCTTGCTTTCCAACTCTTAAGAAAAGGCCCTATTATACAATCGGATGTTATAACTTTATTTTATTAGAGTGGCCAATTCTTTTTTTTTTTAATTTTTTACTTTTAGCATAGTGCTCTATTGAATCCTAGAATATAACTATGCAGTAATACAGGTTATGATAGGTGCATGTTATAATGGAGCAATGGATAAACTCTGTCTGATCCTAATCTAATTATGTTTCTATTGTTTCATCAAAGTGTTATCTAGACCTTCAGTTGTAAAATAAATGTTCTTCTGATTTTTACCCTCTATACTTGTGTTATCAAGTACTTAGGGGGAGTATTCGGTGTGGGATTATATTTTCCTGGAGGTTCCTGTGGAGTACTTCCTGTGGAGTATTCACAGCTAATGGAGGTACCCAGTCAGGGTACCCAGGGGTCCGTTATATCAGTGTTACAGTGTTGAGAAGCAGTTGGCTTTTTTCAATATCCTTGTTATAAATGAGTTCATTTATCCCTGCTCATTGAATACTATAGACTGCAATAGAAAGTGTTGCTTTAAAAACCTTAGAAAAATGATAATTTAGGTTATTGAATCTAGCCATTTGATCGTTCTTTTTTTTTTTTTTTTTACCTCAAAATGTTTTGTTGCAGTGTATTCAACAACCGGAGGTAAAATAACTCAGTTTATTGAATAAAGCCCTTTGTGTTCAAAATGTGACTCTGCTGGTTGTTCTGGGTGAATGTGTTCAGTTCACAAATAATACCATAATACAGTATTTGTTATGGATGTGTTTTCCTAGAGCAAAATGATCATCTAGAAAGCACCCATCAGCTGCCATTTTTGCCTATCATTCTTAGTGCACTGTCTCTCACAATGTATTTCTTCTGTAAGGGTAAGAGAAAGCTGGGGCGTGAATAACGAGGGAACAGTAATCAAAGAGAACTTAAAGCGCTTGTGGTCAGAATTTGGAAAATCAAAGAGATCCTGTAGGTTTTACATCCTACATGCTGCATTAAATCACTATGTTATGGGACCAGATTTCAGCAAGGATGTATAGCTGTGGAAATGATAACAGAGGGCTTCACTTACTGTGGGGAAATCTTGTCACCACACCTCCAACTGCATGTTACTTAAGATGAAATAGTTGTGTCCTTTGCTTATCCCCTCTCTTTTTTTGTTTTAGGGACGGAGCTCAACAGACAGATCCACAACTAGGAGTCTTTACTAGTAACTCGCCAAAAAGATTTGCACTGAGCTCCTCCCACCAGATTCTTCTACACTTCCACAGTGACGCTACCAATGGAGGCATCTTCGCACTGTACTTTTACGGTCAGTTGGAGGCATTCTAATCTGGGAGTGATATAAAGCATCTATAGCAAAGTTTAACATATAAATATATATACTGACCCCCACGCACTCTACATTCCAATGCTATGTTTCTGTGTGTTATATAATTTCGAGATGATTCTTAAAGGGGCACTATGTCCTTAAAGTAATAGGGTGAATTTACATTTAAATATTTTATGCACTAATAAACAGTGCTTGTGAAATGTATGAGCGCTTTCTGTTCACTAATAATTGTCTCCTTTTAATCCTTTTGTTAGCACCCTGCTTAAATGCATTTCATTTTGCAGAACTTAAACGAAAACTGTTTTCATTTAAGTCTTAAGGGTCTACTTAATAAAGAGAGAATTGCAGGAAATTGAGATGGGCATTTCAAACTGTAGGCCAAAGTAGCCGAGTGGGAAAGACTCTCCAATGCAGATGAATCAGAGAATTTTTCCAACTCCATTGGCATTGAAATTATTGAGTACTGAGTTTTAAGAAGACCCTTAAATTACTGAAAATATAGTTTTAGAGCTCTGCATTGTCAGATTTCTTTTAATTGTTTGGTCAGCAAGATCCTTCAACCTATGAATTACTTTCACTCTGCTAAGAAAATACATTAAAATATTAGCCGACTTCCTGTAAACAATCATTTAATCTGCAACGTCTCATTGATGATATGAGTCGACCAATACTCCTCTCTGACCTATAAACATGTTTTTAATAGTCACTTAAAAACATTGATATTTGGAAAAAGACTGTATACACCTCTTGAAACAAAGTGTTTCCTATGATCCCATATACTGATGATGCCATATTCTGATGATGCCATGGTATCTTTCCATATTATGTGTTCTTTACCTCTATCAGGATATCGACTCAGGAAATGCAAACCTCCTACTACTGTGCCCAATGGAGAGGTCCTTTCTGGAAGCGAAGAGTTCCTCATGGGTGAGTAGGACATTTAAGATATGTTTAAAGCATATTTAGAAGTAAATAAATTAAATGTTTTATGTTTCTAATAATTTATTTTTTCCCCTTCTCCTCCGGTAGTCTTGCATTGTCACTTTGATTGTTGTTGTTTACATTTTTTAATTCATGTTGTTCCAAAAGGAATAGCATGTAATTCAATGGGCAACGGACCGTTCAGAGCTAACGTGCGTTTATCCAATACTACCTGCAAGACCCCAGCGCTCCTCAAATGGACTTATCTCTTCTTCCCACTCACGTCTGGAAGATATTGACCGAACTGCCCCCTTTCTCTGGAACTTCCTTGCCCAGAACATCCAGCTCTCTCCTTCTTTCCCAAATTTCAAAAAAGTCTCTCAAAACTCACCTACTTAACTAAGCTTACTATTCATCCATCTAAATCTCTATCTTATCCCACCATCTTTCACAGTCCTCAAACTCTATTAGGAACAGGATACTTACAACTCATCCAGGTAGAACATACATATGCAGTCTGTAGACAAACCCACCTAGCTCCAGTCATCCCTAATACTGTTACTACCATCACCTTCCTTGATCTCCCCAGTCCATCATGTGTCCCCTACTCCCTCTATGATTGTAAGCTTGCGAGCAGGGCTCTCATGTACCTCATGTATCAGCCTGTCCTTAGTCATCCAACTTAGTATGTAGTCCCCTCTATACATTGTACCTAGCGCTACGTAAATTGTTGTCGCTAAATAAATGGATATTAATGTAATGTTTTTCTCCTAAATGACTTAAATTTAACAGTAGGGAATAGAGAGTTTAATGCTGTACCCATTAAATAAATGGGTTTTTAATTGGCTTCCATGTTGCCAGGGGTCGGCGAAATGCATCTGGCCCCATTAATAAAATAAATGAATGGCCACCCTGGATGATTTTTACTGATGTCATTGAGACACATTTTTTCAATGGGTGCGGTAATGATTTAACAGATATAGTGGCAGGAATTGAATCAAGTTAATTTACCGTTAGCTACACTTTTTAGGTTAACTGGCAGCATTGAATCTAGGCCATTGTGTCTAGTAATACCTAGTGTTAAAAAGGGTTTCCTGTAACAGGTCTATTGTAAAAGGCTTTGATCTATTCAATCTGAAGCTCAATATCTGCAACAGAAACATAATGGGTTTATGTGACATGTTAAAGTCACTGTTTTCATTCTGTCTTTTCTATTTCTCAGGTGATATTGTGCGGTACAAATGCCTTCCAGGATTCACTTTGATGGGTCCTGAGATCCTAGTCTGTCGACTGGGAACACTCCTTGAGTTTGAGGGCCCTCCACCATCCTGTGAAGGTGAGATCTAGTTGCTTAAATAACTGATTATGTCTAAGACAAATCTTAGAGTGGCATCTTTCTTTTATCTATTCATTAAAGATGAACTCTTACAAAACAATGCTACTGGAGTCATCTTTCTGTTCTCTCATACCTTGTAAGACATGGCTTTTGAAAAATAGTGAATAGGCAAAGAGATCATGGATAGCCATAGGATTATATCTGTTCATGGACTATATCTCTCATAATGTCTACCAGTTACTTAGACTGATACAGATTAAGCATCACAAGAAATATTACCAGTGTTTCAAAAGAACATCACTATATATGTGTGTGTATGTATATATATATATATATATATATATATATATATATATATATATATATAAATCCCTATGTAACGAAAGCACTCACGGGACTTGCACAATAATCTTCCGTTTTAATAGATTGCAACGTTTCGGGCAAACCAATCACCCTTTTGTCCAGCCATTGTGCTGGACAAAGTATACAGCATGCCAGAGACTTATACATGCTGCCACACAGATTGACTGAGCATGAAGCATGCCAGAGACTTATACATGCTACCACCACATAGATTGATAAAATACATTCTGCCACACAGCTTCCCTAATTATGCTGGGTACCAGAGACATATACATGGTGCCACTGTCTCTCTCTTTCTTGTATATAGACAGATAAAGAATGGCACTCACGACATCCGTGCTGATAATCCAAATATTAATGAGAAAATATAGTGTCCACACAGTGAGTAAAACAGGTATACACTTGAGTTGCAAAAATCTTGGTGCGTGTCACACTATGAGCGCTTAGTCTTTCTTTCCTCCAGGCCATACATTCCTGTCTCTCTCTTTCTCCCGTTCAATCCATGTCTGAAACACTGAATAATTGCTTGTTTCAGGAATGTGAGTCAGTACTGACAGAGGTCTGATGCTGTTAATAGTAGGAATGGGGGGGGGGGGGGGTGCGAGAGAGAAAGAAATTGGGGGGGAAGAGAGAGACAGACATTTGGTGAGGGAAGAGAGAAGCATGGAGAGGATGGCACCTCAGCACCCGCCATGGTCTTCCTCCCCCACCACCTTTCAGGTATTCCATTGCCATCTATGTGCTATATATTCATTATACATTGAATTGTGTCAATTGACAATTGAGTGGGAAAAATGACTCCAAAATGGCTGAGCTGGAAAATAAAATACATCAGATATGTATATTAATGATTTTATAAATGAGTTGAAAAACCTTGGTGCAATTGGTTGCCTTAAGTGCTACAGTAAGTTTGCAGCTGCTGAGCCAATCTTCCTATTCCCCAGTGCACTGCCCAGCCAATGAGATCCTTACTGATTCCACTGGAGTGATTCTAAGCCAGAGTTTCCCAGGAACATACCCTCACTTCCAGACCTGCTCCTGGCTCATCAAAGTGGAGGCTGGATACAACGTAACACTCAGTGTGGAATACTTCCTGAGCGAGAAGCAGTATGACGAATTTGACATATTTGATGGTGAGGAACCTCTCTTCTTTGCATTAATTATACTCATTATCCTGATCTCCATGTCTCAAACATATGAGGCACGTGCTTATCTAGGCCCAGATAGTCAAATATGTAAAAAAAAAAAAAAAAACATTTCTTTTAAGTTATATTGGCTAGATTTAACAAAAAAACAACTGTCAGCAATACATTTGTTTCATTGAAAGATAGTGTAGGCATTTTAAATAGCACTGATTTCATGAAAGAATACAAATAAAGTACCTTATTGAGAGCCCTTTGCTCCATATAGTAATATCAGGGTGAACTAAGATCTGACCCAAAATGTCCCCCACCATAAGTATGCTATACAAGCAGTAAGGTATGTTACTTGTATTCTTCCATGAAAGCATTTCTGTTTAAAATGTCTACATTTAATCCAATCTTTCAATTAAGCATAACATACTTTTAGCTAACAGTTGTCCTTTAATAACTTGAATATTTTTTGTAAATCGCTCCTTAATCTCCTTAATTCATGTTAGTCTGTTGAGTAGATGTAAGGTCTTTAAATATAAGCCACTGTTATTGAAAGTATTACCATTAACAGCAATGAATTGTGCCCACAAACTGCAGCTATGTACTAGTTGACAAATTTAAGTTCTAGTAATATATTACTAGAGCATGATATGATTTACTATTAGCTTCAAATAGTAACCGTGGTAACAGTGCATGTAGTTTCCATTCATGTAGTTGAACTCTCCACAGCGCAGCCCTTTTTGACAATAGTCTCTCCTACCAGGTCCATCAGGACAGAATCCATTACTGATATCTCTGAGTGGTAACTATTCAGCTCCTCTGACACTGACCAGCTCCGGAAATAAAGTGTATCTTCGCTGGACATCTGATCATGCCTATAGCAGGAAGGGCTTCAAGATTCGTTACTCAGGTAGGAATGAGACTGATGGCACAGCTAAATGAATCAATGCCAGGAATTACAGGGGGATGTTATGGAAAGATCATATGAAACAATAGGTTTTAAAGGCAGAGCCACTTTAAGGCACATTTGGCCCCTGGGCAGAGCTTTAGACAATAGGACCCTCTCTTCACAATTCTTTCAATAATTACAAAAAGTGTCTTAAAAAGTAATTGCTGGTTTGAAGATACACAAAGAGTAGAAAAGGGGAGTAAAAGTTAATTATTTATGTCACTAGCTCATCTGAGGCCTCCCCCTATTTTTTGCCATGAAAACTGAACGTGGCTGCTTGCCCCCATCTGATGGTGGGCCCAGAACAAATGCCCAATGTGCCCATTAAATAAGATAGCCCTGTTTATAGGAAGAGTTTAAATGAAGTAAAGGAATTCTTGGTGACAGAAGATATAAGGAGCAACATGTTGAGTAGAAAATGTCAGTATGGAGTAAAAGTATCACTTGAAGGAACTGTAGATGGAAATGCAGGGAATGTTACAGGAAATTATATGACACGGCAGACAATTTTGTTTAAAGATAAATCTGTACACGAAGATAAAGCCATTTCTTATTATTCTGATCACACCTATCTAAGCTGCCTCATCTTCACTGTGTTTTAGCTTCCTACTGCAGTCTCCCTCGGCCTCCACTTCATGGCTCTGTCCTGGGCCCTGTAATCAACCCTCCCGGTGGTGTTGTACGATTTAACTGTGATCCTGGCTTCCGGCTTATTGGATTGAATACGGCTACTTGCTTACGACGACCTCAGGGGTATTATGACTGGAACTCAGAGGTGCCATTGTGTCAGGGTAGGTGGACAGAAACAATTTTCAACTCTCAACTCTGTAAATGTAAAAAAAAAAAAAAGTGTCATCACAATTGAAGCTTTGTCGGCCCTGTGCCAGTGTGGAAACTTCTTAATTAGTAGTGTGGAAACTTCATGACGCTAAATCTGCAGTACAAGCTACTACAGTCCATGCTATGAGGCCTAGATTGGTGACATGAGAAAGCAGGTATTGAGGGGGGAAGAAACAGATTAAACACAAAAATGGCAATTTAGATGTGTCTGGGATGTGTAACACATCTCCAGCATAGAAAAGATGTTAAACTCTTCTCATTAAAAATATTTTTTTAACCAAGGCGTATTTTTTGCATGTTCAAAAACTAGCACCGTTCTCAATTCTGAGAGCGGTAGAAATGAGCATGACCAACAGTTCTACGCAAAAGGGGGAGAACACTGGGTATATGTGCCAGTGACGACACACACTTGAGAGATGGGTTATGCAGCACACGTGCGCGTTTAGTTGTTCTGCCTTTCTTTGGCTTTTCTGGACTTTGCTATCAAATAATTATGTCCTGTGTGGATAACTGATACAGCAATCGAAAAAAAGACATTAGAAAGTATTAAGAATCCTAAGTGCGTAGAGTTTATGATGCAGTGATGATATAGGTAAGAGTTAATGATGCTGAATACTGTGTTTTAAAGAATATAGACATACACTGATAGTTTTGTTTCCCATTTACTAATCTTGTTTGTTCTCCCATGATTAATACCTGAGTACAAATTATGACATAATCTATTGCTTCTGTTCTATTTGCTTTACTCCATTACATCTAATGCATTCCTACGAGGATATCTATCCCCATTATTTACCTGATACTAACATATGTACACAATACACTAAAGAGTTTTCAACTGACAACGAGAATGCTAAAAGCAATGAAACAGTATTATTTGTTTTCACATGCACAATTTGTTTGCATTTCTTTATTGCACGTTTTTATTACTTATGTGATACATTCATAAAACCAAAATGTTTATTCTTGGATAGTTCTGCATAAATGGAAAGTTGTATTAAAAAATGAACAACAGTTCAAGGAAAATATAAGTAGAAGGAACATGTAAAATGGAGCTTCGCAATCGCAAGTATCTTAGGAAATTACCCCTTTTAATACATCCCAATAGTATCATGTACATGTTGGTGTTCACCACTGTTAAGGTGCATTACAGTACCAGTTACACAACCTGGAGCTCTAATGTCTGACTTTTGTAAGGAGTTGACATTATATGTTGGTTCATGACACAATAGAGCCACTATATGGCACTATTTCTGTTTCCTGCACCTGTATATATAATTTCCTACATCACTAAATATTCACTTTAATTAAGTTTATCCCGTTTCTGTTCCAAGGTGCCTGTCTGTACAATCCTTGTTCTGTTCCTGGAACTGTAACCTCTATTCTATATTGGAATTCAGCACAGTTTGCAGTCTAGACTCTGAGATTTCCCTCAGCTTCCCTCCTAGCTGTGCTGACACTGTCATAATTATCATTTCAACTGGCGGCAGGAGGTGTCCCCTTCCCAAGTTCAGCCACTAAATTACCTGCCACCGCAAGCTGCCTGACTCCTTGTCACAAGGCCTGGCTTGAAGGAGCTGCCAGACTTTGAGGAGTAATTGAGCATTGGCCTCTGTACTTTACTCATGTTTAGTTATATAGTTACAAAGTTTATTGGTATATCAAACTGGCATTTCCTTGTAACCCACAATGCACTTAGCAGCGTAGTTTCCAACATTAAATGGCTAAAGGAGAACACTTTTGTTATTCAGTAGTCATGGTTACGGTATCTCTTTAGCAGCCATTTTCTAATTATTAAGTTACTAATGGGTAATATGATTGGGTAAGTATGCAGAAGGCCAAATGTTTCACCTAGACACACATTTTAAAACTTAATGGGTTCATGCCCAATACTGGCTCTGTGTACACATTTGTGTAATGTGGACTCAGCACAAATGTCAGGAGTTTCAACCATGGGTGCTGGTGCTAAACTTTCCTGTTTTTTCAGCTTTATAAGCGAAGGTGCAATCAACGTACAACATATCAGGCCCTGAAATTTTTTGTGGAGGTCTTACATGGCAGTGTTTGGATGTATCAAAAAGGGGCAGTTGCCGTTATACATAGCAAACTGTGATTGCGACATTTTTTTTTTTTACTTCTGAACACTTTTGTGTGCGGGAATGTTTTTACATAACCCCCTATTGTGAGATAGAAACATAGAATGTGTCGGCAGATAAGAACCATTCGGTCCATCTAGTCTGCCCAATTTTTTTCTTTTATTAGTCCCCCGTTCCCGGTGACTAATTCCCGGAGATGTATTGTTGCAGAGCTTTGTGATACACACATGTATACCAAATTACATGAGGTCCAAAAACTTTACCAGGCTGCCCGTCGCTCCCACGGGAGGGGCATTTGGGAGATGTCCAATAATTTTTCCCTTTCAAAATATAATGAGTTATTACAATTTTAATATGTAATGTGCGTAATAAAGCCATTTGACACTATGCTGAGAGCATTGTGACATTTATTGGTGTGATACACATTAATGCAAGAGCCTTGGCCATATCAAATTGTACAGTAACTTTGTCCTTTACTAATAACAACATGGCCAGCAGACACCGTGATTTTAATAGCAAGTCCATGTTAGAAGTGTGCAGGGGAGACTAGACTAAGCTAGTAATTATGAGACTTGTGGCATGACAGACCTCACATAGGTTACGTTTGTTTTCAACCTTAGGGGCAAAGTTTATACAATTCGGAATGTTAAATAATGTGCAATAGGAAACCTACAGAGTGAACTGATGTCAGTATTTTTGTCTAGAAAGGTAACTTCATGTGAAGAAGCTAAGGAGAAGATTTTTTTAGCGGTAGACCTATTTCATATCAGTTTAGTATTTTGTAGTGATGTTATCCTTACTGTTGTCACCCAGTCTATATTTTACAAGCAGGCCATTAAAAAAATTGACTGGAAGGCAATTTAACATCTATGGAGGCAATAACATGGCTAGTATATGTTTTTGAAGAAAAGGTATTGACTTTAGTTCTCCTTGATAAGTATAGGAAAATATATTCATTTTTTTCAGGAAAAATACACTGAGATATTATTCAAGTACAGTGGGATGTCTGTGGACATGCACAATGCTATTGTGTGTGTGTGTATATATATATATATATATATATATATATATATATACGGTCGATAGGATAGAGCATAGCATGTAAAGTTATAAACGTAAACATATACAAATAAAGCATTAAATATCCTTGACAACATGTACATTAAATAAGCAGGTTATACAAATGGGTTTTCTAGACATTTTTTGATTTGAATGATTTAATGCAGTGAGGCAGACATTTTCAAAGAGTTTGTAAACTGACTTGTCAGTCATATGAGAGATTGCAGGTTTCCAATCTGGTGGGATTATTACTTTCAGGGCATTGATAATTGGGAGGAGGATTTGCATGTTGTGTACATTACAGAGGATTATAGATGATATTGTAAAGGGAATAATTGCTTTTTGTCAAGTCTTGATTTATCCTGTGTATGAATAACATAAAAGTCTTAACTTGATCATCACATATGTTACATCTTCAATGAGTAGTGGGCATTCTTGTCAAGTTTGTAAAGTAACAAGGCTAAGAAAGTAACCATTAAACTTTAACTGGGGATGTTGTATGGGGGTAAAGATTCATCACCATCTAGATGACAAAAACTGACAAAACTGCATCATTTCACAACACTCACACTTCAAAACACATTTTGCAAGAACAGGAAAATGGGAATTCAATTGATGGAGAAAAAGCAAGCCACCTATTGTATCAAACTGTCCACACAATATGAAAACACTTATAATTGTCATATTGGAGGAACATTAGACAAATCATTAAAGACTCACTGTAACATTTACATATTGAAGGAAATGTGCCAATATATCTGCTAAGTTCTCTGAATTTCCCCTGTTTCTCTAGCAGGTAGCGATAGTTCTGTCAGTATTGGAGAGTTTACTTGTATGTAATACTGTATTTATTTTCTTTGTATTGTTTATGTCTCCTTTGCATAGCAATGTTTTGTGGAGTCCCTGCCGCTCCAAAGAATGGAGCAGTATTTGGTAAAGAGTACACTGTAGGTACCAAAGCTATGTATGAGTGCAATGAGGGGCATCACCTCCAGAATGCTGAGGATGCTGTATCTGAGTGTCTTCCCTCTGGACACTGGAGTAATGGAAACAACCCCCCGCAATGTGTAGGTATGTACATGGCAATCATCATGCACTGAGAGATGATAGCCATCTAGTGTACATCTGCACAAGAGAAAGAGTTTAAAGTGTACCTTGACCTTTCTTATGGCACTCCCTATGTTTCACAGCTGTCATCTGCCCAGATGTCACCAACATAAATACTGATTATGGTCGCTGGCGTTTCATCCACAAATCACAGTATCACTATGGTGCAGAGCTCATGCTTATATGTGACCCTGGCTATTATTTCATGGGCTCCCGTGTTATCCAGTGTCAGGCTAATGGGACGTGGACAATGGGAGAGAACCTGCCTACCTGTAACAGTAAGACACTTTGATATCTGATCACTATTACTGAATTGACATTGAGCATGGAATTGGCCATTGTTTTATAGTTTATCAGTGTATGACACTTTGTTATAGTTTGTCCATGTATGAGCCTTTTTTGTTTATCCATATATGACAATGATAGTTTATCAGTGTATAGCACTGTCAGTTTATCTGTGTATGACACTGTCAGTTTATCTGTGTATGACACTGTCAGTTTATCTGTGTATGGCACTGTCAGTTTATCAGTGTATGACACTGTCAGTTTATCAGTGTATGGCACTGTCAGTTTATCAGTGTATGACACTGTCAGTTTATCAGTGTATGGCACTGTCAGTTTATCAGTGTATGGCACTGTCAGTTTATCAGTGTATGACACTGTCAGTTTATCAGTGTATGGCACTGTCAGTTTATCAGTGTATGACACTGTCAGTTTATCAGTGTATGACACTGTCAGTTTATCAGTGTATGACACTGTCAGTTTATCAGAGTATGACACTGTCAGTTTATCATTGTATGGCACTGTCAGTTTATCAGTGTATGACACTGTCAGTTTATCAGTGTATGACACTGTCAGTTTATCAGTGTATGGCACTGTTAGTTTATCAGTGTATGACACTGTCAGTTTATCAGTGTATGACACTGTCAGTTTATCAGAGTATGACACTGTCAGTTTATCATTGTATGGCACTGTCAGTTTATCAGTGTATGACACTGTCAGTTTATCAGTGTATGACACTGTCAGTTTATCAGTGTATGACACTGTCAGTTTATCATTGTATGGCACTGTTAGTTTATCAGTGTATGATACTGTTAGTTTATCAGTGTATGATACTGTCAGTTTATCAGTGTATGACGCTGTCAGTTTATCAGTGCATGGCACTGTTAGTTTATCAGTGTATGACACTTAGTTTATCACTTTGGGACACTAACTGACCCTGGACTATTATACTACTGTGTGCTGCTAAGAATTTCTGTGAACTAGCAAGTTTTAAGATCTGATCACAAATATTTAAGGAGAGAAAATCTTACAAAATGTAGTGACATTAAGGGAGATCAAGCTTCTTCCCATTTATTAGAATGTCAGCATACACTGCCAGAATGGGTTATGTGTTCAATTATAAGAGTTTAATTACATTGCTTGGTAAATTGATAAAATATCTTTATATTTCAGTTATCTCCTGTGGTGAATTACCCACGCCAGCCAATGGGAACAAAATAGGCATGCTAACTCAATATGGGGCAACTGCCATATTTGCCTGTAACAGTGGTTACACACTGGTGGGGTCCCGTGTGCGAGAATGTATGGCTAATGGATTGTGGAGTGGGCAGAAGGTCAAATGCTTGGGTAAGTCAGTGTTGAGTGTTGGATATACTGGTTGTGGGACTGTATATCTAAGCTATAAAGATGAAACTTCGGCTCAAATCTCCCATTGATTATATGCCAATGACTTCAATGTTAGTGTAACCATACTATTACAAAAAAAAATTAAAATAAAATTGCAAACCATCATAAACCAAGACAGCTACATTTACTAGGAAACACTATGATGCCATAGCAGCCAATCTCTTCTCTATACCTCAACTTAATTTTAAGTGTATTTACATTACATTAAATTTACATTTATTTGTATAGCGCCAAAAATCTACATTGGTACAGAGCATAGAAGTGAGCTATATACTACGTTAGACAGACCGATACATGAGGTAGCTGCTAACAGAGGGACTCTGTCAACCAAAACTTTGCTTTTACTGTGAATGTAGATAATAAAAAAATATGAAAAATCATCCATACATGCAAATGCATAAAATAAGACAAAATATGTTGTAAATGTGGCTTTGGTGCTGGCTTCTTAGGATATCACTTTCTGGCTTGATATGCAAAATACACATTTACTTTTGAAAAGCCACGGTGATGTCATAAGCAGGAGACCCCACAGACACATTTACAACATATATTCTATATATACTCTTATTTTATGCAATTGCATGCAATTCTGCTTAAACAATGTAGTAATGTGTAGGTTGATAGAGTCTCTGACTATATGGAAGAGGCATGCTTTTAATGTTCAGTCTTTGATGTAGATAGTGGTGCCGAAGAAACTGATGTACATGAATGGTTGATGATTAGGATGACAGTGGGAGAAAAACAAACGAATGTAAACACAAGACAAATTCCTTCTTTTTCATCGAGGATAAAAGTCAAAAAGAGCGTTATTGAAAATCAAAAACATTTATGTCAGTTTCGGATTTGCATAATTGAATTTTCTTAATCACTATTTCATCTAGTTAATGAATTTTGCTTTAAAACCAACACTTGCTTATATCACAGCTGGGCATTGCGGGAACCCAGAGCCCATAGTGAACGGACTGATCAATGGGCAGAATTATAACTATCGAGACAGTGTGGTATACCAGTGTAATGCAGGTTTCAGACTGATTGGGATGTCGGTGAGAATATGCCAACAGGACCATCACTGGTCAGGGAAATCCCCCATCTGTGTGCGTAAGTATATGGTGGGACATAGTGGGGAGATGGATATTGACATGAAACATGAGTGTTAAAAGGTACAATCAGTAGTGTATCTTGAGGAGGCAAACAAGGCACTCGCCTTGGGCAGCACTTTGCAGGAGGGTGGCAAAGAACACCGCCCCCTACCACCCTTCTGCTGCTTTGGCTCCCTCCCTATACCCTTCCAACCAGTGGGTGGAATTTAAACAGAAAAAGGTGTGGCCTTAATAGGAGCAGGTGGACATATTTAGATTGGGGGGGGGGGGGGTGTAAGTTTAGTCTTGTCTAGGACAGCACATAACCAAAATACACCACTGGCAACTCACATTGTAATACTGTGAGT
The DNA here is from genome assembly GCA_036172795.1 of Pelodytes ibericus. NCBI lineage: Eukaryota > Metazoa > Chordata > Amphibia > Anura > Pelodytidae > Pelodytes > Pelodytes ibericus. Next base: position 164,178,670 of record CM069857.1, read on the forward strand.
CTCCACAGAAGGCATGGAAATAGGAAGGAGTGTTGAGTAGGTGGGCGTTAGATGGTTTATGAGGAAACCTAAATTACTGTTTGAAAAAGGGCAGTGCAGGGGGTTTATGAATTATAAAATGTACAAAGGTATTAGTTTTTTTTTAACTATGCTACATGTCCATCTCTTACAGCAATCACCTGTGGCCACCCTGGCAATCCTGGTAATGGAATGACCCAAGGACAGCAATTCAACCTGAACGATGTTGTCAAGTTTATGTGTAGCTCGGGGTATGTCCTAGAGGGGACAGCACAGTCTCAATGTCAACACAACGGCCAATGGAGCCATGCTCTGCCAACATGCAGAAGTAAGTGTGAGATTTGGAAATGGTTGAAGCCTATGACATTGATTAAAGATGCCAGTAAGTTTAGAAATTATCAATTTCATGCTGCTGCACTGCAGCCCATTTTGTCTATTCTTTATATAATTGGGATCTATCCAGCAATCTTTTGTTTAAAAAATCATATGTTAAACATGAAGCACCAGACTATTGTTCAAAAGTATATTACTCCTATCAAATGCTCCATTATGAAGCAAGCAGTGAACGTTCTAGCACCAGTAGACCACACACTTGAGTTAGTGTTACTTTCTGTTTCTGCATCATGCTTTTTTTGTATAAAAGTTCTAAATGTGTTCATTTGATCTGTCACTGTTTTTGTACCTTTCTTCTCTCTAGTCATACATCTTCTCCTATTGTTTTCCAATTTCCTGTCGTCCTCCCTGACTCTCCACTGGCTTTCCCTTTACTTCTCTGAACATTATATGTACTTAAACTGTGCTATTTACCTATTTGTTCTGACTCTCTCATAAATCCTCTTCTTCCACCAGTTTTAAACTGTACAGACCCCGGTAACATTGAAGATGGTGTAAGGCGGGTGCTGCAGAAAGGTCCAGATCGGTTTAGTTTTGGGACATCTGTTTCCTATGAGTGTGTCCATGGGTACTACTTAATGGGTACACATGTCCTTACATGCCAGGGGGACGCTACATGGGACAGAGCTCTCCCCCGCTGTCTGTGTAAGTAATATGTGGATTCAGTCAATAATTAATCATTTTTCTATGATAAAATTTATGCATGATTCACAGTTGTAAATGTGAAAATGGTAGGTGCTTTACATGAAGGGAGATTTTTTCCTAGACCAGTTATGGCTAACGTGAGCAGAAGTTTGGTAACTATATAAATATATACTATGATGCTCAGTCAATTATACAACTGACTGAGCATCATGATATATGTAGTTTGCAAACATCTGCAGTGCCAAGGTTCGCCATTATTGGCACACATTGACCCAAAACAGGGAACATTTCTCAGAGTTGTACATCCTCTCTGATAGCATTGTTTTTTGTTGTTTTTTATTGAATGCCTTTTTATGTGTTAGTATTAAATAAGGTTTAAGGTTTACCATCAGGTTGTAATGTTTCCTCTCTTTCTGAACTTGGTCTTCAGTGACTGATTCTTGTGTTAGTGAGTAGACGATCAGTAATGCACCACTGACAACCTTCCCTCAATGTTAACAAAGTCCACACATTTCTTAAGCATTCTGCAAATGTGGCATTTTAACCCTGTACTCCCTAATAAGTGCTTTACACCCAGCTCAACTCTGTTTTCTCCCCAGTGGTGTCCTGTGGCTCTCCCGGCCTCCCACCCCATGCCCAGGTCTCTGGAAAGCGATACACTGTGGGCTCAGTAGTACAGTACAGCTGTCTAGCGAAGCGAATGCTCATTGGGAACTCAACCCGCACTTGCCAAGCTGATGGGCGATGGAGTGGTTTCTTGCCTCACTGCTCAGGTAAAAGCAGATTGTTACAGTCAGCTTGTTTGTTGTCCACTTATACACCAGGTGGAATTTATGTTATGACTCATTTACTTCTGGTTAGGCCATGTCATCCACTTATGTGCAGTGAGATTAACTGTACTCATTCCTGTGCACACTAGATAACAGTGAGGTACTGATTAGTTAGTTTCAGGTTATAGGACTTCCAAATGAGCTAAACTGGCTCTTGTTGGAAGTCAAACTAGACCTATGATGACTAACCTTGGCACTGCAGGTGTTTGGCAACGACATATCCTATGATGCTTAGTCAGACTTCTGACATGGGATATGTAGTTCCTAAACATCTGCAGTGCCAAGGTTAGCCATCACTGGACTTGACAGTCTTCTAATGCATAATCTCAATATGTGCTCTATGATGCTCTTCCTTCAGAAAAGGGGAGCACCTGAGTAAACGGACTGATATTGAAAAGTCAGTGCTTACACTTTCCTTACGCAGATTAAAGTAAATGAATGGGTCTTTCCATTTACCCGATGCTCATCCTCCCTTTTCTCAGCCTGCAGAGTTTGATAACCTTGAAATGTTATTTGAATTCTTACGTCTGTATTTTTCCTCTATGGTGTATTTTTTTTCCCATCCCTCGTTTTTATGAATCTGCCCTGCAGTTTTATGTCACAACTCATAAACCCTAGATCTTTATGGCCCATGTTTTAGGCTGCAGTAAAAGGAAAAGAAATCAGTTAAGTGTTTTAGGAAGATTAATGTGAGTGTGAAAATCTGTATTGGAAATTAACTCTTGCATCACTAGGGCTGTGTCATCTGCCAAGGCATCCCTGGAGTTATAAAACTATGTAATACCCACCTTTAACTATTGGCGCAAGTTCTAGTTTTATGCGATCATCCTACATGCAAATCAATGATGATGCACTATATATCTTATGGAAGATATGGTGCAATGTCTAAAGAAATTATTCATAGCCAGATACCTGTTTGTAGACTAAGTGTTTTGATACAGATAAGATGTTTTTTATTTCCCAGGAGGCAATGCTGGAGAATGCGGGGACCCAGGAGTACCGTCCCATGGGCTGCGTCAGGGTGAGGAGTTTATATCTGGCAATGTGGTACGATTTAGCTGTGAGGCTGGGTACACCCTGAGAGGTTCTGTAGAGAGGACTTGCCTGTCCAATGGATCGTGGAGTGGATTCCAGCCTGAATGTGAAGGTACAGTGACCACATAGTGCTAAGCATGTATTGCATGTTGCAACAGGGCTTAGAGGGTTTAGCTGTTAAAACATTGGTGTTTTTCTGTAGCATGCTCCAGTCCCTACTTCTGCTTTTACAAACTTATCAATGAAGCGGCTGGTTTTCCATTTCTAGTGATTGTGTGCAACCGTCAAAATGAGTATCCTATAGTTCTTTTCTTTAAATGTCCATTATTTAAACTTTGTGAGAAAATCACTTCACCTCCATACTCTAACCCTGTGCTGTCTAACACTTTTAATTGGCTGAGCACACCATGACACACATGACCAATTCTGCTTGGCAGCCAAAGGTTCATTGATGTAACCAATTCCATAATATTCTGGGACTATGACTATGTACTGAAAATAACATACATCAGGCAATATGTTTCATACACTATACAATATATGTTATTAGTTTAATTGGTGTGTATCTGAATACATGTGTCTTTTGCCTGTAATTTGCCTGTGCATTATTACTCCTGTACAGTTTTGTGCTAAGTATCTATTAAGTTTTTTTCAGTCACTGTGCTAGTGATTCCAATCCTGCAGCTCAGTTTGGTCTCCTGGCAACTGCATCTATCAATGTCATATTGTCGCATTATGGGCGTGGCCTCCATACCATATTTCCTTTGACAATGTGCCTTCCGGTTCTTTCTAATTAAAAACCAAAAATTCCCCCCTCTTTAATATTCATATCCCATTTGTTAATTATTTTTAATTACTGGAATAATATCAGTCAGAATGAAGCATTGGGAAGCCAAGTGTAAATAATACAAGGAACCAAGCGCATTGTATAGCATTACATTTGACAAGAGAACTCATTCCATTGGTATTGGTTTGAAACCAAAGGGTATTTTACATTTATACATAAACAGACTTAGTATTAGTGCCTTCCATTTGTAGAGATTATTATGTATATGAGGGCAACTCCGCAAACATGTTTCCTTTTTCTAACTTCCTAGTGGTCTCCTGTGGGAACCCAGGGACACCCAGTAACGCTCGAGTGTTGTTCAACGACGGCCTGGTATTTTCCAGTTCCATTATCTATGAGTGTCGTGAAGGCTACTACTCTAGTGGACCCCTGAGCCGGCACTGCACTGTCAATGGCACTTGGACAGGCAGTGCCCCAGAGTGTTCAGGTAATATATAGTGTACTTGGTCCTCCTTGGGGGGGATTGGGTTGTAATCACCCCAAGGTGATTGACTTTTAGCAGGATTAATTTAGACCTGATAGAGACTTATGTGTCCGACCATCACATAATATCCCTGTTTCGTTTACATAGTTATCAACTGTGGGGATCCTGGCATTCCAGCAAATGGGATTCGTCTGGACAGTGATTTCCAGTACAACCATACAGTATCCTTCCAGTGTTTGCCTGGATATATGATGGAGTCCGAACGTGCGCCCACTTTGCTGTGCACCAAAGACCGCACCTGGAATGGATCAAAACCAATCTGCAAAGGTTAGATGTTTTAAAGATAAACAGGCTGGTCAGTACCCTTGTCTTTCCGACAGGCTTTAGTTTTTTTGGCATGGAAAGAGTGTGACATCAGTTCAATAGTGAGCCCAGATGCAATATGCAAACCATTAGGAATATTAATTGAGTGGAGCAATTATGTGAGTCCAACAGCTCTAACATAAAACCACTGAGGTTTGCTTACCTAGATGACTTTGCTGGCCTGCTCCCTAATCCTTTGCCAGCCTTAGTTTTAAAAATTGCCACATCTGATTTTCCTTGTAAAATGCTTGTGGGCTAGAGGAAAGCCTATGTGACAGATATTTCAACTGATAGACTAACAACAGCAGAATTGAACTGTTTGGCTCCTGAATTCGACACATACTTGTCAGCCCTTGAAAGTCCAGAGCTGGCCCTTCCGAAAATAATCTTAAACCTTTCATAGAAAAAACACTCCATTGCCAAGCAACATTTCAATATCCCAAACTCTCTAATACATGTGATTAGTTGTTTTACCTGTTGTGGCATACAGAACAAATGAATGTGATACTGTATCTCCTCACAGCTATTATATGTCCTTCTCCGCCATCCATCCCCAATGGGAAGGCATTAGGATCTGTCTTCATGTGGGGCTCCAGTCTGACATACACTTGCCTGGAAGGATACCAGCTTTCTCTACCGGCTCTCCTCACCTGTGAAAGCAATAGAAGCTGGGTGGGAGAGGTTCCACAGTGTTTCCGTAAGTATGAGCCCTTTTATACTGACATACAAATATCATGTGTCGTCCACTAATGTAACACAGTCTATATATCACATCAACGAAGCCGTAAAACTGAAGTTTAAGTGCTAATAAAACTACAGTTGTTGTTACATCTAACTTGTATCACCCAGAGTAAAGTAATTTTTTATACATCATGACAATCATGAATTTGGCATGTTTTTTAATACATGAGGTGCAGGACTGGCGCATATATTACAAACTACAGGATTTTAACTTTATACATTGGTGCACATTGTGATAGCTCCACTTTTTGGCACTATTTCTGGAAGGGGCCATGAGGCGGTGCTGTCATTTTTGTAGACCACGTTCGGTGGATTTCTAGATCACTACACTTACTATTTGTATACTCTAACCCACTGTGTCACACATATTGACTGTGTAGCCCTGTTCTTTCTGACTCATGTGTACAGCTGTCTTCTGCGGTGATCCTGGGATCCCAGCACATGCGCGAAGGGTGGACAGAGGCTTCAGTTACCGTTCTTCCATCTCCTTCTCCTGTCCCCCTCCTTTGTTGTTAGTGGGATCAACGCGCAGGTTCTGCCAGGCTGATGGCACTTGGAGTGGTATTCAACCAACTTGCATTGGTTAGTTACTTAGGGACTTTTGAGCTTTACAAATACTCTGCATTTAATGTTGTTTAAAGAGCCGCTACATCCCCCCCACTAATATTAAAAGCACATGTGAAAAGGTTATTGTACCTATGATGAGAATACACAGATGTGTACTGGCAGCCATAATGCATCTCCAGGAAGCATCATGGGTAGTGCAGTAGAAGACCCTTAAATACACATGCCACAAATAGAGCGGAAATTTAACTAGGTCTCCTCTCATAATGGCATGTGTCTCTCACTGCTAGTGCCAGCATCCATATACACATGGTGTTTGCTCCAGGCCGGTGGCACCAGGCTTTTAGCTGTTGTTTTTTCGATTAATGAATTTAAGATGCCATTTTCAATATAAAGTACAGCGATACAATGTATAAAACCATGGGTGGGAACCATATTATCATTAATTTCACAAATTTTTTGCCATTTGTTCTATAGATCCATCCCACACGACATGCTCAGACCCTGGGATCCCATCTTTTGGAATGCAAAACAGCTCCCAGGGCTTCCAGGTATGGAACAAATTGTATCATTTCCTGGATCCCACCTGGGTCAAACAATTTGTTACACAGATGACTTCGAATAATAATAATATCTGGAAGTCTACGAAAGAACAATGATAGAATTGACGAATGTCTCCACCTCTCTTGGTTGTTTTAGGTTGGAGGCATGGTGTTATTCAAGTGTCAGAAGGGATACTTGTTGCAGGGTTCCACAACAAGGACCTGCCTTCCAAATTTGACATGGAGTGGAGTACAGCCAGAATGCATTCGTAAGTACTCCTCCATCTTGGCATGCAATCTAGAAGTGAGTAACAAAGATAGCCAATAAAGGGGAGGGTGGAAAAATAAACATGGTCATTTGGAAACTGAGATACAGGATAGAGGGTTAGTGGAAATAAACGGACAGATATTCTTTGAAGGTAAAGATTTTTCCAGTAAATGGAAATAAGCATAATATAGCAGATTAAAGAAAAGTGTTCTAGTTTTATGGTGCATTGTAATAAATATAAGATAGATTCATTTGACTTGATTGCAGATATAAAATACATTTTTGCATATCCGAGTCATTCCTCAGATTGTATGTTAAATTTTAGTCTTATAACACTGTTATATTCCCTTATTCATACATTTAGCTCACAACTGTCGACAACCGGAGACTCCTTCACATGCCAATGTGGGGGCACTAGACTTGCCATCTTTGGGGTACACCCTGATCTACACCTGCCAGACTGGTTACTACCTGACAGGGGGCTCTGAGCATCGTACCTGCAGGGTGGATGGTACTTGGACAGGAAAACCTCCTGTGTGTCTGGGTAAAGTATATTTGTCCTTTCTCTGCTTGTTATTTGCAACGAGAATGTAAATAAGGTGAGGTCACAACTGTATCTGGCATTAAGCATCCTTGCTATTGATGTATTGCAAAATGTTCTGAATACATTATAATCTGTGTGCTGACAGCTACAATTCAATGGTCCGTCTGATAAATAAATATCCCAGACTCACAGCTCCATCTTTCAGATACAACTACATCTCATATATTAAACTTGGTCTTAGTTACACCTAAAGTTAAAAATGTCTGTATCTGCACTCATAAATACTTGTTATTTTCTTGTAGCTGATGTCAAACCCAGTGGAAGACCAATATATCCAGCTAAGGAGCCTCCCATTCTAAAGATATCAGGTGAGGAATGGAAATGCTGCCTTTCAGATTAATTTGTAAGGATAGGACATTGTGGTAATGTTTGGTAGTTTATAGAATTTTCATTTGCAGTGTTACCAATAAATTAAAGAACTATTTTGATACCAAATGTGTTCCCAGCCGTGGACATGCAAGCCATTGAGATGTCTGTTTTATTATGCATTATTGTGTTGCTTTACGGTAGTCGGTAGGTAAGACGTAGTGTCGTATTGGGGAAAGCAGGTCTTATGCACTATTGTATTTAATATGTTTTGGTAGAATGTTGATGTGGATCCATTATTAATTGGATACTTTGCAGTTCCTGCAGATGTCTTTGCCAAGGACTCCCTTTGGAAAGGGTCATATGAATATCAGGGTAGAAAACAGCCAGCCATGCTCACTGTCACAAGCTTTGAGGTTGCAAGCAGCAAAGTCAACGCCACCATAATTGATCACAGCGGGGTCGAGCTACAGGTGTCAGGTGAGGACCGCAGATGCATGTTAGATTGTCAGTCATTTCCACTCCACAATTGTAACCTTGTACCGGTTCGATCCACCCTGGAGTCATGTGATTTACAGAAGAAAACCCTAGTCCGACTACATTGGAGGGCTGGCAACTTTTGGCCCATGGTGTAACTTTAACAGCCCACCCATTATCATCAGATATAGACAAAGATAGACAGGCAAGATATACTGGCAGATAAAGTACAGAGATTGGTAGACAATGATAAGTGGTGCAACTCCAGCCCATTGAATAGGGTTAGAGAGCAGCCCAAAGAGCAATTTCCCCCTTGGCAGCCCTCCCCTGCCCGACTATTACCTGTAATAATTTTACACTGGTTTTATACCTAAATATTTCCAAGGGCTAGAAAGTAAGCAAAAAATAAATAATAACTACTACTTGTCATGGTGTTTCAATTTGGAAAGGAATGGTTCCCAAGTACCAAATGCCACTTTATACTCCACAATAACTTAATACATAACAGCAAATCAGGCAATGGACATAGCCTGATTGGGATCCCTTCCACCTCCCCGTCATTTCTTTGTGACAGGTGTTTACAAAAAGGAAGAATTCCACCTGCTCTTGCAAGCACATCAAGTTCGAGGACCAGCAGACATTATCATGGACAAGTTTAAGATAGACAGCTGGGCTCTCGATGGTCACGTGAGTATTTTGGGTAGCATGCGTGAATAGACTTTGGGCGGAAGGCTAATCTGGTTTAAGAAACTCAGATCTGCTATAACATTTGATTTTAAGATAAAATTACATCCTAAACATTTGCCCTCGGAATACATTCTTTCTCTATTACTTCTATTAGACAGTTATTTTTCTCAATATATCTTGAGTTTATGGCAGTTTTAGCAGGAATTTAGTTTCAGATTTTGTGGCCGTTCACTTTGTGCAAATCAATGTACAAGGGTGTTTTGGTACATGTATTAGATGTATTAGAATATGTGATAACCAACAAGATTAAAAGGACTGGCCCTCGACATTATTTATACAGGGAATGTTGAAAATAAGAAATGATCCATGAATATATATTGAGTTAACAGAATTGCAAGCAAGGTTAAGAGAAAAAAAAAGAAGTTTTAAACTAAACTATGAATGCCTATGCTGTCTCCTATCTATATAACCTTGTAGCATGATCTGATAATTACACAGTTCCCATTGAAAAATGAGTTCACTTTAATATCAAGCTGCAGGTGATGTCATAAACAGGAGAACCAAAGGCAAATGTTTAAAACATATTTTACTCTTAAAAAATGCATTTGCTTTCAATTCTGCTAACACATTGTAAAGCCTCCAAACATAGGCTTGCAGTGAAGAAATGATGGGGTTTAATTAAATCGTGGTTAAGCGTGGTTGGTTCTGTCTTGCTTGCCTGGGATTTAATTAAACACCATCATTTCTTCACTGCAATCCTGTGTTTGGAGTATTTTGGAGACAAACACAGTGACTTTTTTTCCTTTGTTACAAGTATCCGTGGGGGGGTCTGAATCCGGCCACTCAGTTAACAGAGCACCGGTCTGTTAAGCTCCGTCTATATAGTGTACAAGTCGCCCATGCCCCCAAGAGCGGCTACCTGTTTGTACAATATAGAACTTGTTTTAATTACTTATTAATCTCTATATTTCTAGTATAAATCATGTTTAGATGAGTTATTATCTGGTAAATGCAGGATCAGTCTATGTGTTATAAACATCATTATTGATTTCCTTACTAATATATATGGGTTTGTGTTTCCTTTTCCTTTCTGTAGGTTTCTTCTGAGTCTGCAGGTGGTACATATGTATATCAAGGCTTTGTACGTGGGAAGGGTTTTGGTCAGTTTGGACTCCAGAGACTAGGTAAGCCATACTGTTCTGTGAGCTCTACTAACATTACCTTCTTGTCATTTTCACCCAAACACATGGCACGTCTGTAAATGCATTATAAATGCTACCCTATATCTGTGTTCATTTAATTATTGTCTGGGTGTCCTATCTATGTCTCTATTTATGTATAAAGTACAGTGAACTAATGTTGGTCATGAAAAAAGATTAAAGGGACAGTATCGCCCATTTTTTATTCTTGGAAACTGAAGAAAATACTGGTTTGCATAGAAACATAGAAACACAGTCAAGACACAATCCCTGCGACAAGTAAGTGAGGGAGTGTGGAGCAAGTTCTCATGAAGTCCAAGAGAAGGAACCTTTTCAGAGTTCTAGAATATACTGGGCTACAAAACAAAATAATCACACTTTACTGTTCATTTAACGCGAGCCTGTCATACACAGAAATGTGCAGGTAGGTATAATTGCCAGAAAACATATAGATTAATAGATAAACTTACCTGGATGGGTCTGTCCCTTCCTCTAGCATGGGGACTTAATATTCCAAAATGATGTCACACTAAACACTGTGGGAATATCATGTCATCTATTGGAGGTGGGCAGATGCACTCACATCTATGTCTGCCTCCATCTTTGTAGTTTCTTACTGCAAGCCATAAAAACCTATTCAATGCTTTACAAAATACATACTTGGCTAGGGGAATGTATAGTATTTTCACCCTCTTGGAACTGCGAATATGTTATTTCCACATAATTCTAATTATTAAGAAATATAGTTGGGTGCATGAAAAATACTGATTTCTTTTTATTCTACAGATCGGAGATTACTGGTGAATGGCACGGACACATTAGGACATTTCCCATCCAACAGTAGCTCAGTAGCAGCTGCAATCCTTGTGCCTTTCATAGCTCTAATAATTGCTGGTTTTGTCCTTTATCTTTACAAACACAGGTAAGAACCTCAAAGTCCTGCAATAGGTCTTATCCATAAGACAGGATAGAAAATGGGAAATAACATTTTGAAACTATTAATACATTGTCCTTGTTTTGCTGACTTGACCCCTGATATATTGCTGACTTGACCCCTTGATACCACTGATATACAGAGATAAAGCTTTCTGCTACTTGCTTTTCTCCACTGTCTGCTTGTGGGAGGGGTTTGTCACATTGTTACTCTACCAGACTACAGAGTCTGTTAGACTGACAGTTTCATAAACCAATAAGGCAGGGAGTCACTTGGTGACAGAATACGCCCCTGAAAATCCTACTCAGTTTTTATCCACTATAACCAGTGATATTGTCTAAACAAAGCATGATCGAAAGACAATTTAAAAAGTTACTAAATCAGAACAACAGGGCCAATTGGATAAAGTTTTCATATTTTGACAATACTCACTGTCCATGTAATCAAGATGCTGGCCCCTAAAATAAAAACAACAATTTGAGTACACAGTTTATTTAGTAGGCAATTAACAAAGGAGATAAGTAATGTCAGGGAGACATATGAGGGTCAGGGGAGCAGACCATCTCAGATGAATTATAGCAAAATGTGACTTTCCAGAAAGGTCACTACACTCATGGGACAGCCTTTCAGCAGTGGCTGTGGAAGCAAGTAAGAGAATGGGAACTATGGAAATCAGATTGCACTGACAATAAATAGTGTCAAGGATTTTATAGATCACACTTTATTTTGGTAGACAGAAAGCTTTGTGAAAGTAGGCCCAACTGTTTTTATGCATTCATTTGCATATATGAGATTTGTATTTAACCATGTCATCACATTTAATGTAGTGAGTAGGTAACTTTGGGAAACAATCAATGCTTTTTAGAAAAGGATAGCAGAAAAAAACAGCTGAATCAATGGATTATTCACTACACATTGAAGTTAAAGATCCTATTATCTTAAAACCTATAATGTATGTTAGCATTGTTGTGTAGTGTTATTAGATTATCCTTAAAACCTATGTATGTTAGCATTGCTGTGCACTCCGATCAGATTATCCTTAAAACCTATTATGGATGTTAGCATTGTTGTGTAGTGTTGTTAGATTATCCTTAAAACCTATGTATGTTAGCATTGCTGTGTACTCCGATCAGATTATCCTTAAAACCTATTATGGATGTTAGCATTGTTGTGTAGTGTTTTTAGATTATCCTTAAAACCTATGTATGTTAGCATTGCTGTGTACTCTGATCAGATTATCCTTAAAACCCATGTGTGTTAGCATTGCTGTGTACTCTGATCAGATTATCCATAAAACCTATGTATGTTAGCATTGCTGTGTACTCCGATCAGATTATCCTTAAAACCTATGTATGTTAGCATTGCTGTGTACTCCGATCAGATTATCCTTAAAAACCCTGTGTGTTAGCATTGCTGTGTACTCTGATCAGATTATCCTTAAAACCCATGTGTGTTAGCATTGCTGTGTACTCCGATCAGATTATCCTTAAAACCCATGTGTGTTAGCATTGCTGTGTACTCCGATCAGATTATCCTGAAAACCTATGTATGTTAGCATTGCTGTGTACTCCGATCAGATTATCCTTAAAACCTATGTATGTTAGCATTGTTGTGTACTCCGATCAGATTATCCTTAAAACCCATGTGTGTTAGCATTGCTGTGTACTCCGATCAGATTATCCTTAAAACCCATGTGTGTTAGCATTGCTGTGTATGGCTCTGTAGATGTGATCCAGTAAGTTTGACTCCAATAACACAACTTCCTTCTCCCAGAAGAAGACCAAAGGTACCGTTTAATGGCTTTTCCGGGCATGAAAACACGAATGGTCGGGCCACATTCGAGAATCCAATGTATGAACGGAATGTACAGCCCACGGAAATTGTGGCAGATGAGACGGAATTCACAGTCAGCACAGTTTGCACAGCGGTATAGCACCTGTTCCTCGCCAGGTGAGATAAAAGGTGATAGGATAATGTGCTCTATTGCGAGGATCTATTATAAGGAGTATATTATAATTGAGGACTAGGTCATTTAGCTATGAAGAATTGATATATAATGCAGGAAAGAATTTGGGTATGTATACAAAATGACAATTGTGAGGTCTGGGGAATTTGGATTATAGTGAGGTATAAAACACTGGTTCTCAAATATCACTTACTAAGACTAATTAATCCAAGTAAGAGATGAAAAAAGTAAATTTCTTTCTTTTATTGAGGCATAATTATGTCCATTAGGTAATATTTCATGGGGTTGTAGAACACTCAGTTACATAGTAGTACATGGTTGCTCTGCGGCTGCTGCAGCCTTCAGTCTTTTTGTGCTTTTGCTGGCCTGGTTCAGTAGATATCTCTGAAGCAGTAAACAGTATTAGTAATGAGGCAGGTCCATTCCTCTAGTGATAGCACAGATTCCTACTGTGTCCCTTTATGCTCCTGGGTGTCACATGACATTTCGACACTCTGACATTAAGATGTATGGAACCATGTTTGGCCTAAGGGGTATGTCTGTGTAGGCACTGGAGGCAGTGACCACACTAGACCAGTAGGTATTTTCCGACCCAATATATTTATTTGGGAGAAGGGTTAGCTAGAACCTTGTGCGGTTCATTTTGCCCTCCCCAAGAAAATTTTGCATGGACATTCAGGATATCATAGCACATGGAACTTCCACAATTAGCCTTATCAAAAGTAACCAGATTGCTTAACTCAGACAACATCAATTATATTAGTTGTAAATCTAAGTATTCTAATCATGGAGTACACGTGAGAACAAAGTGATGCATCAGTGTATACTTGTGACCAACATCCTAACCCTTCCGTGTAACATGTAACTCAAGGTTTGTTTTTCTGCTTTACAGTGAACTTTGTTTACTTGGAGTCTCTGTCCTGTCCCCCCTTCACCCTGCACACCATCAGTGGGCAGCCGATATCATCAGTGCCCCTTGTAGCCACCCCATTATTCCACGCCATCCAAAGCGTGCCGGGCTGATGGGTTCAGGAGAAACCAGGAGAAGACCCCATGTGACAGAAGAACATAAGGCCCCTACCAACTATGCCAGTCTGTCCGAATTTCATGCAGCCTTGGCATCTGGGCGTTTACCACACAAGTGGCATGGCTGCCACCTCAAAAGGACCTCATCCTCCAGGGACACCGTGCAAGTGCTTTTATACTAAACTTGTATACATGCAAAGTCGGTTGGAAGTGGACATAAACAAACATAAATATATAAATATACATATTTTTATTCTGCAAAGAACCAGTTCCAAAAAGTGCTTTTCCTCCATGCTTCTCCGCCTGATCCCTGCAGCACATAACAGACTGTGTAGCGTTGGTGTGAAGGGGGAGCGCAGCCTTACACCCTAAACCCTAGGCTGGTGTGCAAGACTTCAACCAGCCAACACTTGAAGAGGAGTTTTTCAATGATTCTGTCCCATAAACACTAAACATTCACACTCTGCCCAATGTCCAAGTGGACTGTGAATTCTGGGCTCCAGCTGCAGTAGGATTAAACACTGGTGTCTTTATAATGTAACATTGTGTTTTTCAGGAAAGGTTCTGCTTTGTTAAAGCCAAGTTGGAGGTGAGAGGTTATGGTAAGCAATGCATTGCAGGTTCACCTGGGGGATAGAATCAAGGTATTTCCTCCTTTCTACATGTTCACAAGCAGTGGCTCCTTCCTCAACACTGTATTTTGTAAGAAAGAATTCCTATTTTCACAACTGTTCTGTAGAGCTAATATGACAAGACCGCTAGTGACCAGGTCTCCTTAGAACAGGGGTAGGAAATGGCACTGCAGATGTTGTGGACTACATTTCTCTTGATGCTTTGGAATTGTTACAACTGTATCCCCCAAAATGCTCTTAGAGACCACAACATCTGGTGTGCCAAAGATTGCCCTAGAACTTTGTAAAACCTGCTCGCTATTTATGTCCTGTTGTGCCAGGGTCAATAAACTATTTACTCTGTAGATCAATGATTCTCAAACCTGTCCTCAGGACCCCCCAACGGTCCTGGATTTAGGAATTACCCAGTTGTGTTTAAATAAGAATATGTAGAACACCTGGTGTGGTTCCCTAACCATTAAGCAGCCATACCAGGTGTTCTACATATTCTTATTTAAACACAACTGGGTAATCCCTAAATCCTGGACCGTTGGGGGGTCCTGAGGGCAGGTTTGAGAATCACTGCTGTAGATAACGAATGTAGCTAATATGACTTTGATTTGAGGTAATATGAAAACATAAAGATTCTATTTATTTGTAAAAATTACTGAGATGTTATATGGTCAAGAACTCCCGTTGAGAGTCTGTTTATCACAGTGAGATACACTTTATAGGGGATAAAATAAATAGATTAATGTGAACTGGAGAGATTAGTCCAAGCCATCCAACTTGAGAGGTATAAAAAATATACAATATATGGCACGTCATTAAAACTATCACTATATATATTTTTTTGTAACTGTGCTTTTCCCCCTGTACATTACGCTGCTATACCACTTAGCTATGCTATTTTAGTTAACATTACTCCAAATCCTAAGAAACAAAAACTGGTTTGTCAGTGTTTATCCATATCATAAAATGGCCATCAAGACCTGCCAGCCAATGAAAAACCATAGCATTGGTACATTAGATGCTCCTGAGGCACCCTGGTGTGGAAGCAATATATATATATAATTGGATAGATAAGAGCATATTGATAGATAGAAATTATATATATATAGATATATATTTATATATATAGTTAAAAATATTTAATATTTTTGCATTACTTTAATTTATAAAATAATTTTGACCTGTATCAATTAACAGTGGGAGATCAAATTAGATTTATACATGCCGATAGTACTTCATACCATGGAATCAGCAGTTAAGATTTCAGATACAACTTTCGCACGAAAATAGTAAATACAATTATATCAGAACACTATAAATAAGCTGCACTAAACACAAGTCGACAAAGGTATAGCACATGATCCATTTACTGGAAGGTTTACAGTGCACTACCCTTTTAGACCTGTGTACTTGGAGTATGGTTTGGAAATCACATTTCTAAACTCGGAGGGATACTTAGAGGGTAAGTAAAACGCTTACTCATTCGCATCAGGGATGTTTCACAAGTCACAACAGAAAGAAGGCCAATAAGCACTCATTAAATGTAATGTATTAACTTATAAATAGAAGACATGGTGAAGGATCTAAATCAGGGCTGGACAACCTGCAGCCCTATAGATGTTACAGGACAACATTTCACATACTCCCATCCTCTTAGCTGAAAGAGCATTGTGGGAGATGTAGTTCATGAGCAGCTTGAGGGCTGCAGGTTGCATACACCAGATGTAGATACTTCACCATGTCTTCTATTTATAAGTTAATACGGTCTACTTAGTAACACAGGTGTAATGGTAGTGTGCCTGGTTTCTAATTTCTAATTAAATAATAGAAGGATGTTTAACCCTGTTATTTCTGCCTTTTTTTACATTCTAAGTGAAAAGCAAAGTGGTGCTCCTCAGGTGCCCTGAGGTGACACATGAGTATGTATCAAGCATCATGCAGCCATTCTGTTGCCTGCAGTGCATTGCTGACCTATGCTGGGCTGTAACACTTGTCCTATATCAGGAACTCCATTGCAGTCCTTCTCTTAGCCAACCCAGCCAACAATTAAAGAGACATGCCACATATGGAATAAGTAGTAGCTGTTACACTTACTGAGATTACTATGACTTGAATTAAGTATGAATGGAACCTACGGTGTGGCTGTATATGTATTTACATACAAATTGTCATGTCATATGTCTTCATTGAATGTTCTGGAGCTGAGCATAGCAAGTGTTAGTCTCCGTCACCTGCTTGGTGCTGTGCTTTTCTCTGTTGTGTTTTTTTTTACATTTTTGTTACACCCACAGTATTAGACCACCCATAATTATTGGTAAAGCAATGGTGCACTTTTATGAACACACTTGGGAATATTCTAAATACATTGATTGTGAGACCCTTCAAGGTGATATGCCTTTAAGAACCAATCACAAAGATTGTATGTAGCAACTTGCAAGTGGTGGTTACCAAATGGTGCTACCTATCCTCATGGAAAACATTCTGTGTTCATACAGAAGCTTCAGTTATGTCATGAAACAAACTGGCATGTATTATGCTATCAGTGGTGTATATGGAGTCAGTTATACACTGCATAATGCTACCAACTGGCACATTCTCCATAGGAAAATCTCTAACACCCGGTGACAAACAGATTTTATATGCCGTGCTCATGGTCACTGGGCCCAGCAAAGACAGGAGTCTGCTTTATTCAAATGCTGCTTCAATAGAAAGTACTGAGAGATACCAGGGGGATCTAGTAGCAAGGCAGGGTTGTCCAACAGCAACTTCAAGGAATAGTCACCAATTCCCTGCAAAAATAAGGGCATTGTGAATGCATATGATCACGGTTATGCACTAAGTACACAAAGCGCGTCAAGCTGCTGGCATTTGGCTCTGCCTGTCATGTCCTTTGCATGGATATTGGAAAAATAAAAGTTTCTTGGATGGGATAAATGCAATGATAATGGTTTTATTACTAGAGGTAGTTGCTGATTATTCCTATAAATTGATGCTGAACTTTTAGAGATCCCAGTTAGAAACAGCAGCACTCTATTGACGTTATACTCTCATATAATATAGATGTGTTCCCTGTCTTTAAAAAAAAAAAATCCACAATTAATTTTAAAGACTTTATGGGTGGGGCATAGGCAGGGTCAGATGGGCATGTGTGGAGGGGAGGGGCTAACAATTAGTTATGCCTCCATTGCCTTGCAATGACCCTAAAACAAAACACTCTAGGTAATCTACAGTGTGTATTGTGGGAAATCTGCTCTGATAATGGTCTGTGGGAGTAAGGAGGATATTGTGACCAATCTAAAACATGTAGATACACAGTACCTAAATTTATTTAGATTTATTTTGTATTATTTTTATAATATTTGATCGGTGCTTTAATCTCTTTTGCACAACACATCTCACCCGATAATGTTGTGGAATAGTAAACAGTATGATTTTAGACAAATTTACTGCCATTTTGTCATAGTGCATCAGTTCTTCATCTCTCCTTGGCCACTCCCAACTTCTACTATCGGAAATGCAAACATTGGACGTACTCGCTAAGCAGTTCATTGCTCTGCTTTGGTCTCCCCTCCGCAGCAAACCCACACCAACCACCGAAAGGACAAACTGAATACAAAGACTATTTTGTACAGAGATATATTTTTATGAAGAGAATTTGTACAGTTAAAAAAATACAGAAACAAGAAAAAAAAACTTAAATCAAACAAAATCCTTTTGTCCTTTTTTGGATTATTGTATCCAATGGTAGTGATCAGCTTTTTTTTGTAAATGTAAAAAAAAATAAACAAATGTACAAATGCCTTGTTTACAGAAGATAACTGTACATATGTAATCTATACACGCTCTGGCTTGTCTGCAATATAAAATGTTTAATTTATGTGTCTCTGTATATGAGGCTTATTTTATGTTGATTTGCCTTTTAGTTTCCATGATTTTAAAAAGCTATTTTAAATTTTTGAAAATTTAAAATAAATCTAAATTTTTGCATTGCTTGTTACTGTCTTTCTTTCCATACTCAGGTACAGTGCTTGGTGGACTTCTTGGTTAGGGTTGTCCAACCAGTGGACATACACAACCACGGTAGAAATTATTTTGCACCCAACATACCTGAAAAACTTTGAAGAAAGGTTATGATTGTTTAAAGTAAAACCTGCACTAAACACCAGACAAGTAATCCATCCTCGCAGTGTTATCACCAGCACTAAGGACTCTGGGTAGGTAAAAGTAAATAAGGTCAACAATGATCATATTTTGTTTTTTACTTCAATAAATACTTTTGAGTCTATGTACTAAAATTCGACGTTCAAATCAAATCCGGACCCCAAGTTTGACCTAGGAAAAAAAAAACAGGTTCAAATTTTCCTCAATGAAAGTAATGGGAGGTGAAATGGTCAAGTTTGACTTAGTCTCAAAAAATATCTTCAGTCATTTTGCCTCCTATAACTTTCAATGGGAAAGATTCAAACCTGTTTTTTTTTTTTTCCAAGTCAAACTTAGGTGCCGAATTTGACTTAGTCTCAACATGAAAGTCGACCTCCAAAGTTTAATTTTAGTGAATAGGCCAAATTATATGAGGAATCATGGGAGAGATCAGTGTGCCTTGTCTAATGGGGCAGTGAATAACAGGTGAGATGAACATTTTATCTCACCAATTTATCTATACATAGTGCAGAAACAAACATCAGTCGGGGATTTCACCAGTTTTGTTCCTGCACCATGTATAGATAAATTGGTAAGATTAAATGTCCATCTCACCCAAACTCACCTGCTATTCACTTGAACTCACCTTTAGTGAAAAGCCCCATAAGTCAAAAGCTACACAGATCTCTTAAAGTGACCATGATTTGTTTCACTGTGCCCACCAAAAAATGCTTTTATTGCACCTTCAAAAATCAGCACCTGGTACAACACATTTTGAACAAAAAACACCTAAACTGGCTGATTATTGATATTAGTTTACCCAAAAACAGTGTAGGTCTAACCTGTAGAGGGTAGAGGTGGTCCAAGAGGGGGTAGTCCTTTGTAGGGGTAGTTTTTCTTTTCCTCATTTATAATAACTGTTTCATTCTGAAATAAGTCTGGTTTTAATACATTGATTTTTAGTGCTATAGCAATCTATTTTTCATTTGCCCTTGGATTGTTATCCAAGTTATCAGACAGTAGCGTTTCCAAACAGCTAGTATTTTACCAGTAAATCGGGAAAAAATTGGTTTGAAACCAATGTTAAGTCTATGGAGGCAATAGCATGAATGGTATTTATTGGAAGAGACTATGGCACCAGAGACAAAGTTAGTTTCAAAAAGAGTCCTAAGAGTGGACTTCTCCCTGTGTTGGCAAATGTACTGGAGTGCTTTGTTTTTTCTGCATTAAGCCACCTCCAGGCGTTTCAGACTCTTACCTTCCTGACAGATAATGTCAGCCCCTAGCATGAAAGCACATAGCTTGGCTGTTTGTGTGCAGAACTGACCGTTAATAGACAGAGCTAAGTTTCACTCCCTGCTGCCCAGAGCTTTCTCCATTGGCCTGGAATCCTGACAACGAACTGTCAAACACAGAACCTATGGGACAAATACAGAGAGTGGCCAGGTATGTGAAATGGTGATTGTTTTCATATAAAATCAAAGAAGTCAGTCTGTTGTCTCTGTAAACCATAGGCAAGCTCCACATACATCAGTGTTGTCATTAGTTTAGAGCTGTGAGAGCAATAGGGCACACAAAATATTGTTTTTTATCACGTGTGTGTCAAACAGTTTTCTAATATATTAAATTCGTAGACGGGGTTATGGCCATCAAAAGTCTCCATACACACAACCTTTTAGGTGGTTTTTTTTGCAATATCTCTGCACTATTAGGGTTGTCAATGCTTCTTAAAAAAAAAAAAAATAATACTGGCCAGGCTGTGGACTCCATAGAGTTAATTTCGGGCACAGCCCAATTTATTTACAAGCTTGCTGGTAAAATACTGGCTGAGTGGCAACTAATGTGACCACATTTTATTTCTGCAATTCAGGGACACAGTATTGAAGCCCATGTAGTTGCCTAAACGCAATGGGCCTTGACAGGGCTAGGAGGTGGGCCAGGAAAGGGTTAAGTTTAAGTGATGTCATGTAGGGGGAGGGGTTATTTAAATAGGCCCGCCATTTTAGAACTTCAGATTTTAATCTAACAGCCAAGGTGACAGTTGTCCCGCCCGCCCTTCCTAATTTTAATTAATGGCAGTTTTTAAAGTTGTCACAGCAGGGGTTGGGAGGTAATGGGGGGTGTAGGATCATCGTTAGGTTCTAGGAAGGGTGTGACCAGGAACCTAGGATGGTGGTCATGTTATGGTTGGTGGGTTAGAGCTGGCCTGTGGCTCTTAACCCGGGGGTTATAGGGACATCTCGGTATGCCCCTATAAGTGTTAATTCAGGTATTGCACTTAATGTTATGTGACTATGTTAATTGTATATGTAATTTTATATGTGGGTCATTGCCTTAAGTTTACTGTAAACTGGGGTAAGGATTGTGTTATGGGTGGGCAATGACCTTATTTGTGTTCAATTTATTATTATTAAATAAGCTGTGGCCTTTTATTTCCACTTATAACTGTGTCTGTGTTTATTTGGGGGATAACGAATGCCTTTATTGGGCCCAGAATCTGACAATACCTTTGTCAAGAGTGGATGATATTACATGCAAGTGCATTATATATATATATATATATATATATATATATATATATATATATATATATATATATATATATATATATAAAACCATGCATTTAAAGCACATTTAAAGAGTTTATTATTTATAGGTAAGATTGATATATATATATATCCCTGCACAGGGCAATTTATGACCCCCAGTATGTACATAAGGTTATATCTCACACACTGCCCTGATATATACCCCATGCACAAGGCAAGACTGAGCCACCAGTATGTTCACAAGGTTATATGAATTGCCCTGTGCAGGGATTGATATATATCAGGGCAGTGTGTGAGATAAAACCTTGTGTACATACTGGTTGGATATATTGACTCGCCCCAGCATCCAGAGTGCACTCATAGGACTTACCTCCCAGCAACTAAGTGCACTCACAGGACTTATACCCAGCACCCAGACTTCACTCACGGGACTTGCCTCAGCATCCAGAACTTACCCCAGCACTTGCATTGCACTCACAGGTATTACCCCATCACTTAGACTGCATTTACAGAACATGCTCCAGTGTCCATGACTTACCCCAGCACTTAGATTTTACTCACATGGTTTGCCCAAGCATCCAGGATTACCCCAGCACTTAGATTGCACTCACAGGACTTACCCAAGCACTTAGATTGAACTCACAGAATTGTTTCCAAAATGCATCTTCCAAATGTGAATGCATATTAGTATGCTTTCAAAGTACTTTAAAATGCATGTTTTACATTTTGCGTTGCTTAAAATATAAAAACCATACAGTTAGATTATTGTGTTTTTATGCTGCAGGAACCAGTGAGAATAATTTAATTCAAATGAATGGAATTTCCTGTCTCTCTAGTGATGTCATCAGACAATTTGTTGGACTGTTAAGAGATCCTACTGTGTACAAGAGTAAGGTCACTTAGAGTACACAACTTTATGTCCTCAGAGTCTATATAATCAGTGCTGCCGCACCTGCAGTAGACGTGCAGAGTAATCACTGGGAGGGCTTGAGTCACATATTAAAAATGTGATTTATGCAAAATACCTGCATCAAATCACACTGGGGAAGAAAAGCATGTGCACTATACAAGCAGCAATCTTCAACTTGCAGCAAAGTGAGTTTGGGGACTAGACTGTCTCTTTAATAAGGGGAAACAAACACTCAAAGGGACCTGACAGACACAGGGGAAATGTATATTGTATTCCTGAGAAGCTCTAAAGACAGAAGAAATAAGCTTATCCTATAGGATTTGTATGGTGTGTGGAAGTTATTGTTACTTAAAAATATCAGTGGCCCAAAACAGCAGGAAAAGATGAAACAATGAAAAAATTAAACATGTAGTTAGTTATTATGTGCTACTTACTTCTCTGTAGTTTCTAGAACTGGATTGAAATTACAGGACATGAAATTATAGGTTTTTTTTTATTAGGAGTGTTGCCAGCTGGTATTTTATTGACAGGCAGCTAAATATTGGCGTCCTTGGTAAATGTAAACAAAGATGGCTGGGAAAAATGGTCTGTAACCTTGTGATCTTTTCTTCACAAAATTTACAAAAATCCCCTGCTCTCATGGATATCAAACAATTACAAACACAACACATGTTTATCACAACAACAAAAAAGGAAATTGTAAAATACATGTGTGGCACAATTATTGGCATTGATATGACTTCATATGAAAAACATATATTTGAAGTATATTCCCATTGATATTTTACAATATTTAGTACACCTGGGGGACTAGGAACAGGAAATTATTTAACCAGGACTTCCTGTTTCACAGGGGTGTAAATATTAGCTAACACAGGCCCAATTCCCATAGTCATTCATCACAATAGGTAAGACCAAAGAATATAGCTGTGATGTGCGGCAAAAGGTTAAGAAGGTTGTCATAATTAGAAGCATTTCCACCATCACGGCAATGATTAAGAAATTCCAGTCAACTGGAAATTTTATGAATCTTCATGGAGGAGGATGTATGTCTATATTGTCTCATCATTCTGTGGAGAGGATGGTGCACGTGGCCAAAAGATCTCCAAGGATCACAGCTGGAGAATTTCACAAGTTAGTTGTATCTTGGGGTCAGAAAGTCTCCAAAACTACAATTCAATGGTCAGATGAAACATAGTTGCCAACATCGGCCATGTTTCCAGGGACACATATTTGTTCCACATGCTGCAGAAAAAACATGCAAAGTGCAGCCCAGCAGTATGTAGGATGGATATACACACAGACATTATCCAATTAAGTAATCAGGGTGGAGATCTCAAAGAATCTACCATGATTAATTAGTTGGATTGTGTCTGTGCGTATTTGCATACTACATACTGCCGGGCTGCACTTTGCATGCTCTGTCTGCAGCATGTGGAACAAATACTGTATATACTCGAGGATAAGCCGAGTTTTTCAGAACATTTTTTGTGCTGAAAAATGCCCCCCTCGGCTTATACTCGAAAAAATCTAAAACTTACCTCTTTGCTGCTCCGTCTCCCGGTGCTCTGAAGGTCCGTGGCTGTGAGGGAAGCGTTGTGCGCTCCCCACCAGCCGCGCGGTCAACAAAGTGTGTTTTTTTTAAACAAACTTTATTGATCCGCGCGGCTGGAGGGGAGCTCACAAAGCTTCCCTCACAGCCACGGACCTTCAGAGCACCGGGAGACGGAGCAGCAAAGTGGTAAGTACTGGGGTCTAGGGAAAGGGGGGAGGAGGGTGGCATAACGAGCATACTAAGGGGCATTATCCTGGAATATAAAATGGCATATTGGGGGCAATATCCTGGAATATTAAATGGCATATTGGGGGCAAAATCCTGGAATATTAAATGACATATTGGGGGCATTATCCTGGAATATTAAATGGCATATTGGGGGCAATATCCTGGAATATTAAATTACATATTGGGGGCAATATTCTGGAATATTAAATGGCAGATTGGGGGCAATATTTACCAGTAGCTGCCTCATTTCCCACCCTAGGCTTATACTCGAGTCAATATTTTTTTCCCAGTTCTTTGTGGTAAAATTAGGTGCCTCGGCTTATATTCGGGTCGGCTTATACTCGAGTATATACGGTATGTGTCCCTGAAAACATGGCCGATGTTGGCAACTATGGATGAAATAGAGCTTTTCGGCAATAAACACCAGAAGAGGGTTTGGTACACACATAGGGTTGCCACCTTTTCTTCAGAAAAATACCGGCTGTGGTACTGTCTCCGTAGACTTACCATTGGCCTGATGCCAATGTTTTACCGGCCTGCCGGTAAAATACCGGCCAGGTGGCAACCCTATACACACAGTGTACCATATGCAAAAGTACTTCATGCCCAAGGCTAAATATGGCAGTGGCTCTTTAATATTTTAGGGATGTTTTTCTGCCAGAGGACCTGGACTTTTTGTTAGAATCCATGACAAAATTTACCCTATCAAATATTAACATATTAAATTAACACCTGATTGCCTCTAGCAGAAAGCTTAAAATGATCCATGGTTACCAGGTTTACTAACCACAAAAGCAAGGTTTTACCATGGCCATCCCAGTTCACTGACATGAACACCATAAAAAAGCTGTGGGGTAAACTGAACAGGAGAGATGCTAGTGTTGACTTCGAAATTTGATGGAGAGATTCTGAATGGAGGAATGGTCCCTTGCTATGAATCCTCCAATCACATCAGGCCTTATAGGACAAAACTAAGAGCAGTTATCATGGCAAAGGGAGGTAATACAAAGTATTGACTAAAAGGGTGCCAATAATTGTGCCACACATATATTTAACAATTGATTTGTTTCGTTTATAAACCTGTGTTTTGTTTGCAATGGTTTGTTATCCATAAGAGAAGGGTATTTTTGTTTTTTTAAGAAAAAAAAAATCTAAAGGTTAAACAATAAAGACACCCTTTCACAGCCTTCTTTGCTCATATTTACCAAGGGTGCCAATGTTAGTGAAGGGCACTGTATATGCATATATTTCTTCATCTGCAATCACAGTAGGCAAGAAATGGTTAACATGGGTATGGGTATTTATCCCAGCCTCTGGTTAAAATATATAACAAATCTATAGGAATAAACACCAAACAGCTTCTTGTTTCAGCACAACTCCGAAACACTAAGACCTGATAAAAACACATTAAATCAAGCAAATTAACTGGATCCCGGCAACCAGATTAAACACCTCTTGGTAACTAATCAAAATGTAATGCAATTAAGATAAGTCATATTAAGCAGTGACTCAACATTCTCCAGGTGACATAATCAATATGTAGAATTACACAAAGACTTTATCCCCCCCCACCACCACCTGATGAGTTCATGCAGAATAGTCTAGCAAAGACGAGAACACAATTAACCAGTGAGAGCTTGGAGGACAACACAGTCATCTGAACTTGAGCTTTTACATATCCTTAAAGCCAGGGGTATCCAAACGTTTCCGTACGAGGGCTACATTGTATATTTCATGCATTTTTGCTGGGAAAAGGGGGGAAAGGGGAGTCAGTTTTATAAATGCTTGAATATGTTTTATTTGGTTATTTGTGGGGGTAATCAGCATTGGATGATTCAGCACAGCAGATTAACATTTTTATAAATCTTTACATTTACATTGTTACAAGGCCAATACATCATTGCAATAAACTAAAACACAAATGAAAATAACTTCTTTAAAAAAAAAAAACATTAGGATTTGTGCAAAGACAATGGTTACTAGCAGTGACATAACAAGAAGCCTCCTACACACTAACACTAGTAAAGGGTGAGATTCCAACATTTCAGGGTCTTATAGCATCATAGTGGCCAACATCGGCCATGTGTCCAAGGACACATATTTGTTCCACATGCTGCAGAAAGAGCATGCAAAGTGAAGCCCGGCATGTAGGATGGATATTCGTACAGACACAATCCTAATAATCAATCAGGGTGGAGACGTCATAGGATCTGCCATGATTAATTAATTCTATTGTGTCTGTGCGTGTATGTATCCTACAGATTGTCAGGCTGCACTTTGCATGGTCTTCCTGCAGCATGTAGAACAAAAATTTGTCCCTGGAAACACTATGAACAACTATGAAACACTCTAGCTTGTTGTCATATTGGAATGAGTCCAGTCCAGTGCCGGCACTACTCAATAGATTTCCTGGGGCCCAGTCAGCACTGTTGCGCTTTAAGAGTGCGACCGGGCCCCAGTGATGATATCAGAGCTGGGAGGAAGCCATCACTTCCTCCTAGCTAACAGAGCGCTGTGCGGAAGGAGACCGCCGGGGAGGCAACCACTAGACCCCAGGGAAGTCACCCTCCTGCACCTAATAGGTAGGAGGGGGACAAGTGTCTGTATGTGTATCTGAATGTTTGTCATTAACATGTGTATCTCTTTGTCTGCATGGGTATTTGTTTGTATGTGTATCTGAATGTTTGTCATGTGTATCTTAATGATACAGATACCCATGCAGACAAAGAGATACACATGTTAATGACAAACATTCAGATCCATACAAACAGATACCCATGTATCTGCATGCGTGTCTGTATGTGTATCTGTTTGTCTGCATGTGTGTCAGTGTGTGCCCCTATGTACCTGTATGTCACTGTTTATATCTGTATGAGTGTCATTCTGTGTATGTAATCCACAGTAGGAACTGAAGAACCTGCCCCCCCCCCCCCCCAAAAAAAAAGACTGCTGGTGTGTGTGTATGTATGTATGTGACTGACTGCATGTGTGACTGTATGTGTGTGTGTTTCTGTGTGTATGTATGTGAATGTGACTGACTGCATGTGTGACTGTATATTTGTGTGTATGTATGTGTATGTGACTGACTGCATGTGTGACTGTATATTTGTGTGTAGGTGTGTAAGGAAACCCCCCCCCCCCCCCCTTAAATATAATAAAATTGTAATAAAAAGACTGCTGGTGTGTGTGTATATGGATGTGACTGACTGTATGTGTGACTGTATGTGTGTGTGTTTCTGTGTGTATGTATCTGAATGTGACTGACTGCATGTGTGACTGTATATGTGTGTTTCTGTGTGTATGTATGTGACTGACTGCATGTGTGACTGTATATTTGTGTGTATGAATGTGTATGTGATTGTGTATGTATGTGACTGACTGCATGTGTGACTGTATATTTGTGTGTATGAATGTGTATGTGATTGTATATGTGTGTTTCTGTGTGTATGTATGTGACTGACTGCATATGTGACTGTATATTTGTGTTTAGGTGTGTATGTGACTGTGTATGTGTGTGTTTCTGTGTGTATGTGACTGCATGTGTGACTATATGTGTGTGTGTGTGTGTGTGTGTGTGTGTGACTGTATATATGTGTGTCTATATAACTGTGCATACTTGTATATGACTGTGTGATTATGTGACTGTGTATTTAATTGTGTATGTGCATGCATACATAATCACATATACACATTGGGGAGCATGTATAGACACAGCGCACACTGCTGCAATCGGCGTGTGTGCCAATGTATAAAACAGACTCACAGGAGTCTGAGTTATCTACGCTGAATGCGTAGATTTAAGTTGGTTCGCGCTTGTTGTGCCGGCGCAGTCTATGTTTAAAAAATAAAGCACTGAAAAGTGCCTGATATGGGGCAGGAGTGGAGACAGAGAGAGAGATAGACATGGGGCAGGAGTGGAGACATAGAGAGAGACAGACATTAGGTATGAGTGGAGAGAGAGAGAGAGAGACAGACATTAGGTATGAGTGGGGAGAGAGAGACAGACAGACATGGGGGCAGGAGTGGAGAGAGAGAGACAGACATTAGGTACGAGTGGAGAGAGAGAGAGAGACAGACATTATGTACGAGTGGAGAGAGAGAGAGACAGACATTGGGTATGAGTGGAGAGAGAGAGAGACAGACAGACATTGGGTATGAGTGTAGAGAGAGAGAGACAGACATTGGCTATGAGTGGAGAGAGAGAGGCACACACACATTGGATATAAGTGGAGAGAGAGAGAGACAGATATTGGGTATTGGTGGAGAGAGAGAGAGAGAGAGAGACAGACATTGGGTATGAGTGGGGAGAGAGAGACAGACATGTGGGTATGGGGAGAGAGAGACAGACAGACAGACATGAGGGTATGAGGAAAGAGAGACAGACATGAGGGGCATGGGGAGAGAGAGACACGTGAGTGACTGGCATGGTGGAATATTATTTATCGCTCCTTGTGTACTTCTTTTCCAGTGATGCTCAGCCAGACTTTGGCTGGTTGGGCATCATGGGAACGGTAGTAAAAACTCATTCTGCCAGCCAGCAAAAACTCTCCCATGTTGCTGGCTGAGCATCATAGAAATAAATAAAACCACTTCACAGTAGTATGGCAAAATATATATCTTTATTTAAAATAAAAGTGTATGTTGGTCCTTTACATCAAAATAAGAATAA
Organism: Pelodytes ibericus; assembly: GCA_036172795.1. Classification (NCBI taxonomy): domain Eukaryota; kingdom Metazoa; phylum Chordata; class Amphibia; order Anura; family Pelodytidae; genus Pelodytes; species Pelodytes ibericus. The sequence continues at coordinate 164,207,213 of CM069857.1, forward strand.
TAAAAATAATGTACTAGTTTGTCTAACTTAGTATGTACCGTATTTATCGGCATATAACACGCACTTTTTCTCCCTGAAAATAGGGAGAAAATGGTGTGTGCGTGTTATACTCCGAAAAAAAAAAAAATCTAAAACTTACCTCGTTCCTGCTCTGTCCCCCGGTGCTCTGAAGCTGCGTGGTTGTGAGGGAAGCGTTGTGAGCTTCCCTCCGGTCGCGCGGTCAATAAAGTCTGTTTTTTTTAAACAAACTTTATTGACCGCGCGGCTGAAGGGAAGCTCACAACGCTTCCCTCACAGCCATGCAGCTTCAGAGCACCGGGGGACAGAGCAGGAACGAGGTAAGTACTGGGGTCTGGGGGAGGAGGGTGGCATAACGAGCATACTAAGGGGCAATATCCTGGCATATTGGGGGCAATATCCTGGCATAATAAATGGCATATTGGGGGCAATATCCTGCATATTAAATGGCATATTGGGGCAATATCTGGCATATTAAAATGGCATATTGGGGGCAATATCCTGCATATTAAATGGCATATTGGGGGCAATATCCTGCATATTAAATGGCATATTGGGGCAATATCTGGCATATTAAAATGGCATATTAGGGGCAATATCCTGCATATTAAATGGCATATTGGGGGCAATATCCTGCATATTAAATGGAATATTGGGGGCAATATCCTGCATATTAAATGGCATATTGGGGGCAATATCTGGCATATTAAAATGGCATATTGGGGGCAATATCCTGCATATTAAATGGCATATTGGGGGCAATATCCTGCATATTAAATGGCATATTGGGGGCAATATCCTGCATATTAAATGGAATATTGGGGGCAATATCTGGCATATTAAAATGGCATATTAGGGGCAATATCCTGCATATTAAATGGCATATTGGGGGCAATATCCTGCATATTAAATGGCATATTGGGCTTCAAAGTTCTTAATTTAAGTTCTTACGTTTTTTTTCCTGAAATTTCCTTCTTAAAATTAGGTGCGTGTTATACGCCGGCGCGTGTTATACGCTGATAAATACGGTAGTTCCCTTCTATGCTCTGTACCAAGCGCTACGAGATTTGGTGGCGCTATACAAATAAATGTTAATGTAATGTAAAGTTTGTGCTCTCCTCCCCTTTCCCCAATAATGAAATGGGCGTGTCTGGAACACACACACATGTCTAAAGGGGAGGAGTTTATAATATAACCACGCCCACCTTTGGGCGCCAAAAGAAAACCTGCACCCAGGCGCCCGTGACCCTAGGATCGACCCTGAGCAACTGGACATGTCAACTGAACCTCGTGGTAAGAAAAAAAATGAAGGGATATGATTTTATTATTTATATATATTAAGTTGATGCAGCCCTCGGGCATTAGTTTGAAGACCGTTGCTTTAAGCAATAGAAATATTATTTTTTGTAGCCTATGAGACTTCAAGCAGTTTAATTCATTTCAAGACTTTTTGACATCCTTAGAGATATGATGGCTCTATGTGAACAAGGTTAAAGATCATTCTCTGACTTGACTGTCAGCACTCTAAAATATGCTTCCCATTAATTAGTGTTAGAAAAACTATCAAACATAGATATATGCTAAGCCTTAATGTCAGTACCAATGGATGTGTTAATAGATAGAACTGGGAATGCTAACACTGAGCCATGAATACATTAACCAGTGAGGTACGGCACTTTAACTAAGTGCCTCTTGGCTTAATCGGCGTTATCGGATAGAGACACATGATCCTTAAAACCGTCTTTAGGGAGGGGGCTACTGTCCCAGATCGGTTACCGCAGTCACTCACCTTTGGGCTGCACCTTGAGGAGGAGGTGTTAGGGACTGAGCTCCCTGTAGCGCCTCTCCTCCCGTTCATAGCCCCAAATCCCCTCTGCATAGCCCTGAATAGAGACTCTGGGGCTAAAATATACTTTAAGAAAAGGGTTCCAGTTAGGGAGTTGCCGGCTCCACCTGAAGATATATTAGGAAAGTTCTCCAATAATACCTCAGGCTGTGTGGTGCTCCGTCCGTGCTGTGATAGCAGCAAAATAATAGAAGTGAAGCAAGCAAATAGACATAGGCACTCACCAGTCCGAATGAGGTAAAATAAGTCGATTTATTGATGAAAAAAAATTCATGTAGATAAATTCCAATGTGACAAACAGGATGAATATAGTGGCATCGGTAGTGGGGAAGCAGGAAAACTGCCTTACGCGTTTCGTGGCGGTACATGTATGACTTATAACATAAGTAAGTAGGACAAAACATGAATTATGCAGCTCTGTACCTATATCAACATACATGTAGAATACTTTATTATGCAGTACGTTTCTGACTGTAAGATGGCCATGCATTTTATTTAGATACAACCTACAATGATTATGTTTAGTAGTTAAAATGGTTAATGATAGTACACCATAATTACCTACAAATTACCAACATATACTCTGCTTAGGTAAGGTAATTTTACTAAATCAATCACTACTCAAGGTGGCTATTTCTTAATCTGCTTGGTAAATGATAATGTATGTATTCCAGCTTAGACTTTAAGAATGAGAATTTTAGATAATCTCTGGAGATTAGATATGACATATTTGGGTAAATAGCTAGACTATAAGAACTTATGGTTCTTTTGTTAATATCTCTAGGATATTCCTCTGGCTTCCTTCTGCAGAAAGGATGACAGATAAACACCAGGCTAAAACGTATAGATCCCAGAAATTGTGGGATTTAAGTTAAATTTACCCAAATATTTATGCTAATTACAGCCATAAAAATGAGATTATGCTAGAAACAAATTACCACATTTATACATTACCGGCAGAGGTTGGTTTGCAGTTGGGACTCCTTCAATTGAAGAAATTAGTGATGGGAGTTACTCCTGGGACTTAGCTCAATACTATGGGTATGGAGATTTCTATTGTTATAATGAACATGTGCTATTAAAAGCCTCATATTCCTGAGTCCTCCCCAGAAGGAGAGAGACTCAGCCTGTTTCTAAAACATTCCCATCTCTCACCCCACTAGTGGCAGCTCTCCTCAGGTCTTTTTCAGGTATCTCCCCTCTTTTAGGTCCCCCTCTACACCCCCAGTATCAACTTATCAACCAAACCTTATCTCAGATTCACACCCTGTTTCTGTGACTTCTAGCCAATTGAATGGATGGGTGTGTTAATGTAAATGAGATGATGTCATGATTTATAGCTATACCTGGATTGTGAGTATAATGTAATACAATATATATGTTGAAATATATAGAAGTGTTAATACAATTTCAAATTATAGTAAATATTTATCATATTCTTATCATTGCACATTACATAAAAATGTATAATAAAATGTATACCACACTAATAAAACAATAAAAACAATATTCTGTAGGATTAATTATACTTTACATATTTATTAGTGAAGGTGTGATATCATTATATATTTTAATGGGTGATTTGAATCAACTAGGTTTATTTATAATAACCCTTATTAGATTCTACAAATCAAAAATCCCAATAATCTCAGTGTGTCTGTGTTTGTAAGTTTCTGCCAGTTTGGGTGGGCTAGCAAGTTGCAGAGAAGCCCCCCTTCTCCTCTAATATGTATATAGACACAGCTGTGTCTTTAGAAATACAATGAGAGTCATAAACGACTAACAATGCCCACCTTATCTGTTCCAGTGATACTAGATAACAGAGTTAGGAATGTGGAGGACTTTCTTTTAGCTTCAGGGACACAGAATAAGATTTGAACACACAGAAGGATTGGCTGCTGGCATCCATCTTGTTATCCTTTTCTTCTGCTTTATTCATATGTACCAGTCCCAAGATTACTTTTCAATACCTCTGACAGTGAGAAAGAGACAGAATGTGTGTGTGTGTGTGTGAGAGAGACAGAGAGATAAAGAATGTGTGTGAGAGAGACAGACAGAATGTGTGTGAGAGAGAGACAGAATGTGTGTGAGAGAGAGACAGAATTTGTGTGAGAGAGAGAGAGAGACAGAATGTGTGTGAGAGAGAGAGAGACAGAATGTGTGTGTGTGTGTGTGTGTGTGTGTGTGAGAGAGAGACAGAATGTGTGAGATAGAGACAAAATGTGTGTGTGAGAGAGAGACAGAATGTGTGTGAGACAGAGAGACAAAATGTGTGTGTGAGAGAGAGACAGAATGTGTGTGAGACAGAGAGACAGAATGTGTGTGAGACAGAGACAGAATGTGTGTGAGACAGAGACAGAATGTGTGTGAGACAGAGAGACAGAATGTGTGTGAGAGCGGCAGAATGTGTGTGTGAGAGAGACAGAGTGTGTTTTGAGAGAGACAGAGTGTGTGTGTGAGAGAGACAGAGTGTGTGTGAGAGAGAGAGACAGAATGTGTGTGTGTGTGTGTGTGTGTGTGTGTGTGTGTGTGTGTGTGTGTGTGTGTGAGAGAGAGACAGAATGTGTGTGAGACAGAGAGACAGAATGTGTGTGAGAGCGGCAGAATGTGTGTGTGAGAGAGACAGAGTGTGTTTTGAGAGAGACAGAGTGTGTGTGTGTGAGAGAGACAGAGTGTGTGTGAGAGAGAGAGACAGAATGTGTGTGAGAGAGAGACAGTGTGTTTGTGTGTGTATGTGCAATAGAGGCAGAGTGTGTGTGACAGAGCCCATCTGGTCTCTAGCCCCAGATCATTTGGAGACCTAGCAATGCCCCTGAGCTTGGCTTCTTTTATAGGCAAGTTAATTTAAGCAGCCCTTTTTATTAAAGTGAAACATTAGCATTCAAGTAGGTGAATATTACATCTTTGCTTGTGAAATCATAAGCAACTATGTAGATTAGATTATACACGTAGAAAATAACCTTTGCTTCCTGTAGGTTGGCTAGTCAGATATACCAATATGGAGGTGTAACAGACGTGCACACATCCTCTCACCTCCAGATATGTTTCAGTGGTATCCCACAGTGCATGGAGCGGGTGTATGCATACTCATAGTCTTTTACTGCCATTTTTAATGGAGGTTATGTGCTGAGACACAGTAACAAAGTATAAAACGTTATAGCATGAGAAAAAGATTTCTATACAACTGCAAACACAATGTATAGAAATCTTTTTATTCTTTATGAAGTAATACCTTGTTATTTTTATATAACAGATACACTTGAAGGTTAGGCTGAAGTTGGTTTCTTCAATCAGTTAATTCCTATCACTCCAAACCTTGTTAATTTCTGTATGCACTTTTTTGATAATAAAAAGGTGAGTTACATAGCAAAAAAAAAAAAAAAAGTATTTTGAACACATAATTTATGATTTCAAAAAGGTAAACACTATTTGGTAAAAAAAAAAACAAATTGCGGAAATACACAGTGGGGGTTATTCACCAAGATTTGAGTTGCAGGTGAGTTGGGGGTGAACATTTCATCTCATCATTTTAGCTATACATTGTGAGGTTTTACAAACCTCTAAGCAAACTCGCCACTTTTGTCCCTGCACAATGTGTAGCTTGATAAGTCAGGTGCAATGTGCATCTACCTTCAACTCACCTTTAGCTAATAGCCATCAGTAAGTTTTGGAACCCAAGTTTTTTTCACCAACTGGATGATTTTGATTGGTTACATACCATTGGGCTGATGAGGCATGAACAAGGTGCCCTACACAATATATTTCTGTTTTTAGTCTGGCCCAAAATTTGGCCACAATAAAGTTTGCCTGTCTTGCCAACCTTAATTCATCAGTTTGAATAAGCATCATTTTAAGGGGTTAAATACTTCAGCTTTTAAATTAAGAGTTTATATAAAAAGAGAAATAACCCTTACAAAATATGCACTATATAGTGGCAACAGTATTTGTGGGAGCCTGGTGGGTTTGGACAGAGGTTATTTAATGTGTGTTCTAGTGGGATGAATTTTAAGCTTCCTTAAAGAAGTGAGTTTTGAGGGACTTTCTGAAGGTTGAGAATGAGGAAGAGAGCTGGATGCTCTGCGGAAGTGAATTCTAGAGAAAGGGGGCAGCTCGGGTAAAGTCTCACAGGCACAAATGGGAAGAGGTGGCGAAGTTGGAGAAGAGCCTTAGTCCATAGCAGTTGTGCAAGGCAGTATCTGGTAATCAGGGAGGCAATGTAGTGAGGGTCTGAGTAGTGGAGAGATTTTGTAATTTAAAGATAGATTTTAAGATGTTATCCTAGAGGAGGCAAGAATCCAGTATAGGGCTTTGCAGAGCAGAGCAGTCCGAGTGGAGCGAACAGTTGAGCCTTGGGCCACAATTTGTATAGATTGCCGGGGAAAACATGAAGCAGAAGAAGGCCAGCCAGGAGAGTATTACAGTAGTCAAGATGAGAGATCACAAGTGAGTACATGGCCATGTCTGACAGAGCATTACTCTGTAGCAGAAAAGAGACCACTGCTTGAACTGTGGCAGATCAACCAAAGTTATAAAATCTGATTTCATCAGTGTAAGCAGAGACATCCAGAAATCCTAGTCTGTTGACACATTTCTTGAGGCCGTAAACCCATAATGGACAAATGGGTTGAAATCACTTTGTCATTTTAATGGCTGCTAAGTTTAACCCTAGTGCGTTAACAGGACTGTGGAGAATGATGAAGTCCGCTTTGAATGTCCCTCCTTCTTTGCCATAGAAACATAGTCAGTGCTGAATAGATTAGAGGGCCAAATAAGTTTAGCCTTTAAGCTGGGCATTGCTACGTATGTGTCTTAGAACTCCCAGTTTTAACGTTAGTCACAGTAACTCTTCTTTTTTTGCTTGGAACTGTGAAAATGATTTTGGTGACAAACTGTCAACAGATTGTTTCATTATGGGGGGAAACGTAACAATTAGAACTGGATTATTAAGTCATCCACCTCAGCGCAAGACTGGATTTCTGTGTGAATTTTGCAGATTGGAATGTGTCTTCTCTCCTCGTTTACAGAGTTAATTAAGGGAGCAGTAACATTAGGATTGATTACATCTGGCATCGAACAGACGCCACGTCCCTGAGATCCATTCATTATTGAAACAGCAGAGACCTGATTAATGCAATGGAATTGTTATAGGTGAAATTTGTTAGGGGGAGATAAAGTATGTAGGGAAACGGAAGTACTGCTTGTTGCTTCTGTGTCCATGTAATTTATGTGGAACGGAGGAAGACACAACAGAAACAACCATTAACCCAAGGTGGATTAGAATAGACCATTCCAACACCTAAAGCCACAGTAGGATGGTACAGAGCAATGACCTTAAAATCGGGACCAGTATCATTTATCCCAGAAACTGCTAATAACTGATTAAAATAAAGTTACTAGTAAATAGAAACTACAATTTTACCAAAAGGCCAAAGGTCATAATGCAACCCATAACTACGAGATCATTTATCATGTGTCTTATATAAAGTGCAAATTGTGTAAGTAAATACTCCAAGTAACTTTGTTTGAATTATTATTTACCAGATTACAACTCGTTATTCTGTTTTCTAGATAGTTTTTACTGACTTTGTATTTCCAATTATCCATGCCAATATCACAGAAACATATTTTACTACAGACCTTTGCAACCAACAATTGCAGGGCCGATCCTAGGGTCACGGACGCATCTCTCTCCCCCATTTCTGTCTCTCCCTCCTCATAACCCCCTTGTATTTGCCTATTAATATGCCACAGCCAGTTTGCCCATTAATATACCACTGTTAGTTTCCCCATAAATAGACCACAGCCAGTTTGTCCATTAAAATGCCACAGGCAGTTTGACTATTAATATGCCACAGGCAATTTGCCCATTAATATGCCACAGCCAGTTTGCCCATTAATATACCACTGTTATTTTCCAAATTAATAGGTTTTCCCAATAAAAGCATTACCACCTCTCCCCAGTACTCAACTTGCTGCTGCTCTCTCGCGTTTCCTCCGCACATTTCTTCCATCCATGAACACTGAGTGCAGGAGGCGGGACACAGACACACACTTAGTCATCATTACACACCTACATACACTTACACAAACACCCTTATACACACTGTCGCAAACACAGAAATACACACACAGTCACATTAACACATATAAATATACATACTTATTAAACTGTTGGTTCCTGCTTAGTTAACTTATTTTGCAGGGAGGAAGACATTTCCGACAGTGTCTGCATAGGCAGAACACTACAATTCAGTTATAGCTTGCACCCGCTCTGCTTGGGGAGACAAGGCGGTGTGGTGACCACACGCACTCACCTGCGAGCCGCACCTCTAGCAGGAGGGATGAGGGAGAGAGCTCCCTGTGCAAGCGCCTCTCTTCTCGTGCGCCTGGGCGCAGTGCACCCACCCAAAATCGGCCTGAACACTTGAACATACAATTAGCATAAGATTAGGAATAAGTGCACAAAACTAGTTTTATCTGCTACTGACTTTTAAATGACAGATGAATATATAATACACCGATATACACTGAGTTATAAACAGACAAACACTGAAGATAAGATCACAATATTATAGGATAAAAACAAATTCAGTGGGTATGTGGTTATCTTGAAATCTGCTCTTACTGTTTTTAGCCATCCTTCCATTACAACAATATTTAATACACTTCCATCCATTTCTATCCATCTTCCATGTTCTGTTCCTATGTATTTTCCTGCTCCATTTAGCCTTTAAACCCATCAATATCATATTTAGTCAGCCTCAAAACAGAATAGAGATCCCTAGTGATAAGAATGGCACCTTTCATATCAGGTGCCAGGCAATTTAACTTAACTTCCCTGTAACCTATGGACTAAGGAGACTAGTAGCACTGTTCTGAAGAGTATTTAGAAGTTAAGATTACCCCTAACCTCTTCGCCACCAGTCCACCTAGCCCATTACAGTACTCTTTGAGGATGCTTTATTTCCTGAGGTAGCGCTTTCTTCTATCTAGTAAAGCACAATTGTCTGCGAAAAAACAAGTTATGTTTAATTGAAAGATTGCATCAAGAGTAGGCAATTTAAATCGAAATGTTTTAATGAAAGAATACAAATAAAGTACATTATTGAGTCCTCTGTGTCTGTATATCTCTATACATGACATTTTGTTTAGAATCTTGGGTCAGGTGAAAAAAGATCTGACACAAGATGTTTGCCCCCTGATAGAGCTAGACAAGCAAAGACGGTTCAATAAAGTACTTTTTTTTTATTTAATAATTTCTATTGAAAATGCGAAAACCGCTCTGACGGTGCTGATCTTTTGCCTCAATGTCGAGCCAATAGCCTGCGCCAAAGTTTCGGTCTCTGGGGCACCCACGATCGCTCCACAGAGTTAGAATAGCTGTTAGGGTTACAATTAAATTAGGGGTAGCATAAGGGATAGGGTTAAAATTAAATTAAAATTTAAATATATTAGGGTTTAGCCTAGGGGTTAGAGTTGGGGTTAAATTTAGGGGTTGGGGTCGAAAGGTCAATATAGGAAAAAAACATTATTTTTGGTTTTTGCCCCATAACCCACAAAAAACTGCAGAAAAACATGGAAATAAGCATATTTATGAACTCGGGACTACATTTAGAAACTATTTAGATGGGGTCTTTTTTAATGATTGTATTTGTGTAAATTATATTTCAGGACAACATTAGAAAAAGTGTTTTTTTTTTTTTTGTAGTAAATTATAAGATATGATGAACATAATGGTATCTAATGAAAGCCCTTCTTATGACGATCTAAACAACATATAATTTGTGTGGGTACAGTATGTATGAAAGAAGAAAATTACACCTAAACACAAACACCCCAGAAATGTAAAAACAGCCCTTGTCACCAAGGGAAAGTCAAGGTCAAAATGTCTTGTCACTAAGGGGTTAATGAGTAGTACTGTGTTAGCCCTGTTAGCATTTAAAATGCAATTTGGGACTCACTTTGATGAGTCACTGGCATATTATTCCTGAGTATCATGAATCACGATAAAATACATAAACATAGCTTAAATTTTTGTCATCGAATAATATACACAATAGAAGTAATGTGCATTATTCATCGAATAATATACTTAAGAGAGGTTTCTCTGAGTTATCACACTAAAATAAATGTACCAGAGATATTGTAACAGTTAAACACAGTCACCAAAGCAGAGATGTAAAACTGTTGTATGTGAGAGGGGCACACAACAGATCCCACTGTGCTTTAGTCAGCTCCGCCATTCAGTCTAAACAAACAGGTACATGCATATCTCACACTGGCACAGGCCTCTTAGCCTTTTTTATGTGTGACAAAAATTCTGATCTGTTTCCTATTCACCGTGGTGAAGTGAAGTGTGCATTCAGGAGCATTCTACCTCATTATGAGTTTATAAATATTTCCTGTGCCAGGAATTTAAAAGCGCCACAGCCATCTAGACATATAAAACAAACACAGTGACATCTGAACCGCCAATGAATTTACAGCTAAAAAGTTAAACAGGGTGAAATGGAGGTTTTACAAAGAGATTCATAACAATATGTTCTGCATTTCTACCTTATTGTGTATAACCAGCATGTGCAGTGACTCACAGTGCGGGCCTTTTTGTGTACCTACTCTTTTTCTTCTGATTTCTATTTATTCTACTAAGGTACACATACCTTGTTTTTTGTATGTGTGTGTAACTTCAGGGTTACTTTATGGAGCTAGGAAGGGAAGGGGAGGTAGGTACTATGGTACAGAAAAAACATGTTTTCTATGTACTCAGCATTTATACATACATACCTATATACATACTGTATATGGAACAATAAGCTTAAGAGGTATGTCAGCAAACTGTGCACGTGAAATCCCTAACAGCTAATAACTTAAAGTGGCAGCCTTTCTATCTATGTATATATATTTATTTATATATAAAGACAAAATGATATCTTTAATTTTACTGGGGGAAATTCAATGTAAAACACCAAAGAAGAAATGAGACAGTCTAAATCCAGGCGCACTCTCCACATAGCTTGCTTAGTTCATAACCACTTCTCTGGAGAGCGCCCCCCCAACCTGAGCGGCATGCTCACTCTTACTCCCTGCACTTCCTACAATCTCACATCCTGCACCAACCCTTCACTAGCGATCCCTCACTTCAAAAAGGAAGCAGGTTGAGGTGCGTTTTCTTTTAGAGCTCCTCATATGTGGAATAGCCTTGCTGTTTCTGCCAAATCATCATCTAGTCTAAAATCCCTGAAAATCAGTGTCTCCCAAATCCTAAAAACAGATTGTACCTGTTATTAGTTTACAAACTCCTTCGTATACTGTACATGTTGTTCCTTTTTTGTATCAATAATGATTCACCCTGTATGTTCTCCTTCCAACGTGTTTAATAAATGTATGTATGTATGTATGTATTTATTTGTAATCTACTGTTAATTGTGTAACTCTGTGTAACTCCATTCTGTACTGGGTCCCCATGACATACTTGAAAACGAGAGAAATCTCAATGTATTCTTCCTGGTAAAACACTTTTTAAATAAATAAATAAAAATGATGAGTTGCAAAGGGTGTTGAGAAGTTTTTAAAAATATTCTTAAGAACTAATACAGTGCTGACCTTTAAACATGGCAAGAAGTACAGCTACAGAGGTTCCGTCACTGCCAGAATCCCTCTAAATCCCCTCACCTATCTAACCTCGGGCATGACGTTTGTGCTATACAAAGTCTCCCTCTTGTTAAATCCCTTGATACATTTGAACATTTGTATCATGTCTTTTTCCTGTGATGTGAAACATTGTTTAATATTAGATTAACTTCCACAGAACAGCAGTAACATAAAAACCTTAGGAAATGCATAAAGAAAAAAAATAGCAACACAAGTGATTAGCAAGTAATGATGTGGTGTAAAGATACTCATAAAAAGTGAGCACTCTGAGGTGAAAAGAGCATCAATATTTACTATTATTATGTAAAACATCAACCTGTTCCTCAGCACTGTATAATAGAACTGACTAAAATAAAAATCAAGTTGATGTACAGTTAAATATTGCATAAAATTTAACATAGACTTAAATATAAATGTACTGATGCTTAAAGGCACTCTGTCAACCTAAACAGTGCTTATGCTGTGAAAGTAGAGAATAAAAAATGATGAAATATTTTCTTTACATTGTGTTAGCAAATTGTAGCAAATACATAATGTTTTAAATGTATCTCCTTCTTATGACATCTAATGGCTTGATATGCAAATGAACTAATTTTTCGTGGGATATGTGTAATTTGCATATCATGCCAGAAGGTGATGTCATAAGCAGGAGACACCCCAGATACATTTAAAACATACATCTATTATTTTAGGCATTTGCATGCAATTCTGCTAACACAATGTATAGATAATTTGTCGTCTTTTTTTATTCTCTGCATTCACAGTGGTGATGGACATGCCTGATAAAGAAATATACAATGCTTTGTTTATGGTTTGGTCTATGATAAATTTAGACAAAACATGCAGGTTTTTGCACATAGCAATTCATATTGAAGGTAATAAAATGTAGACATGTGCATTCGTTTTCGGACGAATGCATTTTCGGACGAAAATAGCATTTTCGTCCATTCGTCCGAAAAACGAATAACGAAAATTTTAACTAACAAAATCCGAATGAACGAATGGTTAATAAACGAAAATCATTCGTTCATTCGTCCATTCGTCCATTCGTGCTATTGGCATTCTAAACCGAAATAGAGTCGGTTTACAATACCAATAGCATTGTACTACATTCCATAAACCGACATGAATGACTTTCGGTTTATGGAATGCATGTAATGCTATTAGCTTCCTATAAACCGAAATTGAGTTCCCATTCATACGAATAGGTCAATTGACCTATTCGTTTGAATGGGGATTCTTTCGGTTTATAGAAAGCCAATAGCAGCATGTATTCTATAAGCCGAAAGTCTTTAAAACAAACGACGTTCGGTTTATAGAATACATGTAATGCTATTGCTGTTCTATAAGCCGAAAGACTTTCGGCTTATAGAACAGCAATAGCATTACATGTATTCTATAAACTGAACGTCGTTCGTTTTAAAGACTTTCGGCTTATAGAATACTATTGGCATTCTATAAACCTAACTAGAGTCCCTTCTCATTCATAAGAATTTCTTATGAATGGGGACTCGACTCTAGTTCGGTTTATAGAAAGCCAATAGTATTCTATAAGCCGAAAGTCTTTAAAACGAACGACGTTCGGTTTATAGAATACATGTAATGCTATTGCTATTCTATAAACCGAATGACTTTCGGTTTATAGAATAGCCATAGGATTACATGTAGTACATAAGCCGAAAGTCTATAAACCGAAAGTCGTTCGGTTTATAGGCTGTCGGCATTTAACTATACAGAGACAGAGTCTCCATTCATAAAATTATGAATGGAGACTTTGTCTCCGTGTAGTAAAATGCCGGCTTTTAACTATACGGAGACAAAGTCTCCATTTATAATTTTATGAATGGAGACTCTGTCTCCGTATAGTTAAATGCTATTGTATTCTATAAACCGACTCTATTTCGGCTTATAGAATGCAATAGTACTACGAATGGACGAATGAACGAATGATTTTCCTTTATTAACCATTCGTTCATTCGGCTTTAGTTAGCTTAGCATTTTCGTTCTTCGGTTTTCGGGCGAATGGACGAAAATGCAATTTTCGGACGAAAATGCATTCGTCCGAAAACGAATGCACATGTCTAGTATATATTCACATGTAAATTGCTTTTTTAATAAAAAATTATGATATAAAAAAAATCTTGTTTTTATTTCCTTTTATGTGACAAGGCTGCCTCTCTCTTTCCCTTGCCCCCAGATTTGTCGCTCTCCCCCCCTTAGTGTTGTCTCTCTCTCACCCTCCCTTTGGCTCCCCCCTCGCTCCCCTTGTGTCTGTCTCTTCCCCCCTTCCCTCCCCTTGTTTCTCTCTGCCTGTATTATTGATGCAGCAGGAGGATCACAAATCCCATCAAGATGAGGCAGCCCTCACCAGGATGCTTGCCCCCTTATGTCCCGACGCCCCGTGTTACTTACCACCTTAAGAACACAACAACGGACGCGCGCATTCCCAAACGGCTGGATAGGCGTGCGCAATGCGTTGTGTATCGCTGTGGTCGATGATCTGGTAAGAAGGGGTGTGCGGGGGGTGTGAGGGGGGCGGGAGATGGGTTGCGCAGCTGGCGCATGCGCGGTGGTCACAAAGTTACAGCTGAGTTATCAGCTGTAACTTTATGCGCATGCGCAGTGAGCAAATTCTCCTGCGATTGCGCAGGAGAATTTGCTCCAGAAATTTGTCAGAACACCGGCATTTAACTATACGGAGACAGAGTCTCCATTCATAAAATTATGAATGGAGACTTTGTATCCATATAGTTAAAAGCCGACAGCCTATAAACCGAACATTCGGTTTATAGGCTGTGGGCATTTAACTATACGGAGACAGAGTCTCCATTCATAAAATTATAAATGGAGACTTTGTCTCCGTATAGTTAAAAGCCGGCATTTAACTATACGGAGACAGAGTCTGCATTCATAAAATTATGAATGGAGGCTTTGTCTCCGTGTAGTAAAATGCCCACAGCCTATAAACCGAACGTTCGGTTTATAGGCTGTCGGCTTATGGAATACATGTATTCCTATTGCTATTCTATAAACCGAACGTTCGGTTTATAGAATAGCCATAGGATTACATGTATTATATAAGCCGAAAGTCTATAAACCGATCGTTCGGTTTATAGGCTTTCGGCATTTTACTACACGGAGACAAAGTCTCCATTCATAATTTTATGAATGGAGACTTTGTCTCCGTGTAGTAAAATGCCGACAGCCTATAAACCGAACGTTCGGTTTATAGGCTGTCGGCATTTTACTACACGGAGACAAAGTCTCCATTCATAATTTTATGAATGGAGACTCTGTCTCTTATTAGTTAAATGCCGACAGCCTATAAACCGAACGACTTTCGGTTTATAGACTTTCGGCTTATGTAATACATGTAAACCTATGGCTATTCTATAAACCGAAAGTCGTTCGGTTTATAGAATAGCAATAGGAATACATGTATTCCATAAGCCGACAGCCTATAAACCGAACGTTCGGTTTATAGCCTGTCGGCATTTTACTACACGGAGACAGAGTCTCCATTCATAAAATTATGAATGGAGACTTTGTCTCCATGTAGTAAAATGCCGACAGCCTATAAACCGAACGTTCGGTTTATAGGCTGTCGGCATTTTACTACACGGAGACAAAGTCTCCATTCATAATTTTATGAATGGAGACTCTGTCTCTTATTAGTTAAATGCCGACAGCCTATAAACCGAACGACTTTCGGTTTATAGACTTTCGGCTTATGTAATACATGTAAACCTATGGCTATTCTATAAACCGAAAGTCGTTCGGTTTATAGAATAGCAATAGGATTACATGTATTCCATAAGCCGAAAGTCTATAAACCGAAAGTCGTTCGGTTTATAGACTTTCGGCTTATAGAATACAAGTAATACTATTGCCTTTCTATGAACCGAACGAGCGCCCCATTCATAAGAATTTCTTATGAATGGGGCTCTCGTTCGGATTATAGAAAGCCAATAGTATTACATTGTATTCTATAAAACGAATGAATAAAAATTAACGAAACGAAAATAATGAACGAATTTCGTCTGAAACGAATGCACTAATGAACGAAATTCGTTTTAGACGAAATAAATAACATTTTCGTCCGAATGGACGAAAACGAAACGAAAATTTTAGTTTTGCACATGTGTAATAAAATGTATCTTAGGACTTTGGCCTCCAAAACAGTGAAGTGAAGTAATGTTGCCATACGTTATACCGTATGGAATTAAACACGTTTAATCATTGGCAGATTCAAAAATGTATTATTGTAATGGGACAAAAAGCAGTCCCAAAGGAAGAAATAGTTAAATCAAAATGTCATGGTCCTGAACGTTGCTTTTGGGGGATAGTGACTCTCTACATTAAGGCATCCTCAGTGCTAAAAATGTGATTATCACTGTAACTATGACTAGTCTACTAGTTATTGTATTGGAAAACATCTAGGATTAAAGACAGATAAATTCCCCCCAATAAAAATAAAGTTTTATATATCAAATGCCATTTCTCACTGTTTTATATCATTTTTGAATGGTACATCTGCAAAGTACCATCCAAAACATATCTCATAAAGGTCTCATAAAGATAATCGGAGCTCTGAGTTTCAATTCCTTTTGGTTACATAGTTACATAGTAGTTTAGGCTGAAAAAAGACTTGTGTCCATCAAGTTTAACCCTTTTCCTATCCCATGTTTACTGCTGTTGATCCAAAAGAAGGCAAATAAAAAAAACCCTTCAGCAATTTTGAATTCTGCTTTCAGTGGGGATAAATTCCTTCTTGACTGCAAAATGGCAATCAGATTTCTCCTTGGATCAACACGCACTAAACAAATATTAATGCATATATTAACATGCATGGTCCTCTTTGTCCGGCTCATTAAAAAAGTATCCAGGCCAATTTTAAAGGCATCTAACATATTTGCTAGAACCACTTCTTCAGGCAGTGAGTTCCATATCTTAATTGTCCTTACTGAAAAAAAAAAATCCCTTCCACTGTCGTAGACTAAATCTCCTTTCTTCAAGTCTTAGCGGGTTAGAATTAGAAAGCCCTTTGTATATATTTATATAACATTATCCTATCCCCTCTAAGCCGCCGTTTCTCTAGCGTGTACAAATTTACATTTTCCAGCCTTTCTTAATTAAAACCTTCCAGTCCCCTTCCATTCCCCTTAGTTTTGTAGCCCTCCTCTGCACTCTCTCTAGTTCCATAATGTCTTTTTTTTTTTTTTAAAAGGAGCCCAGAATTGAACCGCATATTCAAGGTGAGGTCTTACCATGGTCCTATAAAGAGGCAGAATAATATCTTCCTACCGTGAGTCAATACCCCTTTAATTCATTCCAATACCTCATTTGCCATTTATCTGTCCAGTTACCCAATTTGTCCAAATCCTCTTGCAGCTAAGATACATCTAGTTCAGAATGTATTAACCTACCCTCTGGAAGATCATTCATAAACAAATTAAAAATAAGAGGACACAGACAGATCCCTGAGGTACCACACTTACTACATCTGTCCAATTTGAGAACTTTCCATTTACCATTTTTCCTATCTCTCAACCAATTGCCAATCCACAATCCCTGGCCTGAGCCTATTTAAGTCAATTTGTACAGTAACTTTTTATGTGGAACTGTATCAAATGCCTTAGCAAAGTCTAAATATACGCATGGTGCAATCTGTGGGCACCATGCCTGAAATAAAAGAATCTCTGAAAAATAACGGTCAAGCCATGACCTGGTATAAGTACCCATCAGTGGTGTATCTTGATTTTGTGCTGCCCTAGGCAGACAAAATCCGGGCACCCCCCTACCCAAGCTGCACACCCACGTTACACACCTAAGACATGCCCCATCATTCAGACTCACATCAAGCTTACACTCCCATCACACTCAGTCACACACTCCTACTCCCATCACACTCAGTCACACACTCCTACTCCCATCACACTCAGTCACACACTCCTACTCCCATCACACACACTCTGACTCCCATCACACTCAGTCACACACACTGTCTCCCATCACACACACTCTGACTCCCATCACACTCAGTCACACACACTGTCTCCCATCACACAAACTCTGACTCCCATCACACTCAGTCACACACACTGTCTCCCATCACACACACTCTGACTCCCATCACACTCAGTCACACACACTGTCTCCCATCACACAAACTCTGACTCCCATCACACTCAGTCACACATACTGTCTCCCATCACACACACTCTGACTCCCATCACACTCAGTCACACACACTGTCTCCCATCACACTCAGTCACACACACTGTCTCCCATCACACTCAGTCACACACTGTCTCCCATCACACACACTCTGATTCCCATCACACTCAGTTACACACACTGTCTCCCATCACACACACTCTGACTCCCATCACACTCAGCCACACACACTGTCTCCCATCACACACACTCTGACTCCCATCACACTCAGTCACACACACACACACACACACACACACACACACACAGTCTCCCATCAGCACTTACCTTACCCTGGTGTCAGGCAGCATGGTCCCTCCATGCTGTTCGGCTTCCCGGCGATTGTGCCGACAGGTCACGTGACCGGGCGCGCGTATGACGTCAGCGCGCCCGTCACGTGACTGTCGGCACTTCCGTGTCGGCACACTGCATGGGGAGCCGAACAGGCAGCACCGAGGTTTCTCTGTGCTGCCTGTTCGGCTCCCCGTGCAGCCTGGCAGGCAGAGCGTTGGTGAGGGGGGGTCTTCCGATCCCCTCTCACCTCCGTCTCTGCCTGCAAGCGCGGTGGGGTTTTTTTTTTTTTAAAGGGACAGAATTTTTTTTTTTTCAGTGCTGGGGGGCGCTGCCGCCCCCCAAAATTTGCCGCCATAGGCATCCGCCTAGGATGCCTCGCGGTAAATACAGCACTGGTACCCATGCGTGTACACCATCCGGCCCCGGGACTTTGTCTATCTCAACACCATTTAATTGGTTTAACACTTTTTCTTGTCTAAACCAATCACTTGCTGTGAACGTTCTGTAAAAGTAGCTTGTAGGTTCTTGACCATAGGTTCTTCTTTGGTAAAAACAGAAAAAATAAATGATTTAAAATATCTGCTTTCTCTCTGTCTCCACTGACTATCTCATCCATTTCAGATAACAAGGACCCAACATTTCCAACCTTTCATTGTTTGCCATTTATATATTTAAAGAATTTTTTGGGATCCTTAGCAATTATGTTTCATTCTGAGATTTGGCTTATTTAATTGGCTTTTTACAGTCTTTTGTTGGCTTCTTTATGTTTTGCAAATGCCTCTGCTGATCCCTCAGCTTTATAATGTTTAAATGCTACTTTCTTTTTATTTACCGTATTTGCTCAAACATAAGACGACCCTGATTATAAGACGACCCCCTAAACTTTGGATATTCCTTTAGGAAAAAAACTAAAAGCCTCAATATAAGACTACCCTATAGGAAAAAAGTTTAACTTGTATATATTCACATGTAAATTGTTTTAATATTTAATAAAAATTATGATATAAAAAAAATGCATTTCTTGTTTTTATTTCCTTTTATGGACCAATGCTGCCTCTCTCTCGCCCCCCCCCCCCCCAGCTTTGTCTCTCTCTCTCTCCCCCCAGTGTTATTTCTCTCTCCACCTCCCTCCCTCCTTTTCTCTCTCTCTCCCCCCTCCCTCTCACCTTGTCTCTCTCCCCCCCTTGTCTCTCTCTCTCTCTCCCCCTCCCCCTGTCTCTCTCTCTCCCCCCTCCCCTTGTCTCTCTCTCTCTCCCCCCTCCCCTTGTCTCTCTCTGCCCCCCTCTAACGTGCAGACATCCCCTGGCTGTCCAAATCTCCTGGTGGCTAATGGTGGCAGCCAGAGGATGTCTGCACGATACGCGCAGACATCCTCCGCTGCTGCCTGGCACTTCCGCCGGGCCTTTTATGATGAAGCCAGAAGGACCCATCGCGCAGGCATCCACTGGCTGCTAGCGAGGACCTGGATCCCAGTCTTATAATCTGACCTCGATTTGAGGTCAGACTATAAGACGACTTTGAAAATAACATGAGGGGAAAAAAACCTTGTCTTATATTCGAGCAAATACAGTATTTCCTGATTTGCCTTACTGATTAGCCACATTGGTTTTAGTTTGCTTCCTTTATATTTGTTAACAAAAGGTATACATTATATATGTGTATTTTTGTAGTGTTAGTTTCAAGGTATTCCACTTACCTAGTGTGGTTTCCCCAAAATTAATCCATCCTATTCAATGATATCAAGGGATGTATTAAATCTACTAAAGTTGACCTTTTTAAAATTCAGTGTTTTGGTGGGACCCATATCAATATGCTTTTTTGAATTAATCTCAAAGTATACCATGATTTGGTCACTATTCCCTAAATGCTCCCTTTCTTGGATGTAACAAATAAGCTCCTCCATGTTAGTTATTACCAGATGTAGGCCTCTGGTTGGTATCTGTACTAACTGAGACCAAAAATGTCATCAACAAATTCAAAAACTTACTTCTCTCTTATAGCTGAATTCAGGGCCATTTTGTCTCTTGAGTGCTGGGGCATGTACTTGGTGTGCATTGTAAGTGCTGGGGCATGTATTGCAGCCGCAGAGCCCATTGCAATAGTAGTATCTGACATTGTTTTGATATGATCCACTCTCAATCGTCTCTCTACAGCTATACACTTGCTAAGCATCAGCATATTGGTCCTCTGCACACCGGGTTTCTATAACTACATTTCATTTCTCATTTGTAAGTGCACCCCAGCTCAGTCTCTCTGCTCTACTGATGACCTTCACCCATCCTCTGTTCTTCTTTCCAACTCTGACCTTCAAATCCAGGATGTTTCCATGGCTGCCTCCATATTATGGAACATCTTATTATGCCCTGTTAGGCTTTCCTGCAGGTCCCGTTAAAAAAAAAAAAAAAAAAAAAAAAAACTATTCCTACAGGGAAGCTTTTACAGCTTCACTTTGTGTACACCTAGTATCATGGATATTGAAGGATGGCTGACCACCTTGACTTATTGCATTTTGACTTCATGTGTAACAAGCTGTGGTGCTTACATAACAAGTCGCAGAGCCTATCTTATGTTCCAGTCTATCTAATTTATCTCCACCATTATCTGTATGTTTTACAGTGCTATGGAATATAATGAGAAAATACCGTAGGCACCAGTACATCAATGTCAACTGATTTGTGTACAAAATTCTATAAATTGTTGCCACTATTGTGAATGGTTTATTTCTCCTAGGATACTCCTCAAGGAAATAAAGAGTCAAAGAAACAAGACCAGGCCCAGATTCTGAGTTGAATAAGCGATGAAGTTTAATACAAACGTATATACGTAGGGTAGCATCTTTGCACAGACTGCCGCACCCAAATTACACACACATTTATAGTACCAAGATACAAAATGGCTTCCAGGGAATTTTCATCATCCACACTATATAAATAAACATTACTGTAATATGGTCTTTACATATCAGGGTACCTTTATACATCTAATAATATAATAAGACCTCTTCTTAGTTTACCTGTGCCAGTATACTTTGTGATTGGACTTATTGTTAAAATAAAATATTAAAATCTAGGTATACATTACATTAACATTTATTTAAAATATAAACTGTAAATACAAAAATTCATCATAAAAAACCCCAATACTTTCTGCTTTAGATATAATAGATGCCACATTAAAAAAAAGACCATTGAACTCAAATTGGTAAAAAAAAATCCTTCTAAACCCCAAATGCAGTTGGATTTACTTCTTGATCAGTGTTACCTTAGATTAATGTGTTATCATATGCGTTCTATGTGTTGGTTATATACTATTAGATTTATTGCACTTTGTCATATACATGTTACTTGGTTACAGTAGCAAATGTGTTTATCTTTTGTCTAGGGCTAACTAAACAACACCTACTGGAGTTTCCTTTAGGGTAAAGCAGGTTAGAAAAAGGTTTATGGAAACAGAGGTGGAATATTTATTAATCCTTTTTTCATTATTAAATTGGCACATCTCAATTTACCACTGCTCTGTGACTTATTATGTCTTCCATATGTTAGCGTGTGGGTAGCGACTGTTTCCCAGTGTGCAAAATCAGGCATTATAAACAGAACATCCAGCTGATGTGCAGAATACAGGCCATTCTTTAGAGCAGAGACCCAGCGCAGAATACAAGTAATGAATGTGTGCTGCAAGGTGTCATGTAATGCTGCCACCTAATGGAAATTTTGAAGAATTGTATGCCCTAGTAAAATCCATCCTTCCTACAGGATTCAATGCAGCAGTGGCCAGTTTACATTCCTCCCCCACCCCTTTTGTTGATGGACTGCAATACTTTAATGATAATAGTTGTCAGAAATGATGAAATCAGTATTGACAAGTCATTAGCCTATAGAAGCAAAATAGCACGCAATCTGAAGTTGAAGGGTGGAAACCTTATGAGATGTGTAAAATATAATTGCAGCTAATGTTAAGTCTGTAGCATGACCTAG
The DNA here is from genome assembly GCA_036172795.1 of Pelodytes ibericus. Lineage (NCBI taxonomy): Eukaryota > Metazoa > Chordata > Amphibia > Anura > Pelodytidae > Pelodytes > Pelodytes ibericus. The sequence continues at coordinate 164,229,215 of CM069857.1, forward strand.
GCAAGGGGGGTCCAATATGTGGCCAAATGCTTCCCGCTGGACATGAAGGTGGGGCCCGCTTGCGATCTACAGCTGTAACTGCACTTCCAGCTACATGTGGAATTTTACCATCGTCGGGACTAAGTTCCCCACCAGAACGCCACAGATAGCGTGGCACGCATAACATAGTTGCCAACATCGGCCATGTTTCCAGGGACATATATTTGTTTCACATGCTTCAGAAAAGAGCATGCAAAGTGAAGCCTGGCAGTATGTAGGATGGATATACACACAGACACAATCCAATTAATTTATCAGGGTGGAGATTCCAAAGGACCTGACATGATGAATTGATTGGATTCAGTCTGTGCTTATATGGATCCTACAAACTGCCGGGCTGCACTTTGCATGCTCTGTCTGCAGCATGTAGAACAAATATGTGTCCTTGGAAACATGGCCGATGTTGACAACTATGGCATAATCTTTCCTCTAACCTGTGCGTGACACTGTGCGCAATGGTCAGAGGACACGCACTAGGAATTGCATGGAGGAGCAGTCGGATTTGGAGCCCACAGCACCATTAAAAAAGAAAGCTGTGTGAAAGTGTCTCTGTCTGTCTGTGTGTGTAAATATGAGTCTCTGTATGTATTTGTGTGTGTCTGTGAAAGTTTGCCCGTCTGTGTCATAGCAGCGCCGTCACGCTGCAGAAATATGCCACCCCACCAGTCCCCTTACCCACTCATGGCTCTCTGGAGCCCTGATCTTTTCCCACAGGATCTTCTGCGTGGGATTCCTGCTTCTCTGTTGGTTGTCCTCTAGACGAAACGGAGTGTGTATAGATTTGGTTTATGTGCATGTGCTGTGACACTTTCAGCTTTGTGCCCTTATTCAATTAGAGGGCTAGTATTAAACACTTTGCTTCTTCTCCCAGCGCCACCATTGGTCAGTCAATGTGCAACACATGAGTGTATCACAGACTCCACAGCAACAAAACTCACGGTCACATGGAGTATTTGAGTGTATCACAGACTCCACAGCAATAAAACACTCACACAATGCACATTACTGTGCATTTTAATGCTGTGGAGTTTGTGATACACTCACACTGCACATTACTGTGAATTATTATATATACACATTCACACTGCACATTACTGTGAATATATGTGTGTGTGATTTTTTCACAATGAAAAATGAATGTGGCCAACGCACACATACATTTCTGATGAAGTAGCCCTCTGAAGAAAAATCTTGGACACCCCTGACCTAGGCTATTATGAGAACAGGTAAATCCAAACCTTTATGAATTCAGCATATTAAAATCCCCAATCATTTGTAATGATACATGTATGTGGTTTATGGATGCCACCTTTTCTGTGGATCTATATTTGATATCCAAAGGTGGGTTCCTAACTAATAATAATCCTACCTCTTAGTCATTTTTAAAGGGAGGAAACACAAAGAATTATTTTTTATTGATGAAAGGCAATTTCTCCCAGTTTTATGTCATTTTTGAATGGCATTTCTGCAAAGTGCCATTCAAAATATATCACATAGTCTTTGTCAAAAAAGACTTGGGAGAAATCATTGCAATGCATAAGGCTACTGCTTCACTGAGATTGTCATGTGTGTCTGTGTGTCGATCATGTAAGATCTTATTCACGTTACACCACTTGGAGAAGATGCCAGACTTATTAGGACTGTTATCAGAACATAACTTTGAGCTCCCCAAGCTGTTTAGTTACTCCACCGCTTCTGCAATAATGCAGAATATAAAAGCTATGCTGTATTGACACCTTATGATTTGGATGAGATTACATAGAAAATGACACACACGTAAAGTCTTAGACAATTTGTTTAGCGCCATTTAAATCTTATATCATATCTCCACAGTCATTCCGTAATGCAATAAACACCTACATGTACTATATATAGCCACTTTAATATTGATGCAATACTCCCTTTCAGACGCTTGTATATGAAAAAAACATTATTTCTGAATTCACCATAAATAGTCTGAAGACACAACATTTTCTTCCTTTATAACTCATGCGGATGTGGTTTATGAACGGATTAAGTCTAAAAAAGATACTCAAGCTACTATAGGAGATTCACATTAAAAAGTTCAGTAGAGTAAATAATGTACAACATTATTTTTTTACAGGAATGGGATTTGCATGTTTTATTGTCTATAATCTTAGAAATATATTATAAGGAACAAATTACTCTTGTGAAACAGAATTATGATCCTACAAGTCATCTCAGGGTTCCATAAAAGGTTTGGAAAAACGCCACAGTGTCAAAAAAGTGGTTGCCTAGTATGCTAAGAGGTAAGGGGAATTGCTTTTAGCACCATGGTACAAGACAAAGTACAAAAACTCTTGACTGGGCTCAACAGCAAACTTTCCTCTAGGAGGGTGGTCCTTCAGTAATGACATCACTTTGGTTCACCAATGACCAGTGACCCTACTGGCTATTGCCTTCTGCATGGTCACATAGAACTCTTCCTTAAAATATATGTTTAGCATTAGCTCTACGTTTTGGGAGGCCCTATGTGTAAAAATAAGCTATTTACTTACTCCCTGTAACTGTCTCCCCTCAGTTAGGCATGGTATGTGTCCCCTAGACAGGTGAGGGCAGTTGCTTATTCACTTACATAGTAGCACCATCACTACTTATGTTCTCAGCTAAGTGCACAATCAGTTGTGTGCTATTTTGAAGCCTTTCTATTAAAGTTACATTAGCTGATTAATCTTGTATTTTAAATCAGAGAACATTTTACTTAGTGTTTGCAGTGGTAAAATTATTAGGGTTTCTTCTTCACTGCCTTAGACTTAACCAATTATTTAACACTGTAAATTGGTGTGGGATGTTTTGCTAATTACATCTTGATCTTCATTAACAGTTTCGACAAGTTTTTATGGGGAATTAGCACTGTTTTCTCATCTCACATTACAACTTGTCTCTCCTGCTGCCTGAACATCACTAATCCCTTCATGACAATGCTCATCCAATGCATTCCTGACAATGCCCATACCAAGCAACTTTCTGGGAAGCCTTATGAGTGAGGCTATCCAAGAAAGCAAAAAATAAAAATTGGTTGCTGACAGTGTCTCACGGCTGGTGCATTGGGAGACCTTTAATTTCACCTGTAACCAAAAGAGGGGACCTTTATCTAGAGATGACTGGACCTGAAAGACCTCAGGACGAGCCTCTGCACTGGTTGGCTAAGTGCACGCTTACACTGTCAGAGGCAGAGCTCAGAGTAAACCAGCGTAAATCTACCACAATGCAAGTTGGGTTTAATCTAGCCATGGGGCACTGGGATTTTAACTTTTGCTTTTATTTTGCTTCTTTAAACGAAAAGCTATTACATTTCTTTATGCTTCTGCCTCTGTTGATGTAATTGTTGCCAGAAAAGACCACTGAAAGTGTAGTGTGAGACTTAGAAAAACTAGCTGATGACAGTATAATAGAAACCAAAAATGTGAAAACGTGCTGGTCCATTGTCCCAAAAACACCAGTGAAGATGGAAATAATTTACAAAGAGTCAAAAATATTGCAGGTAAAAAGAAATAAAATGATATGGGGGTAATGTGATGGAGAATGTGATGGAGAGCGCATTTAAGTATGAGAGTTTGAAAGAAGTTGGGAAGGAGCCAGTGAAGAGTGGAAGATTGAAAATGTTGGGATAGGAATGAGAGCAGAGGAATGCTGGTGGTTTATCTATAAAAATATAGGATCAAGGGAACAGTAGGTGGGGTGAGAGGACAGAAGACAAGCAAAAATCGAATTTTAAGTACCGGTAACAGCGGAGAACAGGCTAAGAATAGAAAACATACAGAATTGAAGATAGGATTATTGTTTGGGTAGGAGGGTGTTTAGATTTCCTGTGTGACAGAATCAATGCTTTCTTTAAGCCCTTAATGCCTACTGGTGGGACCTCTTCTGATAGTAGGGTTCGCTACATATCTAGAGGACGTTCTATGCTGACCTCAAGGTCACGTAGACCATGTAGGACAGCATAGAACATCCACATGCATGAAGGTGTTGCAAAGATGTAAACTGTACAGGGAGTGCAGAATTATTAGGCAAGTTGTATTTTTGAGGATTCATTTTATTATTGAACAACAACCATGTTCTCAATGAACCCAAAAAACTCATTAATATCAAAGCTGAATATTTTTGGAAGTAGTTTTTAGTTTGTTTTTAGTTTTAGCTATTTTAGGGGGATATCTGTGTGTGCAGGTGACTATTACTGTGCATAATTATTAGGCAACTTAACAAAAAACAAATATATACCCATTTCAATTATTTATTTTTACCAGTGAAACCAATATAACGTCTCAACATTCACAAATATACATTTCTGACATTCAAAAACAAAACAAAAACAAATCAGTGACCAATATAGCCACCTTTCTTTGCAAGGACACTCAAAAGCCTGCCATCCATGGATTCTGTCAGTGTTTTGATATGTTCACCATCAACATTGCGTGCAGCAGCAACCACAGCCTCCCAGACACTGTTCAGAGAGGTGTACTGTTTTCCCTCCTTGTAAATCTCACATTTGATGATGGACCACAGGTTCTCAATGGGGTTCAGATCAGGTGAACAAAGAGGCCATGTCATTATATTTTCTTCTTTTATACCCTTTCTTGCCAGCCATGCTGTGGAGTACTTGGACGCGTGTGATGGAGCATTGTCCTGCATGAAAATCATGTTTTTCTTGAAGGATGCAGACTTCTTCCTATACCACTGCTTGAAGAAGGTGTCTTCCAGGAACTGGCAGTAGGACTGGGAGTTGAGCTTGACTCCATCCTCAACCCGAAAAGGCCCCACAAGCTCATCTTTGATGATACCAGCCCAAACCAGTACTCCACCTCCACCTTGTTGGCGTCTGAGTCGGACTGGAGCTCTCTGCCCTTTACCAATCTAGCCACGGGCCCATCCATCTGGCCCATCAAGACTCACTCTCATTTCATCAGTCCATAAAACCTTAGAAAAATCAGTCTTGAGATATTTATTGGTCCAGTCTTGACGTTTCAGCTTGTGTGTCTTGTTCAGTGGTGGTCGTCTTTCAGCCTTTCTTACCTTGGCCATGTCTCTGAGTATTGCACACCTTGTGCTTTTGGGCACTCCAGTGATGTTGCAGCTCTGAAATATGGCCAAACTGGTGGCAAGTGGCATCGTGGCAGCTGCACGCTTGACTTTTCTCAGTTCATGGACAGTTATTTTGCGCCTTGGTTTTTCCACACGCTTCTTGCGACCCTGTTGACTATTTTGAATGAAACGCTTGATTGTTCGATGATCACGCTTCAGAAGCTTTGCAATTTTAAGAGTGCTGCATCCCTCTGCAAGATATCTCACTATTTTTGACTTTTCTGAGCCTGTCAAGTCCTTCTTTTGACCCATTTTGCCAAAGGAAAGGAAGTTGCCTAATAATTATGCACACCTGATATATGGTGTTGATGTCATTAGACCACACCCCTTCTCATTACAGAGATGCACATCACCTAATATGCTTAATTGGTAGTAGGCTTTCGAGCCTATACAGCTTGGAGTAAGACAACATGCATAAAGAGGATGATGTGGTCAAAATACTCATTTGCCTAATAATTCTGCACTCCCTGTATAACACATTTCAACTAGAGCCAGCCACTAAAATAAAATGGCTTTCAGTAAGCGTGACACATGAGTTGGCAATTCCTGCTATTTTTTCCATTTGTTTAAATTGAAATAGCTTTTGGTTTGTTGTGATATTCACATTCATTTGTCACTAATAATATTGATAATAATCAATTTTCTTATATAGGTTTGTTCTCCCCAAAGGGATGCAATATAGCATACTATAGCACTATAGAACATTCCATAGTTTCCACGGCAATTACACAATTTTTAGAACTTTGCCCCAGGATTGTCTTTTATAAATAGTCCCAATATGTACATATATGAATAATTGTTCATCTACCATACACTGGGTCAGTATGTCCGGCAAACTTCAAAAAATTAAATTGTACAGTAAAAAATAGTTATGTTTCAATTTAAAAGTATAGCACCTTGGTTTTTCATAAACAACTGTGTTGAGGGGAGACTATTTGACTATTTAAAATGAATTGAACAACTTTGTTTCTTCAATGTCCTTTTGCCCATGAGGTGAAAAGAAAGCAGTAAAAATCTCCATCTAGTGGACATGAACAAGAATAACAAAGCCGAGCTTTGCTGAATTCCATTGATAACAATAGGCTTTATTCACACACAAAAAGAACTGCAGGGAATTGAGAAGATAATTTCAAACTTAAGGTCAAAGTAGCCAAGTTGGAACAATTCTTCAGTTGACCTGAGTTGGAGAAGTTTCCAGCTTGACTACTCTGGCCTTAAATTTGAAATTCCTTTTTCTCATGAATGAAGCCCAAAGGCTTGCAGAGTAGGATTGAGTAGTATTGCAGCCAAGTTTAATTTGCAAAATTGTGTCACAAATTAAACCTTAACTTCAAAATTTCAGTGAACAGTCAGACAGACACCTTAAAGTACATATATCTGAACGCTGGGGGTCACCATACTGAAGAATAGATGGGAATGAAGTCACTGCAGTTTGGAATGTACCACTTACAATTTGAATTAACACTCTTTATTAAGGATTTTGTTATAATAATATTTCAGAAATGTACCAGTCAGGCTCCATATCAAACTGTATACATGGAACAAGTAGTAGGGGAGTTAATAAATATAAACAGAGAAAAAAGGTAGTGAGTTAATTAAATATGGAGAACAATTAGCACAGAAGACCACAAAATATCTCATAAGAGGCATGCACTGGGGTCATGAAATGACAACAAAAAGCCATATTTAAGAGTCGGAAATGTTATGGGTTTATTTGGGAAAATACCATTTCAAATTAATTACATATAAAAGGAAAAATAAAATTAGGTATTTATCTCCTGGCTTTATTTTGTGAATATTTCCCATGATGCAACATCATCCAAAATCTTCCAGCCAGTCTCACTCTACAACTGTGGCAAGAGCCTACATGATGATGTTAGAAGATATTCCCCTGCTCTCTTTAAATGCCTTCCAACACACAGTGTCAGGGTTCAACACTGACCTTCTGACTCTTGCATTTAAAAGTCATTTTTTATGTGCTTATATTCCTCCTGCCTCCTCTAGAGGTCTCCCTACCTTACTTTGCTTATATTCCTTCCCTTCTGTTTGGTATCAGGTGGGCTCCTTACCATTTGCTCACACCCAGGTTAAATAGCTGCAGTTTCTGGCAAACAGTGCTTTTGCATTGAAGTTGGATGTCTGACTTCTGAGAGCTGCCGCTTCTGTTCCTGATCCTCTGATTAAAGCACATTTGCATTGTAACCCTGTCCAGGAACTGGGAATCTGAACCTGGGGGGCTAAACCAACTCAGTAGATGATTTTCAGCATCTCCTGAGACCCTCTGACTACATCAAGATTTCTTCAGCTAAGTTGTTCCTTACTGCTTAGCTACCCTTCTCATGTCTCACCCTTACTGCTTAACTAGCCTTCTCATGTCTCACCCTTACTGCTTAACTAGCCTTCTCATTCCTCACCCCCTCTCGGGTGTTCCTGCTTAGCTACCCTTACCTCTGGCCTTAACCCTTATCTCTGGCCTTAACCCTTGTTTAACTATCTCCCCCCCCTACCTTTGCTTTGTATACAGTCCCTGCTATAGCTCTTTTCCCATTCTGCAGTTTTTTGCTAAATTCCCTTTTGTCTCTCTTTCGGTCTTTATTCCAATACCTAGCTCTGTTTCTTTATCTGTTCTCCCTCTGCACAATATTTAACATGCAACCAGACTCCTCCACTATCCCTGCGCTAAAACACCTGACCTTGTAAAGGCCCTGACACACAGAGAGGAGATTGACCTGATCAAACAGGATCATAACTCCGCCCCTTGTGATGTAATGGTTACATTACCCTCCCATTCAATGCAAGTCTATAGTCAGCATTCTGACTTATAGACTGCATTCTGTGACCCCAGTCCCAAAGTGAGAAATTTGTGCTGTAAGATCACTAGGGGGTGGCAAGTCACACTTGTTTAGTTAAGTATTTTATTAAATAGTCACATAACAAAAAAAACATATCTGAAATCAACAATACAAAATAAAAAATATTAAAACCTGTTTTTTGGTGGGAGTGTCCCTTTAAGGATATTGTACACAATTTCAGTCAACAGGATTTTTTTTGGGAGAGACGTTCTATAAACTCAGCTTCAATTAAATTGAAATTTTAGGACTAAAAAGCAGAGAATAAGCTAAGAGTATTTCCCCTTTTGACTTAGAGCTAAAAAGTAATTTTTTATACAAATAAGACTAACCAACAGTGACATATTGTATTAGTTCCAGTGTAAAAGATTCACCTTGAGCCCTTGGGGTATAATTTTTACACTAAATAGAAGGATGAATTCATTTGGATTTTTGCCACTTGAAATCAAAATTAAGTTGTAAATGTTTAAATTTGTGTGGAGAGAGAGATAAATTGAGAGCTTCACATTAGGAGTTATTAACCTTGAAGCTAGATAGTTTAATGAATAGTGAGAGCGTAAAATAGAGATTGAGGAGAGAGATGTTAAAGCACAGAAAACATCCTCCGCAAGTAAGACAATACTTTTCATATTAGGTACCACCAGAAACCCACCTAATGTCTGGAGTGCATGGAAGCAGACAAGGTACCACGCATGAGCAAACAATAAGGGTGAAAGCGGGCAGCTCTATCAGGTTCCGTTTGTGAATTGGAAAATTGGAAGAATGTTTACATCAATATATGCCATAGGTACTTCACACAGGCTTCAAAGGAAGGCTCTACAAATAACAAATTGCACAATGTAAGCTACATAAACTATCAATGCTGTTGATCAATACAACATTCCCAGTACCTATTGTCAACTGTGAATACTATTCTGATATTATCAGAAACCTAACTTCCAGGAACAAATTCCACCTGATATGAGGGAACCAGCGGTATAAAGTATGCACTTAATATATATACCAAAATGTCAGCAAACAATTTGACATCAGTATTGATCACAGAGCTTGGACCATGGTAATAAAAATATAGATGAGTTGAAAGAGCTTGTAAGAGGCTGCTGTGTCTGGTCATGGTGCCTTAAGACTGGTTCACTGCTGATGTAGCATGAAGCATCATTACATCTACTACATTAGTAGTAGTGTCCAGTCGCAATGTAAGAGATGGAGTAAATTGCAGTTAAGGAGTTATTTTTTTCTTCTAAGGAGACTGTATAGTTGTATGGCTATCATAATGCACAATACAGAAGTTGGTGACCTGCACTGAAATGTCATGTGGTAATGTGCAAGTCCATATAACATATATGTATTTATTTGTGTGTGTCACCTGTGTGGCATGGGATTTGATGCAAGTGTTGAGTAGCATGATGTTGTTGTTTTTAGCTTGGTCCGAAGGATGGATGTTGTTGAGTCATTGTTTCACTCATATTATTTTACATGCGAGTCTTTAATTGCGGCGATTGTACAGTGTGTTTTTTTTTTTTTACTTAACAACACTTTAGCTTATGGGAATTTTTATAAATAGATCCCAATTGCATCAACAAAAGGTGCAGGAAATGAAGATCCACATTTTGATACAAAATAATAAATGACAATAGGGTGCAAAAATTGAATAACTTTAATTACATTTTATCAGTGGGAGGTCAGGAAGGACAATGTGTTTCCTTACTTATAATGAGTAATGACCCATTGGGGTCAATTTTTAGCATTTGTTTTTTTACATAAGTGGGGGGAGATCGGGAAAGCTTCCCATAAGTGCAAACTCCAAACACATATTGGTGCCCAAGCTGAGAGAACCAGTATTTAGCATTATTTCCATGTGCACTACTTTTATACATAACCCCCCAGTGTGTACTGATCTATAGTAGTCGCTGCCTGCATGTTTTGTGGAGTGCAAGTGTCTCTGAACCGGTCTGTGGACCTAATTAAGACAACAAAAAATGCATATTTCAAGGCTGCAATAAGTAGACTTCCATTTTTCAGTGAGGACAGTGAAGTAAGCATTTTTTATGAGCTTCTCTGAATAAAATGGCATTATGGTCACCATAGCTTGTATGTTTCAGTCTTTCTGGTATGGTACATGACTTGTATGTGTGTCTGTACATCACTATCTGTAGGGATGTCTGTCCGTATCTCTGCCACTATGGGAGTCTCTCAGTGTATTGGGCCGAGTCCGGGTCTATATTAAGAGCTTGTTGGTTTCTGGTGCACCTCGGCTCATTCTCCTTAAGTTGAATTACATTCTCTGGGGAGCGGATTCCATTAGTACTACATTCAGAGCTTCGACCTTCCATCTTAGAATCGTGCTATGAACAGCTAATCAATACGGCATTCACCTGAATGGCACAAGAACATTACCAGTGAGAAACAGCTCCAAGTGCCCCATAATAGAGATATTCACACAGGCTTCACACTGGTCCCTACTGCATGTTCTAAAATTGTGTAATGCAATTCTCTGTTATCACAGCAGCTATCAAAACTGAGGAAAGAGTTAACCTTTTGACTGCTAAGAAATATATTGATTCATAATTGGGTGCAATATGAGGTGTGTTGGACGGAATTCTTGCAATATACCTTGTTAAAGTCAGTCATGATGTTTATTCACTGGAAAGTGAACTGATGGGAATGGACAAGTAAACAGTAAATCTGACACTAAAAGCTGTTTGGGAAAAATTCTCCTACTTGCCTGTTTATAACTCAGAGTTATTAATGCCTCAATTATGCAGTTCATTTGTCAATTCTCCACAGCTCACTTTTTAGTGAATAGACCACAATGTTTCATTTATGCGGCTTCTCACAAACAGTCCAGGATGGATGGAAATGTTCTACGTTTTATATATAACTGTGCATTTAACTGTAACAACTAGCTCAATGTTGAATTGCAGTGAGTTTATTGGGTTTGGAATAAAGATGTGATAAGCTCCTTTGTTTGGATCCTAATGCCTACAAATATTTGGCAGGCCCTGCAATGAAGAGGGATGTATACCTAAAAATAAAAATTTGCCATATAAAAGATTTCCACCAATACTTACCTTTAATCCTAAACTTATGGCCTGAAATAAACAACTGACCTATAAATCTTCAGCATGTTCTGTACTCCTTCTTAGTACACTGCTTTTCAGAAGTACCATTCAAAATTATATGAAACAGGGAGAAATGCACTTTAATATTGGGGATTTACTGTATTTGCTTGAATATAAAACTTTGGATATTAATTTAGGAAAAAAAAGTCTGAATATAAGACCCTTAACCTACCCTTAAAAATAAAAAGTTTATTCAAATGTAAACTATTTTTTCATATTTAATAAAATTATGATAGACAAAAAAAATAATTTCTTGTTTTTATGTCCTTTTATTTGCCAATCTGACCCCTTGCCAATGCATCCCCCCACAGAACCATCTGACCCCCACACTTACCCAATACTGCCACCTAGACTTAGCCAATGCATCCCCCATTGCCATTTGCCCCAAGAATTTGTCTATGCATTCCCCTACAGCCATCTTCCCCCCAGACTTTGCCAATACAGCCCCCACACCTACCCCAGACTATGCAAATACTGCTGCTACCATCTCCCACCCCCACCCTCCACCAATGCTGATGCCCCCTCCCACTCCCACCAATGCTGCTGAACCTGAGTGGCGTAGCGTGGGGGGTGCAGGGGGGGCCGGCCGCACCGGGCGCAATATCTGGGGGGGCGCACTAGCCCTATGCGGCCGCGTGGCCGCCAGGGCCGTCTTTAACGCGGGGCAAACGGGGCAGCTGCCCTGGGCCCATTTACTCCTGGGGGGCCCCAAGGCAGCTGTCCCGTGGGCCCCCAGCCCCTGCTGCCGCGTTCACAGCACATTGCGCTTGTGAACGCTTTTTTCCGGCAAGCCGCATCCGATGGATGCGACGGCCGAAAAAAAAAAAAAAAAAACTGACGCCGGATGTGACGTCGCGTCACATCCGGTGTCTGTTTCCCTCCTCCGTGCAAGAGGGAAGACTGCACGGAGGAGACATCCGGCGGGGGACACGGAGCCGCTTCATGTAAGTACGGGGGGGGGGGGCTGGCTGGCACAATATTCCTGGTATCTGACTGGCACTATATTACTGGGTATCTGATTGGCACAATATTACTGGGTATCTGATTGGCACTATATTACTGGGTATCTGAATGGCACTATATTACTGGGCATCTGATTGGCACTATATTACTTGGCATCTGACTGTCACTATATTACTGGGTATCTGAATGGCACTATATTACTGGGCATCTGATTGGCACTATATTACTTGGCATCTGATTGGCACTATATTACTGGGTATCTGAATGGCACAATATTACTGGGCATCTGACTGGCACTATATTACTGGGCATCTGATGGGCACTATATTACTTGGCATCTGATTGGCACTATATTACTGGGCATCTGATTGGCACTATATTACTGGGCATCTGATTGGCACTATATTACTTGGCATCTGATTGGCACTATATTACTGGGCATCTGATTGGCACTATATTACTGGGTATCTGATTGGCACTATATTACTTGGCATCTGATTGGCACTATATTACTGGGCATCTGATTGGCACTATATTACTGGGTATCTGATTGGCACTATATTACTGGGCATCTGACTGGCACTATATTACTGGGCATCTGGCTGGCACTATATTACTGGGCATCTGATTGGCACTATATTACTGGGCATCTGATTGGCACTATATTACTGGGTATCTGATTGGCACTATATTACTTGGCATCTGATTGGCACTATATTACTGGGCATCTGATTGGCACTATATTACTGGGTATCTGATTGGCACTATATTACTTGGCATCTGATTGGCACTATATTACTTGGCATCTGATTGGCACTATATTACTGGGTATCTGATTGGCACTATATTACTTGGCATCTGATTGGCACTATATTACTGGGCATCTGACTGGCACTATATTACTGGGCATCTGGCTGGCACAATAATACTGGGCATCTGACTGGCACAATAATACTGGGCATCTGACTGGCACTATATTACTGGGCATCTGGCTGGCACAATAATACTGGGCATCTGGCTGGCATAATATTACAGGCATCTGGCTGGCACTATATTACTGGGCTCTGACTGGCACAATATTACAGGCATCTGACTGGCATAATATTACAGGCATCTGACTGGCACAATATTACAGGCCTCTGACTGGCACAATATTCCTGGCCTCTGACTGGCACACTATTACAAGCATCTGACTGGCATAATATTACAGGCATCTGACTGGCATAATATTACAGGCATCTGACTGGCACAATATTACAGGCATCTGACTGGCACAATATTCCTGGCCTCTGACTGCACACTATTACAGGCATCTGACTGGCATAATATTACAGGCATCTGACAGGCACCATATTCCTGGGCTCTGACAGGCACAATATTCCTGGGCTCTGACAGGCACAATATTCCTGGTATCTGACTGGCACAATATTATTGGTATCTGACTGGCACAATATTACTGGTATCTGACTGGCACATTATTACTGGGCTCTGACTGGCACAATATTGCAGGCATCTGACTGGCACAATATTGCAGGCATCTGACTGGCACAATATTACTAGGCTCTGACTGGCACAATATTACTGGGCTCTGACTGGCACAATATTACTGGCATCCGAAAGTTACAATATTACTGGCATCTGAATGGCACAACAATTATGGCATATGTGTGTGTGTGTGGGGGGGGGGGGGGGGGTAACATTAGAGGTACAGGATTGAGGAAGTTGGCTCCATCTAGCCCAGTCTTGGATCATCTCCAGGGTATGGTTCCATTTTGATGTTTAGTTTTTGTTCTTGATATTGTTTGTCGTTTACGATGGTTGTGAGACGACATATAATAGCATGGCCCATGCTAGGTTACTACATGTGTATATTTGTATTCATAGACCTGCTGAAAATGTGGAGAATGTGTGTAATGCATGTTCGCACTCAATAAAGTGTTGGAAAATAAACTTGTATTTAGATGCATTTTACTTTAATTACATAAGTATTTTCATAACAAACAATACATGTGCTTGGGGGGTAAGGGTTTCTTTAACTAATCTAGTAGAAGAGACTCGAGTGCTAAAATCCACGGGTTAGGGGGCGCAAATTACTTGCCTTGCCCCGGGTGCTGACAAACCACGCTACGCCACTGAGGTCCCTCCCACCCCACCAATGCTGTTTCCCCCTTCCTCCCTCAATGCTACCCCTCTCTCCCCAAATGCTGCTTCCCCCTCTCTCCCTAGATGCTGCTGTCCCCTCCCTCCCCTTGCTTCCACTATCCCTGGTGGCTAGTGGAGGCAGTGGGTGGATTCCTGCTCGATGCGCGCTGACAACCTCTAATGCTGCCCCACACTTCTGTCTTCTATGACAGACTGCCGGAAGTTCAGATGACCTCCCAGGTTCTGTCATAGAAGTCCCGATGGACGTGCCAGGCCACACTGGAGGATGTTTGAGGTCTGATTATAAGACGGAGCTCGAATGTAAGATGGGGGACATTTTTCAGAGCATTTGCTCTGAAAAAAACCTTGTCTTATATTCGAGCAAATCGGTACTCCTCTTTTAATGTCCATAAGAACTCAGGGAAATTTGGAAATGCTTGGCTAACAGTGATCTCTCTCAATCCAATCCCTGCAATCACCTAAATTATAGTTTAGTGAAAACTCAGTTGTTTATGAAAAGCCTTTAAAAGGCCGGTATCACCAACATTGATTATAATGTGAATGTAAAGAATAAAAAAAATATTGAAAATGATCTATATATTGCTCTAGTAGAATTGCAAATGCCTAAATTAGGAGAAACGTGTTTTAAATGTATCTGCGGAGTCTCCTGCTTATGACATCACCTGTGGCTTAAAATGCAAATTACAAATTTCTTATTGAAAAACAGTTAATTTGCATATCAAGCCACAGGTGATGTCATAAGCAGGAGACTGCTAGCAAAATGTTTAGATCCTTTTTAATAATTGTTAGACAGATATAGGCAGTGTCATAGGAGTTAACCCCTGGGTGGCCAGACAGATATAGGCAGAAGTTAACCCCTTTATCCATTACACACACACTCACTCACACACATACACATACAGACAGTCTGTCACTCACACATACACAGTCTGTTACTCTCTCTCTCTCATACACACACACACACACACACACACACCGATACACACACTGACAATTTTTAACTTACTTGGTGCAGGCATCTCTTGCTTTGAGCTCCATGTGAAGGAGGTACTGAACCTATCAAGAGAGGCTTCTGAACTCAGCCAATCAGGAGAGTTGAGAGGTCTCACCTGAATGGCTGAGACCTCCTCCTTTCACAGCACTCATCCTGGGCTTTGCATTGTTCCGAACTGAAGCTCCCCAGACACAGGAAGGAAGAAAAAGACTAAGCATGGAGCAGCAAATTGTCGCCCATGTTAGGGTGTGGCCTGGGCCAGTTGCCCCATTGTGCCCCATTGCACACCACAGTTAACCATTGGGCATGTTCCTAATAAGTATTGCTGACACAGCAGGGGCGGATCCAGAGTCTGATCTCGGGAGGGGCACATGTCCGTCTGTCTTTTCCTCTCTCCCATGCCCGTCTGTCTTATCCTCTCCCCCATGTCCGTCTGTCTTTTCCTCTCTCTCATGTCCTTCTGTCACGCTCCTCTCCCTTCCCATGTCTGTCGCACTCCTCTCACTCCCCGTGTCCCTCTGTCTCTCTTCCTTCCATGCCCGTTTCTCTCCTCTTCCTTCCCATGTCCGTCTATGTATCCTTTTCTTTCCCATGTCCGTTTGTCTCTCCTCTCATTTCCCATCTCTCTGTCTCTCCTCTCCCATCGCATGTCTGTCTGTCTCTCCTCTACCATCCCATTTATGTCTCTCTCTTCTCCATTCCTATTTATGTCTCTCTCCTCTCCCTTCCCATGTCTGTTTGTCTCCTCTGCCATCCCATATCTGTCTGTCTCTCCTCTGCCATCCAATGTTTGTCTGTCTCTCCTCTGCCATCCCATATTTGTCTGTCTCTCCTCTGCGAACCCATGTCTGTCTGTCTATCCTCTACCATCCCATTTATGTCTCTCTCTTCTCCCTTCCCATGTATGGCTCTCTCAGACCAATTTGCCCAATAATATGCCAGTGTTAGTTGCCATTTAATATGCCCCTGCCAATTTTCCCAATAATATGCCAGTGTTATTTGCCATTTAATATGCCCCAGCCAATTTGCCCATTAATATGCCAGTGTTATTTGCCATTTAATATGCCCCAGCCAATTTGCCCAGTAATATGCCAGTGTTATTTGCCATTTAATATGCCCCTTCCAATTTGCCCAGTAATATGCCAGTGTTATTTGCCATTTTATATGCCCCTGCCAATTTGCCCAATATATGCCTGTGTTATTGCCATTTGATATGCCCCTGCCAATTTGCCCAATAATATGCCAGTGTTATTTGCCATTTAATATGCCTCAGCCAATTTGCCCATTAATATGCCAGTGTTATTTGCCATTTAATATGCCCCTTCCAATTTTCCCAATAATATGCCAATGTTATTTGCCATTTAATATGCCTCAGCCAATTTGCCCATTAATATGCCAGTGTTATTTGCCATTTAATATGCCCTGCCAATTTGCCCAGTAATATGCCAGTGGTTTTTGCCATTTATTATCCCCTGCCAATTTTCCCAGTAATATGCCAGTGTTAGATGCCATTAATATTCCCCAGCTAATTTGCCCAATAATATGTCAGTGTTACCTATCATTAATAAGCCCCTGCCACTTTCCCCAGTACATTCCCCCCATCTCCCCACTTCCCAGCACTTACCTTTCCCTGGTGGCTAGTGGCAGGCAGCATGGTCTTCTCCATGTCAGACTGCACGGGGAGCCGAACAGGCAGCACGGAGGTTTCTCTGTGCTGCCTGTTCGGCTCCCCGTGCAGCCTGGCAGGCAGGCAGAGAAGGTGAGGGGGATCTTCCGATCCCTTCTCACCTCCGTCTCTGCCTGCAAGCGTGTTGTTGTTTGTTTGTTTTTTAAAGTGTCGTCTTTTTTTTTTTTTTTTTTTAAAGGTTTTTTTTTTCTCGGGGGGGGGGGGGGCAATTGCCCCATTACCCACCCTCCTGGATCCGCCACTGTGACACAGGCTGATTCAGCAATGCAATTCAGATGCCCCATGCAGGCCCTGTAGAACCAAGGGTTTAGTAGCAGGGACTGGGGAAGTGATCTCTGATCTCTCAAAATATTTCTGTATGTCAGTGTAGGGGTTAAAAACTTGGAGAGGCCTGAAGTGTTTCTGCACCAAGGCCCCATGGTGCCTTGTTCCGCCATTTTCAAATATGGATGGCATGATTTGAAACTGCCAAGGCATGCACCCTCATGATAATAATCTGCGAATGGCTGTATGGTCAGAGCAATATATTTCCTACAAAGGAAATTAGTTAGCTACCTAAAGTTTCCAAAAGGTCTTAACACCAAGTGGATGTTTGCAAATCATAGTTCCACCCATTCTCCATCCCTGTCCCACCTAAAGTAAAAATGACATTAATCTTTTTATTCAGTGGCTGGTGCAGCACTAGCATTTCTTGCCTGGGGGCAACTGGGATACAGTAACTGAATCCTATATTGCTAGCTTATGCTGGAGTAGTTTTTATGTAAGGGTAAAACCAGAACTATAATAATGCTGTCCTGATTGCTCAGTGGAGGTATCTTCAATCATGGAAGTTGAAATCTCTCTCATTGGAGGGAACAGTATAGTGAGGTGCTTGGATACTGTCATTTGTTTGTTCAATGTCAACTCTTTCTCAAGGTTGTGTTGGAGGAGTTAGGATATTTTTATGATCATCATCTCCCTGCCAAGGTTATACAGTGCTTATTATCCAAAGCTGTAATTCTGATGCTCTTTATTGGTTTGCTTTTAAAAGAAATTATGTGAGGGCTGACAAAGGGAACATAAATATCCAGAGAATATGAACCGTCGCCCAAATTAAAGGGGATAGAAAAGGACATATCCATTCCAACAAGAGGAAGACAGAAAACATTACTCTCAAATCAATACACTGTTTATTATCTGATTAACCTGATCTCACCGGTCGATACTCAGTATACTATGTAATCAGATCTTTTCTAAATCCGTCCTTGCATTACATCTGTTCACATCTCTCCCTGATCAGTTACAATACCCAATAAACCTGATCATCTCCATAACTGCAACCAGGTCTGTTTCTGATCAATACATTGTGTATTATTGTATCACTGAGATCTCTCCTTGATTTACTACATGGATGTCATCTGGTACAAAATCCATTACATTGAAGGTGGGGACAAGCAGGCAGAAGAGCAAGATTAGATTTGAGACCTGCACACTAAACAAGTTTGATCAGCTCTAATGAATAATTAAATCCTACTAGAGGGGACACAACTCTATATTGGGCCAGATATATGCATGTTCTGGGACCACTTCCTGTATGAAGCACAGCTAATGTACGGTTTGATCCTCGGGAGGAGAGGGAAGACTATAGCTGGCAATTGCCATTGACTGCCTGTCTTCAGAGACTCCCCACCTGGGCTAAGATCCACTCTTTCTGCTGATAGAGCCAAGGCACACTCTCGTCAAGGCAACGGTATATCTATTTGCCTACTGTAATATCTATCGATATAGAAAAACTTTTATTGTGTTCCAAAATCAAGTAAAAGGTGCACAGCAAAGGTAAATGGAATAGACAAGTGAAAAAACCGCAGTCACTATGCTTGACGTGTTTCGCGCATATTGCGCTTACTCATAAGCTTATGAGTAAGCGCTATATGCGCGAAACGCGTCATGCCTAGTGACTGCGGTTTTTTTCACTTGTCTATTCCATCTACCTTTGCTGTGCACCTTTTACTGGATTTTGGAACACAATAAAAGTTTTTCTATATCGATATTTACCGACTCCTGAAGTGCCGATGGTCTACTTTCTTTCTCTTTCATCGCTGATTTCAGGGTGCGAGCCAGGCTCCTGTAGAGGCACCGGAGTCGAAGTGTGGGATTTACAATCCATTGACATACTCCAGCGCTGTGAGCTGGACATTTGTTTATTACTGTAATATCTACACACAAAGCAGGCTTTCCTACCACCAAAACATTCTGAAAGGTTTAATTAATCTTCCTTCTCCCTCAACTAATGTGAACAGGGACAAAAAAGACAATTGTTGGCATGCTACACTTTTCATACAATCAATTACTATGCATATGAAACATGATGCTTACGAACCAGGTGTGAGAGCGTTGTAAGTACCCTTTAATTAGATTGTTATTGTGGACAGAAAAGTCTGCACTTTTCTCATTCATAAAGTTGACACCAAGAGTTTATACACTTTATTCAGATGAGAAGTGCAGTCTGTTTTTGTTTTTTGTATACCCTGTATATTGGGTTTGACAAATTTCTGTAGTAGACTGACCAATTGAAAAGGTAGTCTGGTATTTTTTAGGAGCCAGGAAAATAGAACTTACAAAGCGTTCTATGTAATACAATCTAAAATGTTAGGAGCCCTTCCCATTTGTCAACCCCATGTGTCCAGTTCCCATGGATTTTACAGGGTGCCAGGGTCATTCATTTTAATGTATGGAGGCAGCAGAGGCCCAATTATATTTATTTTTAATTAATTTAATTTCAGTTCTCCATTTTGGGTTAGATCAGTGTACATGGAGTAGATCCTACATACTCCACAGTAAATAAATAAAACTCAGTAATGTGAGTGTATCCCAGATCCCACAGCAATAAAACCAAGAGTAATGTGCAGGGCCAGATTGGGAATAAAAATAAACCCCGGAAATTATTTTATACTAGCAACATAGCACTGTGCCATTATACCAGCCACAAAGCATTTCATCATTATTTTCTTCATAAAAGGGAAAACCATGCATTTTAAAGCCCATTTGAAAAGAATATAATTTTAGAAAAAACAGATAAGAAAGCACACAGGGGTTTGTATATAAAGTGGATCTAGATCTAGAGCTAGTATGTAATAGAAACTGAAACCAAACGGTAAAGGGGTAGAGGAACGTCCCAGGGAGGACAAAGAGACAAACAGCTGGAGACCAGGTACGCTGTGAATCGTTGTTTAATATCGATTATCGCAGCGTATGCATACAATGTGGGGGTGGGAACACTCAGTGGGTAGAAAGGTGAAAAATGTTGCTGACATGCCAGGCATGTCACTTTTTACGAACTGCATGCTTTTGCGTGACGTGCCTGGCACATCATGTGTCAGGAAGGGGTTAAAAAATGGGTCTAAATACAAACGGCTCTTGCAACAATGTGCATCTTTGGGGTCTACTCCATAACGAGAGATTTTAAGGTAATTGAGATGGGAATTTTAAACTTAAGGCCTTACGTCTGAAATTCCCATCTCGATTCCCTGCAATTCTCTCTTTAATGAGTAGGCCCTAAAATGTAATGTAGCATACACACTTTGTCATAAGAATTATTGTCCTATTAATTCAGGTATATACAGAGCTATTTCATAGCCATTGGTTCTGCCAATAATGGAGTTACTTTATAACGAAGTACAGTCTTGAGGTAAAGTCTTTAAAGTAGAGCGGTAACAATGGAAAATTATATAATAATGTGCCCCAGAATTGCATGATATATTTACCACCAATAGTCAGAGTTTCCACCTGGGCTCGACCCTAGTATGTAACTTTCCACAACAGCCCCCATTTAATGATGAGGCTGAACTGCCATTTCATACTATTATATCATATTAACCATGAATATGGCTACGCAATATTTCCAGTTTAGTAAATACAAGTCACTGTTACTCCACCCCTTAATTTATTCTACCAGTCATTTACATGACTTTCTGGGCCAAAATCCCAGAAGAACTGAATCTTACTTAGCCCACCTTATTATGACAGGGCCTAAAGGTTTTTATGTATAATGGCACATTGATAAAGCGAACTCCGCACACAGTACTAATTTAAGAGATTTGTGGTTTTGTATTTGAGCTCAGGAAGGTGGGAAACAAGCCAAGTATTTTAGTAGCGGAGGTTTGACAGCTGCCTTAGTTCTGAAAAAGTAGACATTTTCCTTCTCCCTATCCATAACGTGTAATATGTTTTTTCCTTCCTAAAAGCTGTGCAAAGTGTTTATTAAACATCTGTAATTAGAGGAATTATAGATGCTATGCTAGCAGAAAGGCCTATCTTCAAAATGATGGTGATGTCATGTCTATAGATTTGCTTCCAGAACTGAATCTGTTAAATGTACCCTTCGCCATAGTTTTTGGCTTTAAGAAGTCTGTTCCCAGCTGGCACATCGCCTCACTGCTTCTTTAATTAAGAGTAATGTCTGGTCAGCTTCTAGTAATGAGGTGTCTGCTTGGTGATAGACACTGGGGTTTATGGACCTTGACACTGAGGGTGTCTTGGGGACTCCTCGTGGGACAGCGGTTTAAGGACTTTCAGTGTCACCTGTTCCAAATTGTCCTCTGGGGCCGATAGATGTGTGTGTCACACACGTGAACAAACCGTGTCATGAATACAGAGTTTGCATATCTATTCCTTGTGTCTCTTTACAAGTCCCCAAGTCAAATGGAAGCAATATTTGAAGAATAAGACAATAATGTTGGTAAATAAAGACTCCAGGGTCTATGCAATATAAAAATAATTGCATGGAATTGAAACAAAAATTTCACATTTAGGGACAAGGTAGCTGAGTTGGTTAAATTCTGAATTGTTTCAGATCAGCTATTTTGGCCTAAAGTTTGCAATTCCCATTTCAATTCTCTTCAGTTCTCTCTTTATTGAGTAGATCATTTTGATTCAGGAGGTTTTATCTTGTGAGAAACAGATTTGTGATGAAGTTAGAAGAAAACTAGAAAGCAAAAATACAGCGAGTAAGGAGCCATTGGTTATGAGGATGAATATTTGGAGGATAGTCACTCTATACAAATTATAGGGGCATTCTTCAATTTGTCATTGAGCATCACCTTTGTGCAGTCAACACATCATTTAACAAGCTGCGGAGCCTGAGCAGAGGTGTTGCCAAATTCACTTCCATCAATTATGTAACAATAAGCACAAACCTATGACATTTTCAAGCTAGATATTTGAAGCCTAAGCTCATGGCCCAGGTTCCAAGAACTGGCATTGCCATTGTAATCCATGCGTAACTTTTCCCAACAATAGTGGAAGTCTGAAATCAATACAGCATATTACTACGATAATTTCATCATGGCAGGGGTCATATTAATGCCATGTATAAACACCTGACTGCACCATTATGTTGAGATTCATTCATAGTGCAACATTACCTTAGCGGACCTAGCGATCACTCCCTCTATGTGTTTATGGCTCAAGTCCAGATTAAATCATTCCTGTTTTCTTATTGCATCCTAAACAACACCCACCACTAATTACCTGTCTGCATAATTCATGGGTTACTAATGGCCTGTGCTTAGTTGTCTTGGAGATTTCCCTCCTGGTTTGTGTTTATACTTGTTCTGTGTCTCTCTGATTCTGTTATTTTATTTCTTCATGCCCCATGTTTTGAAACCTCTTTCCCTGGATACACCCTTCCCTCCACTGTGTTCAGTACAACATATGCTGTCCCCAACTATTTGAAATTAAGGCCCACTAGGGCCAGCGGCCGTCCACAGGCCCAAGGATATCAAATAAAGGTTCCTCAGGGCCAAAAGCTGTCCACTGACCCCAACAATATAAAAAAAAAGTTCCATGGGGTCAGGGGCCAGCAATTTGCCCCTTGCCCAATTCAATAAAATGAATAGACCCCCAGTGGGTCATGGATTGCCCAAGGGCCCTTGTACTAAATTATAGTAAACTACTAATAAATAAAGTAAAAAAAATATTGAAATACCCTGCATACCCCACCCCTGTACCTCTACCTTGCCCAGATAGGGGAAAAGAATTCAAAATAAATATGCAACATGTAAGAAAAAATCCACCCTTTGTGTGCCAGGAGTGTGAGCAGTGAAAATTAGGTAGGAGCTAGCTACGGCTCTGTGCATGACACAGGCTGAACCGAAAATACGGTAAACAGAAGCTGGTGCTTAACCCTTTGCAGACTTTTCCCATCATTGAAAGTTACCTTAATAATTACTAAGTTACAGAAATCGTTGCAAAAAAAGCTGAAATCACATACAATTGCAGAGTATGCTAATATAATGCAGAGTATTGTTAATATTTAAAAATAGATTTTGAAAACCCCCATGTCAGAAAACACCAGTAGTCGTCGTATATCTGATATGTCTCAAGTCACAAGGGATAGCTAGCATTAAAGAAACTAAAAGTTTTGCCATCCAGTTGAATGAGTCAACTGACATCACTGGAAAAACTCAACTTGTAACATTCATCAGGCTTGTTTGTAATGAAGACATCATTGTCCACAGCTATTTCAGTTCTTCTGATTTGTCATAAAAATCATGCTTAAGCATCTCCATGGACGGTGCCCCCTCTATGTTGGGAAAGCTCAAAGGATTAATCGCACTGCCCAAACAAAAGAACCCTGGCATTGTTTTCACTCACAGAGACCCCTTATTACAAAATAATTAGTACCTGAGCTCCAGATAGTATTAGATGAGACAATCCAAATAATTAATACTATATCAAAAGTCACATTAAAAGAAAGGTGTTTTCAGCACTGTGTCTGAAATCCACAAAACTTCTACTGCACACAGAAGTGAGGTGGTTGTCTTGGACCTCAAAAATATTTGTTTGGATAAGGGTCAGTTCAGATAAGGGATAGCTCCTTTGCTCCTTTGTACATTAGAAGCAAACAGTCTCGGCAAATATAGTGATGGTAGGGAGGGACTCTTGTGCTTGGAGCAGATCATTCTGGCAGCACTGTGGAGAAGGTAATTTATCCAATGTGAGCAAGTTGCACACACTGGATTTAGGTAATGTAGAACATTTATAGTGCTGGTGCTGCCGCAGTGATCCATTACGCGAAATATTAGGGATTCTGAAAAACTTAGTTCCCTTACGTAAAAACTAACATTTTTTTCTTCCAATTTCAACAGCCTACACCTTTTTCTTTTCACAATACGCAAAAATGCAAAGTTGCTCGTTCTTCTTAGAAGAACTTACTGGCTCCACACCAGTCGGTGTTATTGAGGAAGTCACTAAAGCAACTAACACTCTTCATAAGTTCAGCCTCAACCTGTGGCATAAGCAGAAATGGAATTGTATCAGGTGTACTGATACTGTATGGGACTGCATCAGTCTTAAGCTGTATTCAGACCGGGTCACAATTCAGCAGGAACTGATCTCCAGAAATGTCCTCTGTAACCTCGCCACGAGTAGGCTGCAATACGTCTAAAAAGGTTTTATTTTTTGTTTTTTTTCAAGTGTCTTTATTTTTTTTTCAAGTTTTATATTCATCACAATAATAAAAAATAAAAAAGGACTTTCCAAGTTTCAGTATTGAACATTTAACAATGACAGAAGCATAATACCATTATTCCCCTTTGTTTAATACTTCCCTCGAACCGTTTGCAACATATATCACTTTAATGCAGTCTGTATTTTTACCTTTTGATTCTTCTGTCAACTATAATGTTTAGTCCTAAACTTCCATTCCATCTATTCTTATTACACAATCATACTTCCCACACCCAAAACACACTTAGTCTAGATCATTGTAGGTGGCGAGGGGAATCAGATTAAATCAATTATATGTTAAATTCACCTTCCAATGATCCAACATCATTCGTCCATTCATTTGGCCCTGTTGGGGAGAGAGTAGAGAGGAAGTGCCAAGAGGGAGGGGGCTCCCCCTTCGTGTAGCATCAAGGTGCACTGTCCGCTACGTTCGCCAAGGGTTCCACTACTGTTCTTACTCTATGCTGTTTCCATGGATCCCATATTTCCTGAAAAGTCTCCATCTGTCTATTTCCCAGATAGAAACCTGCTTCCATTTTGTATTGGTAATCGATTGTTGGATTACCTCTCGCCATGGATGTTTTCCTTTTTTATTCCAGTTGCGAGCCATAATTATCTTTGTGGCCATCAATATATGCGTTATTAGATGTTTCTGTTTATATTTCTCTGGGAGCTGTAGATGAAATAGGAAGTTTTGTGGTGTTAAGTTTATTTCCAAATTCAATAGTTGTTTTAATAGGTCTTGTAATTTTAAGATTATATTTTCTAATTCTTTACATGACCACCATATATGAAGTGGTGTTCCCTCTTTTTCTCCGCACCTCCAGCATATTTTAGAATATTTAGGATCTATTTTATGTAATTTAGTGGACACCATGTACCATCTTAATGTTATTTTGCATTGAGTCTCTATCACATTCATGCTATGAATGGTGTTTCTAGTTTGTATGAAAAGGTTTTTAACATATTGTCCTCTGATTACATACACCCACAGAGTAAATGTTTTTGACTTGTATTCATTCCTAGCAAAAAATGATACATGACGAGGAAGGGGTAGCCAAGCAATTGGTAAGTCGCACCTTACCTGATCTCTCCTAAAACAGACAACTATATATTCAACTGATGGCTAATTTGGTCAAAACTGCCCAAGAAGAAAAAGAAAAGAAAAATATACAGACACTGAGCCGAGACATTGGCTCTCTGCTTCAGATGCCACTTAGGCCTTTACAGGTCACGCCACAGGCTCAGTGCTGTATTTACCGCGAGGCATCCTAGGCGGATGCCTATGGCGGCAAATTTTGGGGGGCGGCAGCGCCCCCCAGCACTGGAAAAAGAAAAAATAAAAAAAATAAAAATCCGGCCCTTTAAATAAAAAAAACCCCACCGCGCTCGCAGGCAGAGACGGAGGTGACAGGGGATCGGAAGATCCCCCCTCACCATCGCTCTGCCTGCCAGGCTGCACGGGGAGCCGAACAGGCAGCACAGAGAAACCTCCGTGCTGCCTGTTCGGCTCCCCGTGCAGTGTGCCGACACGGAAGTGCCGACAGGTCACGTGACGGGCGCGCTGACGTCATACGCGCGCCCGGTCACGTGACCTGTCGGCACAAACGCCGGGAAGCCGAACAGGCAGCATGGAGGGACCATGGTGCCTGCCTGCCAGGGAAAGGTAAGTGCTGATGGGAGACTGTGTGTGTGTGTGTGTGTGTGTGTGTGTGTGTGTGTGTGTGTGTGTGTGTGACTGAGTGTGATGGGAGTCAGAGTGTGTGTGATGGGAGACAGTGTGTGTGACTGAGTGTGATGGGAGTCAGAGTGTGTGTGATGGGAGACAGTGTGTGTGTGTGTGTGTGTGTGTGTGTGTGTGTGTGACTGAGTGTGATGGGAGTCAGCGTGTGTGTGATGGGAGACAGTGTGTGTGTGACTGAGTGTGATGGGAGACAGTGTGTGTGTGACTGAGTGTGATGGGAGTCAGAGTGTGTGTGATGGGAGACAGTGTGTGTGACTGAGTGTGATGGGAGTCAGAGTGTGCGTGATGGGAGTAGGAGTGTGTGACTGAGTGTGATGGGAGTCAGAGTGTGTGTGATGGGAGACAGTGTGTGTGACTGAGTGTGATGGGAGTCAGAGTGTGTGTGATGGGAGACAGTGTGTGTGTGTGTGTGTGTGTGTGTGTGACTGAGTGTGATGGGAGTCAGCGTGTGTGTGATGGGAGACAGTGTGTGTGACTGAGTGTGATGGGAGTCAGAGTGTGTGTGATGGGAGACAGTGTGTGTGTGTGTGTGTGTGTGTGTGTGTGACTGAGTGTGATGGGAGTCAGAGTGTGTGTGATGGGAGACAGTGTGTGTGACTGAGTGTGATGGGAGTCAGAGTGTGTGTGATGGGAGACAGTGTGTGTGTGTGTGTGTGTGTGTGTGTGTGTGTGTGACTGAGTGTGATGGGAGTCAGCGTGTGTGTGATGGGAGACAGTGTGTGTGTGACTGAGTGTGATGGGAGACAGTGTGTGTGTGACTGAGTGTGATGGGAGTCAGAGTGTGTGTGATGGGAGACAGTGTGTGTGACTGAGTGTGATGGGAGTCAGAGTGTGCGTGATGGGAGTAGGAGTGTGTGACTGAGTGTGATGGGAGTCAGAGTGTGTGTGATGGGAGACAGTGTGTGTGACTGAGTGTGATGGGAGTCAGAGTGTGTGTGATGGGAGACAGTGTGTGTGTGTGTGTGTGTGTGTGTGTGTGTGTGTGACTGAGTGTGATGGGAGTCAGCGTGTGTGTGATGGGAGACAGTGTGTGTGACTGAGTGTGATGGGAGTCAGAGTGTGCGTGATGGGAGTAGGAGTGTGTGACTGAGTGTGATGGGAGTCAGAGTGTGTGTGATGGGAGACAGTGTGTGTGACTGTGTGTGATGGGAGACAGTGTGTGTGACTGAGTGTGATGGGAGTCAGACTGAGTGTGATGGGAGACAGTGTGTGTGACTGAGTGTGATGGGAGTCAGAGTGTGTGTGATGGGAGACAGTGGGTGTGACTGAGTGTGATGGGAGTCAGAGTGTGTGTGATGGGAGACAGTGGGTGTGACTGAGTGTGATGGGAGTCAGAGTGTGTGTGATAGGAGACAGTGTGTGTGACTGAGTGTGATGGGAGTCAGAGTGTGTGTGATGGGAGACAGTGTGTGTGACTGAGTGTGATGGGAGTCAGAGTGTGTGTGATAGGAGACAGTGTGTGTGACTGAGTGTGATGGGAGTCAGAGTGTGTGTGATGGGAGACAGTGTGTGTGACTGAGTGTGATGGGAGTCAGAGTGTGCGTGATGGGAGTAGGAGTGTGTGACTGAGTGTGATGGGAGTAGGAGTGTGTGTGATGGGAGACAGTGTGTGTGACTGAGTGTGATGGGAGTCAGAGTGTGTGTGATGGGAGACTGTGTGTGACTGAGTGTGATGGGAGTCAGAGTGTGTGATGGGAGTCAGAGTGTATGTGATGGGAGACAGTGTGTGTGACTGAGTGTGATGGGAGTCAGAGTGTGTGACTGAGTGTGATGGGAGTCAGAGTGTGTGTGATGGGAGACAGTGTGTGTGACTGAGTGTGATGGGAGTCAGAGTGTGTGTGATAGGAGACAGTGTGTGTGACTGAGTGTGATGGGAGTCAGAGTGTGCGTGATGGGAGTAGGAGTGTGTGACTGAGTGTGATGGGAGTAGGAGTGTGTGTGATGGGAGACAGTGTGTGTGTGTGTGTGTGTGTGTGTGTGTGTGTGTGTGACTGAGTGTGATGGGAGTCAGCGTGTGTGTGATGGGAGACAGTGTGTGTGTGACTGAGTGTGATGGGAGTCAGAGTGTGTGTGATGGGAGACAGTGTGTGTGACTGAGTGTGATGGGAGTCAGAGTGTGTGTGATGGGAGACAGTGTGTGTGTGTGTGTGTGTGTGTGTGTGTGTGACTGAGTGTGATGGGAGTCAGAGTGTGTGTGATGGGAGACAGTGTGTGTGACTGAGTGTGATGGGAGTCAGAGTGTGTGTGATGGGAGACAGTGTGTGTGTGTGTGTGTGTGTGTGTGTGTGTGTGTGTGTGTGACTGAGTGTGATGGGAGTCAGCGTGTGTGTGATGGGAGACAGTGTGTGTGTGACTGAGTGTGATGGGAGACAGTGTGTGTGTGACTGAGTGTGATGGGAGTCAGAGTGTGTGTGATGGGAGACAGTGTGTGTGACTGAGTGTGATGGGAGTCAGAGTGTGCGTGATGGGAGTAGGAGTGTGTGACTGAGTGTGATGGGAGTCAGAGTGTGTGTGATGGGAGACAGTGTGTGTGACTGAGTGTGATGGGAGTCAGAGTGTGTGTGATGGGAGACAGTGTGTGTGTGTGTGTGTGTGTGTGTGTGTGACTGAGTGTGATGGGAGTCAGCGTGTGTGTGATGGGAGACAGTGTGTGTGACTGAGTGTGATGGGAGTCAGAGTGTGTGTGATGGGAGACAGTGTGTGTGTGTGTGTGTGTGTGTGTGTGTGTGACTGAGTGTGATGGGAGTCAGAGTGTGTGTGATGGGAGACAGTGTGTGTGACTGAGTGTGATGGGAGTCAGAGTGTGTGTGATGGGAGACAGTGTGTGTGTGTGTGTGTGTGTGTGTGTGTGTGTGTGACTGAGTGTGATGGGAGTCAGCGTGTGTGTGATGGGAGACAGTGTGTGTGTGACTGAGTGTGATGGGAGACAGTGTGTGTGTGACTGAGTGTGATGGGAGTCAGAGTGTGTGTGATGGGAGACAGTGTGTGTGACTGAGTGTGATGGGAGTCAGAGTGTGCGTGATGGGAGTAGGAGTGTGTGACTGAGTGTGATGGGAGTCAGAGTGTGTGTGATGGGAGACAGTGTGTGTGACTGAGTGTGATGGGAGTCAGAGTGTGTGTGATGGGAGACAGTGTGTGTGTGTGTGTGTGTGTGTGTGTGACTGAGTGTGATGGGAGTCAGCGTGTGTGTGATGGGAGACAGTGTGTGTGACTGAGTGTGATGGGAGTCAGAGTGTGCGTGATGGGAGTAGGAGTGTGTGACTGAGTGTGATGGGAGTCAGAGTGTGTGTGATGGGAGACAGTGTGTGTGACTGTGTGTGATGGGAGACAGTGTGTGTGACTGAGTGTGATGGGAGTCAGACTGAGTGTGATGGGAGACAGTGTGTGTGACTGAGTGTGATGGGAGTCAGAGTGTGTGTGATGGGAGACAGTGGGTGTGACTGAGTGTGATGGGAGTCAGAGTGTGTGTGATGGGAGACAGTGGGTGTGACTGAGTGTGATGGGAGTCAGAGTGTGTGTGATAGGAGACAGTGTGTGTGACTGAGTGTGATGGGAGTCAGAGTGTGTGTGATGGGAGACAGTGTGTGTGACTGAGTGTGATGGGAGTCAGAGTGTGTGTGATAGGAGACAGTGTGTGTGACTGAGTGTGATGGGAGTCAGAGTGTGTGTGATGGGAGACAGTGTGTGTGACTGAGTGTGATGGGAGTCAGAGTGTGCGTGATGGGAGTAGGAGTGTGTGACTGAGTGTGATGGGAGTAGGAGTGTGTGTGATGGGAGACAGTGTGTGTGACTGAGTGTGATGGGAGTCAGAGTGTGTGTGATGGGAGACTGTGTGTGACTGAGTGTGATGGGAGTCAGAGTGTGTGATGGGAGTCAGAGTGTATGTGATGGGAGACAGTGTGTGTGACTGAGTGTGATGGGAGTCAGAGTGTGTGACTGAGTGTGATGGGAGTCAGAGTGTGTGTGATGGGAGACAGTGTGTGTGACTGAGTGTGATGGGAGTCAGAGTGTGTGTGATAGGAGACAGTGTGTGTGACTGAGTGTGATGGGAGTCAGAGTGTGCGTGATGGGAGTAGGAGTGTGTGACTGAGTGTGATGGGAGTAGGAGTGTGTGTGATGGGAGACAGTGTGTGTGACTGAGTGTGATGGGAGTCAGAGTGTGTGTGATGGGAGACTGTGTGTGACTGAGTGTGATGGGAGTCAGAGTGTGTGATGGGAGACTGTGTGTGACTGAGTGTGATGGGAGTCAGAGTGTGTGTGATGGGAGACTGTGTGTGACTGAGTGTGATGGAAGTCAGAGTGTGTGTGATGGGAGACAGTGTGTGACTGAGTGTGATGGGAGTCAGAGTGTGTGTGATGGGAGACAGTGTGTGTGACTGAGTGTGATGGGAGACAGTGTGTGTGACTGAGTGTGATGGGAGTCAGAGTGTGTGTGATGGGAGACAGTGTGTGTGACTGAGTGTGATGGGAGTCAGAGTGTGTGTGATAGGAGACAGTGTGTGTGACTGAGTGTGATGGGAGTCAGAGTGTGCGTGATGGGAGTAGGAGTGTGTGACTGAGTGTGATGGGAGTAGGAGTGTGTGACTGAGTGTGATGGGAGTATGAGCTTGATGTGAGTCTGAATGATGGGGCATGTCTTAGGTGTGTAACGTGGGTGTGCAGCTTGGGTAGGGGGGTGCCCGGATTTTGTCTGCCTAGGGCAGCACAAAATCAAGATACACCACTGCACAGGCTACACTTGAGATGGACAAAGCAATATCTGATGACTCCTCGTAGGAATCAAATGGAATGAATATGACAAACACTCAAGCAACCAAAATAGGCTCAAACTTGGAAAATGCCCCCAAGGGCGAGTGTATACAGATGGTTACAAAGCCCAATAAATAAAGCTTGGCTCCTCCGCAGACAGATTGCAATACATGATAGTGACCCGGAAGCTAGCTCCCCAGCACTATGAAAATATGTGTCAGACACCACAGCTTGACTAAGCCCGGCCCCAGCATCTGGAGGACTGCTAAGGTTGGAGCTGAGAACCGGGACCCATAATTTATCAAAACAGTCGCCGCCCCATTAGACATCTCTCCTGTCAGGATTGGTCAGCAGTTTAAAGGGACGTTGTCACTCGTGATTGGATGTCCACTACACTGGGATCATCTACCATCATCCCCTGGACACCTGAGTGGCAGCATTATCTACCCAAACTCTGTCCAAAGGCCGACTCATTTTTGATACTCTGTAGCTCACGACAGTCATGTGTGCAGCATTCGGCAGTCCACATCCAGTGGATGCGCTCTGGCTTACTCTTAGTCCTGCCCGATATGACAGCAAGTCATATCTGACAGCTGTTTGTCCCTTCTGGAGAGAAGGCTGTAGAGGAGGCAGCCGAGAGAGCAGCAGCAGCAAGGTAAGTACTGGGGGGGGGGGGGGGAGTGGGGATTATTTTATTGGGCAAACTGGCTGTGGCATATTACTGGGCATACTGGTTGTGGAATATAATTTGGAATACTGGCAGTGCCATGTTAATGGGCAAAGAGTGGCATATTAACGAGCATAGTGGCTGTGGCATGCCAAATCATGTGGGTGCAATATGAGTGCAAGTCAAGTGCTGTGGGTGCAATATAAGTGCATTTCAAGTGCTGTGGATACTGTATGTTGTGTTAAGTCCTTTAGGTGCAATGTGGGTGCAGAAAAAGGGAATTGAAGCAAGAAATGTCATTTTTTTTAATAACATGTTTATTGCATATGCAAATAGTTGAATGTGATATGAAAATAGTTGCATATAATATAAAAAAGTTTACATTTACATATAATTTTTTACATTGCTACTCTACAAATATTGGGTCTAGGGGGGCCCACTGTTAAAGACTTTCCCAGGGCCCACTAGGGTCTTAAAGTGGCCCTGACTATGTAGAAAGTGTTATACCGGACAACCAGGCATCTTAAGCAGCTCGCTGAATAAAGGTCGCTTGGGTGTCTCTGACTCACATAGTGAAGAGTACATGCATTTACACATACGAACACACACATATACAGTACATGTATACACACACTTACAAACATCACATAGCTTGGCATGAAGACGTGAGCTTCCACTGCGTTACGCTGGTGCTCTGCCTACCCATGATGTCACGATCCTCCCACCAGAGCCATCAGTATGCCTCTCGTAGTGATGTCAGCGTTGGCACCGTCAGCATGATTACTGCGTGCCGCACCACTGAGCACAAAATTATTTTCAGTCGCCAATCTCAATAGAGAGCTTTGCATGCCCGTTGTGGCATGTGTGCCACAGGTTCGCCATCACTGGCCTAGGCACTGGGGTATTTAGAAGTAAAAAGTAGTGCAGCCCCGGCCCATTGAGTCAGGTTAGAGGGCATCCAGTGGGACAATTTCCCAGCCGCCCACTTGGCCTCCCTGACCCAACAGCAAGTGAGTCAATTTGTTTCTTCATGAAACATAAATAATTATTTGCCTACCTTCTAAGGTGAATATTTTATGGAATACAATTGAATTTTCTAAATTGAACACACCTAATAGTTAATATTAGTGTATTCATGTGTGCCCGTTCTGAAATGTGAGCAAATGAGTGCTGTCATGATTCCCATGCCTTTGAAGCAAGCACCATCTTCTGGTCATTTTTAATGTTACAATCCATGTGTTTACATGCTGCTCATTTATAGTAATATCCATAACCCAAATGATGGAAAAAGTTGCAGACTTTTAAAGTATGAGGTAACCAAAATTGTATTATATTTGCTAAGTCATGCTATTATGGCATTTAGTACCATGCAGTTTATACGATTGTTACATTTTAATTAATATATTGTGAGCACCATCTGATATTTCCTGGGCTTTATTTCTCAATTAGAAAACTTATTAATGAGTTCATCAATAAATGCAAAAAAAGAGAAAGTTACCCTGTCACTAGGGCACAATGAAACCAGGTTGGATATGAAGATACAAAATAAATAGTGTACTCATAGGGAATTAATACAGATACCACATCTATAAAGAGTTTTACAATGTACCAAGCATAAAAAACACAGATAAATAAATGTACACAAAAACACATACTATAAAAATACTGGTATGTACCCGTCTCAAAGTGCTGTGGGGTGGGAGCTTACTACAAAAAAACTATTTAGTCAGATCAGCCCTTTAAGCTTGTAAAGCAGAAGGATAAATACAGTAACTCAGCTGTAAGGGGAGGCAGTTGTAATGGAAATGTAGAAAAAAAAATTGGCAGCTTATACCAGGATAATCCACCACAGGGAGTCCAAAATAGAACCATATCAAAATTTGGCTTAACGCGTTTCACACACTCATGTGCTTAGTGATAAGAAACCCAGTGTGGACTATTTCCTGGTGTCAGCAAGCACTTTTTTTTTTTTTAAGATTTTCATTATTGGCTGTGTGGCTTGTGGACTGGGTCCACCAGATGATACTTTACATTTTCATTATTGACTGTGTGGCCTGTGGACTGGGTCCACCAGATGATACTTTACATTGAAACATTGTGATGGATTGTAGCCGTGAAATAGTGTGAGCTATTTATGACTAGCACATTAAGCATTTAGTTCTGTGTCAGTGTTTCTGTGTATCTCTGAATTTTACTTTTCCAAGGACTATAATAGACCATAAGAAATGTTGATATCCTTCTATTTTAGATTCACTGTGGTAGATTTTCCTAGTGTCATCTGACATTTTTTTTCTACATTTTCATGAAATGGATCAGGGCCACTTGTGTGTTGAAGCTTCTTCATCAGACAATGTGCTGCACTGTTACGA